>CM057459.1:420840000-422040000 GCA_016271365.2 Neoceratodus forsteri | reverse complement strand
AACGCAATCACAAGCCGCTTCCTCTGACCTCCAGACAGACAACAAGTTCTTGTGTTGGCACATTCCATCAGACCTAATGTTGTCAGGATCTCCTTCACCTGGAAAAGATAACATTTAAGCATGAAGCAGGGTTATAGTATTTAATTTATGGTAACAGCGGTTAGTAACTGTCTATACTCTATTACATGAATTTAACTAACACTTCCTTCAGCTAGGTCAATCGGTGCAACCTCCGTTTCACTATTCACTACTGTATTGCAGGAATTTAACTAGCAGTTTGTCTAACTAGATCAGTCACAGTAACCTCCACTTAATTTTATATAGAGACTCACCAAACGTAATTTTACTGCAAGTAACAGTGTAGCTCAACAAATGTTTCCCTATCAGGACAGCTGGTAGTTTCCTGGCACAAAACCAACTGAAAACTCACACACGTACATGTTATTTGGACTTCCCTCCACTGACTCTTGCAGCAGCAGAGATTTTAACTAGCTGCCATGATGGTGTACTGTATAGCCAGACAGCAGATATGATCAAAGTACATCTCTTGTACTGGAGAATGAACTGATGCCACACTGCAGGTGTCTCATGGGACCATACGGGACTACTGCAACTGTTCTTGATCCCTGACCCTTGTATTCCCTCCTCCTGTGTTGTGGATGTCCCCCTTGCACCCCAACCCCCCGGCTACTGTGCCTAAATCAGTTAATCCTATCTGGTAATATTCTGCTCCTGAGCCTGCCCCATTGCACTGGCTTTGTTAGCTCGCACCTTAGCAGTGTGGGTGGTGAATTATCTGCTTCCATGTGGCACTTTTCCCTGTACTGTATTGCACCTGTACCTTAATTTGCATTACATTTCCTCTATATTTTGTGTAGCCCTGAATATTCTGCCTGTAAATTGGGACTGGGCACTGTTATTTATTTTTATTTTGTTGTTTGTATTTTATTTTTACTACTACTGCACCTTACATTAAGTATTTTCACTTGCGCTTCATGTATTGTTCAGTAACCTGCCCCCATCCCCACAGGATGCAGCCGGAAACAAGCTAGTACAAACTCATGTAACCCTTAGGTGGCACTATCCCAAGGGCTACTACTCCTGCCTGCTTGGCTAGTAGCAGGTTAAGGGGCCTGAGTTCTGAAATGGGTGCCTCCACCCGGAGGTCAGGGTTGGTAGTGGTCAAGCTAACCTGGGCACAGCCCTCCGGGACACTGTAACCCCCCTCTTTCCCCTCTAGTGGTCTGAACACTGTACAATAATCACTTTCACAATACCCCTGGTACACCACACAAGTACCCACACTGTTTGCACTTACCACCAGGGCTGGTTCCTCTGGCTCGACCCTGGGGACCCCCTGTAAAACAAGGTTATGCACAGCAAATAGCAACAATACAGTACTTTGAGCACAAACTGGAACCACAGTCAGATTACATGCAGAAAAATTTAGATCTGATTTATTCAGGGGACTTGAACAAGGGAGGGGCAAAATCAGGTTAATTAGCTTAAAGGTTATATCAATCAAGCAGTTATGCATGCGCTTTGAGTCCCTCCACACAGTCCACCTCTGGGTACCCAGGTGGAGAAGAGATGGGCTAGCCAGGACTGTTGCCCAGGGGTTGCAGCTGATTGGGGCCCTGTGATGGAAAACACAACATGCACAGTACACAATATTTGTAATCCGGAGCCAGAGGGCTCAGTTCGTAAAGGAAACGAAACAACAAGACAATCAGATGACATACTCAGATTAAGCTGTTGCTGCAGGGAGCTACCCTGGTATTTACTCACGATACCCAAAACTGGACACAGGCTGGACAAAAATCGAGACTGCAGGTGGTTGATCTGGAATGCCAGAAGAAGCAGGGCCCATATGAGTCGCAGAGGTGTCGTTCTTGTTCAAGCGTGGAGCAGGGGGCTAATCCCCAAGCAGGTCTCTCATCGATGGCTTCTCTGTGCAGCGGGTAGTCTGGCTGGGCCAGTCTAGCAAGGCCCAGACCGCATGGAGACAAATTCGGATGCAGTCCGTTTTGGGCTAGATACAGCTTCCAGCAAGCAGAACACAGTTCCCACAGTGGGGAACTAACTCATGATCTACTAGCAGCTCATAAC
Organism: Neoceratodus forsteri; assembly: GCA_016271365.2. Lineage (NCBI taxonomy): Eukaryota > Metazoa > Chordata > Ceratodontiformes > Ceratodontidae > Neoceratodus > Neoceratodus forsteri. The sequence goes on along the minus strand of CM057459.1, from coordinate 422,037,891 downwards.
ACATTTACACGTAAGGGAATTCTACTGTACCAGGCAAAGCGCTCCCCGGTCACAATCGCAAAGTCTCTGCACACACCTGGAGCATAGGGGTAGCTGTAACTCCTGACAGGCCGATCACATTCAGCAAAATCTTCGGACTTCTTCAGGTTGAGCCTGGCCCACTTCAGTAGCTCACTTTGGATTTAGTCCACAATAATTCTCTTCTCTCCCTCTCAGGAGCAGTAGGCAGACATGTAAGCCAAAAACTCAGCCTTTTCACAGTTCTCCCATGCAAATTCACTCAGGATTGCTGCTCAGAATCACTTCAGCTCCTCTCATTTCATTTCCCAGCTCAGAACTAACTGAAAACTGCAAGCAGCCTGGGACTTCCCCAAGATCCAAAAGATCTGGTTGGCTGATTTGGCTGTTGGTCAAAGCATGAGTTCCCCCTTCAGTTGCAAAAAGGCACAAAAAGCTCCAAACTATAGTTCCTACAGATTTTGAATTCAGACCTGTAGTCCGGCTACATTTTAGGTTCCACCAGTACTGTTTGGTTCAATTTGCAGTCCAGGACCAAGATAGTGGAGACAAACAAAACAGTCCTTGCTACAAAGAAAGCAAGTTAGACAAATTACATTATCATTATCACTCTAAATGATTTTCAGCAAATAGTTACATCTTTCAACAGAGCTCCCTCTCAGATTACTTAAGCTGCAATTAGGCAGCTCTTAAAGAGACAGTACACAGAGGCTATACAGGCTCTGGTAATCACATTTAAACTGCTAAAACGCAGGACACCAGCCTGGCAGTGAGCATTTAGGCAAGTGCAAAGAATACTTTTTGGGATCCCCCATTTGTAAGGGGGTTACACTCAGTACCTCTTTCCAGGTGAAACTTTTGAAATAAATAAATATGTTCTCTTTGCCTCCACACCCCCTGCAAGTCAGGCTGCGGGAACACCCAAACCCGACATACGTAGAGCTGTATGAATTCTTAACACACAACATCTATGTTTCATGCAACTTGTTTGCTTTAAAAGAAGCAATTTGAAGTGTATTAGGTCTAAAAAGAAAATACTGCTTTAAAACTTTTTGCAACAGAAAAGTCTACAATTAATTTTATTCTTTTTTTCAACACTCATTTTTTCTAACTTGAGCATTAGCTTTGAAAATAAAATGCTTGGTTCTACAAAGAGTTGCACCACTAATATATTGGTATGCATTGGTACTGTAACAGTAAAATATTACTATGGAAACTTGTACCAAGTAGGGCTGGACAAAATTTATCTTCTGCCAGCAAAATTCTGATTTCACTTCCATGAAATGTTGGGACATTTCTGTAACAATTTTGCCAAAATTGTGATTTCAGTTACTTCTGTCTAATTTATAAAGTATTTGTCCAAACTGCACACAATTGGGTATGGTGATTTCACCACTGTCCATAGCGCATCTCGCATAGCGCCTACTCCCTAAGGAAGTCTGACCTTATCCTACTAGATGTTCCCAGGACACGTACCACAGCTGACCAAAGAGCTGTCTCGTACGCCCTCCCAAACATTTGGAACCAACTACAAGCCATGCTGAAGCTAACCAGCATCGTATCAATTAACTCCTACAAAACACTAGCTATCTCTAAATTAAAAGACATATGTAGGTGCTACTAGGCCCCCAATGCCAAGTCAACCCCCTAGGTACCAACTGGCCCTCTACTTATTATACTGAAACGTGTTGCATAATTTAGGGCAAGGTTAAAGCTGGAATGTACTGCATATATAGCTTAAGGACTTCTATTGTGTATACCTACTGTATTATATATATATTATTTTCTCTTTGTTGTTCTACATTTTATATTTCCTGTCTATGTAATTACGGACTGTATGTGTATGTGCCTCAGGACCTCCTTGTTAATGAGCTTGCTCAACGGAGTCTTTCCTGCAATAAACTTGAACTTGAACTGTCCATACAGAAGTGTACCAAGTTTCAGATCTCTCTCATTGAAAATACTGAGTTATAAGACTCCAAACTTTCAGGAATTTTAATATTACATTTCACAAGTAATGTGAACTGCAGAAGGGTAAGCTCCTATCACGTAAAAACTACAGAACCGAATATCACCAGTTTTGTTAGGGTCGTTGTCCCTAACATTAGGTTTTGAGGCTGCCTACATCGCCCATTAGTGGAGCATCATGCTACCATGCCGATGACGCAGGTTTGGAAGCGAGCCCAGGAAATCATGTCGGGAGGCAGGCCATGGCCGAGACAGTTGCCACTCCGCAGTGCATCTCGATCAAGGAGGGTTGGTGTAGGTTCCACCAACACAGTGACCCCTGTGACTGAGCCAGGGAGCTTGCTCATGCCACGTGGGAAGCTGTGGCTGTCTGAGGCTGACAGAGGCACAGTCCCCACCGGGAGAGATGGGAGGGGGAAAAATGTTGGGAGAAAAACCCGGCAGCCAGCTGAATGATGGTTTGGTTCAGCTTAATCATGGTATAGCGTTGGGAACAAGGTATATCCCCGAGACACGAGCTGCTGGCCAGGAGAAACATCAATATGGAAAAATAAGAGGCTGTGTTCATCAACTCTCTAATCTCTAGCTCAGTGACTGGCCAAGTTATGACACCAAATATTCCAAAATAACATTAGTAATTAAAGTTGAATTTTATGAGCTTTTGTAAAATTGTGGAATGCTGTGGTACTTTGGTCGAAGCCATGACCATATATTTTGCTCATTCATACACTTGAGTTGTCATTGTACAGGACGGTAAAGGCTGGGCAAAGTGGCAATAAGGCAGCATTCATAGGAGGCTCCACAGTAAAAGTATAGTAGTGCCAAGTGTCAGGTCACTATCGTGAGTGACGAACCATGAGGAATAATCCTAGACATCACTACGCACTAGCTTGAATTTTTGCAATATGCCAGATAACCACTAGAGCTCACTGACTTAATGACTTGTGGAAGCACACACACGTGCAGCTGGTTCTGTGCAATGTCACCTGCCGACTCTTTACCAACCCTATAGATAACAATGTATATTTTTACTAATTGAAAAAAGTGGCACTAAGTGATGCCAAGCCTTACAACTAGCTGCAACTTTGGCCACTGTGATGGAAGTATCTGCGTATCTTTAGCCATGATGGAGCATGATGCTGGGCATCACTGTTGCAGGAGTGTTGGAGGGGTATTGCGGGGCTAAAATGCTAGTGCAGGTAAGGTGATTCAGTGGTGATAAGCACTTTGTGAAAGTCAAATTCCACCAGTGGAATTCTAGTGGCATTTCTAGTATGTGTCCATGAGGTTTTGAGCACATTTTGCCAATTAGGTGATTTCAAAAGTATTCACAATAAATGTTAACCTTATAAACCACATGTATCCAGCTTAATTATAATCCAGGACATACTTACTTTGGTATGCATGCCAAATGCTAAGTGCATACCTGCAATCATAGTGGACCTATAAACATCCAAATATTTTGAAAGTTTTCACACAATTCATCAAATAATTTTAAACTCCAGTAACATACAATTTATACAACCAATGACCTATCTATTTAGCAGATTATACGACTCTTCCAAGAAATTCTGCATATAAATTTTCAATTATCTAGCTCCAAAGGTGGATAAGTTGTAAGCCAGAAATATATTCAGAAAAGTTCACATGAATAATAAATAGCCAGAATTTGTGCCCCTATAACTTCCCCACCCCTACTCAAATGTCATGAAACACAGAGTCCTTTTAGGGCCGCTTGTATACAATATGCATGCCAAGCATCATATTTCTAGCTATAATACTGACTGAGTTATGATCAATTAAAACATTTCGAGAATTCTGCAAAATTCCATGAAATTTTGTGGAATTTCACAAAAATTCAGTGAAATCAGAATTTGCTAATTTTGCCCAGCTGTAGTGCTAAGTAGTATCTAAAAATACCATGTTCTTTATGTTTTATAAAATTTTCTCCTGTTTTCCAAAAATACTACTGGAAGCCATTCAGTTCCTGGGAAATGTATTTGCTACCTAAAATCAGCTTTGATAACGTTTTCCCACAAGTGCCTGCAGCTCTTTGATACTATGTGATTTTCTGTATGTTAAATACAGAAACATGTAGGGACATTACTATGTTATGTGATTCTTTACAACCCCATGGTTGTTTCGTCACATGAACCACGAGAGCGAAGCTCAAGTGTTTTATAAACGTATCACATACACAGGAGGTGTAAAACAGTCGAGAAGAACACTGATGTCTATTACTTTATTATTTTTTTTTATAATTACTGGTTCATGAAAAGAGACTTGGCAAGCATAGAAGGGTGGTTCACAGAGCTGATCTCCATAATACTGAACATGTTTGTGACATCACAAACATGTATTATGGAGTTTTACAGCACTGTCAACCTTGACCAGTAATTATAATGCATTTGTACACAGGATCTTCATTTTTTTTGCTGGCTGAAAACTATATGGATTATCCAGGATCAAGGAGTGTGCACACGGAAAGGTGGTGCTTAAGGAACTACCGGTAGAAGTTGTAAGAAAAGTTCCAAGTACACACTAAACCCATATGAAGGACGTCACAGCAAGTTCAGCTTAATTAAAAGACATTTATTACCATGAACATTGGACAAGAACATCCTAGCCTGAAAAATGTCAGAATGGCTTCCTTCTTCAAAGACTGGGGGACAACAAAAACACCAGCTCATATATACATCCAACATCACCATGTGATCCATGACACCTTGTGAGTCTCAACGTGTAATTACGATCTCATGGCCTTTAAAAATTAACTTTTAATTCATATATTAAAATATTAAAATGCTAATAAATTAGTAGAGTGTAAGTGCTAGTGCTGTACATGGTACATATAACACATATTTATAACATAACATGGGGGGAGGGAAAGAAGGAAAGCGGGAGCAGGAGAAAGGGGGAAATGAGACAAAGGGTAGAAAAGGACAGGATATCTAATAAATGTTCCATAAAGATAACGTAGTTCATCAGATTTATGTTTTTCAAAAATAATTTTTAAAAATGCATATATTCTATTATTACAAGCTGGTTAAAGAGCAAGGCTACACGTAAATAGAATGGTTAATACCTTTTGATAAATAGTGCCCTGTTAAAGCCCTAACAAAACATATAATCCTACAAGAGACCAAGGATCATTGTTAAGTGAACAATCTAAATAATATTAATATTTAGACCCGACTCCAAGACTTCCCCATTTCCTTTTGGGTTTTCTCTTCAAATATGGGCAAATGTCTAGTTGTACATTAAGGCCTCAAGGCAAACTCGCTTTCAATGTCAGAATCCAATAGTTCTCCCTGATCAGCATGAGACTACTGAAATCTCCTCCTCTAGGGTTTGTGCTGACCTTGTCTATAACTGTAAACATAAAACGGTGGTGTGGTTCACCTCTCATGTTCACAATGTCTTGGGCAGTGGCATATGTGACATCCTGTTTACCTATTGCCCTCACATGTTCTCCCACCCTCTCCTTAAACGTCCGTTTGGACAAGTACATGTGACAAAGTAAACCACCCCTCCGTATTGCATGTAATGCACTGCTGGATTTCAAGGTTCTTTGATGTGTTGACAGACGTAAAATATTTCGACTGACTAACATGTTTACATATGGTACACCTTTTACATGAATAGCACCCTCGGGATTTCGTAAGCCAAACTTCTAGTCCCTTTTCACTAAAATGACTGTGTACCAGTATATCCTTAATGGTGGGTGCTTTCTTGTAACACATTCTGCATGGTTTTGCACTTATGTCTTTTAGAGCTGGCTCTGCAGAAAGGGTATACCAGTAACATCTCAGGATAATTTCAAGCTCCCCAGATTGAGTAGAATAGCTTGTCACAAAATTAAATCTAGTATTCGAGTTTGGTGTAAGATCTCTCACTTGTTATAGGATTAGTCTCTTTGTTGTCTCTGCCCTGTATCTGGCTTGTTCTATTTTTGCGTGACTGTAGCCTCTCTGCAAAATTCTATCTGTCAAATCCATCGCACCCTAAAGGAGGAGATTTCAATAATCTCATGCTGATCAAGGAGAACTATTAGATTCTGACACTGAAAGCGAGTTTGCCTCCAGGCCTTAATGAACAACTAGACATTAGCCCATACTTGATGAGAAAACCCAAAAGGAAATGGGGAAATCTTGGAGTCAAGGTGAAATATTAATATTATTTAGATTGCTCACTTAACAATGATCCTTGGTCTCTTGTAGGATTATATGTTTTTTTAGGGCTTTAACAGGGCACTATTTATCAAAAGGTATTAACCATTCTATTTATGTGTAGCCTTGCTCTTTAACCAGTTTATAACAATAGAATATATGCATATTTAAAAATTATTTTTTTAAATGTAAATCTAATGAACTACATTATCTTTATGTAACATTTATTAGATATCCTGTCCTTTGCTACCCTTTGTCCCATTTCCCCCTTCCTCCTGCTCCCGCTTTCCTTCTTTCCCTCCCCCCATGTTATGTTATAAATATGTGTTATATGTACCATGTACAGCACTAGCACTTACACTGTGTAGTTTTAAGAAATTCTACTAATTTATTAGCCTTTTAATATTTTAATATATGAATTAAAAGTTAATTTTTAAAGGCCATGAGATCGTAATTACACTTTGAGATTCATAAGGTGTCACAGATCACATGGTGATGTTGGATGTACATATGAGCTGGTGTTTTTGTTGTCCCCCAGTCTTTGAAGAAGGAAGCCATTCCGAAATATGTCAGGCTGGGATGTTCTTGTCCGATGTTCATGGTAATAAATGAGTTTAAATTAAGCTGAACTTGCTGTGGCGTTACTCATATGGGTTTAGTGTGTGCTTGGAACTTTTGTTACAGCAACTATATGGGATTACACTGAAGTGATTTCTGGTTTCTTTCAAAAAAAAATACTCTTGGCATTGACAGGACTCAAAACTCAAAACATTTCACGTAAGTCTGACTAACAAGGCATTCCAAATATAATTTCATGAAACCAGATTTTCTGTCCCCAAGTCTTCATCAGTTCCTGCTGCATAGGAACGTTTGACAGGAGAAAAGGATCGCTCAGCCCACCCAGTCTGCCCAGGTGTTCCGTGCCTAATCTGTCTCCATAGACCCTAACAGGTCTCTGGTGACCCTCCCCCCACCTATTTACTAAGATTCCCCTATGTCTATCCCACGCATGCTAGAAGGCCCCATCGTTTTCGCCTCCACCACTTCTACTGGCAGTCTGTTCCAGACGTCTACAAACCTTTCAGTGTAGTAGTACTTCCACACATCCCTCTTTACTCCCCTCCTCCCAGCTTCATTGCACGCTCCCTGGTCCTGGTGCTCTGCTCATTTGAAAGAAACTCCTCTCCTGCACCCTTTTCACCCCGTGAAGTACCTGTAGGTCTCTAACATGTCCCCTCTAGCTCTCTTCTCTTCCAGGGTGCACATGTTTAAATCCATCAGTCTCTCCTTGTAGGGCTTCTTGTGCAACCACTGCTCTATTTTAGTTGCCCACCTCTGGACTACGTCCACACTGTCTATGTCCTATCTGAGATGCAGCCTCCAGAACTGGACTCAGTACTCCAAGTGGTGTCTCACCAGCAAGCAATACAGTGGCAACAGCACCTCCCTCCTCTTGTTGGAAATACCCCTCCATATGCACTCCAGCATCCCACCATCCCTACCCACTGCTATGTCACACTGCCCTCTCCACTTGGAGGTCATCAGTTATGATAACCCTGAGGTCTCTTTCCTACTTAGTGACAGTCAACACCTCCCCCATCCTATACTACGCTCCTGGGTTCCTATGTCCTAGGTGCACAATTTTACATTGTTTGGCATTGAACCCCATCTGCCATGCTCTTGGCCACTCCTTTAGTTTCCCAAGATCCCTGTGCAGTCCCCCTACCCCCTTCTGAGTGTCCACCCTACTGCAGTTTTTGGTGCCATCTGCAAATAGGCATACCTTCCCTTCCAGTTCTGCTGCAATGTCACTTATGAGGACGTTGAAGAGGACCAGTCCCAGTACTGTGCCATGCAGCACCATGCTGGCTCACTGCCATCCTTAGAATGAGCACCATTAACAACCACCCTCTGTCACCTATTCATTAACCACTTTCTAACCCAAATCACCACTCTGGATCCCTCCCCAAGGCTGCTCAATTTCTTTAATCAGTCTTCGGTGCGGCACAGTGTCAAAGGCCTTGCTGAAGTCCAAATAGGCCACGTCCACTTCCCTCCTCTGATCTATTTAATCTGGTCACCCAGTCAAAGAACTCAATCAGATTTGCCTGTCATAACCTCCTGCCTGTGAATCCGTACAGCCTTTGGTCTTGCAGGCCATTGGATTCAAGAAACTCTAACAATCCTTCCTTTAACAGTGTTTCCATTAGGAGAGATGAGATAACACAACACAGAAATGATGTAAAAATATCCCAAACAATGTCAATTTTTATACAAAACAACTAGACATTCTCATGGATGAAGAAAGACTATATAGTGTATGGTGGAACCTTGTTATGGATAAAAATCCATACCTAGAATACAGTTGTTATGCTGCAGTAGCTACGTCACTGTAGCTCTTATGCTGCACTAGCTACATAGCTACTGCAGCATAACAACATGGAATGCACTCGCACATGCACGTCTCCCGACCACCACTGTTCAGGAAGCAACTGCAGCAGTGAGAGCAATAGCGGAGGAGAGCGGCTCTGACAAAAACACCCATAAAAGTAAAAAGTAAAACATTATACTTTTAAGTCCATATTGTAGACCATACACTATAAAAGACAATGTATGGTCTATAATCGATAACAAGTGCATGTAAAGATCTCGAGGTTGCCATGGCGACGAACATCTCAATCTTCGCTATCAAGGTTCAAACTGTCACCATGGCAACCTCTCGATGAGTACATATGCTTGTTATTGATTGCAGACTATATATTATCCTCTATATTCTTATCTGGAACTCCTCAACAGTATTAGGAAACCAAGACTCTTCAGGGTTTCTCTTGTCCTTAAAAGGGAACGTAAGCAGGGTTTCCATTCATGTCTATTCAAATAGATAGGAACCGCTCCTTGAATGGCCAGTGCTCATAGCATACAAACTGGAAAAGAAAACAACAACCCGAGCAACCCAGTCTCACTGTGTAAGTTAATACATAAGCTGTAGTCCTTTGGATTACGTAGAAAATCACTTTACTGAGGGCACAGCAAAAAACAAGACCAAGGGATCTGACCACCCAACGTTTCACGCCAAATCAGGCACTTAAATCTTGGGTTACCTAACACCCAGTGGTCATAGGTATTTATAAACTATGATGAAAGATATATATGTACATTTCATTTTAAATGTGACCCTCACAGTGCAGAGTGAAGTTAACACCTGGTACATCACACAAAAACCACAAATACATAAATATTAAATAACAGCATATCTATACAGCAGTAAGGGAATAACAAACTGTATTATCTCATATCTAGAATTAAATCTAGAGAATTAAATGTAAATATAAATATATTAAATAAATGCTCTGAATAATCACAGGCAGTTTAAAATTGTGATACCTCAACCCAGAAAAATATAATATATTGACATTTATATGCAAAGATGAGCATCATATTTACAGAGACATACATCGTATTTAAAAACTGAGAATTCATTGGTGCCAAAATCCAATGTAAACACCAGCTGATTATTATCAGTTACTCAAACCCCTGTACATTAGGAGTTCTAAACCTAATCGCAATACAATATAGACACCAAATGATAAATATTTTAGACCAAAATGTCATTGCCCCTTCGGCACTGAAGATGGTGCCTTACAAGCTAATTACAACTTCACTGTCTTTCTGTACTCTCTTATGCTCCATGCTAATGTGTCACAGCCACTACTAGTGTGTTCATCACTGCCCCAAACAGTCATGGGGCTTTATTGTGAGCAACTGCAAAATGTATTCATTTTATATACAGTGATCCCTGTAACTATAAGAACTATATAACAATGTTTCCCATTTTTTCCATATAGGTTGTTTTTCATCAGTGACACTTGACTTTTGCCCTAAACAGTTATGCTATTTCATCTACCCTCTTTTCCCTTCCATCACCCACGTCCTGTGCATTTTGAACTATATATGCACCCTGTCAGGACCTTCAGTACCCGAATGGTCTGATGGTCACATTTAAAATGAAATGTACAGTATGTATGTCTTTAATCATAGTGTATAAACATCTATGACCACTAGGTGTCAGGTAAGTTTCACCTATGATTAAGAGCCCGATTTGGTGCAAAATACTGGGTGGTTAGACCCCTTGGTCTTGTTTTCTGCTGTGCACTTAGTAAAGTGATTTTAATTCTACATGATCCAAAGGACTACAGCTTATGTATTAACTTACACAGTGGGACTGGGCTGCACCATTTGTTGTTTTGGTTTCCATTACTTTCTCCACCATTGAACTGAGACTGACTGATCTGTAGCTACTAGCCTCCTCTTCCCTGATGCTGCTCTTGTGTAGAGGGACCACATCAGCTCTTCTCCAGTCCTCCAGAACCGTGCCTGTTTCTGCTGGGAACTGTTGAATAAGACTATCAGTGGGGCAGCTAGCACCTCCCCAAGTTCCTTTAGTACCCTTAGGTGTATTCTGTCCGATCCCATAGCCTTGTCCACCTTCAGAGCTGCAAGTCCTTTAGGACTCTTTCCTCTGAAAATTGACTTTTGTCAACTTTGCCCCCCCCACCCCGTTCTGGCTACTCCCTGGTAGTCTGTTCCCCCCTCCACTGTGTGTTTTCTTGCTCTGAAGCCATAATCATCTGTTTGTGACAGGAACAGGTTCTGATGTCAAAAATAGCACTGTAGTATCTGCAGGGTAGTCAGCAGAAATAGATATCTGAAGGTAGTCAGTAGGAATAGATATCTGCAGGGTAGTCAGTAGGAACAGATTTCTGCGGGGCGGTCAGTAGGAATAGATATCTGCAGGGTAGTCAGTAGGAACAGATAAAGTAGGGAAAAAGATCATGTTTTATTAAAAACACCTTCAGTATAAAATGAATGGGAAGTTTCTGAAAATTCTGAGCTAAGGAATTGTTATGTAACTGTTATGTAACTGAGCTCAGCTGATGCCAACAGTGTTTTTTTTTTTTTTCAGAATCCAAAATATGTCATTAGATAGTGATTTCTGTAGCTTTATAGTTCTAGCACAACACCTTCTGGGTGCTAGAAAGCAGTTGCCACTATTAGCAACTGAAGCAATGACTACTGGGTTGTGTATCCTGTCACTAGTTCATACAGCTTCCTGATGGCACTTAGGAAGATATGGTACATACAGTGCTGTCAATCAGGATTAAACCCTAAACCAGAGAACTCTGCACGTGTTGTGCCCTGAGGAACTTGCACAAAGTAACGCAGAATTTCCCTGCCAAGTTGTGGGCAACATCATTTATCCACCACACTGCATTGTACTACTGACATGTGAAGGTTTGTCCAGCACATGGCCCTCAGTTGACGCAGACTCTGAGGTCTTTTTTCTGTATTCTAATGCAATCTACTTGCTGCATAATATGGCTATTTACTCAAGATGCCATTTGAACATATCTGCATCTCTCAGCTGACTTACAGCCTTCTCGGTCTGCATATGAAATCCTAGCATACTTTATAAATCTGTATCACACTGGCATGATCATTTAATTCAGAACGTATTTCACTTTTGTATTTTACTGCTACCCTTAACCACAGTACTCAGTGTACCATGCGTGAAAAAGACACTATTACCGAGAGACAAAGAAAAAAATATATATATATATCTCAGTATTCCTCATTAGAAACAAAATTCCAAATAGCACAACTATGTCAGTGCTCCTGAAATGTAAAAAGTTGCACTGCATTCCTGGCAGTTGTCCTTGAAAGCTGTATACCCAGTATTTTCCTGGCTACACTGTTGGACATAAACAGTACTCACAGGGTCACTGCCTCTCATTTGCACAGTGGCCAGACAAGGTAGGGAATAGAGAGTATGTGCCAGTTGCCCACTCCACGGAGTAGCCAGCAGTGAATTCTTGTATGGATGGGTGAGTCAGAGGTGGACAGGGGTCAGATGGGGTGCTGCATGGGTGGGCCGGAGGGGGATGGGGGCTATAAATGTTTAGACTGGGATCAGGTGGGTCCTCTTCGACAACAAGAGAGGGTATCTGCATGTATGCACATGTTGACAAGAAGATCAGTTGTGGGGGGAGGGGGAGGGGAGGTACCCAATGACTACCAGGTATTAAAAGGACAATACATATATTTACATCAAGGATCAGGCAGGAGGGGAGACCAGCAAATTTCCAGGTATTAAAAGGAGTAAGATTACAAAAAAAAAAAAGCACACACACCAGGTACTATAGCTGTGAAATATTTAATTATGCATGGAACTGCTGACCAGCTACCCCATAAAGAAAACTCGTTAGATTCGATACATAAGAGTATCTGCTCAGTGGTCCCTTACACCATCGAATATTTCACAGCCATAGTACCTGGTGTGTGTGCTGTTTTTTTTTAACAATAGTCGTTCTGTTGCACAGCAGCCCATTTGAGAGTCAGGTGTGCTTCTGACATTTTGTTCTGCCTTAGGTATTGAAAGGACAAGACACATTTTTACATTGGGGATCAGGCTGCGGGGAACGTTAGACTATTAGGTATTACCTGATCAAGAAACCTTTTCACAGGGGAGCGAATGGGAGGGGGGAGCCCTAGACTACCAGGGAATGCACACAGTAGGTAAACGGAGCTTGGGTGAGGCAATGGCTGAGGCTCTGCACAATGCCTCCATGCATCTATGTGCAACAATCTGTGCAAAGCTGCTAATGGCCACATAACTGTGCATGCCATATATAGTCACTGGTATGCTGGATGATAAACACTTCTCCCAGGAGCAACAGCGCTATCCCATATGGGACAAGCTACCTCCTCTTGCTCCTGAGAGCATGTAGCAGGCAGGGGGCTGTGGTAGTGCAACACATATACACTTGGAGCAGTGCTATTACAGCCCACTGTTCACATATGCACTGTTCACTGAACAGCTCATGCTGCCCAAATAAACACTGCTCCCTGACAGCTGAGTTCCATACTTTGTGCAGTGCTGATTAAGTGTGGCGCAAATGGCCCCAGCTGACTATGGGGGCTATTGTTTCTTGAAGATATCATTGGTCATAGGAGTAGAGGGGTAATCTACGTCTAGCAGTGCAAGCAAGCAGACAACAATATTGTGAGTTCAACAAACACCACTTCCCAACCTCCACATTCCTCGTCCTACCTTCACACCAAAGAAGTCAGTGTGTGAATGCAGCATCAGCATCTTAAATGTAAGCAGAGCATTTACAGCTTGAGGCTGAGACGTTTGGGGGTGGATCAAAGGTGGTCCATCATTAAGGAAGGAACAATGGCTGCCATAGAGGAGTGCGTTAGGCTCAGGGGTAAGAATTCAAGGGGCAATGCACCCAGCTGGTTTAGTATTGAGGTTGCCCCGGCAATAAGGGACAAGAGGTTAGCCTATAGGAAATTCAGGAAAACAAGACAGGAGGACTGGGAGAATTACCTAAAGATGGCTAGTGAGGCAAGTAAGGTTAGCTGAGGGAATTAAGAAGAGAGAGAAGGCCTTTTTTCACTATATAAGTAAGAAAAGGGACAAGGATGGGATTGTTAGGCTTTGAAAAGGGACAGACAGATGGAAGAGAATGGGGAAAGCAGAGGTACTTAACAAATACTTCTGTTCCATCTTCACAAGGGAGAAAGATGGACCAGCGTCAACAGGGGGCAGAAGAGGAGCGGGGTTGGGGGGAAGGTGAGCATGGATGTGGTTGTAAATGGGGATAAAGTGAAGAAAGGACTGCTAGCATTGAAGGTGGACAAATCACCAGGCCCAGATGGCGTGGACCAAAGGGTGCTGAGGGAACTGGCAGAGGAGCTTGTGGAGCTACTAGTGGGCCTGTTCAATGGTTCACTGGAGTTAGGCATGGCACCAGGATTGGAGGACAGTGCATGTAATCCCTCTCCACATGAGTGGTTCCAAGGGAATTACAGATTAGTCGGTCTAACCTCAATCATGTGCAAGCTCACGGAGATCATACTTATGGAAAGATTGGTAGACTATCTCAATGAGCATGGTCTCCAGGATGTGAGGCAGCACGGGTTTATGGGAGGGAAGTCATGTCAAACAAAGTTGATTGACTTCTTTGACTGGGTCACCAAAACAGTAGACAGGGCCAAGCGGTGGACATCCTTTAGCAAGGTCTTTGATTGTGTACTCCATAAGAGCTTGATCAGAAAGTTGGTGGATCTCAGGGTAGGTGAAAAGATGACCAGGTGGGTGGAAAACTGACTGGGAAACAGGACACAGAGGGTGGTAGTGGGGGGAAGAGTTATCTAGTACCAGGGAGGTCACCACTGGGTTCCTGCAGGGCTTGGTGCTAGGACCAGTGTAAATGATTTGCCCCAGATCGGGGGTTTTGTGTCTCCCCAGCTTTGGGAGTCTCAGTAACTGAACTGAGTAAGTGATGGCAGTAAAGGAACTGCCCAAGAAAATGAGCCATCTCATGTAATTCTACAGTAGTTCTAAAATACCACATATTATGAAATAGTTAAAGAGAAGGCTGGCTTATGATTGGCCAAGAGGTACTTTCACCCAGCAGTTATCCCAGCACACTGGCCCAACATAGAAGTAGCTCAACAAAATATATGTTTAAAAAATACATCCAATTTACTAAAAATTACCCATTTCATAATCATAAGGCACTCCACGAAGTGCACTATGATGGGCTATCGGCCCTTCTTGGGCGGTGGAAAACTAGCGCCTGAGGTGCGCTGTCCCCACCATAACATACCTCCTGTCATGCCTTATTGCTTATTTAAGGTAATCGATTACTGCTGGTTGAGGACAGAGTCAGGGATGTAATACATGTTTGTCCTAGAATACTATAAGTGGCGGTGCACACAAACTGTCATTGTAAACATCAGTTTATTCTTTTCAAATAGACTTCCAGAGAACATGCAATTTTACAGGGATCCAAATCTATATTTTAGCACTTGATTACTACTGATTACATTTAAAAAATGAAATGTGAGAACCAAAACAGCTAACGTGTATCGTATTATATACACTCATTAGATAAAACAGTAAACGGATGCAACTTTGCCTGGATCATTGTAAAACATCATGCTGTCTGGATGTTTGTATAACTGATATGTGTAACAGAAAAAAAAATGAGATGAGTCAGGTGATGGAACTACTCTTAGAGAAATGTGCAGGTAATAAAGGAAACAGATTGCCAGGGCAAAATTAGTTTGGGGGGGAAGGTCATGGACAGTTGTAGGAGGGAGAAAAGTCATGAAGGAGACTTTAAGGAGAAAGCAGAAGAGGTAAAGTTCTGAGGACTGGAGAACTCCAAAGAGTGATCACAGCTGGCAAAGGCTATATCTCAGAATGTCTTCACCACTGGGCCGATGTACACTGGTGCTGCTGAGGATAAGGCTGTAATGCTCACTCCTGAAGCAGACACCTTAACATTAACCAGATCAACAGCTAACATGGCACGTGTAACACAAAAAAATCCAGGTGGCTGCTTTTAGCTGAAGTCTCCAGAGGAGTAACCAGGATTTTAAAAACTGAAGGCCCAAGCTAGGTACAGTGAAGCCACCAGGATGAAGTGCAGTGTCACAGGTTTACTGCATGACAAAAGGGACTAACTCACATTGAAACTGCATTGTTTGCTGCAGTAACTCTACTGCAGAATTTTGCAGTGCTACGCTTCATCCTGCAGATCAGTTTCCTGAATGGTATCAGCCTTAGCTTCAGGTCATTTGCTCTTAACTCTGCCCGCTAACACAACAGTAAGCAATTTTCTGTGAAATGAAATAAAACAAACAAAAAAACAGTCACTTTTTTGGTAGCGCCATTACAGCGACTACTGTATCCATCTTTCAGACTCACCATGCTGCAGAGCACAAGACTCTGTTCTCAGCATTAACAGGCATGTGGTTGGATGGCATTGTGGTAGGCAGGCAGGCAGGACTGCAACAACTACAGGAGCAGGAGGAGGGTGGGTAAAAAAATAAAGCTATTTTAGCCATCAGCCACTCTGCCATCTGAGGGAAGGTGGCAGGTACACCACAGGAAACACTTCACAAAATGATTTTGTGAGAGAGAGAGTGTGTGTGTGTGTGTGTGTGTGTGAGATGGCCACGATTATAAAAGTGAGACATTTATGAGCAGCGCCCTCTGCTGGCAACTTTGACAAAAAAGGGACTACTTTACAATAATCATATGGTCAATTACATGTATTTTTACTTTTTTTTTTTTTTACTTTTAATTAAAATGTTATAACCAACCCATTTTCTAAGCACAATAATGCCCTCAAGAGTGGGTGGTATAGCTATACTGGACCTTCCAGGGGCTATAAGGCTCTCCTCCTCTGGCGTCGGGCTACACTACGCCACAGGGTGGTCCGGTATAGCCCAATACCACCCACCCAGTCAGGTATTATTGCTTACTTGAGGCTGGTCATAAAGGAGCTCTTAACCAATGGGAGAACAGCTTGAACAATGCCTGATGACATCACAATGCCCTCTACTGCACTCAAAACAGAGATGTGAATTCAAATAGAAACACTTTATTCTTCATTAAAAGAACACACCTGAAAGCCCTACAGTTTAAAATACACTGTATAAATTGGACATGCAATGGCCTTCCTTAGAATATGACATTTATGATCATTTGTGAGTGGGCAGGACTTTCATAACTCATGAGTGACTCTGTCACTCGTGACTTACGGTCCTGCCCTCTCACTCATAAAGATAAATGGCACATTATAAGTCAGGCCACTGCATATCCCTTATATGCCATTTTAAAAATACTAAACCCTCATAAGGTAAGCATATTCTGAATTCTGTCAACCATATGGAATACATAGTAATTGGATAAATGGGTAATATCTTTCAGAATATGCGTCCATCACAAATACATTCTAGAATACAAAAGTCTCTGGGCAGTGATCAGATTATTGCAACCAATTAAAACTGCTGTTTTCAGCATCCAGTCGATCTGCACAGTCAGGAGGGGACAGTAGGAGCCCTGAATCACCAGACCCTCACTCATGCATGGACTTTCACTGCCTTTCCTAGCAGGGCTCCATTATTCTGCAGTTTGGGACCTTTTCTGATTGATCTTGGCCAGCAGCCAATCAGCTGGCTTTAGGACTCCCAGGGGTGGCACTGTCAACCGCACAATCTTTGAATCAGTTCCCTGCTCCAGTTAACGTCCAGCGCCATTTTCAGCATCCAGCTGGGCTGCACAGTCAGGAGGGGACAGCAGGAGCCCCGGATCACTGGATCCTCACCCATGCATTGACTTTCACCACCTTTCCTAGCGCTGCTCCATTATTCTGCAGTTCAGGACCTTTTTTGAATATTCTTCACCACCAGACAATCAGCTGGCTTTAGGATTCCTGAAAGCGGTGGTGTGAAAGGTGCGATCTTTGAATCAGCTCCCTGCTCCAGTGGGCATCTAGTGCCATTTTCAGCATCCAGCCGGCCTGCATAGTGAGGAGGGGGCAGTAGGAGCCCTGTATCAGCAGACCCTGACCCAGGCACAGACTTTTACCGCCTTTCCTATCATGGCTCCATTGTTCTGCAGTTCGGAACCCTTTTTCAGTATTCTTGGCCAGCAGCCAATCAGCTGACTTAGGACTCCCGAGGGCAGCACTCCCCTGCCCTTATGTACAGTGTCATATGAGCAGTCCTTCTGCCTGTGGTCCTCGTGTGGAGGACTGAGCACTAAGGACATCAAGGAGTCTGCCTGGAGTCAGCCTGGGCCTAGCCTTCGGCACCCATGCTGCCCCTCTCATTCCCCACCTGCCAGCTCTCTTCACCCTGGGGCTTGAACGAACTACACAATCCTTCCACGAGGTGACTGTCTGTCTTGCTGATGCCTAATAGGGTGCACCTTTCCCAGTTGATGCAGTTTACAGGTTCAGTGCTCCCTAGGTTTCATTTTGTTGTTTGCTGGTTTCACTGTTGCTTTTGCTCACATCATACAGCCATTTCTTTATTTACCACATTTGTAATGCACGTCACAACCAGCTGGGTGCCCTTGTGTGATCTTTGCTCCAGCTGCTTAACTACAGTATATAGTGTGTTGTCCTTTCGATTCAGTGACTGTTTTGCTGCACCTAGAAATTCCTGTCTGGATGCTCCCACATTTTGCATTGTTCTGTCCTCCAAATGTAACTGTTGGGAGTTGCTGCAGTGTAACTAATACTCTGCTGAGCTTTCATTTGGTTGTTACCAAGTACTCTGTGGAATACACCTGGGCAGCAGTCTTATCTGCTTATTGCTTACTTATTTTGTAATTCAGCTTTGTGTTACCAGGTGTTAGAAACTGCTGCTGGCCACTTGTTCAGTGCAACTAATTTTAATATTGTTGCAAAGCTGTTAATAGCCTGCACTTGTGTACTGTTTAACTGCTGTGTTCTGCTCTGGTTTTGTGCACTGCTCAATTACTGTTCATACTGCTTTGCTATTTTGCTTTACCTCTCTACTCCTGCCTCAATGTTCATTACTGTTCTCTTGCTGATCCAGTTCCCGTTCCTCTCCCTATCCCCCTTTTCCCCAACCCTCGTTCTTTCTCCTTCCATCCTCCTATTCATATACACTCTCCTGTCCCTATGCTTCTCTCCTTCTCCTCCTCCCCTATCCACTCTGGTCTACTGCCTTTCCCTTTCCTCAACCTACAGTTTCCCCACTGTGCACTCCTTTCCCCTCTCTGTTGGGCTGGGTTCTAACCTCTCACCACCATCACACTGCTGCAGCGGATAGCTTGGCAGACTCCTTTAGCTACCACTGCATGACGTTCTGCATCAGAGAAATCTGGCGTCCTCCGTCATCTCCAAAATACATCTGGTCTATCTAGGTCTCTTTGGTCACTAAATATTAATGCTTTACTGAGCAACTCACTTGAACAGACTGGTCAGTGATCCTGAGTGCCTTGGCCCTTGCACTGTTTCACTCTAAATTTTCCTCTGTCTGGGACAAGCGCCCACCACCCCATCCCACCCAGACATCCAGAGTAAAAACCTCCCACCAGCCCTGGATTACCACCAATATCCTGGACTTGTGCAAGTCCCAGGACATTGCATGGGCCTCTTACAACCTATCTCATTCCAGTTCTAATCTCATCTCTTATAGGGCACTGAGAAATAAATGTACAAAGGCTGTATGGGCTGTAAAATCACATTATTTCAATGCCAACCTTCGCTCTAACCTTAATTTGCCAGCCAAATTCTGAAAGGTTATCCACTCCCTCTTTGACCCCCCCCGCCCTGTCCATTCCTCCAATTCTTGTGACAGATGGTTCCCCTGTGTCTGAACCCTCCTCTGTTGTTGCTCGCTTCAATGAGTTATTCATAACCTATGCCCATCCTTCCTCTCCCTGTCCTGGCTCCTCTCCTTCCTCTCCTCCTTCCTCCCATCCTTCTCTGGGTTACCACTTCTCCCCAGTCACGATCCAGGAAACCTTGCTTGCCCAATCCTCTATTAACCACTCTAAATCTAGCCCAGATGGACTGGATTCCAAGCTCCTCCACCTCTTAGCTCCTGTCATTGTAGCTCCTCTTACCCACCTACCCAACCTCTCCTTTACCCTCTGTGTTGTTCCTCAGTTCAAGGAGTTGGCCAAAGTTATTCCACTGCACAAAGGTGGTGACCCCCACCGGCAACTTCTATCTCATCTCCCTCTTCCTTTTCCTCTCTAAGCTACAAGAGAAACTGGTTCACTCAAGACTCCATGACTTCCTCTCACCCTTCCAGTCTGGTTTCCGGAAGCACCATGCCACAGTATTCCCTGTTGCGTGTTAGTGATGTAATCTTCGCCGGGATGGATCAGGGGCACATTACAGCTGCTATATTCATTGATCTGGCCAAAGCCTTCAACTCAGTGTCCCATCCTCTCCTCATGGACAACCTGAGTTCTGCTGGTCTTTCAGTCTCTGCTGTTGTTTGGTTCTATTCCTACCTAACGGGCTGACAACAATCGGTTGAGATCAGTGGTACCCTGTTTCCTCCCCTTCCTTTCCAGTCTGGGGTCCCCCCTGGATGGCACCCCCCCTTCAAGCAGTTCAGTCCTTCGAGTACCTGGGTATATGGTTCAACAATAAGATTGACTTCTCAGCCCACAGTAATGCCATCCATGCTAAGCTCCTTCCCAAGCTTGGTGCCCTATAGCATAACAAAGGCTGCTAATCTCTACATGTCTGCAGGGAGCTTGCTGCCAAAATGGTGCTCCCTGTCTTCGTCTACAGGGATGTGGTCTATGGTTCTGCCTCTTCCACTTCCCTTACTAGACTGGACACCCTCTTCAACTCTTTCTGCTGTTTTGTTACTAACTCACTGCACCGCCTTCATTTCCAAATATTAGTTTAACTCCCTTCCCTCTCTCTTATTCCAGCTTCCCCCTGATTCATGCTTCCTCCGTTCTAGGGACCACTGCACTTTTGCCACTCCTAATGCCCACTCCTCTGGTGGGCAATCTGCCTTCTCCTATCAACTTTTCTCACTCTAGAACCAACTCCCCTCCTTCCATTACTCCTCATCACCTGGCTCCTTCAGGCACCAGCTGAAACTTCAACCCCTCTCCACCTGCTCCTGTTTCCTTTCCTCCTGCTACTGGGCGGCCAAACCTTTTTTCATCCAGGTTATTGCTCTTTGATTACTGTTGCAAATTGTTATGCACTGCTGGGCATTCTCTGAACTTTATTTCTGCAATGCAAATTTGTTAATTATTTATTCTAATCTTTGCATAATATTGTTGATCAGATGTTTTGATACTTTTATATTGCCGCTGCCTGTTCCACCTTCCCTCCGGGTCACACCTGAAAATAAGCCTTGGCTCAGTGTGCCTCTCCCAGTTACCAATTTTAAAATAGAATAAATAACAACATTTGCATATTTTTTCAATGGGGGTTCGGACAATTAGCTACAAATCAAATGATCTGACTAAAGCGTCCAGATTGGGACACATCTGATCTGAAATGCTACACACAACCCTGACTGCTACTACAGAGATAGTTTTTTCTACTGAGTGATCCTCCTCCAACTTCTGGACAGTCTAAGAATAAATGCAGTCAGTCAGCCCGACATCCCCCATATGTTGCACACTGAAAGCCAGTTGAAATTTTGTTGAGCAGAAATTTGGGGCAGGATTAGCAAACTAGATCTGTCCACTCATGTTTCTGAAGTAAACTTCCATCTTCACTGTTACACCATCTTTTTGACAGCCTAGCAGTTAGCATGCATTTTAATGCATACACCATTTTGTTTGGCACATGTGCCACTTTTTTTGATGCATACGCCATAGTTTTAGCACATGTGCCGTTTTTCTGATGCATGCACTATTTGTGTTTGGCACATGTACCACTTTCTTAATGCATGCACCATTTTATTTGGCACATTTGACACTTTTTTGATACATGCACCATTTTGTTTTGCACCTGTAGCAACTTTTTTGATACATGCGCCATTCTGTTTGGCACATCTGCCACTTTTTTATGCATGCATCATTGTATTTGGCACATGTGCAACTTGTTTTATGCATACACCGTTTTCTTTGGCACATGTGCCACTTTTTTGATGCATGCACCATTTTCTTTGGCACATGTGCCACTTTTTTGATGCATGCACCATTTTCTTTGGCACATGTGCCACTTTTTTTTGATGCATGCACCATTTTGTTTAGCACATGTGCCATGTTTTTGATGCATGCACCATTCTGTTTGGCACATGTGCCACTTTCTGATGCATGCACCATTGTTTGGCAAGTACATGCACCATTTTTTTACATTTTTGACACATGCATTATTTTCCTGATGCACTCTGCAGCAAATCCTGAGAACTGTCACAAACACTCAGGACACTTTGTTTTGAAATGATCGGAGAGATGCAGCCCCCCCCCCATTTGAAAGACTGTATTTCTGGACAGTACAGTAGCAGCACTGTATACCTGTAGCCCTGAAATGGAAGGATTCATTTAATAAAATGTGAAGTGTGTTTGGGTGGCACGGGGTTGCAGTGGGATGTCATGGGACACCATTATAGTCAAGCTGGCCTTTACAAGAAGTACCATCAGGGTACCACTGAACATCTTGTATTGTATTTATTGCAGCAGTCAGCTATGGGTGATTTGGATACTGCCAGGCAGCCGGGCTGGTTCTAGGTTGGGTTGGGAGTTGGCTGCTGGCACAGGCCTGGAGTGGGAGGGTTAATTAAAAACAAGGTGCCAGGAATGCATTTGGGTGGGGGCGGCAGTTGTATACTGCATAACACTGTGGCCAAGATGGCCTTTTACAGAAGCACCTGGGCCAGCTTGTGTGTGTGTGGGGAGGGGGTGAAGTACTATTGAGCAGTTCTTATTTGACTTATTACAGCAGCTGGCGGTTGGTGGGGGGTGGGACTGGAATTCCACTGAACTGCCTTGCTGGTTCGTTGGGACACTGCAGACATACTGGCTTTTAACAGAAGCCAATGAGTCCTAGGAGCAACATGAAATCAGGGATCACTAAAGGACACTGACGAAGGGTCTGTCAATTTGACAGGGATTAGGATGGAATTAGATGCCTTAAATGGGTACTGTCTGTGTTTCTAGAAGAATAAACACAATATAATTTGCTTGTTTTGCATATGTTTCTGTCTGTATCAGCAATATGAACTTCTTACAAACTGAGATAATGCATATTAGAATTAGTTTGGGGAGTCCACAAGCTACTTTCTGTACTCACTGACAAACCATAATTGTTTTTTGTGTTTGTTTTCCGTTTGCTGGTTGGCCTGTGCTGTGAACAGGCCCCAACACTTTTAAATACAGAGACCACTTATACAAGAGCGTTATATGGATGTGCATTCTCCCAAGGGCTGTCGACTTTTTAAGTGGATGCAAAAAGTGTTTGTGGCAACACCTCTGAGGTACAGTATTTTTTAAATGCCAGGTTCTTGATTCTGATGAAGACAGGAACTGGTGCCTGAATTTGCTGCATATTTCTTAGTAAGATGTGGTTTGTATGCTCAGCTTAGCAAAGATTTGTCTGGGAATCAAATATATTGTTTCCAAGATACTGTACAAATTAATAAGCGCTGACCAGTCTGTTAGCAGAGGTAGGGAAAATGACTGATGTAGATGTGAACAAAAGAGTGTGTTCGCCACCTATTGGCAGATACAAAAACTGAAGTTTTCCTTGTGGAATCCTGCAAAAGTCAGCTAAAATTTTGTGATGCACACTTCTTGCACTGCAAAATATTGGATCAATATCGTAACTGACGGTCGACCTGTTGACGCAGCAATAACGCTACCGCCCATGACACCCAGCGACCCAGGTTTGGGAACGAGCCTGGGTTGTTGGGGGCTGACTGGGGCAGGAGGTCTGAGCATACCATAGGACGCTCTCCTCCTCCGTGGGGGGGGGGGCTGTCACAACCACCCATTACCACCATTTGTGGTGCACAGGCAGTGGTACAGGCGCCTGGCTAAGAGGTGCATCTACAGCCTGGACTTACATCTTTCGTGCCGTTGTCCTCTGGGGTGGGGTGTTGGGGAAACCAAGCAACAGCACACAAAAAAACAGGTAGAAACCCAGCCCCCACTGCTGCAAAGCATAATCCCTGACAGCTGGAGGGAGGACGGAGAACGGATGGTCGGTATAACTGACACTGAGCTCCGCTGATGTGGAAGGCAAAATGTGCTAGATAAAAAAATATATATATATATATATATATACACACAGTATATCGCAATTGATCCTGGTGGACATCACTTTACCAAAATGGCCCATGTGTTCCTTATTTATGTAAAATACAACTGAAGCAAGAGCATGAATCTCAGACCTATAAACATGTCAGTCTTCTCTCGAATGGCATCATCCCCATCTTTTCCCAAGGTGGTGAAGCCAATACTCACACTCACTGCCCTGCTCCTTTGAGATGGGACTTCTTTTGAGCATCAGAAATGATGCAACATTTATTTATTTATTTGTTTTTGTTAACTGGCTAGGTACACTAGACATGATAAATGCCTATTTTCAGGTACAACCCGAGAGAGTACAAAACAAAAAGCATGCAGAAAACACAGTGGGAACAATAACTGACATGTAGTAAGGAAATGATCTGAGCAAGATGTTGTGTACAAGGCGGCTGAAGCTACACAGGTAATCAGACTTAGTAAAAGTAGAAAAAAAAAATGAACAAGGTTACAATGTACAATAATTTGTGTAAACAGTGGGCAAAATTACAACATACTAAGACATGGTACCACTACAATAGTAAAACTGGACAAATTCTGTATGAAAAGATGCTTCCTCAAATGAAAATAAATATAGCAGAAACTGAAATTAGTGATGATAAATGTGTTTGAACATGGTATTATATTCTTGCATCCATATCACCTAATATCAGTTCTACGACTGCAACCAGTATGTGCAATTAGAGAGTCACAAATGGAATTGTTTCTGCTCACATGTTCATCTATACCCATGGGGGAAGGGGAAGGGTGGAAATACAGAGGAAGAAAGGGATCTGGGGGCAATTATATCTTTTTTTCTTTCCTCTCCCCTCTTCAATCTGACTTCTGCAAGAACCACTCCACCATCTCTTCCCTCATCCGGTTCACTGACTTTGTGTTGAAAGGCATGGACCAGAGTGATTCACTGTGGCCATTTTCATACACCTTGCAAAGGCCTTTAATGCAGTGGTTCACCTCCTTCTCTCGGATAAGATAGGTGCTGCAGGTCTATCCGACCTGGCAGTCAGGTGATTCCGCTCCTACCTCTTAGATAATCTCCAGTTGGTCCAGGTTGGTGAAGTCCTATCCACCCCTCTGCCCTTCAGTCTTTCTTACATTCAGCACTAGCCAAAGATTAGCAAGGCTCCAACACATGCCTGCCTTCTCCTTTCTAGTTGGCAACCTGCTTGCTTGAACAGGTACCCCATTTCAAGTTCTTAGGATTGTCCCTGAATCAGAATTTCAGCCTTTCCACCAATACTGACACCATGAACAAGAAACTTTGCCCTAAGCTTGATGTGCTGTACTGAAACAAATCACGTCTTCTTTTTCCAGTTTGCCATGAAATCATCCTTAAGATTATCTTGCCTGTGTGCACCCCCGCCCCATCCCTAATCCACATCAGGTGGAGGAGGTATTATTTCTATCATTAACTCATCAAGAGACAAAGTTAGGTCTAAGGGCCATAATATGGAGTATCTATCCTGTCCATCTATTATTAAATGTATCCATTTTCTGACATATCTTTGCTGTAAGTTTCTCCAGACAAAAAACCCGAGTAACTATGTCTCTCCACTGATCAATGTCTGGGGGAGTTCTGAGTTAACCACCATTGAGTTATGGCTTTTTTAGCTGTGGTTAATAATATATTAAACAAGTAAGTTTGACATTTATCCAATATTGGAGGGGGGGATAATTTAACAATAAATCCATTTTTTTATTTTTTATTTTTTTTTATTTAGGGATTCGGATCATACCTTTGAGCTCAGAGCTCTTTTACAAAGGTTCCACATCAAACAGTGACAATGACAACAATAACAAACAGTTTATATACAATACTCGAACAGTAGGTAGCTAGTATACAATAAGGTTACAATGCCATTCATAGTACTAATGGTGCTAGTACAGCATCACGAGCATTCAGCTATGGTAAAGGACAGTGTTTGTATGTAGCGAAGGAGATGAAGAGGTGTGACACCTAGTGTGAGAGTCTGAGGAGGAGTCAAGGTGAGGGGGAGCGGAGACTGGGGTGGGGGGAGAGTGGTCGGCCAAAAGAAGTGGCTTTGTCTAGGAGGTTGGGAGGTAGTGGTGGTAGGTTGGTTATAAGGTTGATCCAGTGGGGGAAAAGGCACGGGGGACAGGAAGACAGAGGGATAGGGCAAGGGGGAAGAGTGGGGGTAGAAGGAAGGGGAAGGAGAGCGTGGGTGAGTGGGCATTATGGGTGTTAAGGTCCTAGTGGCAGTCACAAACTGTCCTAGTAAGAAGGTGTTGCCTTAGGCCATTTTTGAATTGTGAGATGCACTGGGAGTTTAGAATGCGCACTGGGATTTCATTGAGCCACTGGGGGGCCCTATAGCTGAAAGCATGCTGTCTCTGCACAGTTCGACAGAAAGGTGTTGATAGGGCCCCCCTCATCCTGCCTCTGGAGGTATAGCTGGTAGCACTTGGTGTTAGGATGCTAGAAATGCATGGAGGGGTTACCCATTAGTGCCTTTTTTTCCAAGGAGATATGTTTGGAATATAATCCTGTTCTTTAGTGGCAGCCAATTGGTCTGCTCATATAAGGAGCAGGTGTGGGTATTTTGATCTGCAGCCATTGTGAGCCTACATGCCTTGTTGAGGGCAATGTGAATCATTTTTTAGTGCAGTGTCTGTTGCTGCGCCATAGACCACCAATCCATAGTCGATGGTAGAAAGGATGGAGCTGGAGACTGAGAGATGGAGGGCCTCTGGAGTGAGATACTTTTTATGCCTATAGAGTACACCCACCTTGCTGTTCACTGCCTTTACCACTGTGTCAATGTGTTGGGTGAAGGTGAGGGGAGTCATCAATGGTGACCCCCAGGTACTTGAAGGAATGAACTTGTTCTAGCGGCTCACTGACTTTATTGGAGATGGTGAAGGGAGGGAGCTTCTTTTTGTGCTGTGGGCTGGCTGTGAGCATCACCTTGGTCTTTTTGTAGTTTAATAAAAGTTAATGGCTACAGAACCAGTCTTCCAGCTTGTACAAGGATGCCTGCAGCTCGGAGTGGAGGGCGACTATTGATGAACTGCTGGTGAGACGTACAGTGTCGTCTGCGTAAAGTATCAGTTTAGTGTCACAGGCTTCAGGAAGATTATTTAGGAAGAGGCTGAATAGTAAGGGCCCCAGTATTGACCCCCTGTGGGACCCCTAAAGACATCTCGTTGGAGCTAGATACTGTGTGCCCAATTTTTACACGTTGGCATCTGTGTGTTAGGTAGTCCTTGAACCAGCAGACTGCAGTGGTTGCAACCCCCAGGTTCTGTAGTTGAGTCAGGAGGAGAGAGTAATTGACAGTGTTGAAGGCTTTAGTGAGGTCTATGAAGGCTGACCCCACCAGTTTTCCTTCGTCTAGTGCCTTGTGCAAGTAGTCAGTGTAGTCCAGCAAGGCAGTGGAGGTACTATGATTCTGCCTGAAGCCATTTTGGTTGGGACATAATAGGTTGTATCTGTTGAGGTAATCTGTGAGTTGGGTGGCCACAATCTTTTCCAGGGCTTTAGATAAGGGAGAGGATGGATATTGGCCTATAATTGGCAGTGCATGTCTATCACCGTTCTTGTGCACCAGCGTCATGAGAGCCTGTTTCCAGATCCCGGGCAGTTGTGAAAGAGCCAGCGATTTGTTAAATAGTTTTGTAACTGGCATGATGATGACATCCAGTGTTAGGGATAGGAGTTTCATATCGACTCCATCACTCCCCATTCTGGTCTTGCCTAGTATTTTTTTTATGTGTTTGTAAGCCTCCTTCACTGACACTTTTTTGATGTAGAAGACAGGGGTTGGGCCCCCTTGAGGCATGCAGTTGGTGTGTTCCCCAGCAGGGTGCAGGTATTCGGGGGGTAGCACTCCAGTTAGGTCAGTAAACGCTGTGTTGAGAGAATCTGCGATGTGCCGTGGGTCAGTAATTGTGGCATTGTTGATGTTGAGTGAGTGGGGGATCTTTTTCTCATCCTTCCCAAGAAGGTTTTTGATGTTCTCCCAAAAACTCTTCCCGTCGCCCCAAGTTTTATTAAGCTGCTCCTTGTGGAAGTTGGCCTTTGCTTGGTGGATAAGGTTGGTGCAGTGGTTTCTTGCAGCTCTATAGCACTGGAAGTTGTGTTTGCTGCGAGAGGACCTGGCTTTTTCCCAGAGGTTGTCCCTTTCCTTCATCTGGGCAAGGAAATCCCCTGTGATCCAGCCATTAACTTGACCCCAAATTTTTCTTTTCCTCAGTGGTGCAAATATATCACAAATGTTGTTGAAGCCCTCTATAAAGTAACTTAGGGCCCGGTCAATATTAGGTACAGGATCAATGGGGGACCAGTCATGCTGGGAGAGGGCAGAGGAGAGGGCCCCAAGCTTGCCCTTCCCCAAGACCCTACTATTAATTATGACAGATGGGGGCTTGCTCAATTTGTTTGACCATGTGAAAGTGACTGGGGAGTGATCACTTAAGGTGTCAGGCAGGACCTTAAGCTCAGAGATCCGAGAAGGGGAACTCGAGAGGAGCCAATTGAGGAGGGTGTCTTTTCCTGTTTTGTGGTTCCACCTTGTTGGGTCAGGTTGGAAGTAGCGACCATGTCCTTGAAAGGCGTGGATTCCCTGCCCTCCCAGTTGATGTTAACGTCACCTGTTATGAGAAGCTCTGTGCCCTTAGGAAGGGTAGCAATTGTATCCCATATTTTTGGGAGGTCATCCCTGGCTTTAGTGGGTGGAAGATAAACTGAGGCTAAGATTAGAGATTTGCCATGCCGTCCAACCTGTGCTTTTAGTGCTAGTAGTTCATGATCATCTTCGACCCTGGTAACAAGGAGGACCGAGCAGCATAGGTAATCCCTGGCATAAAGGACTCCTCCACCTCTCTTGCTACACCTGTCTTTCCAGAATGTTTGATATCCCTGGAGCATCACTTCATTGTCTTTTAACTTGCTTGACAGCCAGGTCTCTGTCAGACAGAGAATGTCAGGTATATAGTGGGACATCCACGCTTGGAGTAGGTCAAACTTTGCTGTGAGGCTGCAGATGTTCAGTGCAGCTACTTTCAGGTCTTTACTCAAGAAGCATGAATATTATTTTCCCGGCTGAAAGGTTTATGCTAATGGTGGAGCATATCTTGTGCCTCCTGCTCTTGCAATGGGGAAGGTGAGCGTTCACCAGGGTGATCTTCATGGGCGTGAAAATGGTAATGTTGTTGATAACAGTGGCAGGTGTCGGGGGCCCCAGGCTAGCAGGTAGGATGCAGATGGTGGAAAGCTGGAATTCCCTCGACACAGTTGGCACTGGGGTGCCATAGAGCCAATTTTTGTCATGAGCAGGTTCTCGCAGGGGTGGTAGTGGTCCAGCTTGGCATCTTGGGCCTGTAGCACCCACAGCAAATAGAAGAACTAGGAGGATGGAGTAATCCATGGTAGAGCAGAGGTGGCGGCACTTGGGTGGTCTAACAAGCACAGCAGGAGGAGATGGCAAAGGAAAAATGCTGAGGGTTAATTACATCCACAGGAAATTATGAACTGTTGAGATCCAGGGTCACAAAATATGTTAAAATCCTGAAAGGTGATGAACTGTGGCCAGGGCATAGGCAAGGTGTGAAATCCTTTTGTCTGTATGTTTCCTTTGATCTTCAAAGTCCTCAGAGACAAGTACAATACTTTTGGTAGCAGGTCAGACTAAAATATTGATTCAGTCACAAAATGTGTTAAAATTCCTTTGTTCTTTAAAGTCCACAAGTACAGCTGCTTTAGGAGTGGTCAGACGAAAATGTTGAAAATGTTGATTCAGTTGCAGGACCCAGCATCACTATGTTTGTAAGACTAGTTGCAAGACATATGCTTCCTTGGGGAGGCTTCAAGAAAGTTGATTTAAAATTAAAAAGCTGATACCTGATGATGATGTTTTACAGAAATTCAGTCCAGGAGACTTTCACCGATGTTGTGTGCAAGAATGGTGCAGGTATTCCAAGCAGAAAAACATGTAAATGAACAGAAACTAAACTACAGACACAGACAAGCACAAACAGCCACCCACTCAGCCCCAGGAGGAGGAGCTTATAGCAGCTTGTATTTTAACAGTTAGGGGAGGAATCTTGGATTTAAAGCTTGTAACTCCATATTAACTGCCAAAACAGAATTGGGAGATCTGACAGCAAGTCCAAAATATGTGCATATGTGCTGCTTATTGGGTGAGGGCACCCAATGGTGGAATATTCAATGCCTGGTACGCTACTGAAATGAAATGCTAAGCGAGTCCCTTCTCTTGCGTTCTCTCTATTAATAAGATTAAGGGATGCAAGTCCTTCTTCCCCTTGACCTTACCTATTTGTTGGGATAAACAGTGCCTTATTTGTAAGTATTTAAAGTAATCAGACTGCAAGAAGCCATATCAAAAAAATCAATCAATCAAAATCTTTATTTATTCAGGCGAACATCATTGAGCAAAGCTCATTTACAAGATGGACCTGAGTGGTCATACAAATGAGGATACAAGTATTATTACATAGACAAGAATAGAATAAATAGCAATACAATGGCATGAAATGATTATATACAACAATTTACATATATACAAGTAACAATAGAACCATTTAGCCTGTAGGAAAAAAAGAGGACAAAGGGTATAGCAGTCCTAAAATATAAGTTATATGGTCTAAACTAGTTTTAAGTGAATATAATAGGTGATTCGGAAGAAAGAAATTGAGTTAATATAATGGATAGAAAAAGGAGGTTTAGTTGGGTCA
Source organism: Neoceratodus forsteri (assembly GCA_016271365.2). Classification (NCBI taxonomy): domain Eukaryota; kingdom Metazoa; phylum Chordata; order Ceratodontiformes; family Ceratodontidae; genus Neoceratodus; species Neoceratodus forsteri. The sequence continues at coordinate 422,007,393 of CM057459.1, read as the reverse complement.
GATAGGTGGGGATTATGCTTTATAAAAGCAATTGCAGAGCTCTGGAAAAGAGGCGAACAATCTTTGAAGGATGCCAGAGGTAGTAGCTATCTAGCTTCATGGATTTTTGGAGAGAGTTCCATGCAGCTGCTAAGGAATAGCTGAAGCACCCTCCCATACCGGGTGCAGGCATTGGGGACCTTTAATGTGATGAGTTTACTGATCCTTAAGGTGTATGGCCTGGTTGTAATTTGGGTAAAGCAATCAGTGATATAGGTCGGTAGTTTGCCTGTTAACGCTTTGAGTATCCAGATAACAGCATTCCTATTTCTTCTGTGTTGCAATGATGTCCAGTTGACTGCCATATAAAGGAGCAATGATGGGTGTTGGAGGAAGGTCAGTAATAAATCTTATGGACCTGTGATACAGGGTGTCCAGCTTATGTAAGAGATGACTTGAACAATGGCAGTAGAGAAAATCAGCATAATCAATGAGGATAGGAATGAGGCCTGAATTAACCTTTTTGGAATCACTGTTTAGGTAATGTTTTATTCTAAAAATAGTCCGAGCCTCTGTCTTAGCTTTTAAGTAACTCTTCAATATGGACAGAATAGTCAAGCCTGTTATCTATCCAGACTCCAAGGTATTTGAAGTTATCAACAAATTCAAGTTTCTCTCCAAGTAAGGTGGATATATGTAGGGTGTTGGATGCTGGGGTAGTGGTAGTACAACTCTTTGTGGTAAAGAACATAGCTTTTGTTTTTGCATTTAGAAGTAGTTTTTGTCAAGTAGATTGTGCTGCAGAATGGAGAATTCGGATTGTAGAAGTTCACAGGCTTTGGAAGGTGAGGGATTGCTGACATACAATACAGTATCATCAGCAAACAGATGAATGTTAGATGAGTGAGGTTGGCATCAATATTGTTTATATAAATAGCAAAGAGATAGGGCCAAGAATAGAGCCTTGTGGACACCTTAGCAGAGGTTTTGAGGTGGATAGGTACTTCCATTTCTAACCAGTTGCACCTATCTGAAAGGTAATCCTTAAACCAGTTGAGTGATAGGGAATCCAGGCCTAATGAGTTAAGGGAGGTGAGTAATAAGTCATGATCCACTGTGTCAAAGGCTTTACTCAAATCCAGAAACACAACACAGGTAAAATTTTTTTGTCCAAATTAGTCTGCCAACCGTTGGTTACCTTGGCTAAGGCAGTAATGGTGCTATGCTTTGATCTAAATCCAGATTGTGCAGAATTTAGAAGGTTATTGTTATCCAGATAGTCCCTTAACTGAGAGTTTACTAGTTTTCGAGCATCTTAGATAGTACTGGTAGGATGGAGATAGGTCTGTAATTGTTGAGATCCCTAGTATCACCAGATTTGAGTAATGGAACTACTTGAGCTGTTTTCCAAGTAGATGGAATGGATCCAGTAGTTAAGGAAAGATTGAAGAGATGAGTAGGGGCAGATAAGACATGTGAAGCAATTTTCAGGAAATAGGGATCCAGGAGTCTGCACCTGCACTTTTAGTTGTGTCTAAATTAGAGAGAGATCTTCCACTTCTTTCACGGATATTGGGATGAAGGAAAAAGTTGAAGTGGCCATTTGTCCCACAGTAGTTTGCAGGCTCAAGGAAGATCTCAGGATATTTGCAGGTGATGAGTCAAATGCTAGGCCAGCAGTGGTGAAGTGAACATTGAAGGTATTTAAGATTTCTTGTTTACCTGTAATTTCTGTGTCATTTAGTAGCAATTTGCAAGAAGCCATATTCCCTCTATATTCTGCAAATGAGCGGATGTGATCCTGCCCAAGAAGCTGGTAAAAACTGATTAAACCGTTTCTTCTCCATTGACTGAAACAGTGGTCCAGACGACCAGCTACAAAGTAGTTATCACTGGCTATAGCCCAAAGCAGTTTCAATAAAGGACAGTTAATGACGTAAACACCAAGATAGAGAAGTCGCTAGGGAGAAGGGTAGGGGTAAATGGAGAAATAGGCAAAGGCAGTAAGGACAGGGATGGGGCTAAAAGGGGTAAGACCATAAAAAAATGGAGGGCAATGAGTACCAACGCCCATAGTCTGGGTAACAGACTCCCTGAACTGGTGGCCTTGATGGAAGAGGGACGCCTGGATATCGTGGCAGTCACAGAAACAAAGTACACAGAGAACCGTGACTGGGATGTCAACATACCAGGTTACACAGTCTACAGGAGAGACAGGAAGGGTAGAAGAGGAGGAGGAGCTCTCTACATAAGGGAAGGGGATCAAAGCAACAGAACTAAAGGGTAAACATGAGGAGAGGAGGCACTGTGGGTCACCCTGGAGACAGGAAATGGCACCACAATCTGCACAGGTGTTGTATGCAGACCCCCGTCTCAGAGGTAAGAAATGGACAAGGAAATGATAGAAGGCATCCTTAGGATGGCAGAGAAAGGGGAGATATTGTTGATGGGAGACCTGAATATGCCAGATGTTAACTGGAGCACCTTTGCTGCAGCCACATCCAAGAGCAGGGTCATTGTCGATGCCCTACAGGGGGGCATGCCGCAGACAGTTAGTGTTGGAACCCACTCAGGAGGGAGCAATCTTAGACTTAGTACTCTTAAATGGGGACGGAGAGAGGATCTCAAATTTAAAAGTGGGTAGCCATCTGGGAACAAGTGACTACCAAACAGTGTGGTTCATGATAAACAGTCGTAGAGTCAAGCCATACAAAAGTGAGGGTACTGGACTTTAGGAGGGCTGACTTTGTCAAAATGGGAGAGTGCCTCAGAAAAGCACTAGCAAATGGGCAAGAAGGATGGGTGGGGAACAATGGGAAAACATCAAAACCGCCATCACAGAGGCAACAAGCTTTTGTGTGAAGCAAATAAACAAATCAAAACAAACAAATAAAAAAAACACTATGGTTCTCAAAAGAGGTGGCGGAGAAGGCCAGGGAGAAAAAGATAGCATTCAGGAAGTATAAGGAAACACAGAAGGAGCAGGACAGAAAACTGTACCAGTTAAAGCAGAAGGAGATGGGGAAGGCAGTCAGAATAGCAGAGGCCCAAACTGAGGAAAAGATAGCCAACTCGGGAAAGAAGGGGGATATAACCTTTTATAGGTACATTAGGGAGCCAAGAAAGAACAAGAGAGGGATAAAGAGGCTTAATAAAGGGGAAGGGAGTGGGCAGCGGGTGACAGTGAAAAAGCAGGGATACTGAATGAATATTTCTGCTCTGTATTCACAAAAGAAGAGGAGGGGGAGGTACCTAATCCAATCAAGAGAAGCACTCTGGATAGGGGGTTGATACCAGTCCATTCACAGAAGAAAAGGTTCTGAAAGAACTCCTAAAACTGAAGCTGGACAAAGCAATGGCCCTGATGGGATTCACCCCACAATTCTTAAAGAACTAAGGGGAGAACTAGTGACACCACTGACTACCCTTTTTAACAAATCATGGGAGGATGGTGTTGAGGACTGGAGGAGGGCAGATGTGATTCCCCTTCACAGAAGTGGGAGCAAGGCAGAGGCAGGAAACTACAGACCTGTTAGTTCGACCTCAGTGGTAGGGAAAATGATGAAATCACTTCTGAAAGAAAGAACTGTTGAGTATCTAGAGGCCAGCAGGGCACAGGATCCAAGGCAGCATGGATTCACAGTAGGAAGGCCATGTCAGATGAATCTAATAGATTTCTTTGACTGGGTAACCAAAGTAGTAGACCAGTGAGGGGCTCTGGACATGGCCTACCTAGACTTTAGCAAGGCATCTGACACAGTTCCACACAAAAGATTAATAAACAAATTAGCCAGCCTGGGAGTGGGTCCCAGCGTGGTAGCCTGGGTAAAATATTGGCTGAACAACAGGACACAGAGGGTAATAGTAAACGGAGACCACTCCGAAGAAAGGGGAGTTACTATCAGGGTACAGCAGGGTTCAGTACTGGGTCCAGTCCTTTTTAATGTCTTTATCAGTGACATTGCAGAGGGACAGGAAGGAAAAGTATGCTTCTTCACAGACGACACAAAGATCTGCAACAGGGTTGATACACAAGGGGAGGTGGAAAGGATGAGAAGGGACTTGGCAAGGTTGGAGGAATGGTCAAAAGTATGGCAGCTTAGATTCAATGCAAAGAAGTGCAAAGTATTGCAACTGGGAAACAAAAACCCAGGGGAAAAGTACACAATGGGGGGGGGGGGTACTAACAATAAAAAAAATGGAAAGGGACCTGGGGTAGTCATATCAGGTGACCTAAAGGTAAGCAAACAATGTGAGAAGGCAGTAAGGGGGGCTGTGGGGATACTGGGATGTATAGGAAGATGCATCATTAGTAGAAAACAGAAAGTTGTTATCCCTCTGTACAGACAGTTGGTGAGACCCCATCTAGAGTACTGCGTGCAGTTCTGGAGACCCCATCTCTGCAAGGTCATAGACAGGATGGAGGCAGTCCTGAGGAGTGCAACTAAAATGGTGCAGGGTCTGCACCAGAAGCTATACAAAGAGAGACTAAAGGAGCTTAATATGTATACCCTCAAGGAAGGGGGCATGATGGAAACTTTCAAGTACCTCAAGGGAATCAACAAAGTCCAGAAGGGTAGCATCTTTCAAAAAAGAGATATGCAAGAACAAGGGGGCACAATTTGAAGACAGAGAGGGGATGGCTCAGGGGCAACGAGAGGAAGCCTTTTTTCATGGAGAGGGTGGTGGACGCATGGCATGACTTTCCTGAGGAGGTCATGGGGTCAAAAACAGTAGTGGAATTCAAGAGTGTATGGGACAGACATAAGGCAATTCTGGTGGGGGTTAGGAAGAAGTAGGCTGTTGGTTAACTAGGATCTGCAACTTATCCAATAGGTAGGGAAATGGGCAGACTGGGTGGGCCAAGCGGTCCTTACCTGCTGTCAAAGTCTATGTTTCTATGTTAGACAGTCTTGACTGAGTTTGTATACTACCCCACACAGAGATTACATTTTGTATACATACATTATCTGATATTTGTTCTTGGGGCAGTAAGGGATTCATGCCAGTATGATTTTATAAGTATTTTCATTAAATTCTGCTAATTCTAAATGTAACCCCTAGATGGCGCTATCCCAGGGGCTACTACCCCTGCCTGATTTGCCACTAACAGGTTGAGGGGCCTGGATCCAATGGCGGGTGCCTCCACCCAGAGGTCAGGGTTTACAATAGTTAAACTAACTTGGTCACAGCCCTCTGGGACATTGCAACCCCCCTTTCTTCCCACTAGTGGCCCACACAATACATCAGAATTACCTTTACAGTATACACTTACCCCCAGGACTGGTTCCGACTGGGACCTCCTGTGAAATAAGATACAGTGCAACAATCACAGTAGTACTTTAACATAGACAAATACCTCAGGCAGTATAACTTTGCTGAAACAAGCAGCTCTGATTTATTTGGGGATATAACAGGGACAGGGAAATCAGGTTAATTAGCTATCACTCTACTCATCTACCTATGGCTCTGTACAGCCTCTCCTATCAGTTACTGTCCCTGGGTACCCAAGCCCAGTGGCTAGTCCAAACCGTGGTAGCTGGTAGGGCCCTTTCACACAGAGAAAGGAGAATTAAACAGTCAGCAGTACAGTAATTCCATTTGGATTTAATGTGCAATTCAACAGGAGCAACCCTGAATTAGTACTCACGACCTCCAAATAAGATAGGGTCCTTCAATGTCAGCAGGGCTACTCTTGAGCTCCAAGAGACTCCTCACACATTTATATGTAAAACAGTCACAGGCAAAAGTCACTTAATGGCAGCAGGATTCACTTGAGGTACACAAACCCTTCACACATTTATATGGTAAAAAAAGCACTATACCAGGCAGGCTGCATCTGTATCCGATCGCAATTACTGCACAATACCCGGGAGAACACACAGCAGATTCAGTTCCTGACAGACCGAGTCAATTTCAGCAATTCCTCCAGTCTTCTACAGGGTGAGCCTGGTTCTACTCTTCAGACATCCTTTGATTCTCTTCAGGAGCAGTTCAGTCTAACAAGCTGCAGACCGAACTCTGGACCTTACATGTTTTTGACTAAAACTGTGCACTGAAGGAGCACAGGGTTCCTTTCCCTTCACTGCCAAAGCTCAACTGAAACTCCCAACAGACAAAACCCGGCACTTCCTTTGAGTTCCTCCCAGTTCTTGACTGGATTGGCTGTCACCACAATAGACTGCTGCTGTTGGTCCAAAAAGGCGCCGAAGTCTAAACTACATCTCCCAGAGTCACTGCCCATACAATCCTCTTGTGGCTGGCTTAGATTATGAGTCCAAGTTCTGATTCGTCCAAGGCACCATTTTAGAGCTAGCTTACCCCACACTGATTGGTCCAGTTCAGCAGTTCAAAACCAGAATGGGGAACTAGGCAGACAGTTCAGACTGCAAAGAAAGCAGGTTAGACAAACTGTAATTTCATTATTACTGGAAATGATTTCTGGCAGTTACATCTTTCAGATAGGTTCCCTTTGCACTCCTAGTGACTGCAAAAATGGAGTGAATTGGCAGCAGCTCGAGTGGTACTCAAACAGAGAAGCACACAGTCCCCATACAAACTAATTAGTGTCTGCAAGTAGACAGCTCTTAAAGAGACAGTACCAGAGGTTCTAAAACACTCACTGATAAATGGCTTAAGCACAAACACCATTCAGGCTTGGAGCATTCAAGCAAGCTCCTGGAAGTCTTTTGGGAACCCCATTTGCAGGGGGTTACACCTTCCTGGCCTGGGAAAGCTTGACGTCCGACGTCAGCAAGTACCCCATAAGTTTCAACTGCAACCATATACATTTGCATTAGGCTCACATGTAATCATCAGTCAATATATCATTTTACCAAGAACACATTTCTGAAACATTGCAGTATGTCCTCTTTACACAGTATTACACACACATTGTACCATAACTCAAGTTATTACCTCTTGTACATGAAACCTGAAGAGAGGGCCCTTCCTATCAGTTACAACTGGGGCTGACGGGCAAGGGCACCATACTAGAGGGCAACACAAGTAACTTGAGTTAGCACTGACGCTCAGTTTGGGCAATGAGCTCGGGACACATACACTCCTTTATGGACAACACTGAGAGGCAAATCCACAGGCCTCCCAAGGAATCATAACTGAGGTGGACCACAGGCTTTACAGCTCGACCAGTCTTTCTAGGGGAACTGTTACAGTCTCTGCACTCTGAGCCTCATTTTCAGCATTGTCCTCGCTTGTCAGGGAGTCTCCATGGGGTAGAGAGCTAGAACTTGGGGCACTTTCAGCTCCAGGAGTTGCAGTTTCTGAGTCCACAACATTTGCCTCGCATGGAGAGCTTTCGGACACTGGCAGTGGACTGTCAGGGCACTCAAAATACTCTTCTTGTCTGGGTGTATCACCAGTCTGCCCCTAATCTATCATTTTCCTCCCTCAGCTCAAACAGTTCAGACCATGCACAATGATTCCATTTCATCTGATCTGATGCTTTGCACTTCACTTTCTGGGAGCATTGGCTCAGGGACAGAACTGGGGGCTTGGACAGTCCAGAAGGCCCAGCTTCATCTCCAGTATTGACTAGGGATTGCCCCGAAACAATTGACTCAGTTCGTAAGAAGGATAGTATTCAAAGTCACTCTCACTTTCTTCCGATATGGACTGACAGTCATGCTCAACTGGGACTTGTGGAGGGAACACTTTAACTTTGCTTCTGTAGGTGCAGACTTTCTTGATCTTTCTTAGCAGCAGCTCTAGTCACTGGGCCAGAGGGGCATCTTCCAAGGGGCTCAGACTCAATTAGATTTGTCCAATGGGCAGTAAATGATTTCTATGCATTGTTTTACATCTTTTGAATTATTCTCAGGCCTTACTTTGTACACTGGCAGATCATCTAGTTTGCCCACTACAATGTGAGGGAGATGGTGCCATCTGTCAGCAATCTTGTGCTTGCCATGCAGTCCCAGATTTCTTAGCAATACCCGATCTCCCTCCTCGAGTTCCTGTGCTTTCACCTTTTATCATACCTTTCTTTGTTGGCCAGATTTCTTTTTGGCAGCCATGGTTTGAGCCAGATGGTACGCATGAGTTAGCTGGGCCTTTAACTTTTGCACATACTGTAAATAGTTGTCACTTGAACCCCATCAGGAGACCCCAAAACACACATCTACTGGTAGTCGAGCTTCTTCCAAACATCAGGCGGTAGGGGAGAACCCAGTGGCATCACTTTGGGTGCAGTTATAAGCATGTACCAGGGTGCTAATTTGTTGGCTCCATCTAGGCTTGTCCTTTGGGTGCAGGTGCCTAGCATATGCAGCAAGTGCGGTTGAAACGCTTCAGGCTGTGGGTCCCCTGGGGGGTGGTAAGAGGTGGTTCTGGACTTCGCCTCCCCACAGAGAAAGCATCTCTTTGATCAGACGACTCTCAAAGTCTCTCCTTGATCAGAATGGATTCTTTGTGGAGCCATAGTGAACAAAAAGTTTTCTAGAAGTACTTTGGCTACAGTGGATGCTTTCTGGTCTTTGGTGGGAAGCTTGGGCATATCTCGTGAAATGGTCAGTGACCACCAGCACATTACTGATATTTCTTTGATCTGACTCCAAACTTAGAAAATCAATACAGACCAGCTCCATGGGTGCACTGGTGGTTATGTTAACAAGGGGCAGCCCTCTGCAAAGCTTTCCTCTGTAAGCAGCGACTACAAGTTCGAATGTGTTGCTCCACATCAGCCCCCATCTTAGGCCAACAGAATCTGGATCTCACCAAGTCAAGTGTTCTGTCTATACCAAGGTGCCCCATGTGGTTGTGCAAGGACCTCAATACTGAGTCTCGAAAGGCAGTGGGCAGCACTAGTTGTTGTTTGTCTACTTGTCCCCCTCTGTCTACTGTTTCTCTGTATAACAGTTTATTGATCAGTTTCAATTTAGGACCTTCTTTGTATAACAGTGCAGTTCTCAAATCAGTGGAGCGTAATTTGGACACATCTTTTCCTGCCATAGAGGCTTCTAAAGCTGCTTTGATCATGGGATCGTGAGTTGAGCCCGCTCGAATACTGTCATTGTCCAGCTGAGGCAGTGCCAATGTCTATTGCAGAAAAGTGGCAATAAGCAACGGGTATGCAATTCTCAGAGGGTCCCAAGCAATCCACCATGCATCCATCGAGTCTGTGGACATTTGTTCCTCCCTGTCAAACTTCCGGCAGAGTGCCCGAATGTCAGGTTCTGCCAATCGGACCCAATCATTCTGGGAGAACAGGCCTCCTGGAGAGACATCAGCATCTATGGTTCAGACCTGCTCGATTCGAGAGCATAGTCGTATGTAGATAATGCAGAAAGCCACCTATGGCCAGTGGCATCCAACTTAGCTGAGGTCTGCACATAGGTTAAAGGATTATTGTCAGTTTTTACTAGTATTTTAGCCCCATACAAAGTACTCATGGAATTGGTCAACAATAGCCCACTTCAAAGCTAGAAACTCTAATTTATGTACAGGATAGTTCTTTTCGGATGGGGTCAGACTTCTACTGGCAAAGGCCACTGGTCTCAGGCCATTCTCGTGCTCTTGGTACAACACAGCCCCCAACCCTTGCAAGCTAGCATCAGTGTGCAGGACATAAGGTTTTCTTGGATCGGCATAGGCCAGCACTGGAGCATGGGTAAGTTGATAAATGATCTCATGAAAAGCAGTCTCACAATCAGAGGTCCAGCGGCTCAAATACTTCCGGATGAAAATACACTCTTTCAGTCTTGAGGTCGCTGACTTTTGGTATTTTTGTGGGTTGGGGATACCCTTGAGTAAGGTTAAGTAAAGGCGGGATCACTCTTGAATAGTCCTTGATGAAGCGCCGATAATAACCACAGAATCCCAGGAATCTTTGCAGTTCTTTTAGATTTTTGGGCTGTGGCCAGGTGGTCAAGGCCTCAACTTTACTTGGGTCGGTCTCTATTCCCTCGGTGGATACTTATGTGTCCAACATACTTTACTGATGTTTGAAAGAATTGACACTTATCAATGGACAGTTTAAGGCCAAAGTCCTCCAGTCGGTCCAATACCTTAAATAATCTGCTCTCATGTTCCTCCAGTGAGCTGCCAAACACAATAACATCATCTAGGTATACCAGGCACTCTAGTAAGTTCATGTCCCCCACTGCACGCTCCATCAATCGTTGAAAAGTGGCTGGGGCACCTGAAATCCTTGAGGCATCCTCATGAATTCATAAACAGCGGACAGATAAAGGCTGTCTTTTCACGGTCCTCTGGGGCCATCGGGATCTTGGCACCCACTGCGAGATCCAGCACAGAGAACCACTTGCTCCCGTTTAGGCAGTCAAAGCATCCTGAATGCGGGCATTGTGTACTGATCAGGGATAGTCCGCCGGTTTAAGGTGCGTATAATCCACACACATCCTTACTGTTCCATTCTTTTCCTCACTACACAATGGGGAAGCATAAGGGCTTCTGGATTCTTGTATTACACCAGCAGCTAACATCTCTTGCAGATGCCGTCTCACATCATCTATGTCAGCAGGTGCCAGGCGTCGAGACCTCTCACGAAATGGTCTTTGTCATGCAGCCAGATATTGTGCTCAGCTCCTTGCACGCATCCTACGTCCCATTCCTTTAAAGAAACACCTGGTCTCTCTGGGCAAGCTTCTCACTGATCCTCACTTTCCATTCAGCTGGCAGCGGAGTCGCGAAATCAAACAAGTCAGGCGTTACTCTGTCATTCTTCCTTGAACTCTTGCTGCTGGTAGCACTGCAGTGTCTGCACAATGCACATTAGCCAGGATGCAACCTCTATTTACTCGAATGTCTCTTTCAGACACATTATGAACTTGGACCATTACCCTTCTGGCATAAGCATGGGCTCTAGCGGGCAAAATACTAGGCTTGACCAGCAGTCCCTCTGGCAATTTTCCATCGCCTGGTGCATCCAACATTAATATTTTATTCTTAACATCCTTTCTGATACTGGACCTCTCCTGTAAGGTACACTGGGCATTTGGCGCCAGGATCAGAGACTCAGGATCCTTCTTCCATACAATCTGACCGGTTCCTCTGGTTCTATTTTTCAGCATCTCTCTGTGCCTCATAGGCCTTCTTAATTAAAGCGGAACTCTTAAAGCTCTACTAGTCTTTGACCCCTGTTTTTCATAACACAACTGTACCAGCCTTCCAACATATGAGCATTTGTTCCAATCAACAAAGGGACACCATCATAAAGTCCAGTGGGGGACACACTAAGGCTAGGGTCTCTACTTGTTCGCCACCCAGCCACGGAGGTGGGAAAGACAGCCAAATTTGGATATACCCGGAATAGGGGTAGGCCTTCTCACTTAACCTCCATACATGCAGTCCTTCTAATGGTTGTAAGGTACGTCTGACAAATGCTTCTGATACCAATCTTGGAACATAATTGTCACTTGGGAGCCACTGTCTAATACAGCTCTTGTAGACACTCCATTCACCTTACAGTGGTCTCCATGGAGGACCCACTATTCTGGACCAGTCTGGAGAGGCGGTAGTGGGGGCCTGGGCAACTGACCTTGCCACAAAAGGACATGAATTAGCATTTTGGTGCTCTCACTGGGATCATGTCGTGCACCTCTTAACCACTGATTTGTTCTCCAGAGCTCTCCTTGTAGCTTATATGCAACTTTGTCAGTGTCTTTGGGGACTAGCATTCCTTTTCATGTACCCATCTTTCCCACAATTATAGCAAAACATACTTTCTGGAGTTTGAGCTGGCCGGGCGCCACACTGGGAGCCAGGGCGGGGGTATTACTAACTGGAAACCTGGGTGCCATCTCTGTCTGCTGCGTGATAAGCATTTGGAGACATCTCGCCAGTTTCTCCACTTCCATGGTCAAGGAATTGAGTTTGGAGCTGTTATCAGCAGGAGATACATGGGTGGGTACCCCCACCCCCATAGCAGATGCAGTCGGATATAGGTCAGGGCCCGTACTTGCAGGCGTGGCCTTCATAAAGGGACTGTTTTTGAATTCCAGGATCTCTCTCAACAGTTCGCCCCATTGTGGCATATCTTTTTCCTTGCCAGAGCACTCATTTACTGCCAACCTCTGCCCCTGAACTTCACTTGATGGGTCACCCTCAGTCACTCGGGTCGTAGCCGCAGCTATTGGTGCAGGTCCTTCCCGAGGTCGCCTTTTCTCAACTCCTCGAATTTCTCTCATTAACTCATCATAGGAGGGTGGGAGTTCCAGTCGATCTGCCAGGCGTAACTGAAGCAACAGCAGTTCTGAGAAGGGGGCAGACTTAAGGATCCTGTCCAGCCTGGTTCGGTCCAGTTCAATCGCTGGCAAACTACCTTTTCTGAGGCATTCTTGCAACAATTTTTCCAGCCGAGATACATACACAGACAACAACTTCCCTTGGTACTGTTGTGCATCTCTTACTCTCCACCATAGGTCCTCATCAGAATCTGGGCTCCCATACACATTCTCCAGGGCCTCAAGATAGGCCTGTGCAGTCACTTCAGGGTTACTGGCCCGTTTAGCACGAATGGTAGCCAGGGCAGGACCTCGGAGGCTCTCACTAACCCTCTTTCACTTTTCGGCTTCCGAGCATTGCCATTCTAGCACTTGGGGGGCAACATAGTCTATCCAGGTCTCCCAGTCATCCTCCCTTTGGGGGGTGGGGAGGGTGCCAGAGAAGATCCTCAACCTTCGGTAAGAGTCGTGACTAATGGCAGGTGCAGAAATTGGAGTCTGCATTGGTTCAGCCACCATTACGGGCACTGGAGCGGGAGAAGGTGTTGGGGGAGGAACACCCCAGGTGGCAAATAGTTTCTTCAAGTCCTCCACAGTTTTCCCTTCCCCAGCAACCATTTAGCAAATTTCTCCTCAAAAGTTTCAGATAGTGGTGGGGGCTCATTCCCCAGGTCTTTACTGTCCTTAGTTATCACTCTCCAAGCAGTGAGGGCTCCTCTGGGGTAATGGTCTGTGGCACTTTGGAGCTATCTATGGGATCCTTAAACTCTACTAGGGCCAGGAAAGTGTGGGTGAGCAGATTAGCATGCCGACCCACCACCACAGGGTTTTAGTAACCTTCCACCTTGGAAAGTACTCCCTGCACAGTGTCCGTATTGATACCCAGGGGGATGTCCAGGATAAGCATAGCATTTTGGGGTCGATCTCCTCCCAGTACACCCTCCACCAGCGTGCACAGCCACTTCTGTCGGGTACCCATTTTTCTTAACAGTGGTTCGTAAATATGGCCACTAGAGAACACACAATCAGCGGTGAGCCTCCAAGATGTAACCCCTAGATGGCGCTATCCCAGGGGCTACTACCCTGCCTGATTTGCCACTAATAGGTTGAGGGGCCTGGATCCAATGGCGGGTGCCTCCACCCAGAGGTCAGGGTTTACAATAGTTAAACTAACTTGGTCACAGCCTCTGGGACACTGCAACCCCTTTCTTCCCACTAGTGGCCCACACAATACATCAGAATTACCTTACAGTATACACTTACCCCCAGGACTGGTTCCGCACTGGGACCTCCTGTGAAATAAGATACAGTGCAACAATCACAGTACAGTACTTTAACATAGACAAATACCTCAGGCAGTATAACTTTGCTGAAACAAGCAGCTCTGATTTATTTAGGGGGATATAACAAGGACAGGGGGAAATCAGGTTAATTAGCTTATCACTCTACTCATCTACCTATGGCTCTGTGCACAGGCCTATCCCTATCAGTTACTGTCCCTGGGTACCCAAGCCCTAGTGGCTAGTCCAAACCGTGGTAGCTGGTAGGGGCCCTTTCTCACAGAGAAAAGGAGAATTAAACAGTCAGCAGTACAGTAATTCCATTTGGATTTAATGTGGCAATTCAACAGGGAGCGACCCTGAATTAGTACTCACGACCTCCAAATAAGATAGGGTCCTTCAATGTCAGCAGGGCTACTCTTGAGCTCCAAGAGACTCCTCACACATTTATATGGTAAACAGTCACAGGCAAAAGTCACTTAATGGCAGCAGGATTCACTTGAGGTACACAAACCTCTTCACACATTTATATGGTAAAAAAGCACTATACCAGGCAGGCTGCATCTGTATCCCGATCGCAATTACTGCACAATACCCGGGAGAACACACAGCAGATTCAGTTCCTGACAGACCGAGTGCAATTTTCAGCAATTCCTCCAGTCTTCTACAGGGTGAGCCTGGTTCTACTCTTCAGACATCCTTTGATTCTCTTCACAGGACGGATTCAGTCCTAACAAGCTGCAGACGGAACTCTGGACCATACATGTTTTTGACTAAAACTGTGCACTGAAGGAGCACAGGGTTCCTTTCCTTCACTGCCAAAGCTCAACTGAAACTCCCAACAGACAAAACCGGCACTTCCTTTGAGTTCCTCCCAGTTCTTGACTGGATTGGCTGTCACTCACAATAGACTGCTGCTGTTGGTCCAAAAGGCGACCAAGTCTAAACTACATCTCCCAGAGTCACTGCCGATACAATCCTCTTGTGGCTGGCTCAGATTATGAGTCCAAGTTCTGATTCGTCCAAGGCACCATTTTAGAGCTAGCTTACCCCACACTGATTGGTCCAGTTCAGCAGTTCAAAACCAGAATGGGAACTAGGCAGACAGTTCTGACTGCAAAGAAAGCAGGTTAGACAAACTGTAATTTCATTATTACTGGAAATGATTTCTGGCAAACAGTTACATCTTTCAGATAGGTTCCCTTTGCACTCCTAGTGACTGCAAAAATGGAGTGAATTGGCAGCAGCTCGAGTGGTACTCAAACAGAAAAGCACACAGTCCCCCATACAAACTAATTATGTCTGCAAGCAGACAGCTCTTAAAGAGACAGTACCAGAGGTTCTAAAAACACTCACTGATAAATGGCTTAAACGCCAAACACCATTCAGGCTTGGAGCATTCAAGCAAGCTCCTGGAAGTCTTTTGGGAACCCCCATTTGCAGGGGGGTTACACCAAGTCTTCAAATGAGAATCATTAGTGGGGTCTAACCATGATATAAGATGGTTGAGCTGTGCTGCTTGATAATATAGCCTTAGATTAGGGAGTGCTAGGCCTCCCTGCTTCTTTGGCAACTGTAGTTTTTTTAATCACTATCCTAGGATACTTGTTATTCCATATCAATCTAGTTATTTGCCTGTCTTACTCTTTAAATTCAGCCTTTGTGGGGCTTACTGGTGATGTTTAAAATAAAATAATCTAGGTAGCATATTCATGAAAATCGTTTCTATTCTATCTGAGAGGGAGAACGGGAGTACTGACCATCTTTCAAAGTCTGAGGTTATGGCAGATATAAGTGACGGGTAGTTTAAGTGGTGGAGTTGTTTTATATCTTTGGGAATATATATACATCTAAATATTTTATATGGGGTTGGTTCCATTTTAAAATTATATTTTGACCCAACGGGGGGCAATAATAAATCTGCATCGCAATTGTCTTGTCCTCGTTCAGTCTGTATCCTGAAAGTCTTGTCATAGTTAATTAGGGTCGCCCACATAGGGTACAACAAGGAGGTTGGATGTGTTAAATATATTAGCAAATAATCTGTGTAGAATGCTAATTTGTGTTCCACACCATAATGCATGATTCCTTCTATAGTTTCATTTTGTCTAATAGTTTATTTATTCATTTAAACATATCACAGGAGTTACAACCCTTTGAGTCATAGACTCGTTTACAAAGGCTCTGCATCAACATAATCATACATACAATGAGACAGGACAGAAGTATAACAATCACATTTTATACAGAAGTATTTTACATACAATAACTAAAGTGGCTGTTGACCTATACATGTAGTAGCTAGGGTATTGAACATAAACACAAATGGTACAGTTACAGAGCAAGTGCAGCCTCAGGAGCGTTGTCAAATAGCAGAATGCAGTAACCAGTAACAAAACTGTCCTATTCAGTTGGTGGCTATGGCTAGTGGTACCATGCACTGAATACAGATTCAGCAGTAATAACAGTTGGGAGTAGTACATATTGGTATAGACAGCGTAGCCCAAGTGCTGGCACTTAGGTCTGCTTGAGAAGTCAGTGGATCTGTAGGCTGGGGAACTGAGTTAGTGAGTGCTGCCTAGAAAAGACATTGTCAAGGACCAGCCTAGGGCCAATGGCTCTACAGACAGTATGAATAATAAGGGTGAGAGGGGGCAGCCTTGTGGGGTACCTCTGTATAACTGAAACCTACTGGAGAGAGAGATCCATTCACTCTCACGGTGGCCTGGGGAAAGTAATATAGGTGAGAAATTGTTTCTATATATTTAGAATGAAAGCCAAAATACTTTAAAATAGCGGCTAGAAATGTTGTTCAATAAATGCGTCTCTTTTAACATTAGGGTACCTGGTTTTAACTTCTGAATGGATGATAAGATCTTCGCACGCTTAACTAGATTCGTCAGCCCATTTACATTCTGGGACATTATTTCAGATCTAGCCATCTCTATATTTACTTTTAATGTTGCATATTCCCTTGAGTTTAATATAAGAGAATAAGGGGTGCTAGCTGCACATTCGAGCAGACTTGATAGACCTCTAGGCCTTTATCTGCTGGCAAATTTCGTATGTTCGTATATTGCCTCCCGTTACTCTCCTTCTGAGCCACAAATACACTATATTGCCTCTTCTGTTCAGCAGACAGCCCATCAAAACCAACTGTAAAATTATGGGGTGTAATAGCTGCAAATCTTCACTTCTAAACCTAGATAAAACTCGAACAAATACATAACTCTGTGTCAGATTGAACCATGTGAATAGTATAGTAACAACAAACTATATTACGCAAATAAACTGACTTCCAGCGTGGGGGTACAAATCAAGGCTGAACCCTTGTTCCTGGTGCCCCTTCCCTGTATCTCTGGAGGGGTCCCAAGGGTGAGGATCATGGCAGAAAAACTACCCTGCTTTCCTCCTGAAAATAAGGGAGGTCTCTCAGTTGAGATGACCCTTGTAGGACGCACAATAGTATCAGGCTCGATAGCAAGCCCCAGCACAGAACCAGGAGTGCTCTAAAATACCCCATTCGCTCTAGCGCAGCAATGAGGTTTGGTCCTAGGGCCTTGGACCGCCTGAGATCTGTTGAACATATTACCAGTTCAGCTAGTGCTTGACTTCAGCACTCTACTTTGGAAAAATATATAATTAGGTTACCAAATCCATCCTGTTTATAAATTGGGGTCTCGTAACTATGCAAGACTTAAAGTACTTTAAAGAAATCTAGTTATATACATATAATGTTATCTTGTGACTTTAAAATATTCCATAAAGCCAGACCCTCAGTCTCTGTGTGAGTCTCTGAAGCGAAGTATCGTGTTTAATCTGGTAAATGATTAGTCCCTGAAGTAACACAATATCACTAGATATGGCCTTTACCATGCCTTTCCTCTTTGTTAAATTTTAATATTAATAATTAAAAAAAAAGATAACTAAAATAGTCATAAAAGTACAAAAGTTCAGGGCTATGTCACTATATGTATCTAGTGTTGATTATTCTGTCCAGAGTCTTAAAATGCTGTTCTTCTGTGACATCACTAGATGGTGCCAGAGGATTACAAATCAATTTTAAGCCTTTCGTAGATGTTCTGTAGCATTGTTGTTTGTTTTACAATAATCCCCACAGAGATTTTCATCATTCCATCAGTGAGAAACGGGAATACCATCACTCCCGAGTCCCACCCTCCCCCAGCAGAAGGACCCCAGCACCAGAGGAAATTCCCCCCCAAGCCGCTGCCCGCAACCAGTACTCATTCGTTTTGTAAGATTTTTTTATATTACTTACTATGCCATCCTCAAGCTGTCTCCCAACCCCTCCCAGAAATGGGCTTTGTAGTGTTCTAGCGCTGCTAATGATTATCCATCCCAGTGGATCTGTAGTAGGGTGAGTCCAGTTGGGCTACCTCGGGGCAGAGACCCACTTAAACGAGCTCTCAGCACCGACATACAAAAGTGAGGGTACTGGGCTTCAGGAGGGCTGGCTTTGGCAAGATGGGAGAGTGCCTTTGAAAGGCACTAGCAAACAGGCTAGAACGAGAGGTGAAGCAACAATTGCGAAACATCAAAACTGCCATCACAGAGGCAACAAGCCTTTGTGTGAAGCAAATAAACAAATCAAAACAAAAGAAAAAGCCACTATGGTTCTCAAAAGAAGTGGCGGGCAAAGTCAGGGAGAAAAAGATAGCATTCAGAAGTATAAGGAAACACAGAAGGAGCAGGACAGACAGTTGTACCAGTTAAGGCAGAAGGAAGCGGGGAGGGAAGTCAGAACAGCAAAGGCCCAAACTGAGGAAAAGACAGCCAACTCAGTTAAGAAGGGGGATAAAACCTTTTATAGGTACATCAGGGAGCACAGAAAGACAAAACGAGGGATAGTGAGGCTGAATAGAATGAACGGTGGGTGGGCAGAGAGGGTCAGTGAAAAAGCAGGGATACTGAATGAATAATTCTGCTCAGTATTCACAAAAGAGGAGGAGAGGCAGGTACCTAATCCAATTAACAGAAGCACTTTTGATAGGGGGGTTGATCTCAGTCCTTTCACAGAAGAAAGGGTTCTGAAAGAACTCCTAAAACTGAAGGTGGACAAAGCAATGGGGCCTGATGGAATTCACCCCAGAATTCTAAAAGAATTAAGGGGAGAACTAGTGAAACCACTGACTACCCTTTTTAACAAATCATGGGAGGTTGGTGCGGTACCTGAGGACTGGAGGAATACTGATGTGATTCCCCTTCATAAAAGTGGGACCAAGACAGAAGCAGGAAACTACAGATCTGTCAGTTTGACCTCTGTGATAGGGAAAGTGATGGAATCACTTCTGAAGGAAAGAATTGTTGAGTACCTAGAGGCCACTGGGGCACAGGACCCAAGGCAGCATAGGCTCACAGCGGGAAGGTCATGTCAGACAAATCTAATTGATTTCTTTGACTGGGTGACCAAAGTAGTAGACCAGGGAGGGGCTGTGGACATGGCCTACCTAGACTTTAGCAAGGCACTTGACACAGTCCCACACGAAAGATTAACAGTCAAATTAACCAGCCTGGGAGTGGGTCCCAGGGTGGTAGCCTGGGTAATACACTGACTGGACCACAGGACACAGAAGGTAATTATAAATGGAGTCTACTCTGAAGAAAAGGGGTTACTAATGGGGTACCACAGGGTTCAGTACTGGGTCCAGTCCTTTTTAATGTCTTTTTAAGTAACATTGCAGAGGGACTGGAAGGAAACGTATGCCTCTTTGCAGATGACACAAAGATCTGCAACAG
This sequence comes from Neoceratodus forsteri, assembly GCA_016271365.2. Classification (NCBI taxonomy): domain Eukaryota; kingdom Metazoa; phylum Chordata; order Ceratodontiformes; family Ceratodontidae; genus Neoceratodus; species Neoceratodus forsteri. The sequence goes on along the minus strand of CM057459.1, from coordinate 421,988,174 downwards.
GGTTGATAGACAAGGAGGTGTGGAAAGGATGAGAAGGGACTTGGCAAGGTTGGAGGAATGGTCAGAAGTATGGCAGCTTGGAGTCAATGCAAAGAAGTGCAAAATAATGCACCTGGGAAACAAAAACCCAGGGGAAGATTACACAATGGGGGGAGGTAGTAACAACAACAAAAATGGAAAGGGACCTGGGGGTAATCATATCAGATGACCTTAAGGTTAGCAAGCAATGTGAGAAGGCAGTAGGGAGGGCTGGGGGTATACTGGGATGTATAGGGAGAGGCATCACCAGCAGAAAACAGGAAGTTGTTATCCCTCTGTACAGACAGATGGTGAGACCCATCTGGAGTACTACGTCCAGTTCTTGAGACCCCATCTCTGCAAAGACATAGACAGGATAGAGGCAGTCCAGAGGAGGGCAACTAAAATGGTGCAGGGTCTGCAAGAGAAGCCATACAAGGAGAGACTAAAGGAGCTCAATATGTATAACCTTGAGGAAAGGAGGGAGAGGGGGGACATGATAGAAACTTTTAAGTACCTCAGTGGAATCAACAAAGTCAAGAGGGTAGCATCTTTCAGAAAAGAGATGTGCAAGAACAAGGGACACAATTTAAAAGATTGGGGGGTGGTCAGAGGCAATGTGGGGAAGTATTTTTTCACAGAGAGGGTGGTGGATACATGTAACAGCCTTCCTGAGGAGGTTGTGGGGTCTAAAACTGTGGAAGAATTCAAATAAATACATGGGACAGACATAAGGCAATTTTTGTGGGGGGTAAGAAGAAATAGGCTGTTGGTTAACTAGGATCTGCAGCTTATCCTGTAGGTAGGGAAATGGGCAGACTAGGTGGGCCATGCGGTCCTTATCTGCCGTCAAAGTCAATGTTTCTGTGTTTCTATTTATTTATTTAGATTTTGTTTACCGGGTAAGCCCACTGAGGCCAATGGTCCCTTTTTCAGGAGCAACCCGGAGTTAGTTACAGAAAAGGACATATTGAAAACAGTTACATACAGTAGTTACATTAGTTACATTTGTTACAGAGTATTACATTTGCAATACAGGGGTAGAAGTCTGGTTCTCATTCAGACTCACGTGTTATATACAGTGTGTATGGATTCACACGTTATGCACAGTATGTACATTAGTTACATCAGTGTACATTGGAGGCAGTGTATAGGGATGGTAATCAGTTTACACAAGTTGGTCCATATTAGAATTCCATGACAAATTAGATGGATTGTTCAAAGCAGTGCAGCGGCCAAACAAAACTGGCCTGGGGAGCTAACGGTTACAACCACAGAGACTAAGGTTTAGAAGATAAAGTTTGAGTCCATTTTTGAACTGGGTGAGGGTGGTTGAGTTCGTCAAGCTAGGTGGTAGGGAGTTCCATAGGTGGGGGGCAGCAAATTTGAAGAAACGATTGCCATAGTTGGAGCACATCCTAGGGATGTCGAGGGGGTGGTTTGCAGTTGATCTCAGGGTTCAGGTTGGTCTTTTGGGGTAGAGTAGTCCTCGAAGATGGGGAGGGGGACCAAGATTAGTGAACTTGAAGGCTAGACAAGCAACAAGATAGGCTAGTTTGTGCCGGAGAGTGGGCCAGTTAAGTTCTTCTAGGGCCTCGCAGTGATGTCTCCTAGGAGAGGAGTTTGTGGCGAAGCAAGCCACTTGGTTATATAGTACGGAAAGTTTATTGTACTCTGACTCACGGAGAAACTACAGCAGTGGGGCTCCATATAGGATGGATGGGAGAAGACTGCAGCAGGCAATTGCACGGCGTGCAGTAGAGAATAGAGAGTTTCCCAGACGGTAAAGGAGGCCAAGCTTTTGATGGGTGGACCTGGTTATGGAATCGATATGGGATCGGTAGGTCATTTCTTGGTGTAGATGGATCCCAAGATATTTAAAGCTGGGCATGACCTCAACTCTTTTTCCTTGGCTGGTGTAGATCTGGAGAAGCTGACTTCTATCAGAGCCCAGGTGTCTAGAGCCAAACAGTACGGCTTTAGTTTTTTCATCATTGAGTTTAAGGGAGTTTGCGGAGAACCAAGCCTCAAGGGTAGAAAGACTATCCTGCAGTTTTGTTGAGATGACGCTAGGTTGGGAGTCACTGCAGTATATGACAGTGTCATCAGCATATAGAATGAGATTGCTGCTGGGGCAGTTTCCCTCTATATTACTGAGGAAGAGTGAGAAGAGCAGAGGGCCCAGGACTGAGCCCTGGGGTACCCCAGCAGAGACTGATCTGGGTCCAGACTGTGTACCCTTCCAGCGGACGTTTTGGGAACGGTCACTCAGGTAGCTCTCTAACCATGAGTGAGAGTGGTGATCCAGCCTAGGAGCAGGAGTTTAGAGAGGAGGAGATTATGGCTAACCAGGTCAAAGGCCTTGGATAGGTCAATGAAGAGGGCGCCCGCTGGGGAGCCTTGGTCCATATGGGAGAGGATATCCGTAGTGAACCGGATGAGCGCAGTGTCGGTACCATGACCCTTTCTAAAGCTATGCTGAACATCAGCCATGAGTAAATGCTGCTCAAGGTAGTCTTGTAGCTGGTTTGAGACTAGTCTTTCCTGAATTTTCCCCAAGGAACTGAGGAGGGAGATTGGTCTATAATTTCCCAATTTGTCTTGGGGCCCACTTTTGTACAATGGTCGTTACCTTCCACATTTTGGGGACCAAGCCATCCTGAAGCGACCTATTTATGAGTAAGGTGACAGGATGGGCGATGGCCGGGGCGGCAGCCCTCAGAAGGCGAGGCTCAAGCTGGTCATGTCCTATAGAGGAAGAGGGGTTAATTTTGCGTATGAGAGGTAGTACCTCTGTCTGTTTGACCAGTTTTAGGTCGAATTGAGGTCGAGGGTGAAACCATGCGTCCCCTGTGTAAAGGTTAGACCTGGGGAGGAGCAGGGAGGGAGACCCACTCAGGGTAGAGAAGGAGGCACAGAATGCCTCGGCAATTACCGCTGGGTCATTTGTCAGAGAGTCCCCCACCATGATGGAGTCCATTTGACTAGCTGAGGAGCACTTGATAAGTTGGTTAATGTAGCCCCAGAATTTTTTGGGATCCCGTAGGTGCCTAGTTTGTAGGTCATTTAGATATTGAGATTTGGCTTTTTTTGAGGATTTCTTGCACTGATTTCTCAGCTCTCTGTACTTTTCCCAGTCTGTTGGGCTGCCAGAGGATTTGAAGGTACCCCAAGCTCTGTCCCAGAGGAGCATAGTATGCTTGAGGCATGGGCTCAGCCATTTATAACATTTTCCCTGTACCCTGAGTTTTTTTAACGGGGCATGCATATTCGATGCAGACAAAAAGATCTGGGTGAAATATTCAAGTGCCTCGTCGAGTGTGGGGAGAGAGATGATAGAGGCCCAGTCGGTGTGCCACAAATGGGAGCAGAAGTCAGCAGGTACAAACCTACTGTAGTTTCTCGCTTCAATGACCTTTGCAGCAATTTTTGGAGGCTTATTGGACCAAATGCAGAAAACAGGCGAGTGATCGCTCAAGGAGTCAGCCATAATCCCTGCTGACAGTATACAGCCCGGGCAGGAGACGAGGATCCAGTCAATGAGAGAGTGGTTTCCAGTCTTGGGGTTATGCCTTGTGGGGAGGTCTATGACCTGGGTAAATGGGGAGCCAAGTAATGAGTTTTTAGTAGGGGAGGAGAGCAGGGATGGCCAGTGGAGATTGAAGTCCCCAAGGAGTATGGTCTCCCCCAGGGAGTAGTCCTCAAGGTGGCTAGTTATGGCTTCCAGGGAGGAGGCAGCAGATTGTGGGGGGATGTAGACACCACCTATGGTAAGGGGTTTGGTGTTTCCAAGTAGTATTTTTATGAGCAGCATTTCAGCCAGGGGGTCACTGTGAGAGGGGGAGTCCAGCTCTGACGCTTGAAAGTCCGTGCTAACATAAATGATGACCCCACCTCCCCTTTTTCCCTACCCTATCTTTTCTAAAAGTATGGTATCCCAATAGGTCCACTTCATGATGGAGGATCTCCAGTTTGAGCCAAGTTTCTGTCAAGCCTAGTATGTCAGGCTTATATAGTGCCACCCATGCCTCAAGGTCATGGAATTTGTGCCTTAGGCTACCTTTGTTCATATGAGCAAGTTTCAGCCCTTTGGTATCAGCCCACATGGGGCATGAGGGGCTGTTGAGAGTGAGATTTGGGGAGATAGGACCTGGATTAGATTCTGTGTCCCCCCCAAGGGCTAGGAGGGTCCTGCCCATATGTCCTGGAGGTAGGTAAGGAGGGGGAAGTGTCAGTCGTCCATCACTCCCCTTTGTGAGAGATACCTCGGCACCACCGTGTACCTCTTGCAAGGGTCCAGGCAGGTTTAGGTTTAAAAGGTAAGTATTTAAAGGGATCATTTTGAACTCAGTGCCGGAAATGAGATTCCTTGGAGAATGTACTAATGCAATTTGATGCCGGCAAGGAAGTTAGGTAAAGGGTTGTATACTCAACAGTATTGCTAGGGTTTTGCCAGGGATAATAGGATAAGTGCTAAGCAGCTGCTGGGAAGAATTTAAGGGGGACGGCTTCTCTTTTTTGTAAATTAAATATAGCAGAGCATTTGGGAAGTATTGTCATGGATTAGGGAGACAATTTGGCAGCTACTGTGAGAGACTGAGTGGAGAGTCTCAGGGGAGTATTGCCAGGGATGAGGGAAACAATTTGGCAGCTACTGCGAGACTTTTAGTGTGAGGCTTCTCTTATAGTAGTTAAGAAATCATAGGTAGCAGGAGGGCCTCTAGTGGTGAAGCTGTGAAGTTTTCTGAAAATGACAGTACAGAGCTGAAAGGTTTATATGGGAGAGATTAGCTATCCCAGTGAGGACAAAGGGGGCCCCTAGTGGAGAAACTATATAGGTTGCAAATGGTAGAGTGAGCTGATGGGTATTTTCAGCTCACATGACCAACCCAGTACATATAAATGTGAGCGCCGACCAAGGGTGGTGGTGGGGGTGGCGGGGCAGCCAGCGAAGTCGGCGGGGCAGAGCCATTTCGGCATTGGGCCTCCAGCAACAGCCGCACAGCAGCCAGGAGGGCTCGTGTGGCGATGAACCAGAGATATGGCCAAAAATTAGGAGCAGCTTTTTCTTTGCAATAGGTGAGCCCCTTTAAGTAATTACAGTGTCAAATTATTTCTTGTTTGTCCCTCCTTGGTTTTCTTTTCTCGGAGTACAAATTACCTGTGTGCGTCGTTTCGGGGGCGGGGGAGGGCAGGAGCAGAGGCCCTCTCGACCTCACAGGCGGTCCCCTCGAACCTGTTGAGGGAGATACAGGAGGTGAGCAATGGACTTAAATAACAAGTGGAATAGGGTGGAGGGTGAAATGGCCTATTGTAGTTGAAAACAAGCAGAAGCCTAACAATTAACACAAAAACAAGCAGGTAACCAACAACGCAGTCTACACAGGACGCAACAGCAAATCCCAGCAGTTTAGAGAAGCGCACTTAGCGCTGAAGGCACATTCCCCAGGAATTAAATCAAAGCACTTTATCAGAGGCACTGTATATTAAAACCCCCAGCAGTTTAGAAACATTCCTCAGAAATTAACAAATACATTTTATCAGAGGCACTGTATATTTAGTACCCCAATAGTTTTAAAAACTCGCTTAGCACTGTAGGCACATTCCCCAGGAATTAGCACAAGCACTGTATTACAGGCAATGTATATTTAGTACCCCAATAGTTTTAAAAAAGTGCCTAGTACTGAAAAATTGTGTACATTTCACGATTTCCACAAACACTTTATCCGAAGCCCCTAAAGTTTATGTAGAAAGAGCACAGTTAACCTTTAAGCCATAAACTATGGTTAAGGCACCCAGTAATCTTCCTTACAAGGAGTGCCAAATCCACAATTCCTAGAGCCAGAAAAACAGTCTCAACATCTGCGCCAACACAAAATGGCACCGGGCCTCCAGCAACAGCTGCACAGCAGACAGGAGAGCTCGTGTGGCGATGAACCAGAGATATGGCCAAAAATTAGGAACAGCTTTTTCTTAACAATAGGTGAGCCCCTTTAAGTAATTGCAGTGTCAAATTATTTCTTGTTTGTCCCGCCTTGGTTTTCTTTTCTCGGAGTACAAATTACCTGTGTGCGGCGTTTCGGGGTGGGGAGGGCAGGGAGCAGAGGCCCTCTCGACCACGGGCGGTCCCTCAACCTGTGTGCAGCGTCAGAGCGGGGAGGGCAGGAGCAGAGGCCCTCTGACCTCACGGGTGGTCCCCTCGAACCTGTGTGTGGCGTTCCGGGGGCAGGGGAGGGCAGGAGCAGAGGCCCTCTCAACCTCACGGGTGTTCCCCTCGAACCTTTATTATTATGCACCATGAATTTTGCCTTCTTTAGGCAGGCTGCCGGTCATGTTTAGCAGCGCATTTATGAGCTGACAGGCTGAGTCTCCACCCAGAGACTCCATACACAGCAGTCAGAATTTGAGCTGATCAAAACTGGAGAGTCAGGAAAAAGCAAGAGGAAAGATGGCTTCTGTGTGGCAACGGCGAACGGTCTCTGTGCCATCGCAATGTCCCCTCCCCGCCCCCGCTACCAGGAAAGGAATCAGACACACGGTGAAGCTTAGGCAGTGTACTCACCAGTCAGAATGATGTACTATGGAAGGTATTAATTTTCACTCATAGCTGCACAGGCTACACTGTAGATCAGGTAGCGTGCTGATTTTGCACCAGAGAGCCCGGTCTCAACCTGAAGATAAGTTGCTGAAGAATGGGTTGAGTGTGTGACTTTCTTCCTGGTTTCCCTCCAACCATTTTCCATGTCTGGATCTTGGATTCTCGTGGTGGCAGTGGCATTAGTCCTTTAGTAGACTGAGCAGGTACTTGTAATCCTCGACACTGTAGTTCTTGACTCGCTTCTTCTGCGGTACTGAAAGCTTTCTGACCATCTGGGAATTGTACTATGAGTTGGGCTGGATATGGAGTCTTGAATTGCAGCTTGTTCTCTCGGAGGACCTTTAGGAGTTGAATACAGGCTCTCCTCATGCCATTTTTCCTGGGGGATAGTCACTGTCCACATACATGTTGTTATTTTGCAATTTTAGAACCTTTTGCTGCCAGGCCTTATGTAGAATCTCCTGTTTTGTGCTGTGATAGAGTGAGGTTGGATTAGTGGGACGTGGTCCAAGGGCTCTATGGGCTCGTTGAATATGTAGCTTGAAATCCCTGGGCAGATCTAGTGCAGCCCGAAGAAATTCTTGTGTAACCCCTCTGCAAATGGGGGTTCCCAAAAGTCTTCTAGGAGCTTGCCTGAATGCTCCAAGTCTGGGCAGTGTTCGGCGTCTGAGCTGTTTAAATGTGGTTCCAAGTGAGTGCTATTTGAGCCTCCACGTACTGTCTCTTTAAGAGCTGTCTGCTTTGCAGACTTAATTAGTTTGTATGGGGGGACTGTGTATTTAATGCTCGAATCCCGCCCGAGCTCCTGTCAATTCGCTCTGTCTCTGCCGTCGCTACATGTGCAGAGGGAGCCTTGTTGAAAGATATAACTGTTTGTCAGAAATAATTTAGAGTGACTGAGAAAATGAAGTTTATCTAACCTGTCTTCATTTCAGCACGAACTGTTTCAGTGCAGCTTTTTCATTTTGGTCCTGAATAGCTGTCTTGGACCAATCAGGATGATAGGGAGACCCTAAAATGGAGCCTGTGGACGAATCGGAACTTGGACTCTCAATGTTGAGCCAGCCACAAGGGGATTGTATGGGCAGTGACTCTGGGAAATGTAGTTTTGACCTTGGCACCTTTTTTCACCAGCAGAGGGAGTCTTATTGTGAGTGACAGCCGAACCCGCCAACAGAATGGCGAGGAATTCAAAGGAAATGCCCTGCTCTGTTACTGGAAAGTCAGATCAGTTGTGACAGTGAAGAGAGAAGGAGTTCTGTGCTTCTGCGGTGTATAGTTTCACGCGGGAAGCGCGCGGGAGGCCCTGAGATTCGGCCTGCAGCCGTTGTAAGTGCCAGTTCGGACTGAATCCGATTTGTGAGGAGAAAGAAGGAAGTCTGAAGAGTGGAAACCAGGCTCACCCTGTAGAAGACTGGAGAAATTGCTGAATCGCGCTTGGTCTGTCAGGAACTGAAGTTGCTGTGTGTACTCCTGGGTATTTTGCAGTAATTGCGATCGAGATCGAGGAGCAGCCTGGCTGGTATAGTACTTTCCTTTTACATATGAAATGTGCGTAGTGCTTGTGGGGAATCGCAATCCCCCATGCTGTGTGCTGTGTGTTGAAGCTGGAAGCAAACCCCAGCTTGTCTCGGACTAAATCCGGTTGCTATCAACTGCAGTGGGGTCCAGTCACAAGGACCTTGTCTCCATGCCCTGTTGTTCTGGCAATCCAGAAGAACATCCACCATCCGGTTCTCAGCTTGGGTATTGTGAGTACACATCAGGGTATTTCCCTGCAGCCTGTTTTCAATCACAAGTGCGTCATCTAATTCTTGTTGTTTCACTGCTTCATGGACTGAGCTATCTGGCTCCGGATTACAATTGGGTATTGTGCATATATTTTCTTCTACAGGGCCCTATCCATCTGCACCTGCCGGCCAACCCCGGGCAACAGACTTGGCTAGCCCCCCCCCCCCAACCTGGGTACCCAGAGTGTGACTTTTCAGACCCTGTATGTGTGCACAGTACTGTGATTTAATGCCACCAATTAACCTGATTCCCCCTCCCGTGTTACTGCCCCCTAAATAAATCAGACTTGTTGTTGTTATACTATATACTGTCTATGGTGTTGGTACTTATGGAAACAGTATTGTGTTTTGCTGTGTATGTTGTTTAACCTTATTTTACAGGGGGTCCTCAGAGACGTGCTGCAGAGTCGGTCTCCAGGGTAAGTGGTATCTGTATGAGTGAACAGTGTGTATACATGGGGTATTGGGGCTGTAACTCTGGTGTGCTGTGTGAGCCACTAGAGGGAATAAAAGGGGGTCTCACTGTCCCAGAGTGCTGTGACCAAGCTAGTCTAACCACTACAAACCCTGACCTCTGGGTGGAGGCACCCACCATAGTACCTAGGCCCCTCAACCTGTCCGTAGTCAAACAGGCAGGGGTAGTAGCCCTTGGGATAGTGCCACCTAGGGGTTACACTTGCAAGAAGGGTATCATTCATTGCCCCTCCTCACCCTCAGGGATCCCATAAAGATGTAAATTATTTTGTTTGGACCTGCTGTCATAGTCTTCCAGTTTGTCTTGTAAGGTTTAATTTGTCTCCAGTTGACAGGTCACCGTTTGCTTAAGTTTGGTGAGACAGGCATCATTCGTTGAGATTTGCTGGTCTGCTTCGTTCAGTTTTGTCTCAAGGTCTGCAACCTTTTCTGTAATTTTAGACATTTTATCTGTGATGTCCGCTCAAAAAGCTTTTATTTCTGTGAGGATGGCATCAAGCTTCTTGCCTTTTTTGGCATTTTAGCTGGTTTGCCTAGGGAGGAGCACTTTGAGCGGGCCAGGGCCTGCATTTCTGAGGCTTCTCATTCCAATGCAGATGTATTATCTCCCATTACATCATTTAAATCCATTAATCCTTTTAATGGACTGGTTTTTACCACTATATATATTATATATGTTATTGCAAGCTGATAACCTCATAGTTGTAGTAGAGTGTAGCTTTTAAAACTCAAAATTTCGAGTTTTTTTCCCAATCTCTAGTCCAAAGCTCCAGGTTCAGGCTGCCATTCGCCCTGGTTGCATCACCGGAAGACTGCAAGGTGCATTTCAATAAAATGAGGGAGATTTTCAGAGTATAATTGAAAGGCAAGGAAAAGCTGGGGGGCATGGAAGAACTGTGAGGGGCATATGTGAAAGAAGAAAGAACACACAGGGTATAATGAGACTTAAAAAGGGGGTTGCTTTGATTGGGAGGGATGAAGAAGCAGACTTGCTAAACAGGTACTTCGGCTCAGTTTTCACGATTGAAAAGGAGGGAAAGGGACCGGAGTTATGGGGGAAAGGAATGAAGTATAGGGAAGTGGACACTAGCCCGTTCAAGGAGAGCAGGGTATTGCAGGAATTGGGTAAACTAAGGGGTGGACAAGGCAATGGGTCCAGATGCCCTACATCCCAGGGTACTCTGGGAGATTAGGGAAGTGCTGGTGGCACCACTAACGAGGCTGTTTAACCTATCATTGGACACTGGGAGAGTTCCAGGAGACTGGAAACAGGCAGACATGGTACCACTGCACAAGAGCAGAGGAAAGGGGGAGCCAAGTAACTATCGTCTAGTCAGTCTTACCTCAGTGGTGGGTAAGCTGATGGAGACACTCCTAAAAGAAAGATTAGTAAAGTACCTGACAGATGGTGGACTACATGACGACAGTCAGCACGGTTTCACAGAGAGAAGGTCATGCCAGACAAACCTGATTAAATTCTTCAACTGGGTAACGAGGGTGTGCGATCATGCAGTGACAGTGGATGTGGCCTATTTGGACTTCAGCAAGGCCTTTGACACCATCCTTCACAGGAGACTGGTAAGCAAGTTGGGCAGTTTAGAGGTAGGGAAGAAATTAACAAACTGGGTGGAAAACTGGCTTGGAGGCAGAGTTCAAAGAGTGGTTATAAATAGGGTTTACTCCAGGGAGGAAAGGGTGACAAGTGGGGTACCCAGGGGTCAGTACTGGGTCCAATACTGTTTAACATTTACATTGGGGATATAGCGGAGGGTCTTAAAGGGAAGGTGTGCCTATTTGCAGTCAATACAAAGATCTGCAATTGGTGGATACACACAGAGAGTGGAGCAAATGAGGAAGACCTGATTAAGCTGAAGAGGTGGTCGGAGTGCTGGCAATTGAGATTTAATGCGAAAAAATGCAGAATGATGCGCATAGGGCCCAAGAATCCAAAGGCCACCTACTCACTGGGAGGGGAGGAAGTTTTGGTGACAGAGCAGAAGGGGGATCTGGGGATTATCACATTGGATTAACTAAAGGAGGCAAACCACTGCAACAAGGCAGTCGAAAAGGCAAACAGAATGGCCCCAATGATGATGACCCCAGGTTCTTCCACAATCTGGCCCAGAATATTGAATCACTTGCCCTGGCACCTATCCCAATCATCATAGGTGGAGATTTTAATCTTACACTTGATACCATGATGGATAGGAATTCCAACCTGGTGGAAGCACATAACAAAGGGGCAGCAGCCCTCTTGCAGCTTATGGGGGATGCTGGCCTCACAGACATATGGCAGACTTTCCTCCCCTGAGATCATGATTACTCTTACTTCTCCCAGCTGCATGGTTCCCACAGTAGGCTGGATTATTGGTTGGTCTCCGCCCAAGTGGCCCAAACCTGCTTGGGATCACAGATGACCCCCATGGTAGTGTCTGACAACACCACCATTCAATTACTTTTGCTATGGGGCCTCCCCCCCACAAGTATCCCCCTCCTGGAGACTGGACCCACTTCTTCTCAGGGATCCAGACTTTCTGGAATGGGCAACCCCCACCCTCTTCTTCCAAGAAAACCTGGTGGGGGACACCACAGCTGGAACGATTTGGGAGGCTTAAAAGGCCACACTTCGGGGTGGGATAATGGGATCTGCGGTGGCTAAGAGGAAGGAGAGAGAGAAGCAGTTACTAGATCTGGAAGGGAAGCTGAAAGTAGCTGAAACAGCCTTTAAATAGACCCCTCAAGTCAGCATACACTCACCACTGGGTTGTACGATTCTAGGGTTAAGGATGGAAATTAATGCTATCCTGGCACGTAAAGCAGAGTGCCATACTAAGACTGAAACAAATACTGAGAGAAGCAGGGGAGAAGGGGAGCAAAGCCCTGGCTTATAGATTAAGGAAACAACAGGATGAGAGATTCATAGCAGGCCTAAAAACTGACAGTGGCCATATCCATACCAATACTAAAGAGGTAAATGCTATAATGAAGTTATTTTATGGTGCCCTGTACTCCCTGTCCCTGCCCCGTCTCCACTGAGACACACAACTTCTTGTCTAGCCTAAACCTCCCTCACCTTACAGCAGTGCAGGCTGACCAGCTCAACACACCTATCACAGAACAAGAGGTGAGTGAAGCAATGCATACTTGAAGCCGGGAAAGCTGTGTGTGTGTGGGGGGTTAGCACAGCTATGGAGATACCTCACCCCAGTGAGCCACTCCCCTAAATCGGCTACATATGAAGTCCTAACCTTGGGACAACTCCTGCCGACACATAGGGAGGCAGCGATAACAATCCTCCCCCAGAAAGGGAAAGACCCCATACTGCCAGCAAGCTATAGACCCATATCTCTGATCAATGTGGACAGCAAAATCTTTGTCAAAATACTGGCTCTTAGACTTGCCCCACTTCTGTCCCAGCTAACTGATCCTTTGCAAGTCGGTTTCATCCCCGGACGATATAGCGCAGACCACATAAGGTCCTTGGTTATTATAACCATGTCCGCTAAGTCCCTACCCACACCTGCAGCGGCACTGGCTGTAGATTTTGAAAAAGCTTTTGAGTCCGTAGAATGGGACTATCCACAGTCAGTGCTGGTGCACATGGGGTTTGGAGAGACCTTCTTGGCAAGGACTAGAGCCTTATATACAGACCCCATCGCAAAAATCCTAACCAACTCCCTCCTATCAGACCCTTTTCCCCTAGGCAGGGGAACACAGCAAGGCTGACTCTTTTCCCCTCCTCTGTTCATCCTGCAGTGGAGCTCTAGTGGCAGCCATCAGACAACACCCCCTGATACAGGGCGTGAAGGCGGGGGCCAATGCATACTCCACCCTGATGTACGCAGATGATCTCCTAGTCCCCCTTGCGAATATCAATCAGTCCATAACCCCCTGCTGGACTTGCTGCGCAACTTTGCCCATCTCTTGGGCCTCAAGGTCAACCAGAATAAGATGGAGGTGATGCCCCTCAATGGGATTTGCAAGAAGGGGCTGGTAACATCACATGACCTGAGATGGACTCTGAACGGTATCACCTACCTTGGCATTCATTTCAGTCAAGGTGTCCCTCACCTTTGGGATCTAAATCTCAAACCCCTCTTGGTGGAGATTTCCATCGAGTTTGCAAGGTGGAAATGGCTTCAACTGCATCCATTAAAATGATTGTATCCCCCAAATTGCTGTACGTTCTCTCCCACCTGGCCACATATCTTCCCCCCCCGACGGTACATGCATATAGATAGGAGTATTCGTAACTTCATCTGGGAGGTGAAGAAGCCTAGGTATGGCAGGAATAAACTGAGGGCACATTGGAAGGAAGGTGGGTGGAATCTGCCATGGTTTGAGAGATATGCATTGGCCTATCGAACTGCGCAAACACTGCGGTGGTTCAGCCCCCACTCTGATGCTTCCCCACAAGGGCTCCAGACAGAGGAGGCCCAAGCAGGTACCCCCATTTTATCCTCGCTGCTATATGGTAGCCCCGCTACCCATCTAAAGGCACACCCAACCATTGGAGCCTCCATCAGTTGCTGGTCGATGATCCATCACAAATTAGGGACTAATTCCTCTTCCCTAAAATATACCCACATTTGGGGCAATCAGACCATATGCATAGGAGATGGTCCCCTCTTCCGGCCTCTTTAGTTGAAAAAATGGATATCTCAGATCTAACACTTCCTGGACCCAATAAGCGGACAAGTCGCACAATTTCAAACTCTCCAGGCAAAGTATGGCATCGCCCAATTGGACTTCTGTAGATACCTGCAGCTAAAGAGTGCAGTCCAACCTTGCTGATGTAGACAGGCTAAGCCTCCAATGCCTGGCAGTGTACAAGGATGGATGGCAGTAAAAAGGAGGATAGCCAGTAGGATATACTTGGACATTAGAGACCACATACCTAGCGAAGCTCAAGAATCAAAGAGGAAATGGGAGATTGCCCCAGGGGTAAAGATCACCGACACACAGTGGTTAGCTGGCTGGAAAGCAGCACACAGAGTATACCCAGACCCTAGGAGTCAGCTGATACAAAATAAAATTCAACATTCTTGGTATAAACCCCGCCCCCCCACACTATATAAAGCATTTTGCAGCACTCTGCAGAATGCTGCAGCAGACCTACTGAATAAAGCAATGTAATTTATTTTTATCATTTAACACTTTTTCTCCCTCTGCGGAGCAGGCCCATGACCTCCGGCTGCTGGCATCCACACCCCCGAACCAGGTCTGGCATGTGGATAATCGCCCCACGCCACAGGGGTCGACCACCCCCCAGGACAAAGCGCCTCTTGTGTGGGAGGGCACAGGGCATAGCCATGAGCCGCAAGATCACCCCGCCATGTTTCTGCTGTTCTTTTATTCCCTGGGGAGCCGGACATGCAATGGTGTCCAAGCATGCCTGGGCTGACGCCCACCATGCTCCCCCCAGCCCTAGCTCTGCTTGCGACTGTAGTGTGGCTGGCCTCCGCCAGTTGCCGCTGCAGCATGGTGCATGACTCATGCCCACCCCAGAGGAAGAACAGCAGTCTGAAATTTCAATGGCAATTAGTCTCTATTGTCATTCAGAAAAATGTGACACTTCCAGGATAAAGGAGGTCTGCTGCAGCATACTGCAGAATGCTTTTTTTGCTCCCTCCTTCCCCCAGCCGATCACTCCATCAAGTCACCTGGACCATCCATCTGCTCGCTGTCCCCAATGCCGGCTGACACCTTAGACTGCGACCCTCCGGGTAACCCAGCGTATCCCTTCACTGGACGGGCCCCCTCCTCCGAAGGGGAAGGCACTGGTGGGGGTGGCCAGCACACTCTGCAATTGGCCTGGGTGTCACCGAGGTGGGGTCAGACACCTGGGGCTCGGCGGTAGCCAGCGATCTTCATCCTGCTGGCCAGGGAGCCATTTCCTGGTTTTCTCCTTGGGAGAGTGGCATGCCACAGACATCAAGATGTACGTTGACATCTGCCACTCCACAGTCATCTGAGGCCTGATGTCCTGTTGTGCTCTCAGCCTCCCCCAGGGGCCAGCAGGAGCTGGGCCACATCCCCACCCTCCCTCCGGAGAAGGTGAGCCATCACTGGATGCTCCATCCTTCTCCCCTGGCTGGCCCTCCAGCGACCTGGATCTGTTCCCGACCCTGGGTTGCCGGCGTCACAGACGGAAATACAACCACTGAGCCAACGGGCCGGCTGCAGAGTGCTTTAAAAGTGGGTTTCATCCTGAGAGATGCCACTGTAACTGAACAACCATACCTTTTACTTCCAGCAGGTTAATCTGGATGTTTGATGTGTTATTTTAAATTTTGTTAGGTGCCTTGGTATTTTGAAAGGTGCCATAAAAAATAAAGATATTATTATTATTAATCAACCTAAGAGTCCACTGCAATGATCCTACCAGAATTCTTATTTCACTGTACCAGATGTTAACTGTATAAACCTGATCTGTCAACAATGAACAAAAGAGAAAAAAAATTAATTAAACCGAAGAACATATAACAAATTGTGCCTGTGTCTGTGTTTCACTTTCTTTTTTTATACTTCTTTATTGCACAGCTGCTTCCATATAACTTATAAAATACATTAAAGTCCGGTTAACTTGTGAAACTCAATTTCAAAAATACATAATCAAACTAAATATATAACAAGAACCAGCATTTCCAATTGTGCAAACAGTGAAACCTTAAGGTACAGTAAAACCATCAAACAGAGACAAAAAAGAACATCCTATTAAAAAAACAAGACAACCTTGCTGTCACCTAATTAACTGATCCAACTCGTTTATAAAATTACAGCTATACGGACCTGTATATTCCAATATGTACTTGCATCGGAAGGGGTGGATGATGACTAGTTAACCCCTTTAAAGTTATAACTGAATTAATAATGGCAAAGGAAAAGGAATACTCACATATCATATCAAACAGTGTAAATAATACTCATGACACTTATTTTATTAAAGTCAGACCAACAGAGGGTAGAGTTCCCTGATATAATATCCATCTGGCCCACCTACTGGTGTTAGTCAGGTGTCTATGCTGTACTGCAAATGTAATTCTTTCCATTTCTTGTGAACTCATCACTATTGTTGCCCAGTCCTCTACTGTGGGTGGATCAGGGTAACCAGTTCCTTGTAATAGATTTAATTGCTGCTATAGTCAGGACACTCCATAAACACTTGGCCTCCTTTCTCGTCAAAGAGTTTGGTGGGATACCTAGAACAATATGTTCTGGACCTAGTGGGGGGAGATAAAGCAAATACTTGCACTAGGTGGCCTCTTGCATCCTCCCAGTACGCTGCCAGTCTTTGGCATTGCCAGAAAACATGGGCATGGGTGGCTTCAGATTCTCCACATTGCCTCCAACATGCTGGTTGTATCTTTGAGTCCTACTCTGCTTGAATTTTTGGCACCAGAAAGTGCCTTATACATAATTTCCAAGAAAATCCTCGCCAGTTAGGTGATGATGAAGTACGCCAAGTAGTAGCCCAGACCTTGTCTTTTACTTTCTTAGTGGGACACTGGTGGGTAGGAAGAGAAGGGATTCCCTCTAAGAGGGGAGGCTACCTAGATCAGGGGCACCACCTTGCCAGGACATTACTCTCCCTCCTCCGAAACACTGTATTGGTGGTCACTTGAAGGGCCATGTTATCATGCCAAGGCTTCCATTTCTCTAGAAATTTTCTGTAAGTTAGCCAAACCGCTGCTGTCAATTTCTCCATCCTTTCAACCCCTTCCGTATGGTCCCTCCACTCTGTGACTGATGGGAAAGTAGGAGTCAGCCAGTGTGAGATAATACCCTTTATGGCCAGCAGGCAGATGATATAAAACAAGTCCTTGCACCTCCAGGAGGCAAAGGAGGTGTGTGGGAGCCTCAAAATACAATTATGGGACATCATTGGAGCATCTGGATCCCAGATCTGGCACAGTTCAACATGGATCTGGTACCAGAAGCCCTGAATAGCTGCGCTATCCCAGAAAATATGATAGTGGGTTCCTCTGTCCCCACACCCTTACAGCATCTGTCTGTTGGCCCCCCAAGTGAGCAGTAATAGTAGGGGTGTGGAAGAATTTGATCAGGACTTTCCACCTGTATTCATGCCACATGGGGGAGGAGGTGCCCCACCAACTGCACTGCAGACTCTTTTCCTAGTCTGCATCTGAAGTGGTGCTTCCTGTCTCTATCTGCCATTTATGTCTCCCCGCCGAATGGCGTGCCCCTTCTCCTCCAATAGCAGTTTATATATCATTGAGATGTATCTACATTTAGTGTGTAATGTGGGCATCAAGAAAAGGAGGTCTTCCCACTTGGTCACTGGCTTGGTCACCTTGGCTATGTTTTGCTCTTGTAACCCCCTCACCCCTGCCTTTTTGCAAATGACAGGTGGTATGCTGTTGAAGCTGACAGCAGTACCAGGTGGGGACTGAGTTCGGGGAGGACTAGGTTACTTGGCACAAGGGCTAGGTTTGGCTACTCTGCACAGGGGCACCCAAGTAAATCCGAACACAGGAAGCAATAACTGTAATGTCCAATACCAGGAATGGGATTCTAAAGTGTGGCTTTTATTTACATCCAATCTGAACAAAACAAAGCATAGGCGGACCCCCACAGGGCTACACTTCTGGAAATGCAGACAAAGAAATAGAACACTTCCTCAACACTTCAGCCTTCAGGCTCTGGACCCACCAGGCACACAGCCCGGACTTGCACGCTGCTTTAGGTACACAGCCTGACTTGTACACTATTTGGGGATTTCCCTGGCTCGGCTCCCCTGCCGGCCACTCAAACACCTTCCATTTGACATAGACACATTTTCCGGTGGCTCCCTAAACCACCTTAGAGCCTTCGACTCCATAAGGGAAACTTCCTTCTAATCCCACGTCTGGGTACTTTCCTCAGCACTGGCCAAGTGCCTGAGGGAAAATAAAAGGGCCACAGAGCAAATCCGTAGAGGTGAATTTGGTTACTACAGGTGGGGGGCTTCCCACATCTCGCTTCCACAATTCATACCCGGCCATTTCTCTGGACATTAAGCATCTCCTTCTGAAAAGCTTGGCAATGTAGATTAAAGGGTAAATGCATAGCACATTTCCTCTACATGTCTTGGCTTTCCCCTTGTGCTGGACTTGAACATACTTTTACTGGACTTAGCCCATTACTCTAGGCCTCTCACTTCAGCAGTCCAATCCCCACGTTACAACAGTTCAGGTGAAACATAGGCCCCATGTGAGAGCAGACTCACCCTTTGGTTGCAGGTGCCCCATAGGCGATTCCTCACAGGAATTTCTTCCCCACAGCTTCTGGTGCTGCAGCACAACTTGAAAAATAAGGCAGCTTCTTCCCTAGCTGGAACCAGGAGGGCTGCCCCTGGAATGACAGGCAAACCTTTCCACCCCCATCCCCTCAGGGATGGGGCACAGAGACCAGTAACAGCTGTCTCCACCACTTCACAAACAGCTTACTGTGTTTCTCTTTTGGCGGAAACACACACACCTCTCCCTTAAAGTAGCTCTATTTTAGAGCTTTAGGTTCCAAGAGCCTGTGCACAGGCTACTGTGCTCCTCTCTTCAAGACTGCTCACACACAACTCTGTTCAAAAACTCCCAACATTCTAACCTAACTCCCAACTGCAGATTCCAGTGTGGCTCATGCAGCTGCGAGAGTTCTATGGCGATGTCATCCCTCAGTCTCAGCTGAGACTGAGAACAGAGTGAGACAGTGTGAAATCCATTTAACTGGAGTTTCTCAAGCTGCCTTCCCTGCCTACCACTAGGTCTTACTGGGATTCTAGTAACCCCGGGTAACAGGGGCGTTACACTCTGATGATAGGTATTGCTTTTTAAAGGAACTATACAATGTAAGGCAGCCACTCACACATAGTGGTGGCTGCCCTCATCAACCGTCATTCTATCCTGGTTGCAATGATAAAAAGTATCATTTCGAAGGAGATGCCTTGCAATTTTTTTATAGTTCAGCCACCATGCCTAGAACGTCCAAGCTGGCTCACCGCACTCAAAGCACGCATAATGACACGAGGCCAGGGAAGGAGAGCAGACATGCCCATTGAAATGAATGGGCTGGATTTCAATTTGCTTCAGCAGCAAAAGGATCACTTGCGACACGAGTGACACCACCAACCAACATGGCCCATGTTAGTGCGAGTGTTCTTCATTAATCGCCATGACCGCTTTTGTACTTTTAAACAAATTAGAATTTAGACCCATTCATATAATGGACGATCCCCGCCTCCCCTGGCCACATGTCATTAAATGCTTGAGTGCAGGGGCGTGTCGGCCTAACCCAGACATTCAAACTGCGGAGGGCTGAACTATAGAAATAAAAATTACGAGGCATCTCCTTCAGGTACTGGATATTTTTTATCATTACAACCAGCTAGAATGACGGCCAATGAGGGCAGCCACCACTATGTGCAAGTGGTAACTGCTCTAAGATAGGTCGGAAATTCACTTTAAGCCTTTTCTAAAAATCACCAGGCAGTCTGACTGGCAGAGCCTGGAACAAGAACATCAACCTGGGGTGGATGTTCATTTTGAAAACCTTCACCCTCCCTCCCAAAGAAAGGGAAGTGGGCTCCATGTGTGTAGGTCACTAACTAGTTCTTCTAGTAATTTCAGATGGCTTAGCTTGTAAAGTTTAGCTAGAATAGGAGTGATTTTAATTCCTAGATAGCTAAACATATTGTGGGCAGGCCATTTAAAGGTGAAATTCTGTTTAAATTCTTCCAGGCAGTGGGCAAAAATCACAATCACTTCAGATCTAGTGAAGTTAATTTCATAGCCAGAAACAGAGCTAAAGTGGTTTAATTCCTGTACCAAGGCTGGGACTGAATGGGTCGGATTCCTTACATAAAAGAGGGTGTCATCTGTGTATAGTGACATTTTCTGCACAGCGTCTACCACTTTGACACACTGGATTTCATCATTTGCTGTTACTGTAGCCTCTAGGGACTCTATGCATAAGGCAAAGAGATTTCGGTGATATAACTCAATCAACTCTGACAATGGCCTAAGGGCCATGTAAAATGATAAAAGACACTGGATGAAGCTCCTGCCAAATCAACCACCTCAAGGGTACGGAAGAGAAAGGTCAAGTCAACCCAGTCAAAAGTCTATTCTGCATCCATTAATATTGCTAGTTGAAAACTTCTGGTTGACTTCTGGGCATGCAGGATATCAAGGAGGTGCCAAATATTACCATGGAGGTTCCGCCCCTTGATGAATACTGTTTGATCCAGGTTGACTAGATGGCCCATTACTTACTGCACCCTGTGAGCTAACATGGAAGTAGAAATTTTGAGGTCAACAGAGAGAAGGGATATTGGTCTGTAAGATTCACACAGGATTGAATCTTTGCCAGACTTCAGTATCACTGAGATCTGTGCCCTCCTCCCTGTGAGTAGTGCCCCCCTCCCTCCTGCACCGACCAGTACAAAGTTAGGCATTCAGATGTGAGTTCTTCCCCAATGGTCTTGTAAAATTTGGGGCATTAATCTATCCCCGGACTCTTCTCATTTTTAAAATGTCTTATTGTCTCCTCAGATTCCGCTTCCGTTTCTGGTGCCTCTAGGCTCTCCTGCATCTGAGAAGCAAGGGAAGACAGGCAGATCTTATCTAGATACTGTCTGATGTCCTGCAAGTGAGTAGGACCTCTTTCCTCCTTGTATAATGAGTGGTAGTATGAAACAAAAATATCAGCTATTTCCTTGGGCTGTGTGGTTTCTACGTTCCCCTTCTGCAATCTTTCATTTTCAGAACTGCCCTATCAGCAGCCTTTTTCCGGAATTGCCACACTAATAGTCTCCCTGCGCTGCTCCTCATAAAATCTCTGCCAGGCATATCTAAGTTGCCCTTCAATTTTTTTGTTAACTGTAGTTCTGCAGCTCCTCCTTTTGTTGCTTTATTTGTGGGAGCAGGGCCTCATCAAGGGTGAGCTTATGAGTGACCTCCAAGTCAAATAATTTTCTTTCTAATTTCAGCCAGTGTGCTGTGTCTTTCTTTCTTTCTGGGGGGATGCATATTGTATTATGACTCCTGTGACCGCGGCTTTCATGGCATCCCACCACTCTGTTAACAGGAGTATCCTTGACATTGTTTGAAAATAGTTCTTGATTGCTTTCTGTGCAAGTTCCTTAAACTCAGGGATTTTAAGAAGAGAGTTATTCATCCTCCACATTGAAGTTTTACTCATAGGGGTGATGTTTAAACTAACTTCCAGGGGAGCGTGATCTGAAAGAGTTGTCATTCCTACAACAGACCGATATACTGTGTGCCATCTCCCACGTACATGTAAAAAGATCATAACCAGTCTAGATCAAGAGTTCTGAGGGGCTGAGTAGCATGTGAAATCTGCTGTTTGTGGGTGCATATAGTATGTCGCCAAATATCATGGAGCCCCCCCGCCCATGTGAGTCTTTTCAGACTAGAGTTCAACTGCCTCGAGTCCCTTAACCTTCGTCTGTCACGGTCCACGCTTTCTTGCATCACAGTGATAAAATCACCTTCCACAATACTGACTGTAAAGGAGTCTGAGGGCAGTAACAAAAGTTGCCTCTAGATGAAGGCCTCACAGTCCGCAGACTCGTTGAGGGCATATAGGTTCAAAGTATGAACTGGTGTGTCCCTAAATGTTACTTTATCATTACAACCCTCCCCTTTGGATCTGGTACCGTCTCAGAGAAGACCAAGGGCATGTCTTTCTGCACCAGGATAACCACCCCCATCTATATGGATGTTGCTCAAAAATCCAGGAGTTAGCAAGCCTCCATCCAAGAACATTTTAATTTCTCATGCTCTTCCTGTGTCAGTTGGGTCATTTGGAGCAGGGGGAGGACAACCTACTGTTTATTTAATTCCTGTAACAGTCTGCTTCTTTTGATGAGGCTGCCCAAACCTTTTACATTATATGAAATTATTTTAAGGTCAGCAGCCATTTACAGGAATACTGATCCCTTCCCCCCACAGTCAGGAAGTATTTGGCTCTCCCCTTTTCTCATCCTCCACCATACATCGTAAGCATATCAGACACAATAACTGTAATAAGCAACTCATGTATGTCAACAGGACACCAAAAAACAAACTATATCACTACATTCTGTACTACAAGGTGGTAACCAGAGAGTGCTGTGCTTGATGATCGGTGTGTCTCTGTGGAGGCAATTTACCACGAGCACCATTCTGTGTGGTGTTGCAGTGGCAGGTTCTTTCCATTATACTAAACAACTGCCCTGCGTGTGCATCAGCAGCCATCAGTCACCCCATATATTCAGGCAGCACTTAGAGCACGGTGACCCCAACCCATCTGCTGCTTGAGCGATAAGAATGTGCGCATTGCCCCAGGCAGGCTATGACTAGGGCTGTGGAATCAGAAGCCTCCCCCCTCCCATAGTCAGAATTATGCCAGTGGGCAGGAGACCGGCACTGGCAAAGGCAATAGATAGGCTGTTATGGAGGAGGCCACACCAGGTTGATCCCAGATACAACAGCATTGAAGGCAGCTGAGGTATCAACGACCATTTAACGTATTTCATTGAACAGAAGCTGCCCTCAAACAGAAGCCACAGGTTATAATGAACATTTTAAATAAAAAACATCCTCAACTGGAAGGGTGTTGCAGCTGAAATAACCAAGATGGAGGGTCAGCCCATGGAATTCTCTCCATGCTCCCTGTTCCTTGGTGTGAATTCGAGGGGATGGGACCTTCACCCAGGAGAATTAGGGCCCTGCTGGTAGTGGTCCAACAGGGCATACAGAATTTATAGATATCCAGTAATCTCTCCACAGTGGAGCAATGGAAAACCTTGGCTCTGCGAGCATTGGCGGTGGACAGATTAACATATGTCCTCAAGGGGAAAGAAGAAAACTTCATTAAGGTATGGGAGACCTTTCTGGGGACACTTTCGGTGGGAGAGGCAGCAATTCTAAGAGTGGGATGGATGGTTTAGAATCATTTGTAGGGTGCCTTAAGTACCTGAACTGGGCAATATAAGGGGGCCATAACTGTAACCTTTCCTGTGTTTGATCAAATTCCCTTTCCCCAGTGTACATTAGGCTAGGAAATAAGGTGGGTTTATTCAATGAATACTCAGAACAAGGCATAGTTTGCTTTTAATATTTTATTAGGTTTTAATGCATTGGCATGGTCATTAACTTTGCTAAAGAAGTACTGTCTTACATGTTTCACTACACTTCTATAGTACTTCTTTTGCAATGATACAATTTCATAATTTTCTTTAAGCAGTGTTACAGAGACAATTATAATATGCAATGTCCTTTAACTTGTCATAATCAGAAATGAAGCAGCTCGGTATAATATCTGTCAGATATTACAGCCTTTCTATAACCTGTATGTACTGTATTTGGAAAGTCAAATACAAATATGATACAAAAAAAATCCTCAAATATAACCCATGGTTTCTAATTAGGGTTGAATCATGTCAGATAAAGCACTGCAGGTGGGAATCTCTGTGATTTGTATTTCTGTAAAGATGATTATTATTGCATTTCTTTTTAAATGTATGATTTAGTTCATGTTTGTTATTTTTATTTTGCTATGAAATAAACCAGTTACAGTATATTTGATCAAATTCAGGACGTATAAAATTTTATTCATCACTCTTAAAAATTTGAGTTTGCGATACAAGCCACCCTCAAATACAAGACACAGATCAAAATACAAAATTTTTATAGAAGCTGTGGCTTCTATTTGATATGTAACCCCCTTACAAATGGGGGTTCCTGAAAAGTCTTCCTTGAGCTTGCCTAAATGTTCACTGCCAGGCCGGTGTCCTGTGTTTTAGCAGTTTAAATGTGATTGCCAGAGAGTGCCTGTATAGCCTCTGTGCACTGTCTCTTTAAGAGCTGCCTGGATTGCAGTCATAAGTAATCTGAGAGGGAACTCTGTTGAAAGATGTAACTATTTGCTGAAAATCATTTAGAATGATAATGATAATGTAGTTTGTCTAACCTGACTTCTTTGCAGCAAGGACTGTTTTGTTTATCTGAGAGGGAACTCTGTTGAAAGATGTAACTATTTGCTGAAAATCATTTAGAATGATAATGATAATGTAGTTTGTCTAACCTGCCTTCTTTGCAGCAAGGACTGTTTTGTTTATCCCCACCATTTGGCCCGGGACTGCAAACTGAACCAAGCAGTACTGGTGGGACCTAAAATGGAGCCAGACTACAGGAGCTGTCTGGAGTCAAAATCTGTAGGAATTATAGTTTTGGGCTTTTGGTGCCTTTTTGCACCTGAAGGGGGAACCTTTGTTGTGACTGACAGACAGATCAGCCAACCGAACCTTTTGGATTCTGAGGGAAATCCCCAAGCTTGCTGGCAGTTGGGTCAGATCTAAGTTGGGAGTTAAAGAAACACACAGCTCAAGTGATTTTGAGCAGCAATCCTGAGTGGATTTGCATGGGGGAACTGTGGAAAGGTCTGAGTTGTGGCCTGCATGTCTACCTGCTGCCTGAGAGGGAGAGAAGAGAATTATTTCGAACTAAATCCAAGTTTGTGAAAACAAAGTAAGCCACTGAGTTTTTACCAGGCTCATACCTGAAAAGGACCGAAGATTTTGCTGAATGCGATCAGCCTTTCAGGATTTCCAGTTGCTTCTGAATCCCTGGTTTGTGCAGAGACTCTGCGATCGTGACCGGAAAGTGGTTTGCCTGGTACAGTAGAATGTCCTTACATGTAAATGTGCAGTGAGTTGTTAGTGGGTCGTGATTTGGTTCCCCACAGTGTGAACTGTGTTCTGCTTGCTGGAAGCTGTATCTAGCCCAAAACGGACTGTATCTGAATCTGTCTCCATTTGGCGGTGCCTTGCACACTGGCCCAGCCAGACTACCCGCTGCACAGAGAGGCCATGTTGAGAGACCTGCCTGGGGATCAGCCCCCTGCTCCATGCTTGAACAGGAACGACGCCTCGGAGATTCGTGTGGGCCCTGCTTTTCCTGGCACTCCAGATCAACCACCTGCAGTTTCAATTTTAGTCCAGCCTGTGTCCAGTCTTGGGTATCGTGAGTAATCATCAGGGTAGCTCCCTGCAACAACAGCCTAATCTAAAAGTGTGTCATCTGATCGTCTTGTTGTTTTCTTCTCACGAGCTGAGCCCTCCGGCTCCGGATTACTATTAGTAGGTATGGTGCATGTTGTTTTCTTCCATCACAGGGCCCCACCCAGCTGCAACATTCCCGGCTAGACCACCTTTCTCCATCTGGGTACCCAGAGTGTGTGACTGTTTATAGACCCTGAAGTGCATGCATAACTGTCTGAATGATAAAGTCTTTAAGCAAATTAACCTGATTACACCCCCTCCCTTGTTCAAGCCCCTTAAATAAATCAGATCTAATTCTTTTTTGCATTTACCCTGACTGTGGTTCCAGTTTGTGCAAGATTACTGTACTGCTGTTATTTCCCATGTATTAACCTTGTTTTACAGGGGGTCTCCAGGGCCGAGCCAGAGGAAAGCCCTGGTGGTAAGTGCAAACAGTGTGGGTACTTGTGTGGTATATCAGGAGTATTGTGAAAGTGATTATTGTGTATGGTTCCGGCCACTAGTAAGGAAAGAGGGAGGTTACAGTGTCCCAGAGGGCTGTGCCCAGATTACCTTGACCACTACCAACTGACCTCCGGGTGGAGGCGCCCGTTTCAGAACTCAGGCCCCTTAACCTGCTACTAGTCAAGCAGGCAGGGGTAGTAGCCCTTGGGATAGCGCCACCTAGGGGTTACAGATAAAAGATGGTAGGTGTATGCCTGGCTAATTAAATCTTTTCACCGGTGCATGCTGTAAGAGACAGTGGGAATGGGTGGACACAGACACAAGAATCAGGTGTAGCAAGGTTAGGTATGCCAAGCCAAATATTTATTGTAATAACAAAAAGTGGACTTCATTTGGCAAAATAATAAAATCAAACAAAACCAACAATAGCATCATCAAGCAAAATCACAGTTGAATGCACTGTTCAGCTCCAGAATTATACGCTAGACTCATGCAGGCTGGGTAGTTATGCCACCTGCCCTTGAGGTCTGAACAGGCTCGCAAACCTCACTGACCTGGATCAGTACTACACTGATCCTCCAACGGATCTGATCTGGACATCAGGTGGAACTCTGTTTATACCTTGAGTCCATCAGGTGACCACTTCTGACTCGGCCCCTTTTCACTTCCAACAGTAAAAGCCCTTTAAACACTGTTTTATTGATATTTAAGAGATAATACATAAAATACACCATTGTATCTTCACATCCAGGTACCTATTATAAAAAAAGTGCCCCTGTAAGATTTCAAGGGGATATTTCAGATACAGGTTCCTCCCCTAGGCTGTCCAGAGGATATATGCAGAAAGGACGTGGTCGGCCAGTTCTTAGAAGAACTCTAGGCAGCCCCAGGGCAGGACCCTGCACTGAAATATTCTAGTTCCTGGTAAGCTGCATATTTCCCATATAGAACATAAATACAGGTTACTCACCTGTAACAGGAGTTCTAGGAATGGTATACGTTGTTCATCCACACTTTTTGGCAGTTCCTTGCCGCTTTAAATCTTGCCGGAAGGTCTTCAAGCTGGCTCCTCCCACCCACCTGGGTGATAAACTCTCGGCTCACCCATGGTGCCAAACATAGCCCGCTGGAGGCCAGGTTGTCTTGTCCCGAAGCGGGAGGTCACGGGTGGGTTGTGTGGATGAACAACATATACCATTCCTAGAACTCCTGTTACAGGTGAGTAACCTGTATTTCTAGGGACATGGATATGTTGTTCAATCCACACTCTTGGCAGACTCCTAGCAGTTCTCGGAAGGAGGGAGGTAAGGCGACCCCTATTTAGGAAACAAGGACTGGAGAACCGAGGTCCCAAAACCAGCATCCTGGCATGACTCAAGGTCGATGTGGTAATGGGTAATGAAGGTGTGTGCTGACTTCCACGTAGCAGCCCTGCAGATTTCCTGGATAGGGACGTCCCTGGAAGCAGCCACTGAAGCAGCGGTATGCCGGGTAGAATGAGCTCTTATCCCTTTGGGAGGCTCCATGCCCGCCAACCTATAGCAGAGATCTATGCAGGAGGTGACCCACCTGCCTATCGTCTGCTTGGCTGCAGGTCTGCCAGGTGCGGCTTCAGCGTAAGTGACAAACAGCTGGTAAACCTCTCCCCGAACTTCAGCCATCCGCTCCTTGTAATAAGAGAGTGTTCTTCTAGGGTCCAGAGTATGGAGCCTATATTCGGCCTCCGAGGTGTGACTGGGGTAGAACACCGGCAGAGTCAACACCTGGTTAAAGTGAAACTCCGACACCACCTTCGGAAGGAATTTCGGGTGGGGGCGCAGGACAACCTTGTCCCTGTGGAAGACCAGATAAGGAGACTCGATGGAAAGCGCCTGGAGCTCTCCCATCCTTCTGGCTGACGTGATAGCCACCAAGAAGGCGGTCTTCCACAACAGGTGAGAGATGTCACACCTGTGCATCGGTTCGAATGGCTTGCCATGAGCTTAGCCAATACCAGCAGTAGGTCCCACATAGGTGGAGGTTCTGGCACAGGAGGGCATATGTGATCAAGGCCTTGGAAAAAGCGCCCAACCACCTTCTCCTGTGCCACTGACTACTTTCCAGCCCACGCCCGGTAAGCAGAGATGGTTGCCAGGTGCACCTTAAGGGTCGTCGACCGAAGCCCTAGCTGAGAAAGGGACCAAAGGTAGTCCAGAATGCTGGCCAAGGAACAGGAGGAAGGGTCCAACCCCTTATCCTGACACCAAATGGAGAATCTCTTCCATTTGAAGGCATAGCATTTTCTGGTCGACTCCTTACGGGATGCCTCAACAACGTTGAGGACCTCGTCGGAAAGACCCAAGGCCTGGAACTCTAGCCGCTCAGGAACCAGGCCGTCAGGTGCAGGGATTGAAGGTCCGGGTGAAGCACCTTCCCCTGATTGACTGAGATCAGGTCCAGGCAGGCTGGAAGCTGCCTCGGGAGCCTGGAGCTGAGGCTGAGGAGATCTGGATACCAGAACTAGCGTGGCCAGTCTGAGGCTACCAGAATCACCTGCGCCTTGTCTCTCCTCGCCTTGAGAAGCACCTTGTGGATCAAGGGAAATCGGGGAAAGGCATAGAAGAGGCCCGGGGTCCACGGCCTCGAGAAGGTATCCCCCTGCATTGGGCCCTGCTGAGGGGGGGCGGGCATGAAACAGCCTCAGCTTCGCATTCTCCCTGGAGGCAAACAGGTCCACCTGAGGTGTGCCCCAGTGGGAGAACAGATCGTGTACTACCTCTGGCAGGAGAGACCACTCGTGAGATGCAGCCCCCATCCGGCTTAGGGCATCGGCCGGAGTGTTGGAGGCTCCTGCCACATGGATGGCTAGAAGATCCGCCTCCAGGCTGCTCACAAGGGATCAAATGCAGAGAGCTTCCTTGCACAGAGGCAAGGAGCGCGTCCCACCCTGGCGGTTTAGGTAGTACATGGTCGTGGTATTGTCCATCTGGACCTGGACCACTTGACCCTGTACAAACAGAGCGAAGGCGGTGAGGGCTAGTCAGACCGCTCGAAGCTCCAGCAGGTTGATGTGGCATCGAGACTCCTGAGGGGACCAGAGGCCGTGGGCTCTGTGCTCCCCCAGATGGGCACCCCAACCCATCAGAGACGCGCGGTCAACAGAGTGACCGTCGGCTCGGGGCGGACAAATGGGATGCCCTCCTGCAGATGAGCTGGAACGATCCACCACTGGAGAGCGTTCCACATCTCCTGGGTCACTGCCACTGGCTGGTCCAAAGGACCGGAGCGTTATGACCATGGCTGGCCAGTCCCCATTGTAGGAGACGCATGTGCCAACGGGCCCAATGGACCATGTTGGTGCAGGCTGCCATGAGGCCCAGAAGGTGCAGGAAGTTCTGGGCAGGGCGCAATTGCCCAACCAGAAATGATTGAGCAAAGGAGGAAAGAACCTCGGCCCTGTCCGCTGGGAGCCATGCTCTGGCTCGAAAAAAGTCGAGCTCTGCCCCAATGAATTGAATCACCTGCGTAGGCATGAGTTCCAATTTGGCCTCCTTGATAAGGAGGCCAACTTGAGAGCAGACCTGAGGCCAGATCCTGGACCACCCACCTCGGGTCTGAGGGGCTGCAATCAGCCAGTCATCCAGATAAGGGTACACCCAGACCCTTCGGTGCCGCAGGAATGCTGTCACCACTGCCATGCATTTGGTGAAGACCCTGGGAGCTGGAGAGAGGCCGAAGAGCATGGCCTGGAACTCATAAAGGGACCCCTCCGCTCTGAAGCAGAGGAATCGCAGGTGGGACGGACGAATTGGGACATGAAAGAATGCGTCCTGGAGGTCCAGAGAACAGAACTACATGCCTCGTTCCAGGAATGGAATGTTCTGAGCCAGAGTGACTATCCTGAAGGTTCGAGACCTTAGGAATCTGTTCAGGTCGTGTAGGTCTAGAATGGGGCACCAGCCCCCCATCCGTTTTGGGACCAAGAAATACCTGGACACAAACCCTGGGTCTGGTGGAGGATCCGCCACCTTCCTGATCACCTCCTTTTGGAGGAGCAGGGCAATGTCAGCTCGGCGGGCCGACAGAGACGGGCGATGACTCGGAAGGGCGGGGTCTGCTCGAATTCCAGAGGCAGACCCTTTCCTACTACTTCCAACACCCAGCGGTCCATGGTGATAGCGGACCAGGCGGAAAGGAAGTGGCGGAGCCGTCCCCCTATGGGGGGAACCCGGGGGGGAGTGAAGAGGCTGGGGCAACACCCCTCAACCCGTCACTGAGCAGGCTTGGAGGAAGGACCAGCCGAGGGACCTCCTGGGCCTTTTCCTCCCGGCTTCCTGCTGGAGGAAGCTGCAGGCTCTTGGCTTTGGGGTGCCAAGTGCAAGCCTGCTGGCCCTGATGCTGGTGTTGCTGGGCTGGACGTGCCTCAGGGGCAGAAGGCCGAAAGGGCTTACACTGCTCCTTGCAGACTTCGTCCTTCTGGGCAGTCGTGACCAAGTCCAAGGTGGCATTGGACTTCTCGATCCTCTGCAAATGCCCCTCCACCCCGGGGACCGAACAAGTCGGTACCCAGGAAGGGGACGTCTGCCAGCTTGTGCTGGGTATCCGCCGTGAAGGTGGAGATCCGCAGCCAAGCTCTGCGGCGCATGGCCACTGCAGCCGCTACTGAAAGGGCATAAGAGTCTCCAATGTCAAGAGCAGTCTGGAGTTGCTGCTTTGCCACCGCCCTTCCCTGATCCCGCACCTGCCTGACTGTAGTCTGGAGGTCAGCTGGGAAATGAGGAATCACCTCATCCAGGGAGCCCATAAGGGCGTGGGAAAAGTGTGCCATCAGTACGGCCAAACTGGCCTGACGAAGGCCTAGGGAGGACACAGTGTAGACATTACGCCCGGCGTAGTCCAGCTTCTTGGACTCTTTATCGGGAGGCTTGTTCACATCCCGAGCATTTCCGGAACGCCGGAAAACGCTGTTGGTCACAAGCCCCTCCGCAGAGGGGTGTTCTGAAAATCTGGAGAGTGAGCCGGTGGGGACTACATACTTCCTGGCCATCCTGGCCGAAGGAGCAGGACAAGAAGCCGGCCGCTGCCATAACTCCAGAGCTGGGCCAACAATGGCTTCAGCCACCGGAAAGGCCTCCGTGGGAGAATCCCCTCGATCCAGTATCTCCGTGAGGGGATACTTGGCCTGCTTTGACACGGGTTCGAGCTTCATCCCAGTAGATTCTGAGATGAGCCAAAGCATACCCATGAACGAGGATGGGCTCTCATCCACTGACTGTCCCCCAGTGGACTCCAGGTCGAGGGGCCTGGAGAACAAGGAAGAGTCATCATCAGACTCCGAGGAGTCTGCAAACAGCTGCCAAGGGCCTGAGCTACCCTCCACCTGCCGAGGCCGATCGGGAGTGAGCGTGACCGACAGCTGATGGGACAACCCCTGACCCAACCGAGAATCCTTGGTCGGAGCCCCAGATTTAGGTTGTGCAGGCAGGGTTCCACCACAATGGGTGGCGCAGCTGGTTTTGGCCGAACAACGGCGCCGGCTTCAGCTCCTCGATAACCACCAGGGGTTGTTTCGGCCGCTCCGGTGACAGCCACTTAATGGCCGGGGAAGGTGACGGGGTTGGTTTGTTCCCAGTCAGAAGGAGCTGTGCCACATCAAGTCCTCGAAGCGTCGACGCAATTTGCGCCAAAGCTTTTTCTCCGAGGAGGAAGAAGACGAGGACTAGCGGTGCCACCGCTTTCCTTGGTGCCGAGACCAAGACCTCTGATGTTGGCAGGATTGGCTGGACCA
Source organism: Neoceratodus forsteri (assembly GCA_016271365.2). Taxonomy (NCBI): domain Eukaryota; kingdom Metazoa; phylum Chordata; order Ceratodontiformes; family Ceratodontidae; genus Neoceratodus; species Neoceratodus forsteri. The sequence continues at coordinate 421,957,023 of CM057459.1, read as the reverse complement.
AGAAGAAGTCCAAGACCGAGACCGAGACCTTCAGTGTTTCCGAGGGTGGGTCTGGGAGGGAGCGGGGAGAAACCTGTTCCTCCCTCGGCTCAGGAACCTTAACCGGGAACTCCGGCACAGGAGGCGCAGGCAAGTCCTTGGTTTCCACCAGGGGAACTAGTGAAGGAGGGTAGTCGGCTTCACCAGTCGACAGCCCGTCCAACGGGTCGAGAAAAATCTCGACCGCGTTGACGGGTGTCTCGGCCAGCTGACCTGACGGGGACATCGTGAAGCCACCGGCCTTAGTCGCAACCTCGACCGAAGTGGAGTGTCAACTATCCGGAAAAGGGGACCTCTTCCGCTCCCATGAACGCCGACAGCGGGACTTACCCTTCGAGTCCTTCTTCTTGGACCGAGAGGAATGTCCCAATGGACCCTCACCTTTTGTAGAGAGGGATTGACAAAGCTCCCTAAAAGAAGCCATGTAGGAGGAGCCCAAGGAGAGCGGGATAAATGCCGCGACCGAGGAAGACAAAGATGCGGCCTGGGCCGCCTCCTCCTCAAGGGCGATCATCTGCTCAAGTTGCTCAGCCGAGCCCGCCGCCCTGTACACTGCCCAACGGGCCTCCTTTGACTTCACCGGAGGAACACGTCTCTCAGGGCGCCCAAGCTGAAGTCTGGCAGCGCTGTCTTCGAGGACGTTGACTGAGAAGGACTCTCGACAATTCACAGGTCATGCGATCGTGATTGAGCCCATAACAACGACGCGGAGTGCGGATTGGTCCAAGACATCTTCTGTACGCATGGGCAACCGCTGAAATCCGGAGCCCATCTATCCATCGCAGCCATGAAGGAAGAAACAGACCGAAGTCTAGAAAATTTGAGAATAAGTTTCGTTTAACCAACGTAGCTTGGATCCAGGCCTAAAATGCAGAGCGCTAAGGAGGGAACCTGAGCTTCCAAGCGGTAAGGAAGATCTGGGGTCAGGGGGCGGAGCCGAGAGTTTTTTCACCCAGGTGGGTGGGAGGAGCCAGCTTGAAGACCTTCCGGCAAGATTTAAAGCAGCAAGGAACTGCCAAGAAGTGTGGATTGAACAACATATCCATGTCCCTAGAATGTGGTATTTTTATAACATGAAACCAGTAGAAAAACAAATTATCAAACAAAACCTTCATTTTAAACACTGTGTATGTTTTTATAGATAAAAAGGTTCAGGTTTACATGTCATAATATTTTATTAATATTTAACAGTTTTCTTGCTTTGCCTAGCAATAAAAATAAAACATTACTCAGTAAATGGAGAGGAAACTGTACTACTGGGCAGGTAGTTTGCCCTAACCAACCCATTTTGTTTTGGATGTGGACAGCGAGGTACAGAGCAGCCAGCGCAGTAAAGAAATACCGTAAAGAAAAAGCCAACTCTGTCAACTCACATACAGAAGCAACACCAGAAGTTTTACATTGTGTTAAACTACCATAATAGAAGAATAGTAAAATATATTATTTTGTCTCCTGGGTCTTATGCCCTGGAATGTCCCCCATAGGGATTGGTCGACTGGGCAGACGTTGCATAGCAGAGCGCAAGGACTTGCGCTTCTTGCAGTCTGCTCGGTCTGGCGGGATTGTTCTGTTTCCGTGTACTGCCAACGGAAGGGAACGGACGGTCAAGATAAGAAACTGCTTCAATGTTACCTTGTCCGCCCTTGTTCTCCCGACTCCAGGAAAAACAGAATTGTTAACCACTCTTTGGATTTCTTTTAGACTGGGAACTTTGGGTTGGCAAGAGCAAGGACAGGAACACCCCTGTCACAGCTGCTCTGACCCTAAGGTGAACATCTGTATGCTGGTGTCTAAATATACGTTTTGATAGACACATACAGGGAAAATTAGCCCCCCTTTTATTTTTAACCCACATTTGCTGGGTGACTGTACATACAATAACAGCTTTGACATCCGTGTTATTTTTGGTCCCCTGACAAGAACCAAATAATCCCACGCCACTTATGTGGCCACTAAAAAAAAGAACACGGTCTCTTCGACCATCTACAGTTTTAGGCATTAGCCTATACATGCAGTTTCTTCTACTACTGGGGGGGGGGGGTAGTGAACTGAAACTCCACATCGCGGCCAAGGAAAAATTTGGGATAGGAGAGAGAGAGGTTCTTCTGCAGGTGGCCTGCCTGCAGATTGGGTGAAAATAAAAACAGATATAGAAGAATGTAAAAGAATTCTACTGCAGTAGTCTTAGATGAAAATGGGTCCCAAAAAGGGGTTTTAGCTAGTCCACTGTGACATATGCTCCAGTTTTCAAACAGGTGGTATAAGACAGCGGCAAAGCACAGCTGTTAAATTTTGCTGTGAAGTAGTAGTAGTAGTAGTAGTAGTATCAGTAGCAGCAGCAGCAGCAGTAGTAGTAATAGTACGTTTTATTTTCATACAGGTAAAAGTTGGCACGAAAACACCATTAGGGCTAAAAAGCCCATATTTACAAGGATGTCCTGTTTCAGCTTACACTTACTATTGCACAGATACAATTAAGTAATTAACACAGAGTTATAGACAACATATTAAACAACAGAAGACTTTAAAAGTATGCCGTGTAAATTTGACTTATGAAGACTCATTTCATACAACATGTCTTCAGTTCCAATTTCATGGCAGTATTAAATACCTTTGGGTTTAGACACTAGTAATTTTAATTTTGGATTCATATCATTCCAAAATGTTGCTACTGCTTGTGAGAATAACATATTTCCATATTTAGGGTGGGATAGTCAGAAGGGTTGCACATGGCACAACACAGTTGCGCCATGCGCAACCCACTGATGCGCCCCGGCCCGATATTCAAAAGAAATGTCGTGGCACAAATCCCGTTGTGCGGGCGCATCAGTAATGTATGCAAGCGCCAAGTGGGGGTGTGTGTGCCCATGCATACTCTGCACATCCCGATATTCTGCCAGGGATGTGCTGAGCAGATGCAGGCGCAACCCATACCTGCGCCGCACACAGTTGAGCAAAAAATAAAAGGAGCAGCAGCTGGCCACCCACAGGTGAGCTGCCATATTGCAGGGCGCAACACGGCAGCTTCCAGCTGTGGATGGCCACCCGAGCTCCGGCAGCATCTTCATGGTAGTGCCCCCCCCATGCCCGATCGCTTGTGCATCAGTATTGTATTAAAGGTCCAATATCCCTGGTGGTCCAGTGGACCGCTCGCAGCCCGATCGTGGGCATAAGTATAATTAAAAAGCCCTCCTATATCCCTGGTGGTCCAGTAGACCGCGTCCAGCCCAATCGCCGGTGTCAGTTATAATATATTAGAAACCAATCCATCCCGGTGGTCCAGCAGTACCCCCTCCACCGCCCACTGAGCCCCACGACCCGCTCCCCGGTCAGCAGCTCCCCACCTGCATGCCAACCCCGCCCGCCCGACTGACTCCATTACAGTAGGGCTGTCGCATGATGGTCCACAGCATGAGGCCAAGGCGTGCAGCCCGTACTATCACATCAACCTGCTGGAGCTCTGAGCGTGTCCGCCTAGCTCTCACCGCCTTTGCTCGCTCCAGGGGTCAAGTGGTCCCAGTCCAGACGGACAATACCACGACCATGTACTATCTAAACTGCCAGGGGGACGCTGGGCCCATGCTTCTATGCAAGGAAGCTCGTATTTGGTCACTCGTGGCGCAGCCTGGAGGCGGATCTCCTAGCTCATTCACGTGGCAGGAGCCCAACACCCTGGGCTGCCCCTGAGCCGGATAGGGGCTGCATCCCACGAGTGGTCTCTCCTGCCGGAGGTAGTACAGCATCTGTTCTCCCTTTGGGGCACACCTCAGGTGGACCTGTTTGCCTCCATGGAGAACGCCGAGCTGAGTCTGTTCCATGCCCGCCTCAGCAGGGCTCGCTGCAGGGGATGCCTTCTCGAGGCAATGGACCCCGGGCCTCTTTACCTTTCCCCATTTCCCTTGATCCACAAGGTGCTTCTCAAGGCGAGGAGGGACAAGGCGCGGGTGATTCTGATAGCCCCAGACTGGCTCGCTAGTTCTGGTACCCAGATCTCCTCAGTCTCAGCTCCAGGACTCGTGCAGCTTCCAGCTCGCTCGGACCTGCTCTCAGTCAATCAGGGAAGGTGTTCCATCCGGACCTTCAATCCCTGCACCTGACGGCCTGGTTCCTGAGTGGTTAGAGTTCCAGGCTTTGGGTCTTTCCGACGAGGTCCTCAATGTAGTTGAGGCGTCCCGTAGAGTCGACTCAGAAAATGTTATGCCTTCAAATGGAAAAGGTTTCCATTTGGTGTCAGGGCAAGGGGCTTGGACCCTTCCTCCTGTTCGCTGGCAAGCATCTTGGACTATTTATGGTCCTTTCTAGTCAAGGGCTTAGGTCGGCGACCTACAGGTGCACCTTGCAGCCATCTCTGCTTACCGGGCGCTGGCCGGGAAGCAGTCGGTGGCGCAGGAGGAAGGTGGTCTGGCGCTTTTGAGGCCTTGATCACATTTCACACTCAGTGCTTGAGGAACCCCCACCTCGTGGGATCTACTGCTAGTATGGCAAAGCTCATGGGCAAGCCATTCGAACCCTATGCACAGGTGTGCTCTCTCTCACCTGTCGTGGAAGACACACGCCTTCTTGGTGGCTATCACGTCAGCCAGAAGGATGGGAGAGCTCAGGCGCTTTCATCTTGAGTCTCCTTACCTGGTCTTCCACAGGGACAAGGTTGTCCTGCGCCCCACCAGGGAAATTCCTTCGAAGGTGGTGTAGAGTTTCACCTTAACCAGGTGTTGACTCTGCCGGTGTTCTACCCCAATCACACCTCGGAGGCCTAATATAGGCTCCATACTCGGATCCTCAGAAGGCGCTCGCTATTATAAGGAGCGTGACGGCTGAAATTGGGAGAGGTTCGCCAGCTGTTTGTCACCTACGCTGAAGCTTTGATCTGGCAGACTTGCAGCCAAGCGGACTTATAAGCAGGTGGTAACCTCCTGCATAGATCTCTGCTATAAGTTAGCGGGCATGGAGCTCCCAGAGGGATAAGAGCTCATTCTACCCGCCATACTGCTGCAACGGCTGCTTCCAGGGACGCCCCTATCCAGGAAATCTTGCAGGCTGCTACCTGGAAGTCAGCAGGCACCTTCGTTACCCACTACCACATCGACCTTAGTCCTTGGATGCTGGTTTTGGGGCCTCAGTTCTCCAGTCTCTCTTTCCCCAAGTAAGCTATGTGGGGTGTGCGTCTTGCCTCCCCCCTCCCGGAGAACTGCTAGAGTTCGTTATCGAGTGGAGAACAACATATCCATGTCCTGAAATACAGGTTACTCACCTGTAACAGGAGTTCTAGGAATGGTATATGTTGTTCATCCACACTCACCGACCCGACCTTCCTCGGCTTCAAGCACAACCTGAGCTTCCAGCGGGCCAGATCTGGCCATGGGGCGGAGCTGAGAGTTATACCACCCGGTGGGTGGAGGAGCAAGCTTGAAGACCTTCCGGCAAGATTTAAAGCGGCAAGGATACTGCCAATGAGTGTGGATGAACAACATATACCATTCCTAGAACTCCTGTTACAGGTGAGTAACCTGTATTTTCCGCTACAGTCAGTGGTCATGGTTGTAAGAGCCTTTAATTATGACGTATGTGTAATTTTTTTTAATCATTGGTAACTGAGTAAGGCCCACTGGGCCACATTACCCATTTACAGGGGTGACACGGGAGCACTGGGGAGGTTATGTGACTTGCTCAGAGTCGTACAGTATGCAAGTAGAGAGGTTGTGGGACTCAAACCCAGGTCTGCCGGATAAACCATCTCATTCACAGCTCATTACTGTAACCTCTAGAGTAATTAATTACCCTCACTCCATGGGATATCAAAGGATGATGGGAACATTATCCTGATGTAAAAAGTACCTATACTATTTATAATGACTGACAGAGGAGGAGGGGTTAAGGGTATTTGTTTTGGGACAGGGTGGGTAACGGCAGATGGTAGGAGGAGGTAGGGGTATTAATATTGGAATGGGGTATCAGCAATTAGGAGGGGGTAGGGGTGTTAATATTAAGACAGTGTGGGTGTAATCTCATGGGTGGAGGGGGTATGGGTATTTGTATTGGGGCAGGGTGGACATTAGTTGATGGGAGGAGGGGTAGGGATGGTCATTCGGGGACAGAGTGTTTACAGCAGATGGGAGGAGAGACAGTGGTATTTATCTGTATAGGGAAAGGGTGGGCATCAGCAGATGAAGTGGGTAGGGGTGTGCATACTGTGGCAGGGTGTACCTACATTCAGTACTAGGGCACTATGGGTGTCACCAGACAGGAGGGGGATCAGAAGTGTGCGGCATACAGGGGTGGAGAAGGTGTTATCAGATAGGAGTGGCTGGGAATATGCATAATTACAGGGGCGGGATTGGGGGAGGGCTTGAGATGTGTTTAATCAGAGGTACCCCTCCATGCCCCTCTACGAAAAGGGTAAGGGAAACAAACACAAACACTAGTGGATTATATATAGCCATCATGCAGACACATAGAATGGAGTCAGAAACACAGACTGGCACACAGGTAAGAAAAAATACTTTATTTTCGATGTTTCACTGTAGTTGTGATTATTTTCAGGTTATTTTCATCAATTTCCTGAAGGTTCTGATTTGAATCAGAACCAATCAGGACTCTGACCTGGGTCCTGATCTTTATAATAAGGTTCAGGACCTTTTCCGGTCCTTCCAACCTTACTTGTCAGCCCCAAGCACCAAGCAACTTGCCTTATTACAGATCAGATTTATTTCTGGCATAAATTTATATCTATTATAAATTGGAAGGATTACAATTTTTATGAGAAAAAACTTCAAAAGCCGGCCTGGTGGCGCTGAGGGCTGAGGTGCTGGGCGCCTTACCTTGTGCTATGCTGGCGACCCGTGTTCGGGAACAAGCACTGGTCACCAAGGGTTGGCAGCAGAGGAAAAGGATTAAGCGTCCGAGGGACCTCTCTCCTTCTCCGGGGGAGGCCAGTGGTTGGTCCCAGACTGGCCCCTAGCAGAGGCTAGGGGGCAGCACTCCGACACTGCAGAAAAGGGGTGGAGATGGGCGATGCTTGGAGGGAGCATGTGCAGACGTGAGCGCACTGCCCCATCAGCGTCATTGCATGCCTTCTCCAGGGGGGTCCGATCAGAAAGTCAGAAAAATGGTCCCCAGGTCAATGCAGAGTGAACAGCTGCCCACTGCAGGCCCCGACCCTGAATGGCGCTTCCCCGGACACTGGATCCTGTTTGAGGTGAGTTGAGTTGGGGGCTCCTCAGCACACCACCATGAGGGGAAGGGACCATGGGGAAGATGGGGATTCAGCCTGATGTCAGGGTATGGGCTGGGTGGCAGCCGCAGATGTGAGCCAACTGGGGACTGAGGGAGAAAGAGATTGACGTAAAAAAACAACTTTAAAAATAAGAAGATTATGTTTTGGGGGTATTGTAGGCATACTTCTGTACAAAATGGTTCTTTGTGGGTTGTGGTTAGCATTGTGCTCAAGTTTCGAGTTTATTTGCAGAAAAAAACAAAACTCCATTGAGCAAGCTTATTCACAAGGAGGTCCTGGTAGACAATGGTACAACAAGTAATACATAAAAATACAATTTAAACAGTGTTGCAGGTCCAGAAACAAACATCACATCACATGGGAAAATCAAGCAGGAAACAAGTAATATCATTACTAGTTATTTTGGACAGACAGGGGAAGTTAGAGGAAAGGAGGGGATACTGGATAAAGTGGTAGGTAGAGGAAAGAAGGGAGTACGGAGGGGGTAGATGGAGAATTAAGTGCTTAAGTGCATAACTGGTATATGATGGATAGAGTGCTAGCCATTGTGACAACAACAGCTTTCCTTAAATGTTTTGTTGGCCAGGGATTTGAAAAGGTTTAAGGAGACTAGTTTAGGAAGTCTGAGTACAGACTGGATTTTATTCCAGACTCATGGGATGACAAAGCTAAGAGCCCCTCTGCCTGGGAGGTTTGCACTCTGGGCACGTCCAATAGAATACAGGTGAATTTCCTTAACGAACAGGTGCTGTGTGACCTATGAACAAGGGAAGAGATATACTGAGGCAGTTTGTTCCACAGGATTTTCAGGGTCCAAGTGCCAATGTGTAGCATCCGTCTTGTCAGACTTCTGAATTACAAGAAGACAAAAGACATCGTGTTTTCTATGCCCCAGACAAAGAATAAAGCTGGCCCCCTGAACATCTATAGCCATGAAGGGGTAAAACTGGAGCAAGTCAGCACCTTTAAATACTTAGGAGTGTACCTGGATGACACACTATCCTTCACTTTACACACTGATCACATCATTAAAACTGCGAACGTAAAGCTTGGCCTATTGTACAGGCATAGGCATACTCTGACCCTCAGTGCACTGCAGCTTGTAACCAGCAGTTTTGTATTGTCCGCAATAGATTATGGGCTTGTAATTTACAGCGCAGTCACTGACATTGCACACAGGAGGGTCAAAATACTGTTAAACAAGGCCTGTAGACTGGTTCTAGGGGCCGACAGCCTGACCCACACATGCAGCCTGTACACCCAAATGGAGTGGCTCCCACTTTACCTGGGGGCTAAATACCAGGTTTGCCTACTAGGCATGAAGGCTCTGCTTGGTCATACTCCTGAGTCCATAGCAGGAATTTTCCAGTACTCCCAAACCACACAAAACACACGAAGTCAAGCTAGGGGTGCTCTCCAGGTGCCTTTCAGACATACCTCCCTTACCCAGAGGTCCCTATCCTATAGAGAACCCCTATGGCTCAGTGATCTCCCTGTATCTTTCAGAGACACTGGAAAGCTAAGCCTTTTCAAAAAGAGAACTCATAAAGTTCCTCTCTTCAGTTAGCAACTGTGGCTGTCAATCCTAGTCTACCATTTGACCCCCCTTTTCCTCGCACCGCTATTCATTCTGTGCAATTTCCTCACCCTGAGCCCTGCAACGTCTGTACCTAGACCTACTCTCTCCCCTCTGCACCTCGACAAGGCCACCTTCGGCTGCTACTGTCCCTCCCGTAATCTGTCACCTGCGATTCCTCTTGACTAGGCTGGCTTTTGCTGCTTACCTTACCACTATAGCCAATGTACCTCTTTTTAAGTCTCCTTAACATGCTATGTACCGCACTCATTTGATGTGCTGCTGTTTGTAATTTACACTTATGGACCATGTTTGTATAGAACTTGTCTGCAGTTTTGTTGCTGTATGGTTGAACTTGCCTGTACCAGTTTGTACTGTCTTACTTTGATTGACTTGAAACCCTTTGTAAAGGAGCTTTCTGGCTCAAAAGTGTTAATTCGAATCTCAAATACATAAAAAATAAGTAAATAAAAATCTAACAGTGGGAGAAAGGTGCCTTGAAACAGTCTATGTCTTATGTCCGCTGGGAAAAGGGATTTGTTCCTATAAAAAAAACTAGTCTTGTTCTTAGTTTGTTGGAAAGACAATCTTATGAGTGCGCCAAAATGTCAGCTTGCTGTCTAGCCAGATACCCAGGTACTTAAATTTATTCACAACTTCCAGAGAATCCCCAAGGAGGGTTGTGATAGGTGCAGGAGTATTCTGGGCACGTAGGATTGCCGATGAATGGGTGGGGGTAAAATATATCACCTTAGTTTTCTTTGCATTCAGCAACAGCTTGGAGTTAATTAGATTGTGCTGCAGTTGATTAAAGTCTGACTGCAACTCGGTGCATACTTCAGTCAGGGAGGTTTTGGATGTATACAAGACAGTATACTTGATGCACCTGGGTCTTTTTAAACTGACTATGTGTGCCTCTTCGCTTGTAGCATCCACTTCAACTAATCTCTTCGCTGGACTATAATGCCTTTACCTTACAGGAATATTAAACCATGTATGTTGTTGTACCTGGTATAAATTTTTACTGACTTGCTACCTTATTGTTATGCATACCCTTACCGACTGTCTTTTACCTGAACCCAAATGTATTTTTACTTATCCTGTCTATTGCAGGCCTACCTGTACTGTTGTACTCTTGCATCTACTGTCTATTTGTCTGTATATAAATGTGTAACCCCCCTGCAAATGGGGGTTCCCAAAAGACTTCCAGGAGCTTGCTTGAATGCTCCAAGCCTGAATGGTGTTTGGCGTTTAAGCCATTTATCAGTGAGTGTTTTTAGAGCCTCTGGTACTGTCTCTTTAAGAGCTGTCTGCTTGCAGACATAGTTAGTTTGTATGGGGGGACTGTGTGCTTCTCTGTTTGAGTACCACTCGAACTGCTGCCAATTCACTCCATTTTTGCAGTCACTAGGAGTGCAAAGGAACCTATCTGAAAGATGTAACTGTTTGCCAGAAATCATTTACAGTAATACTGAAATTACAGTTTGTCTAACCTGCTTCTTTGCAGTCAGAACTGTGTCTGCCTAGTTCCCATTCTGGTTTTGAACTGCTGAACTGGACCAATCAGTGTGGGGTGATTTAGCTCTAAAATGGTGCCTTGATGAATCAGAACTTGACTCATAATCTGAGCCAGCCACAAGAGGATTGTATGGGCAGTGACTCTGGGAGATGTAGTTAGACTTCGGCCTTTTTGACCAACAGCAGCAGTCTATTGTGAGTGACAGCCAATCCAGTCAAGAACTGGGAGGAACTCAAAGGAAGTGCCGGTTTTGTCTGTTGGAGTTTCAGTTTAGCTCTGGCAGTAAAGGGAAAGAAACCCTGTGCTCCTTCAGTGCACAGTTTCAGTCAAAAACGTGTGTAAGGCCCAGAGTTCCGTCTGCAGCTTGTGTAACTGCTTGTTAGGACTGAATCCGTCCTGTGAAAAGAATCAAAGGATCTCTGAAGAGTAGAAACCAGGCTCACCCTGTAGAAGACTGGAGAAATTGTTGAATTGCACTCGGTCTGTCAGAACTGAATCTGCTGTGTGTTCTCCCGGTATTGTGCAGTAATTGCATCGGGATAGAGAAGCAGCCTGCCTGGTATAGTACTTTCTTTTACCATATAAATGTGTGAAGAGTCTCGTGGAGCTCAAGAGTAGCCCTGCTGACGTTGAAGGACCCTATCTTGTTTGGAAGTCGTGAGTACTAATTCAGGGTCGCCTCTGTTGAATTGCCACATTGAATCCAAATGGAATCACTGTACTGCTGACTGTTTAAACTCATTTTCTTTTCACTGTGTGAAAGGGCCCCTACCAGCTGCCACAGTTTGGACTAGCCACTAGGGCTTGGGTACCAGGGACAGTAACTGGTAGGGATAGACCTGTGCACAGAGCATAGGTAGATAGTAAAGGATAAGCTAATTAACCTGATTTCCCTGTCCTTGTTATATCCCCTAAATAAATCAGAGCTGCTTGTTTCAGCAAAGTTATACTTCCTGAGGTATTTGTCTATGTTAAAGTACTGTACTGTGATTGTTGCACTGTATCTTATTTCACAGGAGGTCCCAGTGCCGGAACTAGTCCTGGGGGTAAGTGTATACTGTGAAGGTAATTCTGATATATTGTGTGGGCCACTAGTGGGAAGAAAGGGTTGCAGTGTCCCAGAGGGCTGTGACCAAGTAAGTTTAACTATTGCAAACCCTGACCTCTGGGTGGAGGCACCCGCCATTGGATCCAGGCCCCTCAACCTGTTAGTGGCAAATCAGGCAGGGGTAGTAGCCCCTGGGATAGCGCCATCTAGGGGTTACAAATGCATTGTTACTTGACTTGTGTAATGCAGGTCCACCTTGTAAATAAGCTTGCTCAGTGGTGTTCACCTGGATAAATAAAGAATTTGATTGATTGATTATCATCTGCAAAGAAGTGTAGCATTGATTTATAGATGTTGTTGCCCAGGGAGTTGATGTAAGTACAAAATAATAGAGGTCCTAAGATAGAACCTTGGGGTACTTTTCTTGTAATCGGCACAGGGTCTGAAAGGAGCCTGTCAGCTTCAATCCATTGTAGTAAGATAACTGGAGAAAGTTATGATGGGTTACAGTAGCTTTCAGTTTTGGAGTGAACCAGGGGTGTGTAACCTTTTCACCCTACGTTTTATGAAAGGGGCATGCTTATTGGCTAGTTTTGTAAGATTTTCATTTAAAATAGCAACAGCTTCATCCACAGAGATGGCCAGATAGAGACTTTGCCAATTAACACACTTGAGGTCCGCTAGATAGTGATCAGTTTTATACTTGCAAAAGATGCGCCTTATAATAAATTTAGAACAAGAGATATGATTTTCCTGCGTACAAATGCAGATGACAGTATTATGATCACTCAAGTCGTTGTTGAAGACGGCTGTATGTAAAATTTTGTGTGGGCTGTCTGTTTGGATTAGGTCAAGAATGGTGCTGTTCTCCTTATTTCCTGGTGAGTTCAGCGATAAGCTGCAAGACGCCAAGCTCATCACATAAGTCCTTTAGGGCGTTAGCTCTGGGTGTACACCAATCCAAGTTCAGGTCACCAAGGATAATAGTTTCATTGGTATTAGCTTCAATAATATTCCTAAGGGTTGATGAGAGATCGACACCCCCCTGATAGTGGTCTGTAACAGCAAATGACTTTGAATGCCTCAGAGGAAGGTAGTTAAATCCTTAATGATAAACATTAAAATTCCTTTGGCTTGGATAATGATAGGATTTCGGTGGCACTGAGCTTGGCATTTACATAGATAACTAATCCCCTCCTCTAGTAGATCTATCAAATCTAAAGATATTAAAGGAGGGAAGCAGAATCTGCTGATCAGTGGTGGTGCCTTTAACGATGTTTCGTGACCAGTAGTATATCTGGGCTTGTATGTGCTATGCATATTCTTATTTGGTCAAGTTTTTTAAGAAGGCTGCAAGCATTAATTAGCATTAATTTCAAGCCCAGGGCTGATTCAAAAGTCAGAAGGGGTGCCCAGGTTTACTTCCACATTCCCCGAGCATAAGAGTAGAAGCAAAATTAACTTTTTCAAGTCGTCTCTGAGAATTGCTAGCTCTTTTTTTGTTGAGCAGCCTATTGCTTGTCATTCGCTGTTTGTGGTGATCCGATGCAAGTGTGCAGCATGAGGGGTACATAATGGATACAATTAACACTGCCCTTATGGATGAATATTGTGGAAGAGTAAACGTATGTGCCAGAACTCTGCAAGAGGAGTCCCACGGAGGATGTGGATTAGGGAATGGAACATAGTCATATACACTAGTAGTGGGGAAAAGATGTAAACGATGTAGGCTCCATATCCTGGACCAGGTGGGAGTACAGTGCCACCACTAGGAACAGTGGGGCTAGCACTGCAGGAGGCAGGCCAGCAGCAGCAATGCCTAGAGGCACTGCAGGCCAGAGGGTAGTAAAACCCAGGTGGGGAAACAATGGGAGAGGTGGCTGAGAAGTTAAGGAGTCTGACAAGATAGGCTGAATTACTGCTACTGAGATGGTCTAATGGTTAGTGTCGCACCTCTAAAGCAAAGGGTTGGGGTTTGAAACCTGGAATGCATACAGGTAGCAATTGGGTTTGCTAGATTTTATCTGAAATGATGACAGGGTGAGCTAGGCAGGAGCCCAGTTTGGCACAGAATGAGTTAATTATGCTAGCGGTGTAAGGAGGAAAGAGTCGGGTGCAGCAGTGACTCCTAGTGACCAAATGGTATAACCTGCACTAGGGAAACTTGGGAGATTGTTCAAAGGAAGACAGGTCACATGGGCAGTCATGTGATAGAAGCTGCCTAGGACCAGGGTGGGAGGGGCAGTCACCACATGAGTGGTGAAAGGCTAACATAGGTCTATTGTGTACCTTGTGTATGCAGTTCAGCAGGTGGCACTGTTGCTATAGGAGCTAATAGCAGATAAGGCACTGTAGTCTTGGCATATGTTTATAGTGTATGGTAGAACGCTGTTCTGCATGGAAATCCATGCTTTGAACAGCGCTGTTCTGCTGCACTTAGTGTGTCACGATGTTGTGCTGCACTGAGTACATCACTAATGCAGCACATCAACATAGAATGCGATCGCGCATGTGAGATGAAGTGGGCTATGTGGTGAGAGCTGGCCAGGAAGTGAACGGGCGCTTGAGGAACCGGTGTCTTTGTAAGTTATCTTTTTCACTTTTGATGGGGCAGAGAATTAAAAGTATGATTGCCCAAACACTATAAAGATTGTGCATGAGCAATCCTACACAGCGAGGCAGTTTTAGGATCTTGAGGTTTCCATGGTAATGAGCCTCTTGAGCTATGCTCTCAAGGTCTCAGGTTACCATGGAAACCTCTCGATGGTACAGCTGCCTTGTTGTGTATGATTGCTCATACACAATCCTTTATATTGGTGCTGGTACTGCTATAAAATGCATCTGTTTGTGTGTGTGTGTCTCCCCTCCCGCCCCCAAAGCAGGCAGAAGTGTTAATTTTGTAATGCTCTGTGTATGGAGTAAAGCTGCTGAAAGTGACCACTAATGTCTGATTGTATGTCCCTGTCCCCCGAAAGAGGCAGGAGTGTTTGCCGTACTTTTTGAAATGCTGCTGGTGTTAGGTAAAGCAGCAGTAAGTGACCATGACCTAACTTTGGAAATGAATAGTAATTGTTTTAGGCAGACTGGGTGTGCGTGCCAGTTGCTGGTGACACACGTGTGTTGGAAGTGAGCGGTTAGAGGTTTACAATGAGGGGCGTGTGGAGAGCGAGTGGGTGGAGCTTTACAATAAACAGTGTTATGCTAGCAAGCAGGTGGAGCTTTATAACAAGCAGGCAGGACGAGGCTTCAGATGAATGATGTGGAAAATGCACATCACTATTGTCATTTACTTGAGGATGGGAAGAAAAGAACAATAGTGTTGTACTTAGTGGCAACAGTTATAGAATAGAATGTGTAGCCTGGGCAGCCATGTTGTTTGAGGGGCAGACTGTGGGCATACAGGAGGATTAATATTAGGGGGTGGGGGTGAAAAAGTAGTGGCTAGGATCTTTTCATTTTGTATGACTTTGTTGTGGGATTTAATCATGCCCAAGGAGCTGTCAGCCAGTTAGGAAACTGGATTCTTTTCATCCGGTCCATAATTTTATACATTTAAGACCTCAGAAAATGTTCTAATGAGCAAACAGAAAGAGAAAAATACTGTACTTCAGAAATAATAAGTTACAAGTGACTACTACGTTAATTTGTAAAAATGTTCCTGTCTGCAATTTTTGGTTCTACTAGCTCTTTAATGTGCGCAAGCCATGTTTGCACATAGTAACAGCGGGATAACGTAATAAATAGTAGTATCTGCGCTGGGGAGTCTGCTCCCCTGGTGCAGATACCAACTTCTCAGAGTAGAAATATTTTACATTAGGGCAGCAGGTAGCACATTTTTCCCTTGCTCTCAATCATCAATAATTGCGACTGAGAATTGGGCCAATAATACTAAGATGCAATTCAGTTTAAATGTTATATTTTTTTATTTTGTCTGCATTTCTCTTGCTTTTGTTCTTCATCACTAGGTGAATTTTCTTGGAATCTGGCTCATTGTCCTCTAGAGTTCATCATCAGCTGCTGCTTAAAAGAGAACTGCATTTTATTTATTCCCGCTTTTGTTAACCAGATGGGTACACTAGACAAATAAATGCCTATTTCCAGGTACAACCCACGAGAACTCAAAAGAAACAACATTACAGTGAATCAGGAATTATAGGTGAAGCAAGGCAGGAGAAAATTGCAGGTACAGTAGAGCAGGATAAGACTGCCAGAAACAAACTATAATACAATATTGACAGCTGAGAATGAGAACAAATACAGCACAAGACAGTCAGTAATTAAGCAATAAGACATGACAGAGGGTGCATTATGGTGGGATAATGGCCCACCAGAGAAGGGTCATTAGCCCACCACAATGCACTCCCTGGAGTGCTTTATTGTAATTATGATGTAACCCCTAGATGGCGCTATCCCAGGGGCTACTACCCCTGCCTGATTTGCCACTAACAGGTTGAG
Organism: Neoceratodus forsteri; assembly: GCA_016271365.2. Taxonomy (NCBI): domain Eukaryota; kingdom Metazoa; phylum Chordata; order Ceratodontiformes; family Ceratodontidae; genus Neoceratodus; species Neoceratodus forsteri. The sequence goes on along the minus strand of CM057459.1, from coordinate 421,941,152 downwards.
GGGCCTGGATCCAATGGCGGGTGCCTCCACCCAGAGGTCAGGGTTTGCAATAGTTAAACTAACTTGGTCACAGCCCTCTGGGACACTGCAACCCTTTCTTCCCACTAGTGGCCCCATACAATATATCAGAATTACCTCACAGTATACACTTACCCCCAGGACTGGTTCCGCACTGGGACCTCCTGTGAAATGAGATACAGTGCAACAATCACAGTACAGTACTTTAACATAGACAAATACCTCAGGCAGTATAACTTTGCTGAAACAAGCAGCTCTGATTTATTTAGGGGATATAACAAGGACGAAATCAGGTTAATTAGCTTATCACTCTAATAATCTACCTATGGCTCTGTGCACAGGCCTATCCCTATCAGTTACTGTCCCTGGGTACCCAAGCCCTAGTGGCTAGTCCAAACCGTGGCAGCTGGTAGGGCCCTTTCACACAGAGAAAAAGGAGAATTAAACAGTCAGCAGTACAGTAATTCCATTTGGATTTAATGTGGCATTCAACAGGAGCGACCTCAATTAGTACTCACGACCTCCAAATAAGATAGGGTCCTTCAATGTCAGCAGGGCTCACTTGAGGTACACAAACCTCTTCACACATCCATATAAAAGAGCACTATACCAGGCAGGCTGCATCTGTATCCCGTATCATGCATTACTGCACAATACCGGGAGAACACACAGCAGATTCAGTTCCTGACAGACCGAGTGCAATTTTCAGCAATTCTTCCAGTCTTCTACAGGGTGAGCCTGGTTTCTACTCTTCAGAGATCCTTTGATTCTTTTCACAGGACGGATTCAGTCCTAACAAGCTGCAGACCGGAACTCTGGGCCTTACACGTTTTTTGACTAAAACTGCACACTGAAAAACACAGGGCTCCTTCCTTCTTCACTGCCAAAGCTCAACTGAACTCCAACCGACAAAACCAGGCACTTCCTTTGAGTTCCTCCCAGTTCTTGACTGGATTGGCTGTCACTCACAATAGACTGCTGCTGTTGGTCCAAAAAGGCACTGAAGTCTAAACTACATCTCCCAGAGTCACTGCCCATACAATCCTCTTGTGGCTGGCTCAGATTATGAGTCCAAGTTCTGATTCGTCCATGGCACCATTTTAGAGCTAGCTTACCCCACACTGATTGGTCCAGTTCAGCAGTTCAAAACTAGAATGGGGAACTAGCAGACACAGTTCTGACTGCAAAGAAAGCAGGTTAGACAAACTGTAATTTCATTCTTACTCTAAATAATTTCTGGCAAACAGTTACATCTTTCAGATAGGTTCCCTTTGCACTCCTAGTGACTGCAAAAATGAAGTGAATTGGCAGCAGCTTGAGTGGTACTCAATCAAAGAAACACACAGTCCCCCATACAAACTAATTATGTCTGCAAGCAGACAGCTCTTAAAGAGACAGTACCAGAGGTTCTAAAAACACTCACTGATAAATGGCTTAAATGCCAAACACCATTCAGGCTTGGAGCATTCAAGCAAGCTCCTGGAAGTCTTGGGAACCCCCATTTGCAGGGGGTTACACCCTTCCTGGCCTGGAAAGCTTAGACGTCCGCGTCAAGCAAGTACCATAAGTTTCAACTGCAACCATATACATTTGCATTAGGCTCATACGTGTAATCATCAGTCAATATATCATTTTACCAGAACACATTTCTGAAACATTGCTGTCGTCACTCTTTACACAGTATTACATACACATTGTACCATAACTCAGGTTATTACCTCTTGTACATGAAACCTGAAGAGAGGGGCCCTTCCTATCAGTTACCTTGGGGCTGGATGGGGCAAGGCACCATATAGAGGGCAACACAAGTAACTTGGAGTTAGCACTGATGCTCAGTTTGGGCAATGAGCTCGGGGACACATACACTCCTTTATGGACAACATTGAGAGGCAAGTCCACAGGCCTCCCAAGTGAATCATAACTGAGGTGCACCACAGGCTTTACAGCTCGACCAGTCTTTCTAGGGGAACTGTTATAGTCTCTGCCCCTGAGCCTCATTTTCAGCATTGTCCTCACTTGTCAGGAGTCTCCATGGGGAAGAGAGGCTAGAACTTGGGGCACTTTCAGCTCCAGGAGTTACAGTTTCTGAGTCCACAACATTTGGCTCGCATGGAAAGCTTTGGACACTGGTAGTGGACTGTCAGGGCACTCAAAATACTCTTCTTGTTCGGTGTATCACCAGTCTGCCCCAATCTATCATTTTCCTCCCTGAAAGCTCTGAAACAGTTCAACCATGCACAATGATTCCATTTCATCTGATCTGATGCTTGCACTTCACTTTCTGGGAGCACTGGCTCCAGGGATGAAGCTTGGGGCTTAGACAGTCCAGAAGGCCCAGCTTTGTCTCCACTATTGACTAGGGATTGCCCTCAAACAATTGACTCAGTTCGTAAGAAGGATAGTATTCAAAGTCACTCTCACTTTCTTCCGATATGGACTGACAGTCATGCTCAACTGGGACTTGTGGAGGGAACACTTTAACTTTGCTTCTGTAGGGTGCAGACTTTCTTGATCTTTTCTTGGCAGCAGCTCTAGTCACTGGTCCAGGAGGCATCTTCTAGGGCTCAGACTCAATTAAGATTTGTCCAATGGGCAGTAAATGATTTCTATGCATTGTTTTTACATCTTTTGAATTATTCTCAGGCCTTACTTTGTACACTGGCAGATCATCTAGTTTGCCCACTACAATGTGAGGGAGATGGTGCCATCTGTCAGCAATCTTGTGCTTGCCATGCAGTCCCAGATTTCTTAGCAATACCCGATCTCCTCCTGGAGTTCCTGTACTTTCACCTTTTTATCATACCTTCTTGTTGGCCAGTTTCTTTTGGCAGCCATGGTTTGAGCCAGTTGGTACGCATGAGTTAGCTGGGCCTTTAACTTTTGCACATACTGTAATAGTTGTCAGCTTGAACCCCATCAGGAGAGACCCCAAAACACACATCTACTGGTAGTCGAGCTTCTCTTCCAAACATCAAGGCGGTAGGGGAGAATCCAGTGGCATCACTTTTGGTGCAGTTATAAGCATGTACCAGGGTGCTAATTTGTTGCTCCATCTAAGCATCCTTTGGGTGCAGGGTGCCCAGCATATCTAGCAAAGTGCTGGTTGAAGCTCAGGCTGTGGGTCCCTCTGGGGTGGTAAGGAGTGGTTCTGGACTTTCGCATCCCCCACAGAGAAAGCATCTCTTTGATCAGACGACTCTCAAAGTCTCTCCTTGATCAGAATGGATTCTTTGTGGGGCCCCATAGTGAACAAAAAGTTTTCTACAAGTACTTTGGCCACAGTGGATGCTTTCTGGTCTTTGGTGGGGAAAGCTTGGGCATATCTCATGAAATGGTCAGTGACCACCAGCACATTACTGATATTTCTTTGATCTGACTCCAAACTCAGAAAATCAATACAGACCAGCTCCATGGGTGCACTGGTGGTGATGTTAACAAGGGCAGCCCTCTGGGACAAAGCTTTCCTCTGTAAAAGCGACTACAAGTTTGAATGTGTTGCTCCATCAGCCCCATCTTAGGCCAATAGAATCTGGATCTCACCAAGTCAAGTGTTCTGTCTATACCAAGGTGCCCCATGTGGTTGTGCAAGGACCTCAGTACTGAGTCTCGAAAGGCAGTGGGCAGCACTAGTTGTTGTTTGTCTACTTGTCCCCTCTGTCTACTGTTTCTCTGTATAACAGTTTATTGATCAGTTTCAACTTAGGACCTTCTTTGTATAGATTGCAGTTCTCAAATCAGTGGAGCGTAATTTGGACACATCTTTTCCTGCATAGAGGGCTTCTAAAAGCTGCTTTGATCATGGGATCATGGGATTGAGCCCCGCTGAATACTGTCATTGTCCAGCTGAGGCAGTGCACCAATGTCTATTGCAGAAAAGTGGCAATAAGCAGCAGGTATGCAATTCTCAGAGGCTCCCAAGCAATCCACCATGCAGTCCACTCGTCCGTGGACATTTGTTCCTCCTGTCAAACTTCCCGCAGAGTGCCCGGATGTCAGGTTCTGCCAATCGGACCCAATCATTCTGAGGAAAAGGCCTCCGGAGAGAGCATCAGCATCTATGTGGTTCAGACCTGCTCGGTATTCGAGAGCATAGTCATATGTAGATAATGCAGAAAGCCACCTATGGCCAGTGGCATCCAACTTAGCTTGAGAGTCTGCACATAGGTCAAGGATTATTGTCAGTTTTACTAGTATTTTAGCCCCATACAAGTACTCATGGAGATTGGTCAACAATAGCCACTTCAAAGCTAGGAACTCTAACTTATGTCCTGGGATAGTTCTTTTCGGATGGAGTCAGGCTTCTACTGGCAAAAGCCACTGGTCTCAGGCCATTCTGGGTGCTCTTGGTACAACACAGCCCCCAACCCTTGCAAGCTATGCATCGGTGTGCAGGGCGTAAGGTTTTCTTGGATCGGCATAGGCCAGCACTGGAGCATGGGTAAGTTGATATATGATCTCATGAAAAGCAGTCTCACAATCAGGAGTCCAGCGGGCCCCAAATACTTCACTCGGATGAAAATACACTCTTTCAGTCTTGAGGACGCTGACTTTTAGTATTTTTGTGGGTTGGGGATACCCTTGAGTAAGGTTAAGTAAAGGTGGATCACTCTTGAATAGTCCTTGATGAAGCGTCGATAATAACCACAAAATCCCAGGAATCTTGCAGTTCTTTTTAGATTTTTGGGCTGTGGCCAGGTGGTCAAGGCCTCAACTTTACATGGGTCGGTCTCTATTCCCTCGAGTGGATACTATGTGTCCCACAATACTTTACTGATGTTTGAAAGAATTGACACTTATCAATGGACAGTTTTAAGGCCAAAGTCCTCCAGTCGGTCCAATACCTTAAATAATCTCTCTCATGTTCCTCCAGTGAGCTGTCAAACACAATCTTATCATCTAGGTATACTAGGCACTCTAGTAAGTTCATGTCCCCCACTGCACGCTCCATCAATCGTTGAAAAGTGGCTGGGGCACCTGAAATCCTTGAGGCATCCTCATGAATTCATAGAAGCCAGCGGACAGATAAAGGCCGTCTTCTCACGGTCCTCTGGGCCATCGGGATCTGTGGTACCCACTGCGATGAGATCCAGCACAGAGAACCACTTGCTCCCGTTTAGGCAGTCTAAAGCATCCTGAATGGGGGCATTGTGTACTGATCAGGGATAGTCCGCGGTTTAGGTCGATAATCCACACACATCTTACTGTTCCATTCTTTTCCTCACTACCACAATGGGGGAAGCATAAGGGCTTCTGGATTCTTGTATTACAGCTTAGCTAACATCTCTTGCAGATGCCGTCTCCACATCATCTATGTCAGCAGGTGCTTAGGCGTCGAGACCTCTCACGAAATGGTCTTTTGGTCATGCAGCGGATATTGTGCTCAGCTCCTTGCCGATCCTACATCCCATTCCTTTAAAGAAACACCTGGTCTCTCTGGGCAAGCTTCTCACTGATCCTCACTTTCCATTCGACTGGCAGCGGGGTCGCTGAAATCAAACAAGTCCATTGCTCTGTCATTTCTTCCTTCAGACTCTTGCTGCTGGGTAGCACTGCAGTGTCTGCACAATGCACATTAGCCAGGATGCAACCTCTGGCCCCCCTTTTTGGTTCTTTCAGACACATTGAACTTGACCATTACCTTCTGGCATAAGTATGGGCTCTAGCGGGCAAAATGCTAGCTTGATGGCAGTCCCTCTGGCAATTTTCCATTGCCTGGTGCATCCAACATTAATATTTTATTCTAATATCCTTTCTGATACGGACCTCTCCTGTAAGGTACACTGGGCATTTGGGCTGGATCAGAGACTCGGATCCTTCTTTCATACAATTCGACTGGTTCCTCTGTTCTGTTTTTCAGCATCTCTGTAGCCTCATAGGCCTCTTAATTGTGCCTCACCTTAGCTCTACTAGTCTTTTGCCCTGTTTTCATAACACAACTGCAGCCTTCCAACATATGAGCATTTGTCCAATCAACAAGGGACACCATCATACAGTCAGTGGGGGGGGACACTAAGGCTAGGTCTCACCTGTTGGCCACCCAGCCACGGAGGTGGGAAGACATAAATTCGATATACCGGAATAGGGGTAGGCCTTCACTTAACCCCCTCATGCAGTCCTTCTAATGGTTGTAAGGTTACGCCTGCAAATGCTTCTGATACCAATCCTGGAACATAATTCCTTGGGGGCCACTGTTAATACAGTTTTGGAGCACTCCATTCCTTTTCCAGTGGTTCCATGAGGACCCACTATTCTGGACCAGTCTGGAGAGGCTGTAGTGGGGCCTGGCAGCTGACCTTGCCACAAAGGCGGAATTAGCATTTTGGTGCCCTCACTGATCATGTGTGCACCTCTTAGCCACTGATTTCTTCTCCGAAGCTCCTTGTAGCCTATGCAGCTTTGTCAGTGTCTTTTGGGACTGGCATTTTCATGCCCATCTTTCCTGAATTATAGCCAAAACATACTTTCTGGGTTTGGCGGCGGGCGCCACACTGGGAGCTAGGGGCGGGGTATTACTAACTGGAAACCTGCGCCATCCTGTCTGCGGTGATAACATTTGGAGACATCTCGCTGTCCTCACTTCCATGGTCAAGGATTTGAGTTTGGACTGTTATCAGGAGATACATGGGTGGGTACCCCACATTTCCGATGTCGGATATGGGTCAGGGCCCGTGCTTGCAGGCGTGGCCTTCATAACACTGTTTTGGATTCCGGATCTCTCTCAACAGATTCGCTTCGTTGTGGTATATCTTTCCTTGTGGAGCACTCATTGTTTGTCAGCCTCCTTTAGACTTCCTTGATGGGTCACCCTCAGTCCTTTCGGTCGTGGCCACGGCTGTTGGTGAGGTACCCGAGGCCTTTTTCTCAACTCCTCGATTTCTCATTAACTCATCATAGGGTGGGATTCCGATTTGCAGGCGTAACTGAAGCAACAGCAGTTCTGGGAAGGGGGTAGACTTATGATTCTGTCAGTCTGGTTCGGGTCCAGTCAATCGCCATAAACTACTGCTTTCTGAGGCATTCTGCAGCAATTTTTCCATCCGGGGACATACAGACCTTAACTCCCTGGTACTGTTGTGCATTTCTACTCTCCACCATAGGTCCCATCAGAATCGGGCTCCCATACACATTCTCAGGCCTCAAGATGGGCCTGTGCAGTCGCTTCAGGGTTACTGGCCCGTTTAGCACGGATAATTGTGGGGCAGGACCTCGGGCTCTCACTAACCCTCTTTGTTTTCACCCGAGCATTGCCATTCTGGCACTTGGGGCAACATATCCAGGTCTCCCAGTCATCCTCTCCTTGGGGGTGGGGGGGTGCCAGAGAAGATCCTCAACCTTCGTAAGAGTCGTGACTAATGGCAGGTGCAGAAATAGGATCTGCATTTGTTCAGCCACCACGGCAGCACTGGGCAGGAGAGGGTGTTGGGAGGAACACTTTCAGGTGAATAGTTTCTTCAAGTCCTCCACAGTTTTCCTCTCCCAGCAACCATTCAGCAAATTTCTCTCAAAGTTTCAGATGGTGGTGGGTGACCCCCTGGTTTTACTGTCCTTAGTTACTCTCCAAGCAGTGGGGCTCCTCTGGGTAATGGTCTGTGGCACTTGGGCTATCTAGGATCCTTAAACTCTACTAGGGCCAGAGAGTGTGGTGAGCAGATTATTGCGACCCACCACCACAGGGGTTTGTAAACCTTCCACCTGGAAAGTACTCCTGCACAGTGTCCGTATTGATACAGGGGATGTCCAGGATAAGCTTAGTATTTTGGGGTGACCCTCCCCATTTTGCCCTCCACCAGCTTGCACAGCCACTTCTGTCGTTTCCATTTTTCTTAACTGTGGTTCGTGAATGTGGCCACTAGGACACAATCCAGGTGAGCTCAAGATATAACCCTAGATGGCGCTATCCAGAGCTACTACCCCTGCCTGATTTGCCACTAACAGGTTGAGGCCTGGATCAATGGTAGGTGCCTCCACCCAGAGTCAGGGTTTGCAATAGTTAAACTAACTTGGTCACATTCTCTGGGACACTTCAACTCTTTTCTTACCAGTGGCCCACACAATATATCAAATTACCTTCACAGTATACACTTACCCCAGACTGTCCGCACTGACCCTGTGAAATGAGATACAGTAACAATCAGTACAGTACTTTAGACAAATACCTCAGTAAACTTTGCTGAAACAAGCAGCTCTGATTTATTTAGGGGGGATATAACAGGACAGAAATCAAGTTAGTGCAACCTTACTCTAATAATCTACCTATGGCTTTTGCAGCCTATCCATCAGTTACTTCCCTGGGTACCCAAGCCCTAGTGCTAGTCCAAACCGTGGTAGCTGGTAGGGCCCTTTCACACAGAAAGGAGAATTAAACAGTCAACCCAGTACAGTAATTCCATTTTGGATTAATGTAATTCAACTTAGGGAAGCGACCTAATTAGTACTCCGACCTCCAAATAAGATAAGGTCCTTCAATGTCAGCAGGGCTCCTTGAGGTACAAACCTTTACATCATATAAAAGAAAGCACTATACAGGCAGGCTGCTGTATCCCGATCGTACTTCTGCACAATGCCGGGAACACACAGCAGATTCAGTTCCTGACAGACCCGAGTGCAATTTTCAGCACTTCTTGTCTCTACAGGGTGAGCCTGGTTTCTCTTCAAGATCCTTTGATTCTCTTTTTCACAGAATGATTCAGTCTAACAAACTCAGACCCGGAATCTGGGCCTCCACACACGTTTTGACTAAAACTGCACACTGAAAAGCACAGGTCCTTCCTTCACTGCCAAGCTCAACTGACTCCAACTGACAAAACTGGCACTTCTTTGAGTTCCTCCCAGTTCTTGACTGATTCTTTTCTCCACAATAGACTGCTGTTGGTCAAAAGGCACTGAAGTCTAAGCTTCATCTCCAAGTCCTGCTCATACAATCCTCTTGTGGCTGGCTCAGATTATGAGTCAAGTTCTGATTCGTCCATGGCACCATTTTAGAGCTATTTACCCACACGGTGGTCAGTTCAGCAGTTCAAACTAGAATGGAACTAGTAGACACAGTTCTGACTGCAAAGAAAGCAGGTTAGACAAACTGTACTTTATCTTACCTAAATAATTTCTGGACAGTTACATCTTCAGATAGGTCTTCACTCTAGTGACTGCAAAATGAAGTGAATTGGCAGCTTGAGTGGTACTCAATCAAAGAAACACAGTCCCATACAACTAATTATGTCTGCAGACAGTTCTTAAAGACAGTACCAGAGGTTCTAAAACACTACTGATAAATGGCTTAAATGCCAAACACCATTCAGGCTTGGATACTGACAAGCTCCTGAAGTCTTGGAACCCCATTTGCAGGTTACAATGAAATGGTGTCTTTTTAGTAAGTGGATACATTTTAAACATGTTTTGTTGAGCTGCTTTCATCTGGGCGTTGTGGATAACAGCCCAGCTAAACTCTTCTTGGCCAACTTGGGCACTAGCATTCTTTCTCCCATTTCAATAGACAGTAACCATTAGACCTTTGCAGGGCCACGGACTGATAGTGCCTTTATTATATTCACCTTTGTTTTGTCACATTTTGTGATGTTGCAAACTCAAATTCAAATACATTTATATGGGATTTTTTTGTCACGTATCTACACAAATTACTGTATAATGTCAAAGTGGAAGAAACTTGAATTTTTGTACATGTAATTAAAATAAAACCTGAATTGTCTTGATTTGATAAGTTCTACCCCTTGCTATGACACTCCAAATTGAGCTCAGTTGCATTCAATTTCCTTGTAGATCACTCTAAACTTGAATGAGTCCACCTGGTCAGTTCAAATGGTTGACATGATTTCAGAGATATACACCTGTCTGTATAAGTCCCATATTGATAGTGCATGTTAGAGCTGAAACTCTACCATGAAGACCAAGGAGCTGTCCATAGAACCTGTGATATAAATTGTGAGGAGGCAGATCTGGGAGGTAAAAACATTTCTAGGGTGTTGAAAGTTCCAGGAGCAGTCAAGTCCATCATTAGAAATGGAAAGATTACAAACCACCCAGACTCTTCGACAGGCGTCCTCCAAACTGAGCAGCGGGCAAGAAGGACCTAGGAAGTGACCAGAACCAATGCCACCCTGACAGAACTACAGAGTTCCATGGCTGAGATGGGAGAACCGTCCAAGGACACACTCCAGCACCACAGATGTAGCCTCTATGGGAGAGTGGCTGGGCAGGCCACTCCTGAGAAAGACCATATAATAGCATGCCTGGAGTTTGCAAGAAGGCACGTGGCAGACTCTGAGACCATGTGACAAAATATTCTCTGGTCTGATGAAACAAAAATTGAACTCTTTGGCCTGAATGCAAAGCGCTATGCCTGGCGCAAACCGAACACAGCTCATCACCTGTGTAACACCATGCCTACCATGAAGCATTGTGGTGGCAGCATCATGTTATGGGGATGCTTTTCAGCGGCAGGGACTGGGCCACTTGTCAGGATAGAGGGAACAATGAATGGAGCCAAATACAGGCACATCCTTGAGGAGAACCTGCATCAGTCTGCAATAGACCTTGGACTGGGCGAAGATTTATGTTCCAACAGGACAACAACCCCAAGCATACAGCCAAAGCAACACTGGAGTGGCTTCAGAACAAGAAGGTGAATGTCCTTGGTGGCCCAGCCAAAGCCCAGACTTGAATCCCATTGAGAATCTGTGGAAAGACTTAAAGATTGTGGTTCACCAGCGCTCCCCATCCAACTTGACAGAGCTAGAGCAAATCTGCAAGGAAGAATGGTAAATGCCCAAATCAGATGTACCAAAGCTGATACAGACATACCCAAGAAGACTCAGAGCTGTAATTGCTGCCAAAGGCTTCTACAAAGTATTGACTAAAGGTGAATACTTAAAGTAAACAAGATATTTCAGTTTTAATGTTTCATAAATTTTTGTTACACAATATAAATATGTTTGCCCTTTAAATTGTTGAGTATGCTGTGTGAATCAAGGGGGAAAGAAATCATTTCAATGCATTAAAAATTCTGGTAGTAACACAACAAAATGTGACAAAATCCAAGGGGGGTGAATACTTTCTGAAGGCACTGTATATCAGTCCAAAATTCCTATACATTCTAATTCTGTTGGCAGCCTAAGGGTTAACCTGCGAGCCTGTGTTTCTTGTAGAAGGCGCTTTTCAAATGTTACATAGATGTTGACGGCAGATAAGGGTCTATGGCCCACTTAGTCTGCCCATTTACGTAACTGTGCTTCTTCAAGCTTCCATAGAGCTAGGTTGTCCCCCTCCCCCAGCTACTAGGATTCCCTTATGCCTATCCCATGCATTCTTAAATCCTGTAATCGTTTCTGCCCCAACTGCCTCCTCTGGCAGGGTGTTCCATTTGTCCACCACCCTCTCTAATGAGAAGTACTTCCTCATGTTCCCTCTGAACCTCATTGTTTTCCTCATTGAGTGGGAGACTGTTAATAAAATAGTTCTTTCACCAGCAGTTTAAGACTGCTGGTTCAGCATCAGAATGCATCATTCCAGTCATTCAGCAGTGCTAGAAGTATAGAATGCTGGCAGGAAGAATGTATGCGCCATGGTGATCAGGCTCTACCTGACAGTGTAACAGGGATTAATGTAAGGGTCTTGGGATGCTGACAGCCAATCAGATTGCAGCATTTCTGAGACCCTTTCTATATTTATTTTAAATACATATATAGTTTGCAAACCTCCCTTCTTATTAAAAGAAGATTTAGTTTTACATAATTGAAAAAGAACATTGGAAGTACAGTCAAAATATAAATAACAATCTCAGAATACAGCCATTGGTTCCATACAGGCAGGAAATAATTTGCAACTGATTTGTGCAGAGAGAAACTGGTAGTACAAACACGTTGTCTGATAGAAATATATGGACTGCAAACTAAGTCATTAATGATGCAACAATATGTAAAATTATACAAAAAAAATCAGTAAAATCAGGAAATATAAATAGCTAGGTAATAAGTGGTATACAGGCAATGTGGGTGCTATAAATCTGTGTGGCTATAGGTACAATTGTAATTCATAATCATTGCCAGGTCCTAGTCAGATGAAATATGTCTTCCCTCCCTCTTAACCCATATGTAAGTTTTTCCATGTGGTAAATAGATAAAATTATTTGCTGCCACTATGGTATTGTAGAAGGTGGGGTTTGTAGCCACAGTCTGGTGTCTACTTTTTTTTTACAGCCAGGAGCATCACTGGAACCAAAGACTTGTGCACTAGCCTTGTTCCTCCAGGTGGAATGAAGAGAAGAAGCATAGAGGAGCAAACCAGGGTGAGCGCTAGAGAAAAATCCAGGAGCTCATGTTCCAGGTGCTGCCAGAATCCATGGATCTGTGGGCATGACCGAAAGACAGGAGCACAGTCAGCCTCAGAGCTCCTGCACTTCCTCTAACAGGCACTATATGACAGTCCATATATTTGGCTTGTATTTGGGGTGTAGGAAGTAGTAGATCTGCACTTCAAGTAATTCTTGCCAAAGCAGAACGAGGTCACTTTCATGGCATGCAGGGAGTGTCTAGTCCTTGTTTCCATCCAGTATGGTGTTTGCCGCTCTTGACTCCTTCTAACCAGAATGTGTTAAGATGTGTGAGGCCAGAGCTCTTGTATTCCTCCATAGGGATGGCCAGTCGAGTGGAGCCATATGTTGCCTTTTAAGAAATCCATAAAGATTCACAGGAGCAGTGGAGTTGGACCTGTAATCCTAGAGGGTCTCCCAGTCATATGCAGGAGATGAGTACGGAGCTGGAGATAGCAGTAGTGCTTCCACCTTGTCAGCTCATAAACATTTTGAAGATGCTGAAAAGGGAGCATGCCCTGCTCGTTCATAAATTAAAATACATAGTTTCACCTTAACTGTCTCCATCTTTGAAATGCTGTGTCCGGTTGTAATGGGAGAAAGGTGGAATCCTTCTCCAGGAGATGCCAGTACCAAAGGGAGGCAGAATGTGCAGGTGTTGTTAGAAATACCTGCCAGTGCTGTAAGGTAGTGGCTGTGTAGGTGGTAAAGTCCCTGAGAGAAATGGTTTGTAGAGGGTGTGCAAATAAATATTTACCATATCAGAAGGATTGTTGTAGTGAAGTTCTGTATGGTTCCAGGGAGCAGTACTGGTGACTGATAACCAGCAGCATATGATACCTACCTATTTGACAGTGGCATATCATTTTAGATGGAGAAGGTTAAGCCCTCCATTGTCTCTAGGGAGTTGCAGTGTTTTGAATCTAATCCTGGGCTAGTGTCCATTCCATATGTACCTTGAAATTAATTTATCCTAGTCCACAAAATATAATCGCGAAGAGACAAGTGAAGTGTTTGCAGAAAATATAAGATCCGTGGGAGGACTACCATTCAGACTGAGTCTATTTGTGAGAAAAAGCTAACGGGAGGAGGTTACCGGTTGGCCAAATCCTGAGTGAGCTGCTGGGTGAGAGGCTGAGAATTAAGCAGTTCTGTAATTATTCAGATCTTTATCAATTTGCATCCCTAAATATTTAATCCCTGTTTTATGGTGGCGGAAAGGGAATCTGCATTTTAAATCTGGGGTTGGAGTGTTTTGAAACTGCAGTAATTCAGTTTTCTGAAGATTCAGCCAAAAACCCAGTACCTGGCCAAAGTCAGTTATAGTTGCCTAGGCGTGGGGGATGGAAGTGTCTAGGGACAGCAGGTTGAGTGGAATGTTATCCATATAAAGTGAAAGTATACATTTTCTACCTCCAGTGAGTAGCCCTTCTACCCCCTCAGCCGAATGAGTAACCTATGCTAGAGGCTCAGTGTGGAGCGCAGATAAGAAGGGGGATAGGGGGCACCCCTGCCTGGTTCCCCTCTGTAGTTGTATTGGGTCACTTGAGTCATTCACCTTACTGTAGGCCACTGGGGCTTTGTAGACGAAATGGAACCAGTCCAGAAATTGAGGGGTGAAGCAGAAGGCTGTTAGGGTCTTCCAGAGGAAATATCAAAGGCCTTCTCAGCATAAAGGTTGAAAAGGGCCATAGAGAGAGAGAGAGAGAGAGAGAGAGAGTGTGGTTTTGCATAATTCAGTAGATCAAAAGTACCTGTGATGTTCTTCATCATCTGTCTTTGATGGATGAACCTTGCCTTGTCCAAGTGAATAAGGTTGGGAGTAACTTGTCAATTCTGTGCCCATACTGCCATGCATAATTTATAGTACATATTCAATATGGAAATTAGTCAGTATGAGGTACAGTTACTCGAAGTCTAAGAAAAGGCAAAAACTGCATTCAGGAGCTAAAAGTCCTCTGACGAAAGCCACAGCAAGTTGAAGCATAGGGCGTATGGTCCTCCAGACAGCTTTGTAATAAAATGCTTCAGAAAGTGTAATTTACACCTGCTAATTTGTTTTTGGCTCTGAGTGCAGTTTTCTATGTTTTCCTATGGTTGTTGGGCTAGCTGCCTTATACTGCATTGCTGCTACTATCCTGGACGTGCTGCATCTCATGTTTTCGTTCTGATTACTCAGGGTCTTTACTAGGCTTCAGTATGGCCAAAATAGCCACCTCATTCCAGCTCTATGGTGGAGGAGCTACGCTGTCTCGTACAGCCTTAAAGGCACAATGGAGCAGGGGAAGTAAAGACTCCAAAAAGGCTTCATATAATTCTATAGGATGCAGTCAGGGCCAAGGCATTTTTGAGTTTTGGCTGATCCCAGCATATGCTGGATCTCTGCAAGGGAAATGGGGTGCAGCAAGGTCTGCTGCTGGGCATATGTCAGGGTGGGGAGGGGACGAGCCCTTAAGTACACTTCAGTGGTTTCTGTGGTGGCTGGATAATCTGCTGCATGTTTTTTTAAAACAAAATTTCTGCATAATCTATAAAATTTGTTTACCCCTGTGAAGGGGATGAGCCCGTACGTACACTGGAGTGGTTTCAGGGGTGGCTGGATAATCTGCTATGTACATTTTTATATTAAATTCCGCATAATCTAGAAAATGTATTTACCCTGTGTTTGAGTCATCCGAGCCGGACAGTGTAACTGTCATTGAACGCAGTTTCCTTTCTGCTCCATGTCTGCGAGCAAGGAGATGTGCTCCCTGAGCACCTCCTTCATTAAAGGAATGTTTAAGGTAGAGTAAGGCGAGTTCCACCTTTACCTGTAATATTCTCTGGATGTCAGCTTCTACCTGAGAAAGTTGGGTGACTGTGCTCGACTCCTCCTGTGTGTTGAGGCTTTGTAGGGTGGATAACGCATCCATCAGGGCCAGTAGCCTGGTCTCACGTTCCCTCTTTTGCTTTACTGAGTAAGCTGTAATTGGCCATCTGACCACCGATTTTACAGTGTCATGTAATTTTTTTTTTTATTCTTTGGTAACAAGGTAAGACCCACTAAGCACAAGTGCCTGTTTTCAGGGGCGACCTGGGAGCACTGGGGAGGTTAAGTGACTTGCTTAGAATCACACAGTATACAAGTGTAGGTTGTGGGAATCAAACCTAGGTCTGCTGGATGTACCAAGCTCATTTACAGCTTGTTACTCTAACTTCTGGGCTATACAGTATATATGTATATTTTAATGAAGAAATGGGAAAAAAGTCATCTGAATGACAAAAATAGAAGGTAAGAATGGAGTGAAGCCAAAGGACATCACCAAGTAAACCTGGAAAGGAAAAAGGGGTAAGCTTGCCCTCCATTATCATTGTCTTGTATTGTTTGCTGAAGGTCTTGGCAATTTGGGATTTAAATGCTGCATCTTGGAGGAGTGAGGGTATTAAAGTGCCAAGAAGTGTTTGTCTGGGGTTTGCCCAGATCTGTTTTAGAAGGAGGCAGGTTGTGGTCAAACAGCAGTGGGGTCATAGGCCATATCCTGAAGGAGAGAAAATGTTCACACAACACTGTGAACTTGTCCAGCCTAGCATAGCAGTCATGGCTGGGAGTGAGGGTGTATGTCCTGTCTGAAGAAAGAAGCCAGACATCCACCAGTCCCAAGTGATGCAGCATTTGTATAGGTATTTCTGAGCTGAAGTAGCCAGACATCCACCAGTCCCAACGATGCAGCATTTTGTATAGGTTCATCTGAGCTGATATCCAGACATCCACCAGTCCCAGGTGATGCAGCATTTTGTACAGGTACTTCTGAGCTGAAGTAGCTCAGGAACTTTTGGCCTGGAGGTATCACCCCAAGAATTAGGGACCCTTAAGAGATTCCATTGACTTATTAATAAGTAACCCCTTTGGGCCTACCTTGAGTTCCCCAGTTCTCCCGTTCTTTTGGTTGCCTCGTGGTGTTTCCCGACCCTTTTGGTGTCCCAAATTCTCCCCCTGACAGTCCCTGAGTTTTATTTCAGCCCTGTTGGGCTTTAAATCCAAGTTGAGATCCGCTATTGCTTGTTATGCTGCTCGGAGCCAGCGGGAATCACGCATGCTCTGGATAGCATCTGTGATTTGCCGAATGCGGGTGTTGCGGTCGATTGGTGAGTAATTTAGTGGCCCCGGTAAATCTGCCAGGGTAAATGGGCACCGGTGACCTCTAGGAGGCAGGAAAGAAGCCTCCTTAATATTTTAGACTAAAGTTTGAAAGAGGGCATGTAGCCAAGGGCTCATGAATAATTCATGAGCCCTGATACATACATACATAGATACATACATAGACAGTGTCGGCAGATAAGGGCCTATGGCCCAACCAGTCTGCCCATTTATGTTTGTAAGTTCAGTTTATGTTTTCCAGGAAGTCTGTTGCCCCTTAACCCTGACCTCCAGAATTCCTTTATGTCTATCCCATGCATTCTTAAATCCCGTGATTGTTTCAGCCCCCACCACTTCCTCTGGCAGGGTGTTCCACTTATCCACCACCCGTTCTGTGAAGAAATTCTTCCTCACGTTTCCTCTGAATCGTCCTCCTCCAACTTCATCCCATGCCCTCTAGTCCTGGAACATCTTTTTCGGCTTAAAATAGTGCATTCCTGCACCCTGTTCCTCCTGTAAGATACTTGTATGTCTCTATCATATCCCCTCTCCCTCCTCTCCTCCAGGAGTACATGTTCAGTGCCTTCAACCTGTCCTCATAGGACTTGTGATGCAATCCATACACCATCTTTGTTGCCCTCCTCTGAACCTTCTCTACCCTGTCTATGTCCTTACGTAGGTAAGGTCTCCAGAACTGCACAGTGTACTCAGGTGCGGCCTCACTAGTGTCTTGTATGGTGGAATTATGACCTCCCTTTTCCTGCTGGTGATGCCCTGCCATGCATCCCAGCATCCTATTTGCTTTACCTGCTGCCCTGTCACACTGTTTCCCTGCCTTGAGGTCATCAGGAGATGATAATTCCAAGATCCCTTTCCTGCTTGGTGCATGCTATATCCTCACCCCCAACTGATATATTGTGCCAGGGTTTTTAGCCCCATATGCATTATCTTGCACTTCCTTGCATTGAATTTCAACTGCCAAACCCGGACCATTCTTCAAGTTTCTGCAGGTCCCTTCTCATTCTGTCTACACCCTCTGGTGTGTCTACTCTATTACAGAGCTTTGTGTCATCAGCGAACAGTGAAATTCTGCTTTCTAGGTCCTCGCATAATGTCACTGATGAAGATGAGATAGTACGGTCCCAGCACTGATCCCTGTGGTACCACTGGTCCTCTTCCCTCTGTGGAGTGACAGCCATTTACCACCACCCTCTGTGTCCTGCTGCCCAGCCAGTTACCTACCACCGCACTACTGTCCTGCCTACACCCATATTCCCCAGTTTGTGCAATAGTCTTCTATGTGGCACAGTGTCAAAGGCCTTGCTGAAGTCCAGATAGGCCATGTCCACTGCCCTCCCTGATCCACCTCCTAGTCACCCAGTCAAAAAATTCAATGAGGTTGGTCTGACATGACCTTCCCCTGGTGAAACCATGCTGCCTTGGGTCCTGTAGTCCATTGACAACCAGATGTTCCACCAATCTCTCCTTCAGTAGTGCTTCCATGATCTTCCCCACTACCGAGGTGAGGCTGACTGGTCTGTAGTTCCCCGCTTCCTCTTTGTTCCCACTTTTGTATAAGGGGACATCTGCTATCCTCCAGTCTTTGGGTACCTCCCCTGTTTCTAGTGATCGGCTAAACAGGATAGCAAGAGGTTCAGCCACCACCTCTCTTAGTTCTTTAAGGACCCTGGGGTGCACCCCATCTGGCCCCATTGCTTTATCAACTCTTATTACTTCCAGTTCCTTCAGGACCCTTTCTCGTGTAAAGGGACTTGTGTCCATTTCTGCACCATTCTCACCCCTTGTACTCCATTCAGACCCATTACCCTCCTCTTCCTCAGTAAAGACTGAGCAGAAATACCTGTTCAATATGTCAGCTTTACTGTTGTCATCCTCCAAACAGCCCCCATCCTCCCCCTTCAGTCTCACTATCCCTCCGTTTGCCTTTCTTTTTTCACTTATGTACCTGTAAAAGGTTTTGTCCCCTCTACCCACTGATTTTACAATGTGTTCTTCTGTCTGAGCTTTGGCTTCCCTTACTGACCTCCCTGCCTCCCTTTGCTTCTCCTGGTACTTCTCCCTATCCCCTTCTGCCTGTGTCTTTTTGTATTGCCTGAATGCAATATTAATTATATGAATTATATGAATATTAATGAAATGCTGCTAGGCCGCCTGGGGGGCGATGTTGTGGCAGCAGCAACTGGGGAACCCCTGCACATGAATGTACAAAAGTGGGCTCCTGTGACAGGGCACAAAATGGACTATGTACATGTGGGGCTATTATGTTAATGCCTTGTGTAACCCCTTGGTGGCGCTATCCCAACCCTGCCTGCATGGCTAGCAGCAGGTTAAGGGGCCTGAGTTCTGAAACGGGTGCCTCCACCCAGAGGTCAGGGTTGGTAGTGGTCAAACTAACCTGGGCACAGCCCTCCAGGACACTGTAACCCCCCTCTTTCCCTTCTAGTGGCCTGAGCAATATACAATAATCAGTTTTGCAGTACCCCTTGTACACCCGTGCCAGTACCCACACTGTTTGCACCCCACCACCAAGGCTGGTTCCTCTGGCTCGACCCTAGGGACCTGCCACAAAACAAGGTTATGCACAGTAAATAGCAACAGTACAGTACTCTTGGCACAAACTGGAACCACAGTCAGGTTAAATGCAGCAAAAAAGTCAGATCTGATTTATTTAGGGGACTTGAACAAGAAAGGGGCGTAATCAGGTTGATTTGCTTAAAAGTTATATTAATCAAACAATTATGCATGTGCTTTAAGTCCCCACACAGTCACACCTCTGGGTACCCAGGTAGGGAGACGATGGGCTAGCCAGGAACGTTGCAGCTGGTTGGGGCCCTGTGATGGAAGAAAGCAACATGCACAACACACACTATTTGTAATCTGGAGCCGGAGGGCTCAGTTCATGAAAGAAAAAGCAACAAGACAATCAGATGACAACACTTTAGATTTAGCTGTTGTTGCAGTGAGCTACCCTGATGTTTACTCACGATACCCAATACTGGACATAGGCAGGACAAAATCGAGACTGCAGGTTGTTCAGCTGGCATGCAGGCGGGGCTCACACGAATCACTGAGGTGTCGTTCTGTTCAAGTGTTGAGCAGGAAGCTGATCCCCAGGCAGGTCTCTCATCAATGGCTTTCTCTGTGCAGCGAGGTTGTCAGGCTGGGCCAGTGTGGCAAGGCCCAGGCCCAATGGAGATGGTTTTTGATTCAGTCCGTGGGGCTGGATGCAGCTTCCAGCAAGCAGAATACAGTTCAGACGACAGTGGGGAACCAAATTGCTACCCACTAGCAGCACGCAGAACATTTACATGTAAGGAAATTCTAATGCAGCTTCCAGCAAGCAGAACACAATTCAAACCACAGTGGGGATCCAAATTACGACCCACTATAAGCACACAACACAGTCACATGTAAGGAAATTCCACTGTACCAGGAAAAAGGCTCTCTGGTCACAATTACAGAGTCTCTGCACAATCTGGGAGTTCAGAGGTGGCTGAAAGTCCAGACAGACCGATCGCATTCAGCAAATCTTCGGTCTTCTTCAGGTAGGAACCACGTCACTATTCAGTGGCTACTTAGCTCTCCAAGTTCGGATTCAGTCTGAAAAGGGCACAAGTTCTCTCTGAGGGACAGCAGGCAGGCATGCAGGCCCAAACTCGGGCCTTTCCACAGTTCTCCCACGCAAATCTACACTGAGCTGCTGCTTGAATCATTCAAATTGTTATCTCTTCACTTCCCAACTCAGAACTGAAACTAGCTGCAAACAGCTTGGGAATTTTCTCAAGATCCAAAAGGTTTGGTTGGCTGATCTGTGTGTCAGTCACAACAAGGGCTCTCCCTCCAGGTTATTTTCGGCGCCAAAATGCAAAAACTACAATTCCTACAAGTTTTGACTCCACCAAGCCCCTGTAGGCAGGCTCCATTTTAGAGTTCCAACAGTACTGATTGGCCCATTCTGACAGTCCCGGGCCAAGTTGGTGGAGATAAACAGAACAGTCCTTGCTGCAAAAAAGGCAGGTTAGAACAAACTGCAATATTATTACCACTCTAACAAATGATCAGCAAACAAGCACATCTTCTACAGAGCTCCCTTTAGATTAATTAAAACTGCAATCCAAGCAGCTCTTAAAAGAGAGTACACAGAGGCTATGCAGGCACTCTTTGGCAATACATTTAATCTGCTAAAGCGCAGAACACCAGCCTGGCAGTGAGCATTTTAGGCAAGCTCAAGTAAGACTTTTCGGAAGTCCCATTTGTAAGTGGGTTACACTTGTTTCTGTGGGCTGCATCAGAACTTGTCATGAGGACAACATAAGGACTGTTTAAGACTGAATGAAAGCGGCCATGATTCTTGTGCTTTGCCCACCATCACCCAGTCAGCAGCTTAGGCGCCTGAAAGGGACCAAGGATTCTGGGAGAGGAGTTTCATTAATTCAGGCGTCTAACTCATGCCCAAATGAACAATTGGGGAGTATTGATCTCTGTGTATACTGCTGATTGATAGGCTTGAACAGCCAATCAGGTGCCTGGATTCTTGAGTGAAAACCCAAGGACGTTCTACGTTTGAGTCTGTCTTTCCCTGGCTTTTCTCGAGTCTGGAGATTCCTGTGTGAGTGGAGTTGAACTGTCTGAGGCCTTTCCCAGGTCGTAATCGGCGGCTACAAATACTGAAAGGGAGTTTTGGTGAAAAGGAGAAGGAGAGACCGAGCTGAATTGGGAACTCTTCAAGTACTGTGAACTGTGCTGTTTCGATTGGAGAAAATAGCTGCTGCAGAGACCCTGTACTGGTAAATTGAACTGTGCTAATAGGACTGTGCTGTTTCGTTTGTAAGTTAAACAGTTGTGCAGAGGACCTGCTTTACAGATTGGGACTCTGATAATTGTTCTGAAGAGGCAATGCATCTCTGCAGTTGGGTGCTAGCCGGGTTCTGTGAATTTGCTGTGTGGACTGAACAAGAGTGGCTGAGATCTGTGTCCCAGCTGAAGCTGAATGGAAACTGAGCTGGACATTTACAGCCTGAAAGCACTGGAAGTGAGCAGGGACTTTCTTAGTTCCAAACTTCCCTGCTGATTGCTTTGGTTGGCGTGCAAGCTGAAGTTGCTGTTTGAAGGCTAGCACCTGTGTCAAATCATCACTATTGTTTAGCTAGGAGAATTGCCTGAATATCAGTTATCTCACGAGTTCAGTGCAGGAACTGCAGGGGGACTCCAGCTGCTTAGGAATCCTCACCCAGATCCAGGGAGGGAACTAGCTAACCCCTTCCAAGTGGGACTCACTGTCCCTGGAGGTCACCGGCACTTGCTGGGGTGCTAGGGCACCTGCGACCCTTGTGGGGAGCTGGGCTGTGGAGCCACTCCCGGGTCTGGGCCTTCTGGGGCTGCTGTGGACCTGCCATTGAGCTCTGCAACAGGCCAGAAGCGGCTGAAGGTGACAAGCGGATAGATCTTCAATCAAGGGGACAAGCTACAAGACTTTTAAGCAAGCAAGATCTAACCTGCCAAGGGAACGGAGACATCCTCCCCTTCTGCCCATCGCTGCACTTCTTGAGCGGCACTCCATACCCCAGGACACCTGGTAATTGTGTCTCCAGACGCTATCAAGTCCTTCAAACCATGAGTACCCAGGACCTGGGTCCAGAAGTTCAAACCAGGGGGTGTGAACCTAGTTTAAACAATTTTCTCAAGTTTTCAGGGCCCCAACAGCCAGCCAACCCATGGCAACATCCAGGCCTGCAACTAGTGGGTACCCTGGGAACTCTCAGGGTGTAACACTGGTACCAGTGGAGGTGGGCAGCCAAGGGTGGATTGGCCTACAGGCCCTATAGTTACTGTCTGCCATTTTGCCACTTAACTTTTCTTTTATTCCACAGCTATCCCTCATTCAGGTATCCTTTTCATGGGATAGACTAGGTGGGCCAAACGGTCCTATCTGCCATCAAAGTCTATGTTTCTTTTCTAGCCCTTTCCCCAATAAAGCTGTGAGTTGATTGTTGAAATTGCTGTGTCAAGAAAGGTTCCTTGCATTTGCTTTCTAATAGATCTATGATATTTAGTGGGAAAAGGTTTTGGGAATCCAGTGTGTGGGGTGACTGGTAGGGAGGTGGGTAGTACGGTATCCCAGGAGGCTGTACCAACATGGCACCTGACCCACTTACTACTTACTCTGGGTGAAGGCACCGTGCTATTACTTATAACTTTGGGAAGGAACCCCCAATCACCACCGTAGCTGGACCCAGGCCCCTTAACCTGTTAGAGGGCCAACAAGCAGGGGTAGTAGCCCACAGGCACACGGCACCTGGGCTACAAATACAATTCTGTAACACTGATTTGGAGAAGTTTGGGGTAAAGCATATGTTAGCTAGAGTGGCCTCAGCCGAACACAAGTAGCCAATGAGAATGACATAACAGTCTGAAGGTTCAGCATATTCGGACATATAGTTAATATATTTAGAAATACAGTTGAATGCTCTGGTTGCTGGCAGCAAAGTGGCTATACCACATTGCTTCCCTGATCTATATGTTGTGGCTTATATCGTGTATGCAGTCCCTCTGGCTAATGTACAGTGTTCTGCAGCAGATAGGTGGGTCTCCTATAGGAAGATTACATCCAAATGCTCTTTGCGTAATTGCTGAAGCATCTTACTGCACTTAAACAGTCCGTTTAAGGCCATAAATACTCAAGACACTGTGCATGTTGGTGTGATTGTCATATATAGGATTATTGAAGGTTTAGCTCACCAAGTATTACCGGGGTGAGAAAGTAGCACATAGCCATCAAAGAGAGCAGCATTTCCCAGCCACAGAACCTGGGTTGGGCAAATGGTGCCTTGAACTTATTGTCTAAGGCAGATGGTGTAACACAGCAGTATCCAGGGTATGGCACAGTTATGCATACACTCTGAGTACAAACGTAAGTATACAAGTAAGCCAACGGAGATGGGCGTGTTCCAGGGTGACTGCCATGTCTAGGGAAATTTTGATCTGAGAGCTCACCGAGCCCTTGCAAACAGTCATGGCACAGCTAAAACTAGTTCTCTACGCTCCCACTGAGACAGAAATTTGAAAACACGAGTCAAACATAATCATTCAGCACCTAGAGTGGCAGTTCATATGTGGTCTTTTACTAGGGTGGCTTGGTTATAGCAGTTCATTCAGGTACAAAGTTATCACTCAGGACATAGAGCCAAGAAGTTCCAGCATTTCATCATATCACCTATAATTCATTATTGCAAGACTGACGTCCACAGAGGTGGGCACCTTGTGGCCCCTGACTCCAGTACTCATAGACTCTCCCATCCCTGTATCTGAAGCAAGGCTTCATATCCAATAAAGGGTTTCTCCTGCATACCCCTGCTTAACATTTATCTTCCGTTGGCCGAGCTTGAGCTTGAACCTGCTTACTTAAACACTAGAAAGGGGCAGAAAAATGGAATGCCAATAAGCATCCCAGTGTCCAGAACCTCTGTGGTTTAGCTTCTGTGTCAGGCTGGTCTTCCCCACCATTCCACAGTGACTTGTGGGTCCTGGGCCCCCACCTGCCATTTGAGGCACTGCAGCCAAACCAACTACATTTAGGGGTAACAGTCCTGCAGACCCACCTTGGGGATCCCATCCAGGAGAATACTGCAGTTGACTGCACGCTTTACCAGAACAGTAAATTTCCTATGTACTTTCTTTATGTTGTCCTTGTGGCTTATGGATAATTCCACTTCCAGAGCCCCTACTCTCTCAAGTGTTACCTTTGGATACTCAGATCTTCAGTGAATCCCTCCAGGCCCAAAAGCCAGTGATGCACACTTACTGAGGGGGTACCTGCCTGGGAAACCCACTTTGTCCCACTTCTTCCTTTATGGTTCTTGCTACCCAGGGATCTGAGCTGACGATGCCCCTGACTGTCGGAAAACTTACACAGCCCTATTAAAAGGTGAGAATCCTGCACAATGTGGAGCCATGCAACCCTAGTCTGAGTCCTGCGACAAGCCACTGATGAGACACCTCGTGAGCCCACGCCGTTAGTACTACCTAACTCCCCGACACCCAGCATTTATGCTGGTGATGCCTGCACAAGGGTTCCCTTATTGTAGCCTCTCCTTTTTTTTTTTGGTTTAACACTACTGCTATTTCTGCGCCACCCCTACAGCCCCTTCTGCCCGACCCCGCAGCTTCGTCCCCCAGAATTACCGGGGCTTACCTTATGCCTGGCCCAGTGCCTGTGGGGAGTCGGGTGTCATCCTGCCGCCGGGGATTTTTCTCCTTTTCACCCCTTTGCGCCCGTGCACTGTGCAATGTGTGCAGCAGCTGTGTCCGCCTCCATGGAGGCAACCAAGCACCCTGGGCATGGGCGAGCCCCTTTAGCTGTGCCATTTGCAGCACAGACCCCCCACCCCGAGTAAGGAGAGTTATGACGCTCAATCCTTGCCTCCCCCGCCAGCCCTTGAGCGACCTGAGTCCATTCCCGAACCCGGGTCACTGGTGTGGCACAAGGTGTAACATCCAGCACGTCAGCACCACCGGGCCAGCCAATGGCCTCTTCTTTTTAAGGCACCAAGCGAAACCAGTGTACCCAGGGCATGGCCATTGAGTCCTCCCTCAGCCAGCACCCATATGGGCCCCTACAAGAGAGGCACCAGTAACCCCTGTCTGATAGTAATGGTAACAGCGGCTGAAGAGTTTCTTCACCAGTCCGGGCCTAGTGCCCCGCCACCACCCCAGCCCTGGAAAGCATCCTCCAGCCGTCCCTTAGTAGACCAAGTAGAACCTTCACTGCCCTAAGCACGGAGTTACCTTGAAATGACTCTCACTGGAACTGCCTAAACTTCCCACCAAAAATATCCTTTTGTCTCTGTCCCTAGTATCCTCCCCACCCACTAAGGACAGAACAGTGGTGCCAAGGCACCAAGTGCTCTGATGGGCACCACTAGTGACAGCCCCACACCACTTGTGTGTCTTCTCTCAGTACAGACAATTACACCAGTAGCGCTATGGTGTAAAGCCTTGCCAGGGGAAGTGATGGGGTACTGGTAATTGTCCGTACTAAAGAAGCACAATAAAAATGGATGAACTACTAAATTGAAATCGGTTGTGCTTTTGTGCAAGTGAGTGCAAGACTTTGGAGTTCATGTTTTGTGTAGGGCTGAACACCTTTCCTTGCACCTGCCCTGCACCGCGGAGACGCAGCTTACACAGCTTTGGAACATGTTTACAACCCTATACCCTACTGTAGGGAGGGGATTACTACACTTTTAAACTTCCTTCCATTAAATGAAGTAGTTACATTGGCCATCACATCCTTTCTTGTCTCTTCACTTCCATTTTTCTGAATGGTACCAGAATGTTTAAATGTGTGTTGCTTCCCAATTGTCTCTGACCCACATATTGGGACTTACGCTGTTGCTCAAGTAGATCTTTATTTATTTAGAAGTTGGTTGCTGGGAAAGGCACACTGGGTCAAGGCTCATTTCCAGGTGTGGCAGAGGAGGGAAGGGTATATGGGAGGATACACCATATACGCAGAAACAAAATAACAGTATAATACAATGCAACCAAACACAAGTTAATGCAAATGGGAAACAGAACATACCTAAAAGATGAAACACAACAATTAAACTGTGTTACATAATGATAACTTACATGATTAAATAGGTGCAGAATAACTAATATGAAACTGACTGGCCAGAGAGGGTATGCAACCCATCAGCCCCTAAAAAGTACTGGGTGGCCAGAGAGGAACTAGGAGCAGGAATAGGAAGGAGTAAAGGAGGTGCTTGAGTGAGCAGTAAGAGGAGCAGCGGAGAAGCTGAGAGAGTAGATTATGTCAGAGGGAGGGAAGGCAGTTTGCCCCATGGTAGCTTTTCAGCAAGGGACAGCACATGATTGAGAGTCAGCAGATCAGAATTGGTAGGTGGATGGGAGAGAAGGGGAAGGAAGGAAGGATATGTGTGGAGGAAGGTAGGAGAACCAGAATTTGGAGAAAGAAGAGGAGCAAGCAGTCAGAGAGGCACCTGGATAGAAGTGTAGAGAATAGAGAGGTTAGTGTAGAGTGAGCAGTGGTAGGTGAAGAGAGGTTAGTAGCAAAATGGCAGAAAGCATGGAAAAGAGGTCCAGTCTAGCAAAGAAGGAATTTAGGGCACCCATAGATTACATCTGCATAGTCAAACACCAGAAGAATTGTCTTAAGGATGATTTCAGGGTAGACAGGAGGGATGGCAAGACCCATTGCAACAAAGAGCACCAAGTTTGGGGCAGATTTTTTGCGGATGTCATCAATATGGATAGAGAAGTCTAAGCATCAGTTCAGCCAAACACAGAGGTACTTGAAGTGAGGAACCTCATCAGTTGGAGTACTGCCCAGGGTTTTAAAAATGAGGGTGAACTGAACCTTGCAATCTTTTGACTAGTACCAAGACATGGAAATAGTCTTATTAACATTAACCATTTGCTGGTGTGACTGCAACCAGCATTGAGCAGCAAAGAGTATGGTGTCGTCATCATACCTGTGGATATTTGTGTCGACAGAGATAGTGAGCAGGTCATTTAGGAAGATGGAGAAGAGAGTGGAGTCCAAGATAGAGTCTCGGTGAACCCCAGAGGGTATGAGGGGACAGGGCATTGCCTGCCTGGAATGGTGGTGGCTGCCAAGAGAGGTAGAAGTGGAATCAACCTACTGATGAGGTTGAGTCCTGCTCTTCTCATCTTGACAAGAAATTGGTTGGCTACCATGTTAAAGGCCTTTACCAGGTCAATGAAAATGGCAGCAGTTATATTAGCATTGTCCATCTCCTTAAGTATGGAGCTAGTGACTTGGAGAAGGGAAGAGACTGTGTAATGGGATTTCTAGGGACGTGGATATGATGTTCTATTCACACTTCTGGCAGTGTCTTTTCCCTTTAAGAGCTTGCTGGAAAGTCTTCAAGCTGGCTTCTTCCACCCACCTGGGTGGTAACTCCCTCAGCTCCACCCCATGATGCCACATCTTCCTTTACACTGAAAGAAGCAGGTTCGCTCCATACCACTCCTGCGCTGAGTAGGCCCTAGCACTCAAATTCTTCAGAATTACTTCCAAAACTTCAACTCTTATGAGTTTTTGTCTTTAGCTTGATCTTTGATTGCGACCGCAGTGGACGATAAGTCCGCTCCTGGGTTCTGCCGGTGCCCTTCCAGGCAGAAGATGTCCAGGACAGACCCGCGACACCACGTGTGTCTACTGCCTGGGGCATGACCTATGATCCCCAGGCCTGCAACTTCCGCTTGTTTCATCCGATGTTCTGGAGGACCGTCTTGCCTACCTGAAATTGGGCGCCCAGCACAATGGAACCTGCCAGTCAAATCCAGGATGCCGTTGGGTGGTCTTTGTGGTTGCGGGGTCCACCGAGCAGCTTGCGGCCTTCGAAGAGGAGGTGGCCCAGACCGCGGTTCATTCCCCCTCGGCTTCTGCCTTCGTGCTGCTTCAGCTGGGTTTGACTTTTATGGGCTCCTTCAAGGAATTGTGCCAGTCTCTGCCGACCTTCGGTCAGGGACCCACCAACAAATTTAAATCTGAAAAAGAGTTTAAGAAAGAAAAGACTCATCGATCATAGGATTGGGAGTACTTTTGGTCGACGGTCTCTGATTCCTGTGCTTCTTCGGATTTGACTTGGTGAATCCTCGGCCTTGGCTGTTGGGCTCCACGGTATCCCATTGGGCCTGTCTTGGCCAAGTCCCAGACAAGATTTTCTCGACACAACCGACCAGTTGTCGACTGAAGAGGCCGATACTTCTTTGTCTACAACTCAGGTCTTGATGCATACTGTCAGAGGGACGGATCAGTCCACTGACCCACCACTTCTGGTTCCTGACAATGACCAGGAGGAGACCTGTCATTCTCTGACTCTCTCTGAGCCCTGCTGCTGGTCCCCTCAGCAGTCTTGGTCTTGGCCTGCCTCCCGTGGGTCAAGCCGGTCCTGTCAACATTGTTCCTCCTGCTCTCAGCACCATGGGAAGCGGCTCCCCTACTATTGTTCTTCCTCAGGTGAGGAGAGGTTTTGGCGCAAGTTACATCAGTGCTACAAGGACTTGATGTGGAAACAGTTGGTGTGAACTGGCGTCAAACCAGCCCCAGTTTCTACACCGACCATCACCTGGCTGTTGTCCGAAAGTCCGACACCTTTTCCTTCTACAGAGCTGACCAAATCAGTCCTGGCTTGTCCGCCTCTGGCATCTCCACCAATTGTGGTGGAACTGCCGCCCAAACAGTGGATGGTCAGTGCTCCACCTAAGGAATCTCGACTGGCCAAGAGGCTTCCGCATCAGCTGTCAGTCACCATCACGCCTGACCATCCATGGAGGTTCAGCGGGGACTCGGGTGGTTGACCTTTCTTTGATGACTCCTCTGAATTGGAGGGTTCCTCACTACACCCCTGTCTAGACGACGTCAAGTCGGTGGGGACTCTCTCTACGGATGAGGGTCCCACATCTTTGCTGGGTCTTCTCTGTCTGATCCTCGACTGGGGAGACTGTCCGATGGAGGCCTTCCCTGTGGCAGAAGCCATCCTTGGCCCTGCCCTGAAGCTCTGGCAGCACCCTGCTTCCTGCCGGTGTCTTTTGCCCACATAACCCACAAATACACAGTACTCACTGGTTCCCTTTCGGCATTCACAGAGCACCCCTCAGCCGAGGGCTTGATGGCCAACTCTGTTTTTAGGTGCTCTGGCAACACTGGGGATGTTGACAAGCTGACCAACAAGGAGTCCAAGAGGTTGGACCATGCGGCTGAGAAGGTCTACGCTGCTTTCTTGCTTGGTCTCCGCCAGGTGAGCTCGGCCTTCATTATGGCTCACTTCTCCCATGCCCTGCTGGGTACTTTAGATGAGGTGCTCCCTCATCTGCCAGCAGGCCTTCAGACCATGGTTAAACAGGTCTGGGACCAGGGCCAGGCCGTAGCTAAACAACAGCTCTGGACAGCAGTGGACATTGGGGACTCCTGCACCCACTCCATGGCAGCCTCAGTGGCCTTCGCCACAGGGCTTGGCTGAGGATCTCGACCTTTATAGTGGACACTCAGCACAAGCTGGCAGATGTTCCCTTCCTGGGCACTGACCTGCTCGAGCCCGAGGTCGAGGGTCACCTCACCCACATTGAGAAGTCCAGTGCCACATTGGACTCCATGACATCTGCCTAGAAGGACCCCAGGGGCTCCAAGCAGCAGCAGAAGAGGAAGCCCTTTGATCTGCCTCCACTCCTGCGGCCAAACCAGCCCAGTAACAGGCTGGCCAACAGGCTCAGGCCTGGTGCCCTCGGCCCAAGTCAGTGGCCTTGGTTGTCTATAAGCTTGGAGGGAGAGGCTCCGGTGGCACCTCAGTCAGGCCCTCTTCCTGCTCTGAGTCTGTCCAGTGACGGGATGTGGGATGCCTCCCTCTTGCTTGTCACACCTCCCCCCTGGGTCCTCCCATGGGATGCCAGCTCTACCACTTCCTTTCCACCTTGTCCACTGTCACCACAGACAGGTGGGTTCTAGAAGTGGTGGGTCAGGGCCTGCCTCTAGAATTCGAGCAGTACCCTCCTTGCCGAGCCCGTGCCCCACAGGAGGACTTGGTTTCCGCAGACATGCTCTCAGCTGTCAGAGTTGACATAGCCCAGCTCCTCCGCAAGGAGGTGGCGGTTCCTGTCACAGACCCTCTGGAACACCCAGGTTTTGTGTCCAGGTACTTCTTGATACCAAAGCAGATGGGGGGGTTGGGGCTGGTGCTCCATTCTAGATCTACATGACCTGAACAAGTTCCTCAGATCACATACCTTCAGGATAGTAACTCTATCTCAGATCATACCATCTCTAGAGCGAAACATGACTTTGCTCCCTGGATCTTCAGGACATGTTCTTTCACATCCCGATCCATCCTTGTCATCGAAGGTTCCTCCGCTTTCGAGCAGAGGGAGCCCTCTACGAGTTCCAGGCCATGCCATTCGGCCTGTTCTCGGCCCCCAGGGTCTTAACCAAATGCATTGTAGTGGTGTCAGTTTACCTGAGGCACCAAGGAGTCTGCGTTTACTCCTGCCTGGATGACTGGCTGATCGCAGGTCCCTCCAGGCAGGAGGTGGAGCAGTCCAGGGACCTCACCTGGCCCTCCAGACCTGCGTCTCCCTTGGCCTCCTGATCAGTGAGATCAAGTCAGAACTCGTGCCCTCGCAGGTGATCAGCTTCATCGGGGCGGAACTCGACTCTTGCAGAGCCAATGCCCAGCTCCTGGCAGACAGGGCAGAGGCTGTCTCCTCCTGTGCCCAATCATTTTGGGTTGGGCAGTTGTGCCCTGCTCGGGACTTCCAGCGCTTGTTGGGCTTCATGGCAGCTTGCACCAGTGTGGGATCCTGTTTAACTTCCCAGAGCCAACAGTCATCCTGATGACCGATGCTTCTCTCACGGTCTGGGGTGCCCACCTGGGGGAACACAGAGTCCATGGGCTCTGGCCCCAGATGCCACATCAACCTGCTGGAGCTCTTGGCAATTCAGCTGGTGCTGACTGCATTCGGTCCGCACATTCTGGGTCTGGTGGTCCAAGTCCAGATGGACAACTCCACGGCCATGTACTACCTCAACAAGCAGGGAGGGATGCACTCCCTGCCCTTGTGCTGGAAGCTCTCCATGTTTGGACCTCGACGCAGCCTGGAGGTGGATCTCCTAGCCATCCATGTGGCAGGAGCCTCCAGTCAGCTGGTGGACACCCTCAGCCAGGTGGGCTAGGGTCTTACAGTGGTCTCTCCACCCAGAGGTAGTTCACCATCTGTTCTGCCAGTGGGGCACCCCTCAGGTGGACCTGTTCACTTCCAGGGAGAACACAAAGCTGAGGCAGTTTGTGCCACCCCTCCCAGCAGGGGCGCTGCAGGATGCCTTCTTGAGCCTTGGACCCAGGCCTCTTCTGTGCCTTTCCACTGATTCCCTTAATCCACAACGTGTTCCTCAAGGCCAGGAAAGACAAGAAACAGGTGATCCTGGTGGCTCTGGACTGGCCATGCCAGTTCTGGTACCCCAATCTCTCAACCTCAGCAGGTTCCCAAGGCATCTTCCTCTATGCCCAGACCTGCTTTCCATTGTGACCGGAGCTCCTGCCACACTTGAGGACCGACTTTTCTTAAATCTGTTGCAACAGTTGTTCTATTTCTAAGACTAATCTATCCTTTACTATTTCTAGTCCAAAAGGTTTGGCCACCTGTGGGCACCCACTTCTCCTCCCTTGACTATGCTACGTATCCTCTTTAATTTTCATTTTCCCTCTTAGGTCCTCATACAGGGAGGTTATTGTGGTGACCTCCAAGTGTACGTAAAACAGATTGTGTTTATTGTTGTTGGATTTAGTATGTAATAGCACTATGTTATAAAATACCATAATGTATATACCTTATGTTTATGAAACCTGTAAATGTTGAAAATACCATGGCACTTGGTGTTTTGATAATGGTAAAAAATACTAGGTGACTATTATAGAAATTAAGCTAGTTGTGTTATTTAAAATGCCTGTATATTGTTGTAAACTTCAGTAAGAAATGGCATGATGATTTGCATATATCCCATGATGCATTGCATTATGGAAGTATGTATGATGTTGTATTTCTTTGAAACTTAATTTGTTTCCAATGCCCTTTGGGGTAGACCTTTTTTCAGTGATTCTGCATTGAGATTCTTTGTCTATAGCTTTTTTTTTTTTGGGCCCCTACTACCCAAGCAAATGGGGCTTGCATAGGGGTGGTGACTACATCTCAACTAGTGAATTGGATCAGAGATCAGTGTCAGTAGGTGCTGGCTAAGTGCAGAGAAAGGATATTCATAGTCTGTTGCTGCAAACTGATGTACTGAAGAAGGAATATGGCATTGCAGAAGCTTATTTCTTGTATTTTGAATAAACATCACACAGAGATTGTGTGTGTTGAACCTGAAGTCTGGTGTCTGATTCCATCTGTTATCCCACAACCCCTCCACATCCATCAATCAGGGGAAGGTACTCCACCCTGACCTTCAATCCCTGCACCTGACAGCCTAGTTCCTTAGTGGCTAGAGTCCCAGGCTTTGGGTGTCTCAGCTGTCTTCACCATTGTGGAGGCATGTCGGAAGGAATCAACTAGAAGTCACTGCTCAAATGGAAGAGATTCTCCATTTGGTGTCAGAGCAAGGAGTTGGACCCTTTGTCCTGTCCAGTGACTAGTATTCTTGACTAACTTTGGTCCCTCTCCCAGTCGGGCCTTCGGTCGAGGACCCTTAAGGTGCACCTGGCAGCCATCTCTGCTTACCGGGTGTGGGCTGGTCAGCAGTCGGTGGCACAAGAGAAGGTGGTCTGATGCTTTTTTTAAGGGCCTTGACCACATTTCCTCTCCGGGGCATGAACCACCACCACCATGGGACTTATTGCTGGTTTTGGCAAAGCTCATGGGCAAGCCATTCAAACCGATGCACAGGTGTGATCTCTCTCACCTGTCATAGAATACTGACTTCTTGGTGGCTGTCATGTCAGCCAGAAGGATCACTGAAATCCAGGCGCTTTTGGTGGAGTCTCCTTACCTGGTCTTCCACAGGGACAAGGTTGTCCTGCACCCCAAACCAAAGTTCATTCCAAAGGTTGTGTCAGAGTTTCACCTTAACCAGGTGATTAATCTCCCACTTCACCAGTCACACCTCAGAGGCCAAGCACAGGCTGCATACTTTGGACCTGCAGCGAGCGCTCGCTTATTATAAAGAGCACACCACTGGGATTCGGGGAGAGGTTCGCCAGCTATTTGTCAGCTATGTTGAAGCTGTACCTGGCAGACCTGCAGCCAAATGGATGATTGGCAGGTGGATCACATCCTGCATTGATCTCTGCTATAGGTTGGAAGTAGGAGCCTCCCGGAGTCTGAGGGCTCATTCCACCCGCCATACCGCTGCATCTGTGACTGTTTCCAGGGTCGTCCCTATCCAGGAAATCTGCAGGGCTGCTACCTGGAGGTCAGCACACACCTTCATTTCCTATTACCACATTGACCTAGAGTCACGCCGAGATGCTGGTATTGGAGCCTCAGTTCTCCAATCTCTGCTCCCTAAGTAGGGGGTATGCACCTTGCCTCCCTCCTCCTGGGGAACTGCTAGGAGTCTGCCAGAAGTGTGGCTAGAACACCATATCCACATCCCTAGAAAAACAGGTTACTCACCTGTAACAGTAGTTCTAGGAGTGGTATATGATGATGTTCATCCACATGAACCCACCAGACCGCCCCTGGCTTTGGTGCACACCACTGCTTCCAGTGGGCAAGATCTGGGGTCATGGGGCAGAGCCAAAGGAGCTACCACCCAGGTGGGTGGGAGGAGCCAGCTTGAAGACTTTCTGGCAAGCTCTTAAAGGGAAAGGACACTGCCAGAATTTTGGATGAACATCATATACCACTCCTAGAACTCCTGTTACAGGTGAGTAACCTGTTTTCTGGAACTCAGAATGGAAAGTGGAGAGAAAGAGGTGTCCAGCTGAGCTGAGAGTTGTGAAAAATCAAGTTTTTCTTGGAGTTTGGCTAGGACAGAAAGCAGGGCAACAAGGTGTTAGTTTCCAGGGGTTGACGAGTCACCACCTTTGTGGAGCGGTGAACATCTGACTCTTTACACGTGAGGGACAGCCCTGAGGCTGAAAGGAAATCACGAGGTATCCTGGTTAGTAAGATGGGAAGGGAGTCCCTGTAAATTAGTAGTACATTTGCACAGCATGCCTGTTAATCCCTGCTTACAAAGAGGAAGTGTGTGGGGGTGGGACCGCATGGACGTAGAGGCACTTCTGAATTTAACCTGATGTGCTGTTATGTATGTGATCACTGGGTCTCAAACCTGATGGACTGCTACTATACGGCATTTGTTCACCTGCTGTAGTTGTCACTTGACTGACATGGATGGAGACTGAAGGAAAATATGGTTCCAATATGTCTCCCCCCAGTCAGTCATTACTCTAATTGGCAACAGTAGGCAGCAAATGGGCTCTAAGAACATTGAATCTCAATATCACAATGTTGACTGTTGTCCTTGGCAGGGGTGAGACAGCTTTAAAGTCTTTGTAATGTGATACACACTGGAGCCGCTCAGTCAAGCTTACAGAAATTAATATGTGTAAGGATTTTCTATTCATATTTTCCATTGCTCACGAGCTGTCAGTTTGCAGGTGAGACAGCTTTAAAGTCTGTGTAATGTGATAGACATTGGAGCCACTCAGTCAAGCTTACCAAAATTAATATGTGTAAAGAATTATGATTCATATTTTTCCATTGTTCATGAGCTGTCAATTTACAAGTGTGGCAAACCAGTGACACCTAGGAGTCACACTTGAAATGAAATAGATAACACTAGATGGCAGCTCGTGAAAATATTGTACAGTATGTATGTAAAATGGTCACGCTTAACTTTTTTTTGCACTGGTCCAGGTGGGAAAGTGTTAACAATTTGCATTATTAAGATTTACAGTGGTCACAAGCTTATAATGGAGGTTATGGGGGAATGTATTCCCTCCTCATCCCTTTCCAATTACCGTCTAGTTTCCAGTGACACCCTCCCTCTCCACATCCTTTTAGTCTCTTCCCAGTGTCCAGTGGCACGCCCTCTCTCTTCCCACGTCTTCTCTGGTGTTCAGTGGCACCCCCGGCCTCTTCCCTTCTCTTCCGTATAAGTTCTAACCATTGTCCACTGGCACCTCCTCCTTCTCCCCATCCCATTAAGTTCTCCCTGGTGTCCACTGGCACCTCCTCCTTCTCCTCATCCGCAGACATTTTCTGTGGTGTCCAGTGGCACCTCCTCCTCCTCCTTCCCATCCCCAGACATTTTCTGTGGTGTCCACTGGCACCTCCTCCTTCTCCCCATCCCCAGACATCTTCTGTGGTGTCCAGTGGCACCTCCTCCTCCTTCTCCCCATCCCCAGACGTTTTCAGTGGTGTCCACTGGCACCTCCTCCTTCTCCCCATCCCCAGACATCTTCTGTGGTGTCCAGTGGCACCTCCTCCTCCTTCTCCCCATCCCCAGTCGTTTTCTGTGGTGTCCACTGGCACCTCCTCCTTCTCCCCATCCCCAGACATTTCCTGTGGTGTCCAGTGGCACCTCCTCCTTCTCCCCATCCCCAGACATTTTCTGTGGTGTCCACTGGCACCTCCTGCTTCTTCCCATCCCCAGACATTTTCTGTGTTGTCCAGTGGTACTCTCCACCCACCAGAGCACCCCAGTGCCACGACCCTGTTGGCAACTGGCACAATCCCACTGCTCGACCATCATTTAACTTGCGCAACTGCAATACAGAAGAAAACAACATTCTAATTAATATCCTTCCCACACCAGTTTCAACCCAACACCCTCCCCACCCTTGTCCCCTTAGTCAGAACTTTCCCACAGGTGGCAAGTATTCATATAAAAAAGTCCTAAAGCAGAGCACTACTGATCTTAACAGTCTCACTGCTGGGCCTGAATGCCGGCAGTCTTTCCCAGTAGTGCTTTGTGATATAGCATGAGGGAGAGATTGCTGGCATTTGGGCCTGGCGTACTCAGACTCGTGTAATTATGTCAGCACAGCACACACTTTGGCACTTCTTGTAGAGAGCCAACCTCATTACTTTTGCAGTTGGACCAACATAAAAGAGTTTAATTTTTTTACTTTAAAATACATTGTCTGCAGGGGTTGGTTCTAACACAGTTAATAACCAGTTGCAAAGAAATTGTCAGTACATCATTTAGGGTTGAAGGTTATAGCCACAAAAGTAAGGAAATGCTAGTTAGTGTTAAAAGACTTAGAGTTACAGTGAATATGTGGCTTGGCATTCCCGGGGTTTGAACAGTCACACAATGCAGCGTTGGCATTGCTTTATCTTTGGTACTGTCCATCCAGGCACACAAACAAAAGTAATTACACAGTACTGCTTGGAGTCTGGGTGCCAAAGTTAGGGCAACACTGATATTGTGTTGCAGGATCGGTCAAACCTGGAGTAATGTCGGGCCAGAAACTTACCACAGCTGAGGAGACTTTTAATCTTCAGCACTATTGGATGCTTTATTTTGCAGTGCTTTAATTTCCTTACTTTTAAAAATGATCTATAAAGCACTGTGCCAATGACATGCTTTGCAAATGACCCGCAGTTCATTTGCAAAGCAGCAGTGCCTTCCCACATGACCTTGGCTATTTGTACTTTATGAATGCCCATGAGGGCCATTCACAAAGTGCTCACCCTGTACTATGCAGCACTGGGTCCTTAGCGTGCATTTGAAGCACCAGAACCCTTCCTGCACATCCCAGGCATGTTACATGCTTGTGAATGGCCCTGTATGCAGACCTTCGCCAAGCAGCAGACCATCAGGCATGTACGGACCTGTAACTTGCGGGGGGGGTCTGAGCAGTGCCACTTGGGTGATTGCATGTGTGGATGTACCAAGTACCTTATTACATAAATTTGGTGAAAACATTTGAAAACAAGCTTTTGTTGGGGTTGTTTTTTTCAATCACCCATAACTTTTTCATTTCATTAATTTTTTTTTTTACCAAATGTGAGGTACAGGATACTTACTGCACCTCCCAATGACTGCCCAGCTGCTATATATATATTTTTTTAATTGTGTCCAAAATACATTTTCAGGCACACCAAACAAAACATAAAGCTAAGACCTTGCACATGGGCAGTATGGTTTTTTTACTTTTCTTTTCTCCCCCCTCCAGCATGCCACACAGAAGACTATGGCGACTGTCCAAGATGGAGGGAGGGTTGTGTTGGTGACACACCATGGGAGAAAAAGGTAAAGGTGTCTGTGAGGGGGAGAGGAAGGAGGTTGTCTTGGGTGACAGAGGGCAGGTACATGTTAGGAGTTTTATTTTTGTTTTCTTCTTCTGTTTATCCCCCCTCTAGTTGGCTCCCATCTGCCAAGCACTTCAACCCTGTCACCCCGACTTCCACTGGGACTACTGGGACTTCCACCAGCTGTCTTTCCCCAGGGCTTGTCCCCCCAGTGGGACTCCCCACCACAGTCAAGGATCTGGTCCAGACCTGTGAGCCCAGCTGTTCTGGTGCAGGGTCTGCGAGCACTCAGCATCATCCTGCTGCCGGTAGTTTTCCATTTTTCAGTCCCCATAAGAGGCATGGCATGGAGTGATATCAGGATGCACGCCCTGCACTCCCACAAAACGTGTAACATCTGACATGCCCCTCCCCCCCGAATGCTCAGGCCCTGGCTGCCCTTCCTCCAGGGGCCAGGCAAGTGCTGGGATCCGCCCACCCTCCCCTCCCAGAGGAGGAGAGCATTCCTTCAGATGCTCGACCCCCCACCGACTGACCTCCACTACCCCAGGTTTGCTTCCGAACAAGGGTCATTAGTGTCGCAAGCAGTAGTACTACAGTGAAATGCTTAATTTGATCTACTGGGCTGAGTGAGGGAAGAGAGTGACAGGACTTAACTCACAGTGAATGGGGGGAAGGGTTTGTTTAGGGTCCAGCATCGGAGTTGGGATCTGTGCAAACATTTACTAATTGATAGAGATTCTAATTTCTAATACCCTTTTTAGCTAAGGAAGAACAAAGCCACTCTGTCACCAAATACGTTTAAGGTATTTTTTATTTTGTTCACAGCTTCTCATACAAGTGGTTATTATTAAGTCCCATTGTTTCACAGCATTTCTATTGCCACCTTGTCAAGGGAGTGGTCCTTTAATATTTCATCCAGTACTGAAGGTTTTTGCTTATTTAAATTAAACTATAAGGCACACCAAGGTGTGGGTTCTGCTGGGATAATGTCATGCCTTGGGTGTGTTGTGAGGCGTTAGGCCAGAGGCCGAATGCATCTCAACCACCTCTGAAGTGACATTATCTCAGTGATACATGTCCTGAAGTGCCTTATTGTGATTATAAAATGAATCAAGTTATGTGTTTACGATCATATGTAGGCTATTTTGTGGCACTAGTTTCATCTGTGAGGTTGTGCTGGGATAACATCACAGGTGAAACTGGCTTCCCCCCAATAAGCGTTCATCATTTTTTCTGTCCATTTTATAATGCTGCACAGCCCTCACCCTGTTATGTGTTATTGTCTGTGTTATAGTTTATGATGTTAATAATTTCTGATGGTGGTTAAGTCCATTAGCAAACATATTGCTGCAGATAACTATGTTCCGTTATTG
Organism: Neoceratodus forsteri; assembly: GCA_016271365.2. Lineage (NCBI taxonomy): Eukaryota > Metazoa > Chordata > Ceratodontiformes > Ceratodontidae > Neoceratodus > Neoceratodus forsteri. Next base: position 421,902,559 of record CM057459.1, on the reverse strand, counting down.
AATCCCCAAAAAGTATTCACAAAAGACCAACTGGTGCAAAATTAAGAGAAGAATATGTTTCAGCCACAAGCCCATGATGAGTTCTTCTTGGATCTTTCTAAGGCATTCAATCCGGTGCACCGTGGCCACCTGCTTACCAAGCTGCAGGCCTTTGGTCCATCCATATCTGCCACGTCCTGGTTCCAGAACTACCTCACTGGCAGGTATCAGTTAGTTTCTTTGAATTCCATTTCCTCTCTGCTCATCAGAATTACTACCAGAGTACCCCAGGGATAAGTCCTGGGTTCTATACTGTTTAATGTCTTCCTGAATGATCTAGCTGATATAGTATATTGCATTACTCTGAATCTTGTATTGTCACGTACACACATGATATTGCTTTCTGCTGAAGGGCATCTAGTGTCAGTGACATAACCTGATACTTATTGTAACCCCCTACTAATGGGGGTTCCTAGGAGCCTTTCCTGGAGCTTGCCTAAATGCTGCATGCCTGACTGGTGCTCAGCGTAAGGCCGTTTCTGTGGGCGTGGTGAGTGCTTTTAAAAGGCTTCCAGTGCTGTCTCTGTGAGGGCTGCCTGCTCGCAAGTTTTAGCAGTACCAATAGGGGGACTGGGGTTTCCCTGCTCGAGTCCCGCTCTGGACTGCTGTTTGATCACTCCGTTTCTGTGGTTGCTAGGAGCGCTGAGGGGGCCTATCTAACAGATGTGGTTGTCCCCTTAAAAAACATGTATAGTATTGGTTAAATTGCAGTTTATCTAACCTCTCTTTATTGCAGCTGGGACTTTGTGTTGTGCCTCTCCATATTGGACCCGGACTGTGTGAAAGGGGGTCCAATAGTAGCCAAGGGGCACTGGAAATGGAGTGGAGGTGACCAACCAGGAATCAGGACTCTGGCTGGAGCCAGACGACCAATGGGGACACCGCTTGTAGTTTTTGGAAGTGGCATTCTGGGCCATGGCGCCTTTTCACACCACTGAGGGCCAGACTAAGTGACTGGCATGTGTAACCAGCCAATGGAATCAGGTAGCGCCCGAGCTGTGAGGATTGCCCCATGCTGTTAGGGGCAGATGCGTTGTGATTGTGAAGGAGTAGGGAGCTCTGAGCTCCTGCGCCGTGGAGTATTCGCGTGGGAAGCACGTGAAAGGCCTGAGGCGGCCGTTTGCATTGCCAGTGTTCCAGGGATAAAATCCGCAGGCTTGTGGTCAGAGGAGGCTGTGTACAAGCACAGCTACCTACCAGGCTACACCTGAAGAGGACTGGAGAATCTGCTGAATCGCGCTCAGTCTGTCAGGACAGTAAAGTGCAGTGAAACGCCCGTGTGGCTGTGAGTTCGGTCGGATCCTGAAAGCAGCTGCCTGGTATGGTACCCCTCTGTGTTTTTCCATATAAGTGTGTGAGGAGGCCTTGAAGCTGAGGCTCAGCCCTGTGAGTGTAAAAGCGTGGTCTTCTTCTGGAGTTGTGAGTACTGAATCAGGGTAGCTCCCTGTTAAAGGTTACAAACAAAGCCTAAATCGTTTTGTTGTATTGCTGACAGCACTAATTGAGCTTTCTGGCACCATCTGACCTGCTCAGGGATTAACTGCTCACGTGTCAGGGGCCCCAACCAGCTGCATCGAGGAACTAGCAATTGAGGCTTGGGTACCCATAGACAGTACTTACTAGGCCTGTGCACAGAGCCATAGGTAGATTTATATATACTGTAGTGGTAAGCCAATTAACCTGATTCCCCCCGGGTCCTTGTTATCTCCCCTTAAATAAATCAGATTGCTTGTTTTGCAAAAGTACACTGGCTAGTTTGTGTATCAATGGTGAAATACTGCACAGTGAATGTGGTGTAACTGTACCTTACTTTCCAGGGGGTCCCCAGAGTGAGCTGACTGGTTCGAGCCGAGGGGTAAGTGTAAGTAGTAGAGACACTGAAATTGAACTGCGCTGGCCACTAGTGGGAAGAAGAGGGGTTGCAGCAACCCAGAGGGCTGTGACCGAGTCAACCATGACAGTTTCAACCCCGACCTCTAGGTGGAGGCACCCTCCAATGGATCTGGGCCCTCACCCTGCCACAGTTAGGGCAGGCAGGGGTAGTAGCCCTTAGGATAGCACCCCTGGTGGTTACATTATGGTATTTAACTCCCTGCTGCCTTGTATGAGATTGTAATGTGTATCCATTAATTAAAAATAATAAAGTTAAAAAAAAAAAAAAGATTCAAGTAGCACATTTGTAGAGAGAGTGTGAAATTATAAGTACATTGGTTTTATTACAGATCAGACAGGCTTTCTCTTTCAAAGAACACATCTCCATGCTGGTTGAAACAGATCACACTCACCTTGGTCTGCTTCAGAGGCCAGAAAATTGTTTGTCCACTCACACTATGAAAGTCCAGGCTCAGTTCCTTCTCCTGTCCTTAGTGAACTATGGGCTTCCAGTCTATGTCAATGCCAACGTGACAAGCTTGCAAAGGGTTAATATCCCATACAGCGCCAAAGGCAGAGTTGATACCTCCAGCCCTAGATTTACACATCACTGCACTCTTTACAAACACCTTAGCTGGCTTTCCTTGGATTTACGCATTAATTTCTGTATTTCACCCTCACCAGTTTTAAACATTTCCTAAAAAGTCCTATTAGATTCTTATTAGGGATGTTCGGAATTGGCAGATTCTGGTCTAATTTTAGGATTTAGGAGTTTAGGAACTTCTGAATCCCAATCCAATTCCATTTCAAATCCTAAAAGGAACTAAAAATCAAATGTACAATTTGAATTTGGAATTCTAAATACTTATGTAAAATAGGTTTTAGATTCAGTTTAGAACTTAGGATTTTCCAACTGCAGATCCGAAAATCCTAAATCTGAAAATCGGATCGAATCTGATTTCGTTCAGGGATTTCTGAGCAACCCTAGTTCTTATTCTTGGCTGATGCTAGCCCTAGCACTGGTTACCACTGTACTAGATCTGCTCACACACTATTCATAAGTCCCCAACTCTTCGATTCCTCCCTGGGCCAACGTTGTTTTATATAAAGAGCCATTACATGGCTGGAATAATTTACCTGCTTCACTAAAAACAGAATACATTTAAAATGATGTTAAAGAATACTGTATGGAGTTGTCAGTCTGCAAGTGTAACACTACCTGATTACTACTGTATGTACTATGATGTATTGTATTGTCAATGTGCAAGTGTATTGTTACCTGATTATTGTGTACTCTAATGTAGTGCATATTTATCCTGTACCATTGCTTATTGTTTACACCTCCGAGTCACCCTTGAAAATGGGTATCTAATGCTCTTGGGTCCTACCCTGTCAAGAAATTTCAAATAAAATAAATAAAACTGAGTAACAGACGTGTACAGTGGCTTGGAACTGTATGGAGTTCAAACCCCTTTAGAATAACCCAATTAATGGTTGAATACACACTGGAACAACACATCTAGGCACATATAGTGTCAGAACTGTGGAGTGAATCATTGTGAATTAAATTATTGTAGCTCAGACTGTATAATGCTGTTTGTCCATTTTAACCAAAACAGGACTGAGATTCTAACTAACGCAGATTTCATATTTTCATTTATCAAATATTATTCATAAAATACCACTACCACTCCATTAAATTCATGTAAGCGGCACATAAACAATATTGGTTTTGCATTTATAAACGGTGTTTTAAAATACTGAGCTCAACATTTTAAATGGAAGATACCCCTATGTGTACACACACACTCATATGTTGGGGACAAAATCATCCTGTTCCAGATTAATGGTAAACATTCAAGATGGCTCAGTTGCAAGGCTCTCAATGGCATGTCATATGCAGTCTGACAGGATTTACATGTGACTAGAGGATGGCTTAGCCACTTGTAGTCACCCAGCCATACCCACAGCAGTAAAATTGCAAATAATAATGTTCTGCTTCCTTTTTGATGCAAAAGCATAGAGTCACTCATCACTCTACATTGGTACAATAGCTGTCACTGGCGTGAGGTAGACAGCACCTCTGTTGAGCAGCCACATGGTCTTCAGTGTCCTGGGATAAACTCCGCACTGTATCGGTGCAAGCACTGCTAGAAGTTACTTGTATGAAGTTCACTGATCATGGTCAGGAGGAAGAAAAGCCAGGATTGCTTTAATATTACAAAATATTTAATCAAAGAATGACAGTAAGGTTGGTCAAACACAGCTGAACAACAAAGGCTCTGACTCAGTACCACCTTACATTTCATGCTGGGAGCACTTCATCATAGATGACTCCAGCTACCGCACACCATTGACAACTACAGTGAGAGTGGTGAGTGTGTATATGCTTTTGCTTCAGATGAACTTCCTGTGTTCTGTTTGCACCCCACACAGCTGCATGGTGGCTAACTTTTATGTAACTTTCCGATGCCCTTTATATACCAGCAACCTTTTCTGTAACTATTCCTTTTACTATATGATTCAGGTCTTGTCTGAAAATGGGCAAACTCTTAGCCCAGTGCTGCTACCCAGTTACCAAGTAAAAACTAAAAAAAAAAAAGCCACTGGGCTGCACCAATAGCATAACAGTTGAGGGGCCTTTCTTTCACAATTGGAATCATAAGTTCCCTCACTCATTATGGAACAACTGCCCCATGGTGGCCCGGGGGTGGGTGGGGGGGCCTCAGTAGCAAAGTGGTTTTAGTCTGCTTCCATTCCCCTGCAGAGGGTTGTTGGGGATCTTATCATTGGGAGGACATGCTGTTGGGTCCCATTGCCATTGGGATAAGGTTATGCCACTCTTTGCATGCTCTGTTGACATCATTGTCTCCAGTGCTTGCTTTATTCTGGCTCCCGCCCCCAAGTCCAACAAGAGGTACTGAGATCTGGTTGAATGGGCCCCGATTTGTAGGAACAGGTCCAGCAGCATAGCAGTGAGGATTGGTCAGCTGCACCTTCCCGTGACTTGAGCAAGATGAACCAATACTCTGAAAGGAGGATTCTGACCCTGGCCGGACAACATTGGTGGCCAATAAGAATAGAAGGAAAGGGAGAATATGAGGAGAAAGCTCTGAAACATGAAAAATGGAATAATAAAAAATAAATTTGAAACATAAGCAAGGCATAGGAGAGACATCATCCCAACACAGCCCAGTAGCTCAGGAGCAGTGGAGCTGTGCAAGGATTGCTCCCTCAGCCTTGAATATTCTTTGCTCCCCTGTAAAATTTCATTTAATTTCATTTTTATTTAAATTGGTAAGCAGATTAGCAAAAATGCCATTTTTCATAGTGACCAGTACATAAAAATACATTCAAGTGCTGCTGAAAACATACACAGTTGGAATCCAACAGCAACATAGTATGCAAACCAGATATGAACGAGGATAATAATACACCATTCCTAACAGACGGAGGTAAGTTATTATAAAGGGTAATCGCTATATATTTACAGAGGTTTACCAAGATTAGCCCCTGCACTATATTTGTCGGTGCCTTACCACCAGAGGATCCTAATAATGTTAAACTTTCCATTAAGCTTGCATTTATTCAAAAGTTACATCACTCATAAATTTCTATTCACCGGGTCCCAAGGACTTCCCGGTTTTTGCAGCTGCCCACATTCCACCCCCGCGCTCACTAGCGTGATGATGAGATGCCAGTGAGAGCGCGGGGGCATGCTCCATTATAAGCAGTGGGCGGCAGCTTTTCCATCTATTTTAAATAATATAATGGCCACTTGGCAATGAAATGTGGGCACCGGTTGACTAACAAGGGACTTGTTAGTCGACCAGTGCCTGTGTTTCATTGCTAAGTGGCCAATATATTATGTAAAATAGATGACAAAGCTGCCGCCCATTGCTTATAATGGAGCGGAACGTGAGTGGCTGCAAAAAAAACGGAAAGGACTTGGGACCCAGTGAATAGAAATTTACGAGGGATGTAACTTTTGAACAAATGAAAATTTAATGGAAAGCTTAACATTATCGGGGTCCTCTGGCGGTAAGGCACCGGTAGATATGATGCAGGGGCTACTTACTGTATCTTGGTGAGTCTCTTTAAAAGATCTCTGGCCAAATGTTGCATTAAAACGAGGGATGGAAAATACATATTTGTTTTGCGATCTAGTAGAAAAAATGTAAACACGTCTAGGAAATTTCTCACTTGCAGTATTTGGCATAAGATAAAGTACAGTTTTGTGAAAAAAAGTTAAAGCTTTGAATTCAACCCATTGTTTGAATGGAAGACATCCCATGTACCATACAGCAAACAGTGATGAGTTTATTTAACTTGGGATTAGGGTCTCTTGCATGCCTTGTGAGATCTTGGCGAGTCTACTGGTATAGGTTGCTGGGAGAATGTTCGTAGGTCAGAAAACTCTTCAATCCTCAGGATCAGCATAAACCTAATTTTTACTCATCCTTAACTGTTTCTGTTTGACAGGATACAAGACGCTGCTAAAAGGAGTCTCTGGGAATTTCAGAAGTGGGGAACTGGTTGCAATCATGGGACCTTCCGGAGCTGGCAAATCTACTCTAATGAACATCCTTGCTGGATACAGGTCAGTAAAAGCCCTTGGAGGAAAATAACAGAATTGAAAACAGCCTACACCATGCCAGAAATCCACTTCAGATCTCTGGAATGCCATATACCCTCTCCAGCTAGACTTGTATCTGGTCTCTAGCTCTTCATCTAAGCCGTAAAGCATATGGTGTCCACCTATCACACAGCAGAAAACTATCTTGTTCCTTTGTGATGGGATGAATAGTGGTCTAAAATGCTGGAGCATGTTACTTCCCCTGTTGTTAGTGCTCATATACAATTTTCAGAGCTTCCTTGATCCTGCCATTTCTACAAAGAACTGTTCCGTAGTTTTAACGGTTATTACATGATATACTGTACAGCAGGCACAAAAATAATCTCAGTGAGTCTCAGGTTCCCAAGGGGATTACTAATTGAAATTAAGACATCCCATCAAGGCAACTTCAGTTTTCAGGCCCAAACCCCTGTCAAGACAACTCTGACGGTTCTTCCCAACAACCCCATCAAGGGAACGCTAATGGTTCAGCCCCAATGCCCTATCAAACTAACATTGTGGTTAAGGCCACTGCCTTATCAAGGCAACTTCAGTGGTTGAACCCAGCCTTTCTCCCACGATTATTATTACTGTTGTCATTGTCGGGGTGGGGGACAGGGAAACCATAAGGAAAGAATGGGGAATACCAAATTATAAAAATTCAGTGGGCTCTATGCACAGTGGGGTGTAAATCGTGCCCAAAGGAGTTGTAACACTGGTGCACAGCTACATGGTCTGCAAGCTGACTGAGGAATGCGCTGTGCACTAACAGGTGTGCAGGCCATGCTGTGGCAGAGAGCGTGACCAAGGGAGACAAACAGGGGTCCCATACAGCGCAGACTGGGCAGTCCCGGAATATGCAAACCCACCCCTTTAACCCATCATATATGGGAACCGTGCCACCACACGCAGATCCATGGAAGTGAATAGCGAGATAGTAAACAGGATTCAGACAATGGTGGAGGAAGGGAGAGCCGCATATGACCTACATGGTCTGCCACCGGGGTATGTAGGAGATGGACAGAGTGGTGGACAGCACTGTGGACATGCCCAGACCTGAGGCATGGGATGGTCGTGGTCCTCCAACATCACGTGTGGGCAGGTGGCAGCCATGGTGAGCAATATACGGGCACATTATATCACCCTTAATGGGGTACAGTCCCTGTCACCCCCCCAGGGACAAAGGCCCACCTGTGGTTAGACATACAGGCAGCCATCAACATGCCTGTCCCAGCAGCATGGACACTAGCTGCCAAAATGCACAAATGATGTGACCTGCGGTTGGCCATAAAAAAAAAGCTGGCGGCAGACACACAGGCACGTCGAGGAATGGGCAGTGGGCCACCCACACAGGAACACACCCTAGCCCCCATAGAGAGGATGGTAGCAGAAACCCTCACAGAGGTAGCCCTGCACAAGGAGGTTGAGGGCATGGACACAGTGCCAGATATGTAGCACCATGCAGGGACAGGGGCTGGGAGGGTCAGTATGCCACAGTGCTGCTAACCCCCATGTGTTGTACATTGCAGACACAGAGACTGGGGACAGGGGGACAGCAGAGGTAGATGATCAAACTAGGGCCCATGTACAATACCTGTGAATGCCCACAGCAGGGCAGCTGTAAATAACACATGTACCTCATGTCACCTCAGGTACAGAGCAGGAGACAGAGGCACTTATGGACACCGAGACTGACATGGAGACCAAAAAGCGTGAATGGTGGAGGAGCAGGATGACAGCTGCATCCCCCAACCATGGTGCTGCCTGTATGCCAGTGGCACAATGGGTTGTGCAGCCATCACAACTCACCACACAGTGGCCACCACAGGTGCACATACCACCACCACTGCACCAACATACAACAGTGGGGACAAATGCCCCTCTACCACACCATCTGGCCATGGCAGACCCGCACACATGGTGTCCTCCATACATATTACACAGAAGTTCACCAGCTGGAACAGGAGAGACTAGAGACACAGAACAGAAACACAAAGGCACTCCTGGGCTTGATGGTTGAGGTGCTTGCCATGTGGCAGGACATCGACAGAGTGGGTGACCTCCTCAAGAAGATTATGGAATGCATGCTGTCCCAAGGGTAGCACAGGTAGCCAGGCATTCCTCATACCACGATGGAATATGGTGTCCCAGCCATCACCAGTCTGCCACACAGTGGCTGATACAGAGCTGCAGGACACCACACTGCAGTCACCCACCAGCCCCACCGGAGGCAAGGTCATAGGGGTCCAACACTGCCCAGCTGCCAGCTATCAACCCCCAATTATAGAGGAGGTAGACACCAACATGGCCACGCAGTACCATACAAGCAGCAGCAGCACACTAGTGGAGCTGGCAGGCACACAGCCACAGCAAGGACCAGTCACACAGGCCAACCACCATCCATGTGATAGTGGCAAAGTGCCAACTGCAGCACAGCACCTTGGCACATGATCCTCCGCTCAACTGGCCAGGCAACAGTACATGGAACAGTAATGTAACACACTTCACGAACACAGCACCATTGCACCATGCACATATCACTATTGCACAGAAGCACCCACACAACCCTACAGAACATACCCCCACCATACAGCCCTGTGCTCCCCACCCCCACAACACAGGCTGCCCTGCACACCTATCACACTCATGCCCCCCAGTGTGAGGAGCATACAGAGTTAGGTGTCGCCACAGTGCCCGAGCCCACCCACCCATCCCCCCTCAACACAGGCAGCCCTGTACACCCACACACCCCTGCATGGCCCATGGCCACAGCCTCCCTAACTGCAGAACGACCCCCACATGGGGCATCATATGCTGCACATCCTGGTCATCTATCACACCCGAACATGCCTGCCGAGACATTTCTGCGTCTGTTCTGCGGCATAGGTTCATGTTGGTGCTTGGCAGTGCTGTGGAATATGATGCATGCCGTGAAAATTTTACATGCCTTCCCACAGGCAAGCAGCATTGTGCCACCTGTCCGATCCAGGAACTGGAACCTCATTTTCATCTTCTCGATGGTTCTTCAAAGATGGCTTGTGTCCTTTTTGTGGGCAGCATTGTATACTTCCTCAGCATCAGCAGGTGGCTCCAGGTACAGTGTCATTAGATATTTCTGTAGTGGGTATCCGCTATCACCTGTGCAGAAGGTATAGAACAAACATCGTAAGGACTTGTGGAGAGGTGGTCACATGGCTGGCGTAGATGCTGCAGGCGTATACTCGCCTATCAGCCACCCCTTCATCCTGGGTACAGTGAGCAGGGCACACAGTCTGGACCCATTGAAGATGTACTCATTATGGCATGAGCCCGGGGTACTTGGCACACATGTTAGTGATGATACCTGCTGTGTCACACAGTACATAGCAACAGACATTACCTCATAGCTATGGATATGAGAAACAAAATGTGTTGGTTCTAGATTGTAAACAATATGCCACAAGACATTCTCCATTGGATAATGACTTAGGAGACAGAATTACTAATGAGTATGATGTGAGACAAAGGATTTGTCTCTGTTGGCATGAAGCTGAGAGACAAAGAAAAGTGCTGACAGGCCACTACTACACATGGCATATTTGCCTAAGTGTAAAACACACACTACATATAATTATATGAGAATATAAGTATACAATAATCACTGACGATCCATAAGAGTCCTCTTATCAGTGATTAGGTAGATTATATATAGAATATATGTAAAAGACAGACATAATGCATTATAGTGAGGTATAATAATCATGCATGATATAATCCTATAAAGGATGTAAACAATAGCATGTATTAGCAGCAAAGCACATTCCTGGCACTCATGCTTATATGATGGGTGCCTGAATCTACATGTTAGTGCAAAATAGCAGTATCACAGTATAATAGACCAGGAATACAGTGTAAGGTGTATGGGGGGGGGGGCATAACCCAGGTGCAACAGTCCCCTCTTTGTTGCCCTAATTGCAAAAGTGGTATCACAACAAAAAGATGACGGTTAGGCACCATTCATCTATAGGCCCGAAGTACGAGCCTGATAAAGGAATTTTAACTGGTTACAGTGGTGTTTCAGGGTTTTCCTTAAACAACTAAATGTAATTATATGGGAAAATGTTAGTAAACCTTATATTACTATAAACATTTGAAAAGAAACTTCACAATGGGGTTTTTCAATATTATAACAATGTCATCACTGGTATGTATCAGGTGTGTATTTGTTCTATTGGGAAGAGTTTGGAGAGACAAACTTAAGTTGCCTGTATGGATATTAAAAATAAGTAAATATTGAGACAGAGCATCCGGATAGTTAGGACTAGATTCAGTGGTATCTGGTTCCGGGATGGGAACAGTTGTGATCACAGTATAACCTATAACCTGTTTAGGGAGTAAAAATAGAAGTTAGACAGTTCCACTTTGCATAACTTTAGTCCATGTCAGAAGAATGTATAGTTGGTCACCACACAATGTTCCACATCAGCAGAATATACCACCTTGAGGATGGCATTTTTCAGTTGGTAAGTTGAACAGGACACAAAATGTCATTGTCCACAAGCCATACACTACAAACAATTTAAGGATAAATCCAGGGTTTCTTTAAATGTTACATGTAGAGTCATAGTTCAAATTAAATGTATTTAGATTTTCCAAAGGTAGATCCAAATGTTCAGGAGGCTGCAGTATTTTCAGAGGCCTCAGCAGGGGGTGCATTAGATTGCCATTGAGTTTCACAATGGAATAGCAACATTGTTGTGGAAGATGATAACATGGTTGCACAAAGTGTAAAGGTTATGACAGTGCTCAGTTTGTATGAGGTGCCAGCCAGGCTTGAAAAACAAGCAGTGAAGAAAATGGATTTCTTGATTGTAGATCAAATGAAGAAGAGTCTTCTTGCTGAAGTTAGGGGGTTGCCCCCACCCCAGGCTTGGCTTCATAGTATGCATAACAATGAGCTTGATTGTCGAATCTGAATTGGCTGGACCGAATATAGTTTATTTGAGAGTTCACAAGTGAAAACCTAATTTCAGTTATTAGGCAAGTATTCGCAAGTTGGTAAGACAAGTTGGAGGATGTCACATCTGCATAAAAGGTGATAGTCCTATCAGGTATGACAATCAAAGTTCAGAGTCAGTCATGATTCCAAAACCTCATGGTAAACAAACAAAGGAGGTAGTTTCAAACTTGCACGATAAAAGTTTCCATTGAGATGAGCAATAGAATAGATGGTTGCCAGACAATCAGAGAAGGATGTTGCCAGACAAAAATGCAGCAGTGACATTGTGAGAGTCACAAACACGGCTTCCTGGATTGTGCAGGAATACGTTTTGAAACATGGAGCAATACTGGTGTGTGTGGTGACATACCCAAGGTTCCTTGCCATTGGCAAGGGAATAGTGCTAGATTCAAATAAACATTTTACACCTGCAACAGAAGTGCATTTGGGGCAATACCACTGACCCATACGTCTGTCATGTATGAGATCAGGGATATGTCCTAATTCCAGATTCCGGAAGAGATAACCAAAGGGTTGTAAGAACATAATAGCCATAGGCAGTGCAAAGGACTTCTCTAGCTATGTGATGCACGTCTGCTTCCTTAGTGTAAGCTTGTCACTTGGGATTTCTCACCCAGTGTTTTAATTTACAGAGGAAACTAAAATGTAACCTTGGCTAACACCCAGACACCTGCCAAATGGTCGCCATGAATATTGTCCAGAACCAGCTCTGGAGTAAATAATCAGATTCTTGTATGTTTATAGTGTCAGCAAAAGAAACAACCACACAAGCAGGAGTAAAAATGATAAGTTTGTTACGATACTTAGCCAAGCATGTGACAGAGAAAATCACAAGGGAGATGGGTTCTCACCAGTCTCCTGAAGAATGTACAAAATCTCCAGAATTTCCAGAATCTCCATGAGGAGCTGGGTTACACAAGGTTATATACCACCGATAACAACATAGCAACAGAGATTATCTCATAGCTATGGATATGAGAAACAAAATGTGTTGGTTCTAGATTGTAAACAATATGGTAAAAGACATTCTTCATTGGGTAATGAATTAGGAGACAGAATTACTAATTAGTATAATGTCAGACAAAGGATTTGTCTCTCTCAGCATGAAGCTTAGACAAAGAAAAGTGCTGACAGTCCACTACTACACGTGGTATATTTGCCTAAGTGTAAAACACACACTACATATAATTATATGAGAATATAAGTATACAATAATCACTGACGATCCATAAAAGCCCTCTTATCAGTGATTAGGTAGTGCCACTATAGTTAGGGTGAGGAGCCATTTACATGTTAAACCCAAAATTTTGCACCTTAATAACTTTGCAACCGTTTGACGGATTTGCCTGAAATTTGGAATACACGATCAAGACCCATGCGCCTTGGGATTTGCCAAGTTTCGTACCGGTCGGATACACAGCTGCGGAGTTATTAAGCATGATCTCTTGACGTCGCGTTCGCTTTTTCTGGAATTCTATGGTTGCGCCTACAGGTCACTTGCGGTTTTGCATAATGGCCTGAAATCTTCAGGGACCATGCAGCAGGGTCCCTGATGTGCCTTTTGAAGATTTCAGAAAAAATATTAAACGGTTCAAAAGTTATTCAAAAAACAATTTCCCATTATAAGTCAATGGGAAAAGTTAACAAAAAGTTTGACAGTGTCGCAGATGCACTTTTTACTGTCACAAATGGCCCTTTTACTGTCGCAAATTCACCATTTTGTTTTCAGTTAGTGATCAGAAAAATGCTTGCCATTTAAAATTGAGACCCTCTAGCAACCTAATTATTTTTGTATTCACCTAGTCGGGCCCTGAGGATGCTAGCTATGTCTTTATTTTGGGGTAAAACACCCCAGAAATATGTTTTTCAGATTTCTGGAAAAAGTACTTTCACAAAGTAGTGTCGCACTCATGAAAGTGTCGCAAATTAATGCAAAAGCTTTCGCAAATCACGACACTACTTTGCGACACTATGCCCAAAATAACAGTAATTCTTTGGCACCCTGCTGCAAAAGAACGGTTTGGAGTTTTGGGCTGACATGTGGAGGGAACACCGCCAACATCTCACAGATGTGCCTTTCAGTGTTTTGTTGAAAAAATAGTACACGGCGGCAAAGTTATGGTACTCCAAAGTTGACGCTTTTTCCCATAGGATAACATTACGGCGTACGACGCATTGCAGCAATTGTTTGGCGCCCTGCTGCAAAATAACAGTTTGGTCTTTTGGGCTGAAATTTGCAGGGAACACAGCCAACATCCCACAGATGTGCCTTTCAGTGGTTTGGTGAAAAAATATTACAGGGAGGCAAAGTTATGGCACTCCGAACTTCTGTTTTTTTCCCATAGGATAACATTACGGCATTCGCCGCGCCTTTCAGGGCCTGTATCTCGAAAACGGTGTGAGATACGGACTTTTTGTCGAAAAAATTCTTAGCCCCCTCCTAAGAGCTAAGTATAAAACTAGCCAGGAAAGTGATAATTCATATGACTTTTACATTTTTTTTCTATGTCGTACGGTTACTGAGATATAAGCAATTTACTATTCCAAGTCCTAATTTTTCTGTTCCGAGAGTCATTATTTTGCATACATTCTTTTTACTCACTGTCTTTCTCTATACAGCTTTTGGGGAAAACCAGCCTGTGCACTTACATTACTGTTACCATTACCGTTTCTGCTTGCGGTTCCGTACCTGTTTCACTTACCGTTCACGTTTACGCCACCATGTGCGTTACCCTTTGCGTTTTCATTTGCGGTTGCGTTTTTCGTTGTTTTTAACATTTCTGTCTACAGTACTGTTTCTCTTTCTGTTTCGCTTTGCATCACCATGCGCATTACGATTTGCGTTTGCAGGCACAATGTTACTATGTGACAAAACATCACGTGGCGAAGCCCCGCGCTCCCGCCGCCACATTACATTCACTATTTCTCATTATCATTCTCAAAAAGGAGGGAAATTAGAAGCAAAAAACTCCGTTTAATGCATCAGTTAGGGTTGTTCCACAGCGACAAAAGTGAGGAAATTCGATGTTAGGGTTGAAACCCCCTTTGCATCCCTCCAGCCCACCCCCCCATCTGGAATCGGGGTGCGCATTAGGGTCATCGGTCCTAACTGTCACCCCATTCTCCTATTTCTCAACTTCTTTCCACATGTGATGGGGTGACAGTTAGGGCCGACGACCCCAATGTGACCCAGATTCCAATTGGGGTGGGCGGAGGGCAAAGGGGGTTTCAACCCTAACATCCAATTTCCTGCTTTTGTCTCTGTGGAACAACCCTAACTGATGCATTAAATGGAGTTTTTTGCCTCTAATATAGAATATATGTAAAACACAAACATAATGCATTATAGTGAGGTATAATAATCATGCATGCTATAATCCTATAAAGGATGTAAACATTAGCATATATTAGCAGCAAAGCACATTTCTGGCACTCATGCTTATATGATGGGTGCCTAAATCTACATGTTAGTGCAAAATAGCCGTATCACAGTATAACAGACCAGGAATACAGTATAAGGTATATGTGGGATGATAGGAGGCATAACCCAGGTGCAACACATGCATGGCATAAAATGCATGTTTCTTGACCTGACTGTCTACAACAGCTGTTGAGCAAGTGAGGTGGTCATACACATGGTGCAGCAGGGCTTCGGTGACCTGCACCAGTTTCCTGGACACTGATGACTGGCTGACAACCGTGACGTCCCCTGTCACCCTCTGGAATGAGCCAGTGGTATAGTAGGAACGTGTACAGGGCACCTTTGTCTCCATGGACAGCACCCAGGACCGTTGGGTACCATGGAGTCCCATACGAGGTCGCACTGGTGGGCAGTGGTGGTACGATCAAATCAGAATTGCTTAATGCAGTGCATGTCATGCATGTAAAGGGCATCCAGACGTGTCCTGAAGACACGTGGCTATGGACCAGGTAGCACAGTGTTCTACCTGATGGCAGGTGTGCAGACATCCACATGGTTACCAACAGCACACACACCTACAGAATGCACATTTGCACCTTTAAATGGGCATTAGCTGACCACTCCTGCACAGAGCACAATGTGCACCAATGTCATCGGGCCATGCCTTGCACAGTCAGGTAGCAAAAGGGTAGCCATAGGAGACAGCAGGTACCGGTGCACGCCTGAGGTTCTCCATGTGGGGGCATATCCCCAGAAGCTGAGGAGGGTCTCTGAGGTGAACTACACAGACAACCCCCAAGGGGTGACATTGTTGGAGGTGGAGGTACTACTCCAGGTGAGTATGCAATCTGCAGGGTATGTGCTGCATGCATTCCATGTGAGGTGTGGGCTGTACATCTAACCTTTTTTCTTCAGTTATGTGTCCCACAGGAACAGAGTGTCAGACTGGACAAGATGGCCCCACTGAGAAGGGAGCAGCCAGATGGTGCCAAGGCAGTGGTGGTGGTGGTTGTGGTGCCACAGGGGGCACGCCAGCAGCATCCACTGCCATTTTTCTTCACCCTCAGAGTTGGCAGTCAGGATATCTTGTATAAAGATGAGGTGGGAGAGATGTGGAGTTTAACCATGCCCTCAAAGATAGGTACTGGGGGGTAGTGTGTTAACTGTGCATCCAACATGTACATGCTGGGCCCTTCATGTGTATCCCACTCATGCCTCCCCCCCCATGTTCTTCCCATTGCAGTGCTACTGAGGTACCGGATAATTATGTTGTGGACAAAACCACGCAAGCATAACCGCACTGTACAAAGAGCAAAGGTTTGTATGGCGACGGGGATGTGAGCATATGGTTAGAACCACTACCCCTGTTGCTGTACGCTGTCTTGTGGAACTGTGAAGTATGCTGCTGGTGTGGTACCTGGACGAACCGCTCCTGTGGTGGAGTGGCTAGGGCACCAGCATCCGGCGGCATCGGGGACCTGGGACCGTGACTTGGTTCCTGCCAGGTCCCACTGTGTTATGCCTTTTTTAAAATTTACAAACATTATGCCTGCTCCTGTGTTTCATTCCTTCTCCTAAGTCCACACCCCCTCGGAGTTAGTAATCTTTATTTCAGAGAAGGGAGGCGCGGGGGGCAGTGCCCCTGCAAAAAAACAGATATTCCTATGTTTTGTTTACGTGTAATGGTCAGTGTTTTGTCCAGACCTTGTTTTGGTGCATGCCATTTTGTTTGCTACATTATTGTCTTGTGCGATTTTGTCGCGACATAATGACCCCATGCCAGCTACAAAGGACCATTGTACCAGCTGGTGCTAGTGCGGAGAGGCTGGACCCAGACTGCACTGCTGGTGTCCAGTGAGGACTTGCAGGAGGGGGGGAGTGTGAGTCATAGCTGGGGCCTGCCACACACACCATTTGCTACCACGTAGCTGTGCACCACTGGCTGCGGACCAACATGTTGGACTGCGCATGCTCTTTCCCAATGTCCGCCCTGGCCTTGGTCATTTCACTGTTGTTTGTTGTGCACCATTGTACTTGGATATGCATTTTAAAGTTTTTGGTATCTATCCCCTGTGTTCTCTTCCTTCTTTTGGGCTGGCGCTGCTGTGCTGTGGTGGAAGGCAGGAACTGCTGGTCTGTGGGCTGTGGGGGGGGGCTGGAGTCAGGGACATCATCTAGGTGTGGCTAGGGGTGCATTCAAGACATCTGTGACATCATTCTGGCCCTCATTTGTCCATTGCAGGCCCTTGCCACACCTGTGACATGGTGTCTCTGGCATATATATGTTCCTGACGTGGCGGGTGGCTGTGCTGTGCTACACCTGTGCTGCTGCTGACATGATGCCACTGCCTGTGGCCTGTATAAAGTGGAGTGCTGTTCCCTGTTGTGGATGGGTTATGGGGCCAGGGGTCTGTGGCACTGCCATGGGTGATGTGTGCTGCTGCATTGTGCACATGGGTGCTACTGTGGCGGCCTTGGTGGTTGCCGGCATGTCCATGGCACAAAGGATATATGCCCTCTGGTGCATGGTGGGTCCATCACTGGAGGTGGCATCCTATTGCAGTTGCCAGGGGTTGCGACTGGGATCCTTTTGTGTGTGTTTGCATGACCTGTTGTCCCCTGCATCCCCTGGATGCACCTGTTCTAGGGATGTCCCTACATATATGCTGTGTCACGAATGGTGTGTGAGGTGCTTGGCATCCTCTGTGCTTGGGAGGGCACCACCCTCATGTGATATTGTGTTGCAACACTCATGCCTGTTCCTTTGGCAACTACACTCCATGTAATGTGTCCTGCAGCTCTGCTGCACAGGTGCTTACGGCAGCCCTCCACCTGCCGTAATGCTCTGCACACTACGCCACTACGCTGGACTGCCTTACATGCCATCATGCATGGATGTGTAGTGGTGATGTGTACACTGTTATGTGGCCACGCCTCTCCGCCTCTGCACAGTCCAACATCGGTGCAGCTGTGTGCAGGTTGCCTACGCATGCAGCTGCTTGCGCTTCATGCATGGCACTCGGACTTGTCTTGCGCGCCTGCCATGCATATGTTCATACGCGTGCATGTTGTGCGTAGTGTGCTTGCTGCATAGTGTTCATGCATAGGGCCCAATATAATTATTAACCACTAAATTATTTGGAATCCATAACTGCAGCACTAATGTTTGGATCTTTTATACCATGCACATGCGATGCAGTATTTTCTTTGTTATTACTGAGTATATATACACACAAGCAAATAATTACAGTGAAGAGGTGACTTCCAATACCTGCATTGTTCAGGCAGGATACAGGTAGGTTTTATTTTTAAATATAATTTTTATTAAGTTTTAAGCAAGACACTCATTACATATTGTAGTCAAATAAGTGTATACAACACTATTGCTTGAATGTTGGTCATCAGACTTACACACATTGTTAATAATTAAGTCCACTCTCTAATAAATTTGTAATGCATTCAAGAGACACCTTCACAGATAAGTGAAATTTGTAGAGATAGGCTGTTTCATATATCATTACCAGCTTAAAGCAACCCTCTTCCCTGTGGTGAGAGCAGCGCCCCCCCATACCTCAAATACATGATCTAAGGAACAAATGATTCATCGATCTACATCATATACATTACGCAGCATTGCCATTTGTCTGAGAACCTTGTTATTTTGTCCTGTAAAGTTGCTGTTAATTGTTCCATTTGGTAAATGGATCATACTATGCTGCGTCTCCATTTCTCTACCGATGGGATTATATTTGTCATCCATCTACGAAGTATGGCTTTCTTGGCTGCCAGTAAGAAAACTGGTAATTGAGTGCATCTCCAGGGTGGGCTATGAGGGGGCATAATGGAAAGAAGGACCTTTTCAGCTGATAACTCAACCTCTTCCCCCCCAAACAAATCCCATAGAGTAAGTCGTAGGGTGCACCAAAAGGGTGTAAGTAGAGGGCATTCCCAAAAAACATGGCCTAAATCAGCTAGTTCACAGTTGCTTTCCTGCCAGCATCTCCCATAGCTGGGAGGTAGGTATTTAGCTAGAATTAGTGGTGCTGTAAAAAATCTGTACCGACATTTCCATGCGTAGTCTCGCCAAATATGTGACAAAGAGTAATTTTAACTGCCGATAGCATAGTGGTGTGCCATTCCTCAATAGAAACTGATATTTGCAGGTCTGAATTTCATTTTTGTAGTGATACAGATAGTTTTTGACCATTGTATGCTAGGGAGTAAAATTATTCTGAGTGTATACAAAACCAAGATAAAGACACATAGCCTCACTTCTTCAGGTAGATGTGCTGAGCATTTAAATATATGATTACCCAAGCCTGCTGTGCAGCAGCAGTACATGTGCTTCCAGGGTATTTCCTAATAGACTCTGAATTCTGTAAATCAACTTGCCAGCTATTTAGCAGATTCTTTAGCAGATACTTTTAATATGCATTACCTGGGTCTGTTTAACATTTAGCATTGCTGGTAATGTGGATTGCAGGCTAGTTAGCCAAGTGGGCTACAGCACAAAAGTTCATCAGCGTAGTCAGCAGTTAGGTGATATAATTTCAGGCCCTTTGGATACCAGATTATTAAAGCATGACTTGCAGTTGACTCTGTTCTCGGAGTCTTATAGAAGGGGTTTATAGTGTATCTGGCTATAATGTGTAACCTGATATTAAAAAGAAAAAGAAGGTACTTTGTCTTAAAACAGACCTTTCTGTTTTTTTGTTTGTTTTTTGGAGCAGAAGTATAGACAGGAGAGGTGTTGGCTATTGAAATTACCTTGATGCGGTGCCAAGCTTACCCATTTGGTTCAATTTGAATATGTGGATCCAAGGACTCTGAAAGGTTTATGAAATGTTCTTTAAAAACAGGGATTTTATTTTTAAACCAGAGGCAGCTTTTTTCTGTTACATAGCATTTGAGCCTCAGATAAGAGACATTGGGGGAGTATCCACCCATTGCTGTTTCAAAGCGGATATATGTCCAATCTGCGCCCTCATTTTGGAGCCAAAAAAGTACGCAGTTGTCACAAAAGATTATACAGATTGCATTTGCTAAATTTTATGTTGTGAACTGTGACTTTTTTTGTCACAAATAGGCAGATCCTAGCTGCAGGATTGCTCAGATGCAGTCGGTCAGTCAGACACATGCACAGCATCCTTGTCCGACCCCTTGAGAATCGACACACAGAAACACACACACACACACGCACACGCACACACACACACATATGCGCACACAATTGATTATGAATCCTCTTTTTGTTTATTTTTAAACTTTCAGAGCAACTGGAATGAAAGGGGATATCCTTATTAATGGCCAACCCCGGGACCTGCGCTCTTTCCGGAAGGTGTCCTGTTACATCATGCAGGATGACATGTTGCTTCCTCACATCACAGTACAAGAGGCCATGATGGTAGGTTTAATTTGCTAGTCTTTGTAATGAGATGTACTTGACTGACAACTAAAATGGTAGTGCCCCAGTGTCAAGTTCATGTTCCGTGGGGGGTTATGCCATAATCATTTTCTGTACTGTTATACCTGTTGTATCATAATTTTTGGAAAAAAGGAGTCCCTTCGACATCAAAGGGAAAACTCGCTGGATAAAGATATACATAATCATTTAAAATTGTTTGTACAGTGCATTAACTAAAGCCCCGTAGACAGTGTACAACATTGCACTTATCAAGAATATCAATGTCTGCCGGCCCGGTGGTGCTGAGGGTTGAGGCGCTGGACGCCACACCTCACGCCGCACCGGTGACCCAGGTTCAGGAATAGACTCAGGTCACCGGGGCTGGCAGGGGGAAGGAAGGATTGAGCATCCTACCACGGCTCTCCTTCCTTCGGGGAGGGTGAGGGCCATACACTGCACTTGCAGTGACACCCAGCGGAGTTTGGATGTTCCACAGTCGCGGGGCATATGTAAAGGGGAGGAGTGTGGCGGGCGTCTGCACGTCAGTGCGACGCCATTGCATGTCCCGCTCCTCACTGGGCGAAAAAACAGGAGGAAAATGCTGGTGGGGTGACCTTGGTGGCTGATGGCCAGCCCTGCACCCCCAGAGTCGACTAGGCATCTTCGGCAGTTCTGTGCTGCAGGTCCCCGTGGGGGGGGGGGGACTGCTGTCATGGGCCAGACAGTTCGATGGGGCATATAAATCCACATGTCAGGCTCGAGTCCAGGGGTGCTGGTGGCCGGGGGTCAGTTGGGGACCGCTCCGACCAAGGAGATAAAAAGTGATATGATAAAAAAAAAGGAATATCAATGTCTTTTGTCATATTAATGTGGCTTATACATATGTTTTCAACAATATTTACCTAGATATTTTTCTTTCTACCATCCCACAAAAGCAGCCCAAATCATGTTTAACATTGAGATTTGCCAACTGTTCTGATTTTTGTGATGATGTCTGCACCTGCAGTCCCATCATCAACATCCTAGAATAGTCTCACTTTTTATTTCAGTTTAGAATTCAGTTTTTAAAACTCTGCAGCAATTTTCAGGTCTCTGTGCTTTGACTTCGGCAGTTCCAGACCAACCCTACCTCTTTCTGTCTCTATGCTGCCCCTGACCACTCCTAAAACTCCCTTTAGTGCCCTGTTTTGCTCTGTTCTGAACTTGTTCTTGCCTCCACTCTACCTCTCGGGTTCTCTATCTTTTTCTGTTTATGAGAGACAATTACAAACTATTGGCCAGTCTGATCCTGAAACTTTGGTGAAGTTGCTCTAAATCTTATACGTGCATTTACAAAATGCTCATGTTAGCTTGGCCCAGTCAGCAGCTTTCGCACCTCTGGGCCACAAAGTCATGAACTAGAGTCTGACACCAAAGACTTGGGAACATATCCAGAGGTCATAGTATGGTGTGGTACAACATTGTTGCACTGTAAGAGGTGCTATCCTTCAGGAGAGGATTTAAACTAATGTACCTTCTTCCTGTTGATGGATGTCCAGGAGGGATATAAAGATCCCGTGTTACTTTGAATAGTATCATAGTAATGGTTGTGATTAAGAATGACAGCCCATAAGGTCTGCACCCCTGCTGACTTAGCACTTACATTCCGTTATGCCATTCTCCTCAGATACTTGTCTGATTTCAGTTTACTGTCTTTTCATCTTCTATTAATTCTTTAGTGAGCCTGTTTCACATTCCTGTCACGCACTGTATGAAATAATACTGCTTAACATCAAACTGTAGTCTTCCTCCTTTCAGTTTGAGACTGTGAACCCCCTTATGTTTCTTGAGAAACACAGAAATATAGACAGTGACAGCAGAAAAAGACCAGTGGTCCATCCAGGCTTCCTGAGTTCCCTGTTTAGCCTTGGGATGGACCTACTGTCCCTCCGGGGCCTTAGCTGTACCTATCCTTCCCCCCATTCCCCTCCCAGCTTCTGCTGCCCCAAGCAACCACCATACCCTTCATTCTGTCTCAACCATGCTTGAAACCACCAACGGTTTAAGCACCCACCATTTCAGCAGGCCGACTCTTTCACAGCTGCACCACCCTTTCTATGAAATAATACTTCATGTCCCTTCTGAGTCTCCCTCCTGTCAGTTTCCACTCATGTCCATGTGACCATGAGCTAGTATTCAAGCAAAATATTTTCCCACAGTTCACTTTATTAATTCCTTTTAGGAATCTGAAGGCCTGTATCATAACTCCCCTTTCCCTTTTGGTCTCCAGCAAGTACATGTTTAGTGACTTGAGGCACTCTTCATGGGACCTGTCCTGTTGGCCCTGAGTCATTTTTGTTGTCCTACACTGCACCGTCTCCAGCCTATCTCCATCCTTCCTGAGGTGAGGACTCCAGAACTGGGCACAGTACTGCAGGTGCGGCTTCACTAAGGATCTATATTGAGGGAGTATTTTTTTCTACTATCAGTACCCCTCCCCGTACATCCCAGCATCTTACTCACTTTGCTATATACCTTGTTGCACTGACTTGATTGAAGAAGTCACTGATGATAATTCCAAGGCCCCGTTCCTCAGCCGTAGTGCTAAGTCTCACCCCACCCATCAAGTACTCTGTCCTGGGGCTCTTGTTCCCTAGGTGCATTACCTTGCACTTATTGGCATTGAATTTCAACTGCCAAACCTTAGACCACCCCTCTAGTTTTTGTACATCACTCTGCATTTCCCCGATTCCCTCGTGACCATCCACTCCCACTGAGCTTAGTGTTGTCTGTGAAGAAACACAGCCTGCCCAGGATACCCTCACCAGTGACGCTAATGAACATATTGTAGAGGACCGGTCCCAGAACCAACCCCTGTGGTACCCCGCTCATGACTCCCCTCTCTGGTGACGTGACCCTGTTGACTACAACCCTGTGCTGCCTCCCCTTTAGCTAGTTACGTAGCCAGTTTAAAATGACTTTAGCTTCACCAAGATCCTCTATCTTTACCAGCAAGTGTCTGTGAAGCACCGAGTCGAAAACCTTGCAGAAGTCACAGTAGAGCAGATCCACAGCATGGCCCCTATCCCATTCCCTCATCAACCAGTCAAAGAAAATTATTGAGTTAGTTTGACAAGCCCTCCGTGCCATGAAGCCATGCTGTTTACTGTCCTGGAGCCCATTCCTCTTCAAGTAGTCCACAAGATCCTCTTTGATCAGTGGCTCCATCAGCTTCCCTACAGTGGAGGTAACACTGACAGGTCTGTAGTTCCCCACATGTTCCTTGTCCCCCGTTTATAGAGCAGAACTGCATCCACCACCCTCTAGTCCTTTGGAACTACACCCGTCTTTGGAGCACTGTCGAGTAGACCTTCCAGGGGTTCGGCCGTTTCCACTGAGGGCTCCCTGAGTAACCTCCAATGCAACCCATCTTGTCCCAGGGCCTTATCTATTTTTCAGTGCTACCAGCCCTTTCTAGACCCTTGTGCTAGTAAATACTGGCTGCCTCATCTTCGGGACACCCTTAGGGGTGGCTTTGATTCCACTCTTTGGCAAGGGTTCACCGTTCACCTTAGTGAAAACCAAACTAAAGAAATTATTAAGGACGGCAGCCTTTTGCTTATTCACCTCTGTTAACATTATGATTCCCCCTCCTTTCTTCCTTTTTTCCTAATACAGTATATCGGAAGAACTGTTTTTCTCCACCCTTGACTCTGCAGTTTGCAGCTCTGTGTCTGCTTTTACTCCTTAACTGCCCTCTTTGCCTCCCTATTTTTCAGGATGTATTCTCTCCATTCTTCCTCCCCCTGCCTTTCTTTATACTTGCAGAAGGCCTTTTTCTTTGCAACAACAGTGAATAATTTGTTTACATCTACTGTACCTTTTCCATTCCATTGAGTATCTCAAACACCCCATCATGTCACCACTCAGCCTTCTGTTTTTTTAATGACGTGTCGTAACTGCTCCATTCTCTGTTCGCATTCCATTCTCTTTAGATCCTGGATCATCTTAGCTTTATACGAACATATGAACATGCCAGCAGATAAATGGCTTAAAGTCTATCCAGTCTGCTTGAGTGTGCAGTTTCCACTGGTCTTACAGAGGGACCTTCCCCATCCCCATTTCCCCTTGACCTCCCCAAATACCCCCTTCTCCCACTCCCCCCTCCTCTACCTGTAACTTTCCCCTTCACTCTGTCACATCCTCTCTTGAAGCTATCCACCATTGTCAGGGAGGCTGCCTCTTCCAGCAACTTGTTCCACTTGGCCACCACCCTCTCAGTGAAAAGCACCTCCTTATCTCCCTCATGAGCATTCCTCCACACCAACTTTAGGTTATGTCCCTTAGTGGACTTGTTCCCACTAAGGCTGAAGAGGGCCCTCAGTGCTAACCACGTTTATACCTTTAAGGTGCTTGAAGGTCTCGATCATGTCCCCGCTTCTGCTTCTGCCCTCAAGAGAGTACGTGTTTAGTCCCCTGAGCATCACCTTGTAGGTATTGCCTTACTGGCCTTGGATCATCTTGGTTGCCCTTCTCTGGACTGTTTCCAGCAAGCTGACATACTTCTTAAGGTTAGGGCACCAATAAGGCACAACTGTGCTCTAGATGTGGTCTCACCAGTGATCTGTACAGCGGCAGTATGACCTCTGCCTTCCTACTAGTAATTCCTCTGGCTGTGCAGCCCAGCATCCGATTTGCTTTGGCTGCTGCTGTCCTATAGTGTGCCAAGTGCTTCAGGTCATGCGTGATGATTATCTCCGGGGTCCTTTTCTTCATCTGACCTGGTTACCTGCACACCACCCAACCAGTATTTGGTCCCCGGATTCTTCATCCCCAAGTGCATAGCCTTACACTTTTTAACGTTGAACCCCAGTTGCCAAATGCCAGACCATTTCTCTAGCCTAGCCAGGTCTTCCCTAAGTTCCTGTTTCCCCTCTTCTGTGTCCACTCTGCCACAGAGATTTGTGTTGTCTGTGAACAGGCAGATTTTACCTTTGATCCCATCCACTCTTGTCACTGATAAAGATGTTAAACATCACTGGATCGAGCACTGAGCCCTGTGGGACCTGACTGGTCACTGAACAAGCTTCCAAAAATCCCTCTGACTACCATCATTTGACTTCTATCCTGGAACCAGCTTCTAACCCAGCTAGCAAGCTTAGCCCCCACACCCAGATCTTCCAGCTTCCTGAGCAGTCTCTTATGAGACACAGAGTCGAAGTCATTGCTGAAGTTCAGATACAGGACACCAGCTGCTTGGCCTTTGTCCACTGTACTGGTTACCCAGTCAAAGAAGTTAATTAGGTTAGTCTTCCAGGACCTCCCTGACACAAACCCATGCTGCTTCTCATCTTGGAGACCATTTTGCTCCAGACAGTTCACCAGTCTTTCCTTCAGGATGGTCTACATCAACTTCCCCACTATTGAGGTCAGGCTGAATGGCCTGTAGTTCTTGGGCTCATCCCTCGGACCATTTTTATGAAGAGGTTCCACATGTGCAGTTCTCCAGTCCTGGGGTACACTCCACACCTCCAGAAAGATCTGCCAGGGGACCCAGCAGTACCTCTGCCAGTTACTTTAGGACCTTTTATACTGGCATGGGTCAGGAAGCATAGACAGTACAGGAGAAGTTATACAATTTGCAAGTAGGGTTTTATTATTAGTAGTAACAATAAGATAGAAAAAAATTGTACAGGATAGCTCTTAATAAAGACAGTACAAACAAAAAATGCTCCATCTGAGTCAGTCTGGAAGAACATTGCTCTGATTATATCAGAAGTTTTTGCCTGGCATTTCAAACTCTGCATCCTAGTTCATAACTTGCATCTCCTGTTTTTCGCAAAATGTCTCAGCTCTTTGTCATTTTCTTTCCTGAGGGCAGCCTGAAGATGAAATCTAGTCTTAACAGATGCAACAAAATAATACATTTTGTCCCAAAGCTGATTTCTCATTGACAATTCTTTACACAACTCGTGGAGGTCAAACTGCATCTCAGGGTCCTGTGTTCCAGATTGATATCTTTTGTATTAAACCCAACTAGCACTCTGCAGTCATTTCCACAATATAATTATATACATTTGCAAACCAAGGGGTCCTAGTTTTACATAAAGATTCACATATTTTTTTTTTATCAACAGAGAACCAAGGGGAGAAAGAACAAATAGAAATAGCAAGTGAATGAAGAGAGATAACAGGGGAAACTGTGGTACCATCAGAGTGGTCATTTCCTATGTGCCACAAGAAAAAATTGATTACACAATTAGGCAGGCAAGAGACAGACAAGTGGCAGAATAGGAGAGGACAAAATAGATCCTTACTTCTAACTCTCTCTGCATAACAAAAGATATAGGGTCTTACCCAGCCCTGTCACAGGACCCTTGGGTGCATGCAGTCTGACCCTGGGGATTTATCCTCCTTCAAGGCCCTTAGGACTTATGCACCCTGTCAACTTGTATTACACTGTCTGTGACTTCCCGCTTCTCAGTTCCCACCTTCTTGCTCCCTTGTGACACTGGTCCGTCCTTCCTACTGAAGATGGAGCAGAAGTACTTGCTGAGAACCTCCACTTTCTCTTCACTACCCTGTGCCCACCCTCTCTCCTTTTTAATCTGATAATCTCATCTTTACTGTCCTTCTTCTCCCTTATATCTTGCAAAAAGGCCTTCTTACCCATTTTTACTTCCTGTGCTAAGTGTATTTTTCTTGTAGCCTTTCTGCTTGCAGTCCTCATCTCCCTTGTTTAAGCACAGTAGTCCTCCCGGTCCTCCCCTTTCTGAATACTTTGTACTTCTGGAAGGCTGCCTTCCTGTCCCTTACTGCATTTGCCACCTCATTGCCGAACCAGCTTTGCTTTTTGGCCTTAGATTTCTTGCTTTTAATTTTGGTGCACCTACCTTATGCTACACCTTCTCCAGGTCTGCTATATGATTCCTGTAGTGTGGTGGCCAAAATAGCACACAGTACTCTAAATGTGGCATAACTAGCATTCTGTACAGAGGACCATATATTTTCTTGATCTCAGTTCCTCACTGTATGTGTGTAACCCACCATATTGTAGGCTTCTTTTTTCTTACATTTTCTGTTTATTACCCCTACCAGTCATGCTTACCTCCTTCCTCACATCTCTTCTGCCATCTGTGCCTCTGTGCCCGCCAGCCTTGAAGATACCTGTAACAATTTCCAACTCCATTTCTTCTGATCTAAAGGTGCTCCATTGGAAAGCCACTCCATGGCAGGCCTGCAGTATGTGGCATCCCCCCCTCCAAACTTACTACAAATTTGTCTTCTAGAGTTGAGAGGAACTGGGGGATGGTTCTGTGGTGGGTGGCATAGGGACATGTCAGATTGAAGGCTGGGGGCACATTTACTATCACCGTTCACAACATTGCTAGCATCCTGGCATGTCTGACTGGGCGGGGGAAGGGGCTAAATGTCTGCTGCAACACACTGTTTAGACTGCTTTTGTACTTGGTATACCTATAATAACCCTTGAATTACCCTACCTTTCTACTCTCGTGCCACAGTCTCCTTTCCATATGGTGTATACTGTATATCTTTGCTTCCAGATGCATCACCATGCATTTTTCCATCTTAAAGTGTATTTGCCACTAATCTAGCCAGTTTCTCACTCTGTCCAAATCCCTAGTAACCAATCATAATATTGCAAATTTGGTTCTCTGATATTCCCCCCTTCTTCCAAGTGAATGATGAATTACTGTGTTACCCCACTATTGACCCACCTCCACCCTGAATACCCCCCGTTAACTGATTCCATTTTTACCCTAAAAGTCAGAGTTTTATTCCACTGAAGTACCCTGCCATGCTTTCTGACCTTGTGTATTAACTTCTTGTGCGGTACTTGTTGAATGTCTTGCAGGCGTCAAGATAGATAGTGTCTTCCCCTGTTAATGACTTTAGACCGGATTGTCCGTACTCTCTTTTTTAAAAAGTGGACTCACACCTGCCTCTGTCCAGTTCCTTGGATCTTCTCCTCTTGTACTGAATTCCTAAAAACTTCAGTGAGTTTTAATGCTGGCTCATCTATCATTTCCTTATGCATCCTTGGATGCAAGTTGTCTGCCCCTGGTGCTTTACTTGGGCATCTTACATGTCCAATTGAACAGTGCTTCGGCTCCTAATGGGAAACAATCCCATTACAGCACAGGCTCATCTCCTCCACTGGTCCTGCAGTAGTACTAGCACTAAGTTAGTTGTAAGTTTTTAAACCAAGCTCACATAAAAGTTTTTGTTTGTTTGTTTGCTTATATCATCCAGCAACTAAAGAAACATAAAACAAATGTATTTTTTTCCTTTTTTTATGGCAATCTTGTTCCCAAACAATGGTTTTACAATGGATCTGCAGCAGTTTCTACAGAGAGTATCATATCCAATTTCTTTTTGAAATAACAGTTATTCATCACACGTAGTAGCTTGATAACAATTTCTTTACTTTTTTCAAAGTACGCTTGCCATTGTAATGCTTAAACAATGATTTTACATTAGCAAAGGTAGCTAAACAGCTTCAAATTGTTGCTTTGTTAATTGTCAAAGTACACTTTCCCCTACAATGCTACAACTTTGCTTTTTTGGAGATGAAGTGCAAAATGCTGTGCAAAAAAAAAGTCCGTGTAGCTTAGCAGCTTCAAGTTGTTTCTCATTTGCAGTGAAGTGCTAGTGCTGTGCAAACAGTAGAGAAAATTATATCCAACTAATAGCTGAAATGGGCTAAAGAGCAGGCATTGGGTTAATGGGCTTGCTGAATCTCAGTAGTTACTGAGGTTGGAATAAGGTGCTTGTGTTGTGCAAAAAAATGAAAAATGTATCCAGCTGATTAAGACTTGCATACGAGTCCTGCTAGGTTAATATAAGAAAGTGCAGAAAGTCAGTAAGAAGAATAACTGAGGTGCAAGAGTAGAATTCAGTGACACCTTGATAGTGTGGGTATTTACAGACTGCAAAAAATCATTGAGAAGCATGATAACTTAGTTACTTCTTAATGCTAGAAATGGTAGACATAGCCGATTTGAGGTCAGCGGTCAGTGTTTAAACCAAGAGGAACAAAAGAGAATGACTAAGCCATGCATTAACAGTCAAAAGATAGTCATTTAAAAGCTGAAACCTCACAAAATTCTGAAGCTGAAGGCTGAAAAGCTCAGGTGTGCAGTGCATATCCACGTAGTTAACAACAGCATGGAAAGACGGGGGCGGGAGGATTTACCACCCTGTATCGGGATTGACCCGACCTCCTTGTAGTGTCTGCACAACTTAGAAAAGTACAGTGCATAAATCCACAGGTGAGTCTAGGATATTGAAAAGCAGTATACTTGTGGTTCAATTACATTGGCACTGTTAGGAAAAACCCTTCAATCCTCCAAAGTAAAAGTCAAATAAGCATAGGCTTCAAAAAATGGTAGCTGTGGCTTGCAGCTGCTTGTTTCCAAATTCCTCTGTTTAAAATTTTTTAGTCATAGCTGTTTCAGCTGATAATGTGAATGCAGTCTAAAAATAATGTTCAGAGTGGAGCAGCGTTAAACACTAAAGAAACATGGCATAGTCAGATGACGTGAGGGCAGCGTGGTGAGATTTTGGGCATAACCCTTCATCAGAGCTACTGATGTTGGAGCCCACCCAAACTTAAACAGGAGGAAAGGGTGAACATGTGCAGTGAATCAAATTAGGGTGTTTGAAAAGCCCAAGAGACCTAGCAAGTGGCAAATACAAGAAGAGCATGCGCAGGCGGCAGAATTACAGTGTTAGTCTTAACAGGTGACAGAAAGAATGTATAGATGCTAAAGATAAATACACTAAGAACAGAGAATACCAGAATAGTGCAATAAAACTAAAGATAAAACCAAATTAAAAGAAACCTAAAAAGAATGATTTAAGATTATCGTAGTGTAGCAAAAAGGACAGGTGATACTGGACTACGAACTTTGATAACAGCTGAGTACACCACATCATACTCAATAATTAATGCATGAATGCATAAATAAAATGAATGATAGCATATTTAGCCTGAAATTTAGTTCAGAGAAAGATCACAAAGGACACCGAGATAAAACAGAAAACGGAGTTATTCTGTTAAAGATTGGATGGTTTATTTTATTAAAAATTGGATGTTTTTACTTATAAGAAAAGAGTAAAAAAGAAAGTGTGAAAAGACAGGGAGAAATAAAAAAATTGGAGGGAAAAGAATTCAAACAATATTCTATATCACACTTGAATGACTTAAAAAGTAGAATGGACAAACTACTTGTGAATTATGCTGCTTGGATAAACAAATCATCATAGGAGTTGTAGATATAGCACATATCTCCTCAGAACCTCCTGTAGTCAGTGGAGCACAATTTCAATTCCCGTAACCTTTCATCATGGAGCATAACTCCTATGATGAAAGATTACAGGAATTGAACTTGTACTCCATTGACTACAGGAGGTTTCAAGGAGACATGTGCTATATCTACTGTACAATGCCTATGATGATTTGTTTATCCAAGTAGCCATGGGTCTTGAAAGATGTAACAAGTCTGCTAACATTAGGGCACACACACCAGACAACTAAAAGGTACTAGTTACAGAACCAGTGAGGGGTAACTGGTTTAGTCACTGTATTATTTTGCTTTGGAATAATTTACCTAGTGAAGTATTCTGTAGTGAGTCCTAGCAACTTTCAAATAGAAGTTAGAAATGAGCTGGTGCTGAAAGTAGGAGTCAAAACAGGTTGATAAACTTCAATGAGGTTGTTTGATCTATGAGGTTAAGGGAAAGGGGTAAAGTGTAGTCAAAAGCCAGGCAAGGGTAAGAAAGGACTCAGGAAGAGAATTGGCAAGAGCTGGGGGAGGAGTTTTAGCTGGTATCTAGTGCAGGGAAGGGAGGGGAAGGGGGCGAGACGGAGGAGGGTAGCTGGTTCCAGAGGGAGGGGAGGTGGTATGAGAAAGCAGATTTCCCAGCTGAGGAGTGTAGGTGGGGAATGGAGAATGTACGTGGGTCTCTTGAGCACAGGAAGTAGGAGGAGGAGTCGATGGGGGAGAGGAGATGGGATAGGGATAAGGGCAGGGACCCAAACCAGCATTTAGAGATGAGGGAAACACAGTGGAACTGGCAACATGAAGGGAAAGGGAGGATGGATAAGGAGGAGTAAACAGTAGTGGTGAGTATGAGAGGCTGAGCTGGTAGCAAAGTGGCAGAAGGCATTGCAGAGGGTGTCCAGTCTAGCAAGCGAAGTGGAGGGGGTGGTGCCATAAACTTCATCTACACAGCTGAAAAAAGCAGTCAAGGACCGGATGATTGGAGTTGCGGCCTCCATACTTTGGAACACACTTTTGCAAAGGATATGGTCAGCCTGGACTGTGGAGACCTACAAGAACCTTTTAAAAACCTTTTTATTAACTCAAGTCTGCCCAGAATAGAATAAGGCCCTGTTCATACTGGACTTTTAAACCATGTTAACTGTTAAGATGGTTTAAAAGGTGTGCATCCATATTGTAGCATGGTTAAACCATGTTACAAACTGTGTTACAAAACTGTGCTAAAACCCTGCTCAGACCAAGGCTTTAGCATAATTTTTTTTAATTACTATACTTTTTGTTCCGTACCAGCCGTTGAGGTCTGCTCTGGTCATGGACCCCCTTTCCTCCACCTCCGGATATGCCTGCACTTACCCTGTCATCCCTGGCTTTTCCCCCCAGAGAGCGGGGTCGTGGCACCGACCCCCGTTTCGGGCCACGATACAATTATCTGGTCAGGAAGTTGGCTCCAGAGGCTGATCGAGGCACCAGGGACAGAGCTTCATGGAGACAGCCAGGCACGGGATGTTTTTCTCCCCTGTGAGCAGGGGCGGGGAAGTGCAATGACAACCGGCGTCCGCCCTGCCCCTGAGTTCGATTTGGCATCGATGCTTGCGGTGAACCCAGCCTCCTCTAGGTGTCACTGTGGCACCAAGCACACAGACCCCCCTCCCCATGGAGAAGGAAGGCAGCCTGAGAGCGGCTCAATCCCCCACAGCCAGCCCTCTGACAACCTGGGTCCATTCCCAACCTCGGGCGCCGGGCGCCACAAGTGGAAATCCAACCACTGCGCTGGCAGGCCAGCAGGCTTTAGCATAATTTTAACCCAACACGGTTGCCTTAAACCATGTTAGCATCAGTATGGATGTGATCCGTGCTGTAACATGGTTCAAGCCAATCGTGTTAACACTTAGTTCCAAATTTTGGGGACTCAGCATGAGAAAGAACATAGATTTACTTGCATTCCAGTACTCCAAATGAACTCCTTGTTAAAATGCTTTCCCCCATTACCGATTACTGTGCCCAGTGGTGAGTATCCCAGCATGCTTTGCAGTACCCACTAGTCTTTGCAGTACTGCTACAATCATGCCTGGGAACTCGCTTGGCATGCCCGCTGTTGGAGTGTAATCTAGACGCTCCAACAACCATGCTCAAGATGGAAATGAAAATGTTTTCCTAAACATTTTCATAAACTGTGCTTAGTGCAGACAGAGCCTTAATTTTTTTATTTTTATTTTTTTATCACGGCTGCTGTTTATCCTCCTTGCGGTCAGTCCCCATGCAATTGACATCCCCCGGCCCCGGCCCCTGGAATTACCATCTTTTACCTTGCCTGGCCCAGGAGCAGCACCTGCTGGGGTCGGTCTTCATCCTGCTGACCGGCATTTTTTCTCCTCCTGTTTTCCCCGAGGTCCCAGGAGTCAGCACGCATGCACGTGGAGGCACGCATGAGCCGAACAGCCCCAGTTACAGACTCCTTCCCCCACCCCTGGCCTATTGCCTAGGTGCCCTCTGGCCCGAGCTTCCCCCAGCCTCCACTGGGCGGTCTCCATCAGTCGAGGGAAGGCGCGTTTCCTCCCCCGGAGAGGAGGGCTTGCCTGTTGGCAGCTCTATCCAGCTCTGCCCCACCCCCCGTGCCGACCTCCAATGCCCCGGGCTCGTTCCTGAACCCGGGTCGCTGGCATAGGTCGAGGTAAGGCACCAGCACCTTAGCCCTCTACACCACCGGGCCGGCTAGGGCCTTAGTTTCGAACTGTGTTGCACCTGTTTTATAAATACAGTGGTCCCTTATTATAACGAATGCCTTGGGGTCCAGCCAGTTTGTATGCTATACTGAGGGTTTGTTCAGTCCTCCTCATATGGCCTACAATTAGTCGACAAATCTCTCCTACATGTACTGTACCTAGATGTAAGACTTCTAAGGGTGCTAGTGCCTTCTCCCACACTGCCCTAAGTTCTGGAACTCCTTCCCCCTAGATATCCGTCATTCTCCAAGTCGTGCCGTCTTTAAAAAGGACCTTCGAACCTTCTTGTCCAAACCTTCCCCCTGTATATGCTTTAATCCACCATAGCTGACTCCTATCTCATCAGACTGCTGCTCTACCCCTCTAACCCAGTGCCTCCTTTCTCTTGGTCGAGCAGGTTATCTAGCTGCATTAAACAGCAAGCACTATAATCACTATCAGTCGATGCCTTATGCAGTCCCTTCCTTGCTAACGACTTGTTTCACCATTGGGCCATTTATCTCCAGCTATGCTCCTACTGTAATGACTTTTGTGATTTATCTCCTTACTATATGATATATGTTCCATGCTGGTTATCCCTACCATATGTTTTATCTCCTCGCTGTATTATATGTGTTCCATTCTGTTTATCCCTGCCATATATTTTACAGTACTTGTATTTGCACTTAGTGTGTATACCTTATGTAACCCCCAGGGGGCGCTATCCCAATTGCTACTACCCCTGCCTGACTTGCCACTAACAGGTTGAGGGCCCTGGATCCGATGGCGGGTGCCTCCCCCCAAAGGTCTGGGTTAAGACAGTCTGTTATGACTTCGTCACAGCCCTCTGGGTCACTGCAGCCCCCCTTTCTTCCCACTAGTGGCCCACACAGGACAATCACAGTACCCTGACAATATACACTTACCCTCAGGCTTGGTTCAATCAGCTGGTTCTGGGGACCCCCTGTAAAGTAAGATGCAATTAGACAATAACCACCTGTACAGTAACTCAACATAGACACACAGGTCAGTCAGTATACCTTTGCAAAACAGCCAATCTGATTTATTTAGGGGGAGATAACAGGGACTGGGGGAAATCAGGTTAATTAGCTTACAACTCTAATATATATATGTAGATATCTAGGGCACTGTGCACAGGCCTAACCTATAAGTCACTGTCTCCGGATACCCAGGTGTAACCCCCCTTGCAAATGGGGGTTCCGGATATGCCTGATGTTAGGGTTAGTTACCGGCCTAAAGCCGTTTAATTGGGCAGCCAGTGAGTGCTTTAAATAGCCTCCGTGAGCTGTCTCTTTAAGGGCTGCTTGTTGCAGCCGTAAGTAACGTGATGGAGGGGACTGTGTTGTATGCCGAATCCTGCCCGGGACACTGAAAGAATGACTCCCTTCTGCCATCGCTAGTGGTGCAGAGGGAGTTCTCTTGGGGGATGCGATTGTATATGGAAATGATGTAAAATAATAATGATAATGTGGTTGCTCTAACCTGTCTTCCTTTGCAGTAAGGACTGTTTGATTGCCTCCTCCATTTTGCTCCAGAACTGCTGAATTGGGCCAGTCAGTACCCTACAGAGTCGGCTGACCAATAGAGGGACTGCTTGTAATTTGGGAAAGGCATTATGGGCTATGGCGCTTTTTTCGCACCACTGAAGGCTAGAGGAAATGACTGGCATGTTCAGCCAGCCAATGGCAACGCCCGATCTGGAAGGAGTGCTTGGTGCTGCCAGCTTCAGATGCGTTGTGGTTAGTGAGGTGAGGGCTGTGTGGCTTCTGCGCTGCAGAGTGTGGCTGAGGCGTGTGAAGGCCTGAAGCGGCTGTTTTGTGTTGTTGGCTTCAGCGGACAAAACCCGTCGGCGAGGCGGTCAGAGGAGGCTGTGCTTTGTACAGCTACCCACCAGGCTCGACCTGAAGGAGGACTGGAGAAAATTGCTGAATCGCGCCGTCCAAAGACAGGTGGAAGCTGCCGCTGCAGTATTTCAGGGACGGTGAGTCTGTGGGAGCATTGGAAGCAGTTGCCTGGTGTGGTACCCCTCTGTTGCTGTTTACCATATAAATGTGTGGAGGCTTGTGTAGCTCAAGTAAATCCTGCTACAATTAAAGGACTTTTGCCTGTTGCTGTTTACCATATAAATGTGTGGAGGCTTGTGTGGCTCAAGTAAATCCTGCTGCAATTAAAGGACTTTTGCCTGTTGCTGTTTACCATATAAATGTGTGAGGAGGCTTGTGTAGCTCAAGTAAATCCTGCTACAATTAAAGGACTTTTGCCTGTTGCTGTTTACCATATAAATGTGTGGAGGCTTGTGTGGCTCAAGTAAATCCTGCTGCCATTAAAGGACTTTGCCTGGTGCAGTTTGCCATATAAATGTGTGAGGAGTCTCGTGGAGCTCAAGAGTAGGCCTGTCAACGTTTAAGGACCCTATCTTGTCTGGAGGTCGTGAGTACTAATTCAGGGTAATTCCCTGTTGATTTGCCACCTTGGAACCAAATGGGATTACTGTACTGCTAACTGTTTAACTAACTTTTTCTTTCCTCTGTGTGAAAGGGCCCCTACCAGCTGCCACAGTTTGGACTAGCCACTAGGGCTTGGGTACCCAGGGACAGTAATTGATAGGGATAGGCCTGTGCACAGAGCCCTAGGTAGATACATTTAGTGATAAGCTAATCAACTTGATCCCCCCTGTCCTTGTTGTTTTCCCCCTTGAATAAATCAGATTGTTTTCTACAGCTACATCCTGGCTATTGTGTACGTTAATGGTGAACTGCTGTTTGGTGATTGCAACATAACTGTGCCTTATTTTACAGGGGTTCCCCGAAGGGAGCTGGATTATATCTTCCGTGGGGTAAGTGTACTGGTGAACAGAATTGCTGCTACCCAGTGTGAGTCACTAGTGGGACGAAGGGGGGGTTGCAGTAGCTCAGAGGGCTGTAACCGTGGTAGTCTTAACTGCGCTAACCCCGACCTCTGGGTGGAGGCACCCGTCAACGGATCTGGGCCCCTCAACCTGCCTCTGTGGGGGCAGACAGGGGTAGTAGCCCTAAGGGTAGCGCCCCCTGGGGGTTACACAGGCAATAGAAGGCTAGCCTCTCGATACAGCTGGTTGGGGCCCTGACGCAGAAAACGAGCATTGGATTCCTAAGAGGATTAAGTAGAGCCAGCAGGCTCAATTCATGTAGCCAGTAAAGTAGCCAGACAAATCTTGCCCTCACTATGAACATCTGACAGGGAGCTACACTGATTTACTACTCACAACTCCAAACAGAAGAGCGCTCTCACACCACTTGCAGGCCGAGGCCTGGGATTCAGGCACTTCTCCACACATTTATATGAAGAGCAGAGGGGCATCATACCAGGCAACTGCTGTATAATCCTGATCGCTTTCACTACCGAACACCGGGCCCAAACGACGCAGCTTCACTTGTCCTGACAGACCGAGCGCGTCTGAAGCAGATTCTCCAGTCCTCTACAGGCTGAGCCTGGCAGGTAGCTGCGCTTTTGCACAGCCTCCTCTGACCGCTGCCTAGCGGATTTAGTCCGAGATGGCTGGCGTTCAATCCGCCGAAATCTGGCCTTCCACACACGCTTCCTGCATGAAAGTTCAACAGCGCAGGAGCCCAGAGCTCCTTATTTGCTCACAACCACAACAACTCTTCCCTGTGGCAGTGTGGGCAAGGACTCTCAGTTTGGGCACCACCCAATCCCATTGGTGGGCTGCAGATGCCAGTTACTTATCTCGGCCCCCCATTGGTGCAAAAAGGCACCGTAGTCCAGAACTCCATGTCCCAGAATTACTGACTGTATCTCCTATGGCCAGCTGGCTCCAAAATGAGTCCTGATTCTGGTTGGCTCAAATGGTCTCCATTTTAGTGTCCCTCCTTTTCCAATTGGCCCATCTCAAAAAGTCCAGGTCAAAAATGGAGGGGCCAAACACACAGAGTCCCAGCTGCAATGAAAGCAGGTTAAACAAACTGCAATTTCACTAATACTTTAAATGATCACAGCCAAACAGTTACATCTGTCAGATGGGCTCCCATTGCGCTTTCAGTGACTACAAAATGGAGCGATTACACCACAGCTCAGGCGGGATTCGAGCAGGGAAACACCGATCTCCCCCATACAAACCCGCTGGAGCCTGTGAGCAGGCAGCTGTTAAAGAGGCTTTAAAAGCACTCACAACGGCCTCATTTTGGGCGGCATTGCGCCGGACGCCAGTTAGGCAAGGAGCTATTAAGCAGCTCCAGGAAGGCTTTTGGGAACCCCCATTTGCAGGGGGGTTACACTTATACCACCTGTTATCTACTGTTTATCTCATTATTGCATTGACTTTTGCCATTTTTGTACTTTGTTTTTCTCATACTACTGTACCCTGTTTTGTATCTGTTATGCTTCTCTGTAACCTCCCGGGTTGTGTCTGAAAATAGTCATTTCCATGGCTAGCACACCCAACCGGTTAACAAAAACTAAATAAATAAGGAATGACCACGTTTTACTGTTTAGTTCTGCCATTGTCATTGAGGAAAGAGTGCAAGACCAGCATCTTAGAGCAGTGAACCACAAAAACATTGCAAGCTATGAGAATACTGGTACTTGGGAGCTCAGTTGTCACTTCCCTTAGGTCACAGGTCTCTGGGTCTCTCTCACTTCTATCTCTGTCCGGTTTCAGCACTTACTCTCACTCAGTAAGGTACTGTTTCTGTAGAAGAGCAGAGTGGAGGAATGAAAAATAAGCAGCTCCACTCTGACCAGTGATTTTGTTCTCATAGACAAACTCGCTGTAGCATCAGAACTTGGCAGTGGCAGGAGTGGGCAGCATTAGTGCGATGTGAGGCACTCTAACTTTTG
Source organism: Neoceratodus forsteri (assembly GCA_016271365.2). NCBI lineage: Eukaryota > Metazoa > Chordata > Ceratodontiformes > Ceratodontidae > Neoceratodus > Neoceratodus forsteri. The sequence continues at coordinate 421,864,364 of CM057459.1, read as the reverse complement.
TTAAAGAGACCCACCAAGTTAAAGTAAATGGTTTTGCACCGGCCTTACCCCTTGAGCTGATATTGATGCAGTGCATATGTAAAAGAATCCAGTTGTTAAAAATGCCAGCCCTCATAAAATAAGCCCCACGGGTCCTTGGACTTCGGTTTCTGGGGCCACCAGCTCACTAAAGTTGTGACGTGATGCTAAGGAGGCGTGGGGACAAGCACCATTATAGTCTATGGTGGCAACTTTTGATGTTTTTTTTTTATATAATAGTCAGTTGGTGATGAAATGTGGGCACCAGTCCAACGTGTGTTAGGAAGCAGGCTATAAAAGGCCGAGACAGAAAGGTTAGCAGTGTAAGAAAGGACAGGAATAACTTCCAGTTCTGCCACGGACCAGCCAAGTAGCTAAAAGAGCGGCTCCGTCCTAGCCCTACCGAAAAAGAACCCTTTTATTGAGGATACTGCAATTAAAACCACTTGCAATGTCTGGAGGGGGTTCTCAAAAGGAAAGGGGCTCCAGAAATCATACCCAATAAGCCAAAACTGACAAAGATGACATCGGATTTAAGCATAGCTCCCCGGCCTGCGTGGCCGGCCACTTATGTGCAACAGAACCTGCCTACGATACAGATGAAGAAGCAGAACATTTGTCCAGGCAGAGGTTTAATGTATTACTGAATGGATTGCGGGAGATGGGGTCTGAAAATAAGTCTGAATTTTGCCAGTTAAATCAGAAATGCACACAGGTGGAGCGGCGGATGCAGGAAGCCGAGGACAGGCTCTCTCAAACGGAAGATAACGTGCTCTATCTCGGATACACCCTTCAAACTCTGTGTCAACATGCAATAGATCTTGAGAGCAGATTGAGGAGGGATAATTTTAGACTCTATGGGCTCAAAGAAGGAGCCAAAACTGGTCAAATGGTAGATTTTGTCACGGACCTCCTTAAGGACATATTAGATCTTCCCCATGGCTATGAGCTTCGCATAGAATGTGCACTTAGGGCCCTAACTCCAAAGCCAAAAGATGCCTTGGCCCACCCCCGCTCAGTTATAATTAAATTTAACAGCTGCCGGACAAAAGAGGACATACTGCGCAGAGCTTGGCAGAAAAAAGAAGGTAAGTATCTCGACTGTCGGCTTTTCTTTGATCAGGACTGTCCCCCAGTATTCAGAGAAAACATCTGGAGTATGGCGAGCTGATCAAAATACTCCATGACAAAGAGATCAAAATACAAACTCCCATTTAGCTCGACTTCGTGTTTTTGGAAGGAGGGAATAGAAACCTATGATTCTCCCCAGGCAGCCCAAGAGGCAATGCAGAAGAGGGGTTTTAGTATTTCAGCTCAGCCTATGCAGCACCACAGAAAAGGAAAGATGCTAACCAAGGATGGCACAAGGTACTACCCTGCAAGGTTTAAAACCATCGTGCTGCAGATCCCTACACAAACAGTTCAATTTATCCAGGACCTGATAAAGAAGCTCACGGGAGTATCTGAGACGGACCTTGCCACAACGGAGACTTGAACTACACTCTTCAAACTGAATGGAGTTTGGCTTTTCATAATCTGAACGGTAAGTAATCATGCAGATACCGCATACTGCCTGTGAGTAATCCCTGGGAAGAGGGAGGGGTAGTATGCTCCCCCTAGCAGATTCTTGCTCCCACTGTCGGTTATTGTGGGTCCTTTAGAGCTGCATTTGTTTTTGGCTCTTGTCTCCCTTCCTGTATAGGGAACCTCCACCACCAACTTGCTTGCTGGATCTCGGCTCCCTTACAATAAATGGTTTGCAGCAATGAAGGGATAAAGAGCTAAGTGACAACAGATGAAGTTGACTGTTTGCATTGTTGCCTGAACTGATAACCGTAGGCGCCCCCCATTGGAACATGGACTGGGGTTAGTGCTTGTAAATATCCCAGACTTTAAGAAAACCTATGAGCATCAGGTATTAAATATGTTTTAGGACACTTCTAAACTTAAAGCGGTTGGGGGTGGAGGCGGCAATTAGAGTTGTTTTGTGATTCAACCAAAGTTTATTTGTACAGGTAAAGGCATTCTAAACAATGTTAGTTGGAATTTGGAGTCAAGGGTTGTGTGTGTGTTGGGGGGATTGCTGGGGTGGGAGTTGTCGTGGAGTGTGGGGTCACACGCTGGCCGGAGGCACCATAATAATACTTATTAATTTTAAATTTCTGCTGGGGACTAACATAAAATCTGGATGGGTGTTGATTTGGGGTCTTCCTCCCTCTGTCCCTCTGCCATCGTGGGGGTCCCCGCAGGTAGGCCCCAAAGTTTTTTATTTGTTTGGATGGGGTGGGGGGGGATACCACCCCCCCGCCTCCACTTCATATTTGGGTTTGGGTCACTGGAGGGAGGGAAGAGATAATTTCTTTTTCACCATCTGCTATTTGGCTTTTGGTCGTAACTGACGGTGTTCCTACCTGGACTGTCATCAACGAGCTCCACAAATTAGTGTGGACTCGAAGAGGGCCCCACTTGGTGAGGCAAACACACCTCTTCTGTCCCATTTCAAACTCTGTGGCACGTGTTCGTGTTGTAGTGCCTTTGGACAGGTTTAAAGGCCAAGATGTAGCCAGCCCGGTGGCGCAGAGGGTTGAGGCGCTGGATGCTACACCTCACACCACGCCAGCGACCCAGGTTCGGGAACAAGCCTGGGTCATTGGAGGTTGGCGGGAGGGAGGGAGAGGATGTGAGAAGCTGCTGGCTGGCAGCACTCCACCTCGGGTGGAGGGATGTAGCGCTCTCAGAGCTTGGCTGCCCTCTGGTGGAGGCTGGAGGGTTGGCCCCATGAGAGACGCACTGACGTAGGTCGCGGGGAGGGTTGAGGGCACCTAGTCCGGAGCTGCGGTGCGCATGTGCACCTCCACACTCCTGCGCCACCGCTTCTGGGGGTCCGGTAAGCCAGGAAGAAAAACGGAGGAAATTGTGGGGGCCGATCTGGATGATGCCCTCGGACCGACTCAGGGGATCTGAGTCACAAACTCTTGGCAAGCAAGTTGGTGGTGGAGGTTCCCTATACAGGAAGGGAGACAAGAGCCAAAAACAAATGCAGCTCTAAAGGACCCACAATAACCGACAGTGGGAGCAAGAATCTGCTAGTGGTGCCACAAGACCCTGAAAGACCCAGAGATCGGTAGGCTCGGCAGACGCAGAAGTCAACCTGCCAGCGGAGGATAAAAATAGTGAGGGGAAAAAAAAAAGGCCAAGATATCTTTTGGCCTTCAACCTTGGAAGTACAATCCTCTAAAATGTTCTATAATAGTTCACTGTTTCATGTTCTAATAGTTTGTTATTATGTCTATGTTGTTGGTTGCTGCAGCAGCCCCCTTGCCATTTTATACCTGCGATAGCTACCCTGCCTCAGCACACAGGGTACCCAAGGAAGTTACGGGGAACATGGTAATTTAATTTTTCCTCAACCATGACTAGTACTTACACTTCTTTTATTTTGCTTAACGTAAATGATCTTACCAACCCCGTCAAGCGAAGTAAAATTCTTCCCTTTCTTAAGAAATCGGGAGCAGATTTTTATATGCTCCAGGAGACCCATCTCTCCAAGTTAGAACATGAAAAGTTGACAAAATTTGGCTTCTCCCATGTTATTGCCTCAACATATAGGGCAGGGCTCTGCCAGGGCACAGTAATATTGGTACTAAAACGTGTCCCATTTATTGTAAAGGAGACTTTGGTGGACCCAGAGGAGTGTTGTGTACTTCTTAAAGGGGTGCATAGTGGACAGTTACTTACTATAGCTTCTATATATGCCCCTCTGGGATCTGATTATAGTTTCTTTTTTTTTTTTTTTCGTCTTTGTTTATTCCCCCTGGTGACCCCCACTCCTTCAGGCTCCTACAAGTCTGTGCGAGCCCCTGACAGCCCTGCCTGAGCTCTCTCAACCCTCACATCCCAGACAATCCCTGGGATATCACGAACGTAACCCTTCGCCGGGTGGGTTCCCCTCCTCCGATGGGGAAGGCACCGGGGGAGGGGGAGGACTCCAGCACACTACTCAATAGGGCCCAAGGATGCTGGTTGAGGGAAGGAGGCTCTAGGAACCAGAGGTATCGGAGTACAGGAGACGCCATCCGCGCCACCAGGCAATATTTCCCGTTTTATAGGTCCCCTTCATTGTGTCACTTACGTAGTGCCTCCAGTCTCCACTGGGGGCCACTGCTGAGCGAGGCATTCCCAAATCCCACCCAAGGATAGGAGAGCAGTCTTTTGGACGCTCAATCCTATCCTCCCCCTGCCGACCCCTGGCGTCGCCAAGTCCGTTCCCAAACCCCGGTCGCCGGTGTGGTTTGAGGTAAGGCACCAGCGCCTCAACCCTCTATGCCACCGGGCCGGCTTAATTATAGTTTCTACAGAAATCTCCTGATGAAAATTACAGAATGGATGGAAGGCACTTTGCTTATGGAGGCGATCTGAACCTGGTTTTAAATAAAAACTTAGACTCTACCTCTAGGGTGGCTCGAGGTGATCACAGGGTAGCTTCAAAGGTTAGTAGGCTTTTAGTGGAGTTAGGATATATATATATAAATACCTGGAGACACATCCATAGCCAAGACAGAGAATATTCATTTTATTCTTCTGTCCATAAGGTATATACATGAATAGATTATTTCTTTATTCCTAAGGAACAGGTTTCTCAGCTGGGGAGGGTAAATATGGGAGACATTGTTCTATTGGATCAGGCGCCTCTCTTCTTGCAATTAAGTCTGGGTCAGATACAGAAAAATACCTTTTTGCACCTTAACTTGTCCTTGATTCAGGACGAGGTGGTGCAGACTTCGATCACAGAGATGATCCAAGAGGTCCTGGAACATAATGATACCCCAGGAGTATCACACACAATCTTGTGGGATACAATCAAAACAGTAGTCAGGGGCAAACTTATCACCCTCTCAGCATACCATAAGAAATTGTGGGAGGCTCACAAGAACACATTATATACTCGGATCAGTGAGTTAGGAACCTAACAAAAACACCAATATGAAGCCCATCGGGAGAAAACACTAAAAAGCCTTAAGAGGGAACTAAATACCATATTAGACTACCAGGTGGAGCAAAAGTTGCTGTACTTGAAACAGCGCTACTATGAGGTGGTCCTCTAGTCCTCGATTGCTGGCCAGTAGAGTGTGACAACAAGCGAAGGCCACAATACCTAAAATAATCCACCCTGTTACCAAACACCATGTTCTCATGACAGAAATAGCTGAAGCATTTACAAATTATTATCGACTTTTTATAGTGCAGGTGACCTTCGGACCCAGGAAAAATAGATTGTTTTTAGATGCCTTGAAATTGCAGCAGGTCAGACAAGAGGATGTTCGGAGTTTAACTGCCCTCATCTTGGAAACGGAGATACATGCGGAAATAACCCATTTGAAAATGGAAATTGTCCAGGGCAACAGGTTCCTTGCAGAATTCTGTAAGGTCTTCAGGGTCATTGTCCCTTGTTGAAGTAGGGCCTGTAACTCAGTGCTGGGTGATGAAGGTGGAATGGCCCCCTCGTGGAGGCAGGCTGTGATTGTGGTTCTGCCCAAGCCGTCTAGGGACCCCTTACTATGTACATCATACAGGCTGATTTTGATTTTAAACACAGACTATAAGATCTTGACAGGCATCATCACAGACAGTTGGAGACAATAATCCCCTACCTTATACACGTTGACCAGACAGAACCTGTTCCTGGCGGCCAGGCACAGGACAATATTCGCCGGGCTGTACATATAATAGATCATTTATCCAATAATGAACATCCAGCCCTGGTGATTAGCCTGGATACTGAGAAGGCCTTTGATAGGATCCTGTGTCCTTATCTTCAGGCGTCCCTGGCCGGCTTTGGCTTCCCAGTAGTTTTTTGCCATTTAGTATCCCGACTTTAGACAGCCCCCATGGGATACGTGCATCTTAATGGTCATATTGGTACCCCTTTTCAGTTGGAGAGGGGGGTCTAGACAAGGTTGCCCCCTCTCCCCTCTTCTGTTCGCTTTGTTCATAGAGTCTCTTGCTCAGGTCATTCGATTAAATCCCAAGATCTGGTGTGGGGAAGGGGGCTGGGGGGGATAGAGCACAAACTAGGTTTGTGTGTTGACGCTAGTCTACTATTCCTAAGTGAGCCTGACCTTTCCCTTCCGGAGATATTTAAACAGATTCAGAGCTTTTCGGACATCTTCTAAATACATCCAAAATGGAGGTGCTGTCCTATCTCTTCAGGCTCCCCAAAGTTGCAGAGAGATCATCCAGTGTGATGGGACTTAACCAAGATGAAGTATTTGGGGTCAGCACCTCTACTTTATTTCAGGATAATTATACCGGCCTAGTTAACATTATCAAACAAGAGTATAAACGTTGGACACTCCTTCCAATGCCCCTACATGCCAGAGCGCAGGCAACAAAGATGAATATTCTCCCAAGATTTCTGTATCTTTTCAGAGTGTTCCCTGCACTATACCACATCAGGAGCTAATGGTCTGGTAGAGACACTTACTAACATATGTCTGGGGGTGGGGGTAGGCCCAGAGTCAAAAGGCAAATACTGTATCTGCCTAAGCGGCAGGAGGACTAGCTATTCCTTATCTGCCGGGATACTAGATCACATCCCAAATGAAAATAGTGCTAATGTGGCAGAATTCACATTATTCTTCCCATTGGAAAACTATCGAGTTGCACTCTGTCCAGGATCCACCATTACAAATCAGGCCCTTTCTCCCATGTATAAGAGTGAGCAGAGGAGAAACAATGCTAATGGGGGGTGACAGTGGCATTGGAGGGCTGGTAGCGTGGAACGTGCAGGAGACACACCTCTCACAACATATGGCGTTACAAATGGTGGGCTTGGGATGACAGTTTTCAACCAACCTTGTTATATCATTGGTTTAAACAACAGGCAGTATTGGGCTTTTACTCCCCATGGTAAATATTACAAGGTAACTGTCCTTTGTCCTAGGAGGCCCTAGCCCTCAGGTTTAACTTTTCAGTGGCTGATAGATTCTGATTCTGTCAGATTAGAAATTATGTGTATGCACAACTTAATGACTCTATAAACAAACATACACTATTTGGATCAATCAATCAATCAATCAAAATCTTTATTTATTCAGGCGAACATCATTGAGCATAGCTCATTTACAAGATGGACCTGAGTGGTCATAACAATAAAGGTTACAAATTTTACACAAAACCATGGTACTGAATAAACACAAATACAATCATTTATGAATGAGACAGATATACAAATATTTAATATATACAAGGCAAAAATGACAATAAACCTAAATCATATTAAAGGAGAGAAACAAACAGTATAGTAGGGATAAAGCTCAGGTAGTTGGACTTGGGTGGCATATATGTATGAAGTTTGTCGGATAATGAGCTAGAAGAACGATAGATAAATAGGTGGAGCTTAAAAGGGGGGGGGGGAAGGGGTGTGGGAGGACTAGGCCTTGTGGAAGCAGTTGCATGATTCTGGGAATAGACTGGTATACAGCTTTTGAAGGATGTTAAAGGAATGAGGGTATCCAGTTTCAATGTCTTTTGAAGAGAATTCCGATAAGTGCTAGGAATAGCTGATTGCAGCTCTTCCATACCGGTGCAGGTGATAGGAATCTTCAGCATGATCAGTTTATTGATCCTCAGGGTGTAAGGCCTGGATGTGATCCGGTTGAAACAGTCTGAGATGTAGGAAGGAGTTTGTTTGTCAGAGCTTTGTAGATCTAGATAGCCGATTTTTATTTCTTCTGTGTTGCAGGGATGTCCAACTGACTGCATTGTAGAGAGAGCAATGATGGGTGCTGGAGGGAAGATCTGTAATGAATCTAATAGCTCTATGATACAAGGTGTCTAATTTATTTAAATGGGAGAGGGAGCAGTGGCCATAGAGGAAGTCAGCATAGTCAATGAGGGACAGGAATGATGCTAGGATTAGTCTTTGTTTGGAATCTCTGGTCAGGTAGTGTTTTATCCTGTAGAAAAGGCCAAGTCTTTGTCTTAGCTTTTTCAGGAGCTCTTCAATGTGGGTAGTGTAGTCAAGTTTATTGTCAATCCAGACTCCAAGATATTTGAATTTGTCTACATATTCCAGATTTTCACCAAGGATGGTAGAGAGTTGTGGAGGGTGAATGATGGGACAGTGGAAGAGCAGTTCTTGGTGGCAAAGAACATAGCTTTGTTTTCTTGGAATTTAATAGTAATTTTTTCTAATAAGTTGTGCTGTAGGAGGAGAATTCAGACTGTAAAGCTCACAGGCTTTGATGGTGAGGGGTTGCTGACATATAGGACAGTGTCATCTGCAAAAAGGTGAATATTAGATTGTGAGAGATTGAGCAGTATTGTTGATGTAAATGGCAAAAGGATGGGGCCCAGGATGGAGCTTGCGATGTACACCTCTTAGAGTGGTTTAGAGGTAGATAGGTCACCTTCATTTTTACCAATTGTAATCTTCCGGAGAGATAGCATCTGAACCATTTAAGAGAGAGTGGGTCAAGGCCTATGGAGTTCAGAGAGAAATTAGTAGTTCATGATCCACAGTGTCAAAGGCTTTGCTTAGATCCAGAAACACAGCACAGGTGTTATTCTTTTGTCTAAGGCAGTCTGCCAGTCGTTTGTAACTTTTGCTAAGGCAGAGGTGGTGCTGTGCATAGATCTAAACCCAGATTGAGCTGGGTTAAGGAGATTGTTGGTATCAAGGTAGGCACTTAACTGGGAGTTTACTAGCTTTTCAAGCATCTTGGATAGTACTGGTAAGATGGAAATGGGCCTATAATTGTTGAGGTCCATGGGATCACCTGCCTTAAGTAGTGGAAACACTTGAGCTGTCTTCCATATTGAGGGGATAGAACCAGTGGCTAGTGACAGATTGAAGAGGTGGGTGAGGGGGGCAGCTAAGGCATGCAGTGCTACTTTTAGAAAGTAGGGATCCAGGGAGTCTGCACCTGCACTTTTAGTTGTATCTAGTTGGAATAGAAGGTCTTCTACTTTTTAAGAGTATTGATTTGAATGAGAATGTGGAAGCAACCTTTTGTCCCTCAGTAGATTGTATGTTTAGTGATGATCTTAATAGGTTTGCAGGTGAGGAGTCAAGCCAGGCCAGCTGTAGTGAAATGATTGTTGAAGGCATTCAAGATTTCTTGCTTGTCAGTGATTTCAATACTATTTAGGTGTACTTTGGTGGTAAGACAGGGGTAGAAGTTTGACCTAGGATCCCCTTTATGGTACCCCAGAACCTGGAAGGGTTGTGATAGGAAGCATCCAATTCAGCTGTGTAGAAGGCAGCCTTGGCATTTCTTACTTGTTTTGTGCAGGAGTTTCTGGCTTTTCTGAATTGAAGCCAGTCATTTGATCCTTTGTCTTTTCTTGCCCTTTTCCAGAGTTTATCTCTGGCAATGCAAGTGGATTTGAGGTCAGCAGAGAACCAGCGACAGGATTTGAGTCTGGTTCTGACACTGGTGAGGGGTGCATGTATATTGAGGGCACTTATGATAATATCATTTAAGATTTGAAGAGCTGTCTCTATTGAAGCTGTGAGATAGAATTCTTGCCAACGTTGGTGTGGCACAGATCATGGAGATATCCTGAAATATTAAAGTTCTTTTTTGACCTTCGTGGGAGGAATTTTGCAGGATTGGGTGGCTTGATTGTTGATGTAATGGCAGCTATGGGACAGTGGTCACTTATGTCACTGAATAGTACTCCAGCATGGGAATACAGATGAGGCTTATTTACCAACATAATGTCCAGGAGTGTGCTGTTGAGATTATTCTTTGGGTTAATCCTTGTTGGTTCTTTGATTAATTGAGTGAATCCATAAGTGTCACAGAAGATTACTAGGGGTGCAGATGCATTGGTTAGCCAATTTAAATTCAGGTCACCTAAGATGATGGTGTCTTCAGGGCCTAGATTATGAGTATAGATCCTAGGTGGGATAGGAGTTTGAGGCCTGCAGAGGGGCCTGTAGCAGCCAATCAGTTGAAAGGATGATATGTTGGGAAGAGTTATTTTAATGGACAAGCATCTCGAATTCCTTTGGTTGTGATGTAATATTGAGGCAGGATGCAGAGATGTTTGCTTTGACATAGATGGCTACCCCACCGCCCTGGATGGACGGTCAGATCTGAAGAGCTGGTAGTTGGGAAGGTTTATTTCACTGTCTTGTTGCAGATTTGAGCCATGTTTCAGAGATAACCAGAAAGTCAGGTATGGTGTGCAACCCAGGCCTGTATTAGAGAGAACTTTTAGAGGCTGCAGGCGTGATGTGAAGAAAACTCAAGCCATTTATGGAGGCTAAGTCAGATGGAGAGATAGAGTCTTGTGGGGCCAGGGTTGATTTTAACAGTGCCAACACAGATCAGCAGAAAGAAGATTAGTTTGATGAGGGCACCAAGTGATAGGAATAGGGAGTAGTCAGACGATTTTTCTTCTTGCTTGGGATCCAATGTATAGTGAGTGATGATCCTGTTGCATGGTTATAGATTTTGTCATAGAGTACCAGCTTAATGGACAGGCATAGTGAGTAATTGTAGTGCCAGTAAGGTAGCAGGGGATTGAGGAGTTCCGAACTGCTGTGAGCCTTTTGTGGGATTCCCAAGGATTATTTTGCAGAAGCGGTAGTATATATATGTGGAGTTTATATATGTGGAGTTTAGGGGCATCCACTGGGGACAGTAGAGGGGGACAGTGATGAGTGGTCGCCCTAAACACCATGGCATGAGTTACAACAGTTATCTCTTTTGGATCCGAGGAAGGTGAGAGGCAAAGCAGCAATAGTAGGAACAGTAGCATGGTGGCGGGTAGATAGGGGTTAAAGAAACTAAGGTGATGTGAGAAAATGAGCTCGGAATTGGCTAGGAGATTAGCTATGGGCGGGATAAGAGATTCAGCGGAAGGTGTGTATAAAACAAACACCCTGGAGAGGGTGGGGGTGGGCAAAATTCTATGGGCTTTCCCTGCATCTTTCTGGCTGTCTCTCCCGCCTCCTGGTTCCCTTGTCGGTTGTGCGGGTGGCCGCTCGCCCGCTGGCGTCTCGAGCCCTACGGTCTCTGGGTGCTGTAGGGCAGGGCCGGCAGAATGGAGGGGACAGAGGAGAGGGCAGTCAGAGAAGGCACTTGCAAGCAATGGCTTGCAAGAGGTGCTAAAATAAAAATTTGCACAACAAAGACTGGGTGGTGGGGGGAGTGCCTGAGCCGTCTAGCCCAACACAAGTCTCCCAAAAAGGCTGTAATCACTGAGCTAAAAGCAGGCAGGCATTTCACAAAGTACACACAATAAAAAGTAAAACAGCTCCTTTTTAGAGAATTTACATTTAACATTAACAGAGCAGTAATCCCGACCAGTTTTGGTGGTGCAAGTACAGCTAAAGTCAATGGGGAAGGCGCACCAATCAGAGGCAAGGCTGAGTCGGCGGTCGCCTTCCGATTGGCTCTGCGGCTTTCCCGTACCTTTCTGGCTGTCTCTCCCGGCCTCCTGGTTCCCTTGTCGGCTGTGCGGTGGCCGCCCGCCCGCTGGCGGCTCGGAGCCCCTACGGTCTCTGGGTGCTGTAGGGCAGGGCCGGCTAGAATGGAGGGGACAGAGGAGAGGGCAGTCAGAAAAGGCACTTGCAAGCAATGGCTTGCAAGAGGTGCTAAAAATAAAAATTTGCACAACAAAGACTGGGTGGGGGTTAGGCGCCTGAGCCGCCTAGCCCAACACAAGTCTCCCAAAAGGCTGTAATCACTGAGCTAAAAAGCAGGCAGGCATTTCACAAAAGTACACAACAATAAAAAGTAAAACAGCTCCTTTTAGAGAATTTACATTTAACATTAACAGAGCAGTAATCCTGACCAGTTTTGGTGGTGCAAGTACAGCTAAAGTCAATGGGGAAGGCGCACAATCAGAGGCAAGGGCTGAGTCGGCGGTCGCCTTCCGATTGGCTCTGCGGCTTTCCCGTACCTTTCTGGCTGTCTCTCCCGGCCTCCTGGTTCCCTTGTCGGCTGTGCGGTGGCCGCGCCCCGCTGGCGGCTCGGAGCCCCTACGGTCTCTGGGTGCTGTAGGGCAGGGCCGGCTAGAATGGAGGGGACAGAGGAGAGGGCAGTCAGAAAAGGCACTTGCAAGCAATGGCTTGCAAGAGGTGCTAAAAATAAAAATTTGCACAACAAAGACTGGTGGGTGGGGGGGTTAGCGCCTGAGCGTCTAGCCCAACACAAGTCTCCCAAAAGGCTGTAATCACTGAGCTAACAAGCAGGCAGGCATTTCACAAAAGTACACAATAATAAAAAGTAAAACAGCTCCTTTTTAGAGAATTACATTTAACATTAACAGAGCAGTAATCCGACCAGTTTTGGTGGTGCAAGTACAGCTAAAGTCAATGGGGAAGGCGCACCAATCAGAGGCAAGGCTGAGTCGGGGTCACCTTCCGATTGGCTCTGCTGCTCTCCCGCACTTTCTGGTTGCCTCCCAGCCTCCTGGTTCCCTTTGTCGGTTGGGCAGGGCGCCCGCCCACTGTGGCCTCGGAGCCCCTACTGGTCTCCTGGGTGCTGTAGGGCAGGGCCGGGCAGGAAATGGAGGGGACAGAGGAGAGGGCAGTCAGAGAAGGCACTTGCAAGCAATGGCTTGCAAGAGGTGCTAAAAAATAAAATTCTGCACAACAAAGACTGGGTGGTGGGGGTTAGGCGCCTGAGCCGCCAGCCCAACACAAGTCTCCCAAAAGGCTGTAATCACTGAGCTAACAAGCAGGCAGGCATTTCACAAAAGTACACAATAATAAAAAGTAAAACAGCTCCTTTTAGAGAATTTACATTTAACATTAACAGAGCAGTAATCCCGACCAGTTTGGTGGTGCAAGTACAGCTAAAGTCAATGGGGAAGGCGCACCAATCAGAGGCAAGGCTGAGTCGGCGGTCACCTTCCGATTGGCTCTCGGCTTTCCGTACCTTTCTGGCTGTCCTCCCGGCCTCCTGGTTCCCTTTGTCGGCTGTGCGGTGGCCGCCGCCCGCTGGCGCTCGGAGCCCCTACGGTCTCTGCGCTGTAGGGCAGGGCCGGCCAGAATGGAGGGACAGAGGAGAGGGCAGTCAAAGGCACTTGCAAGCAATGGCTTGCAAGAGGTGCTAAAATAAAAATTTGCACAACAAAGACTGGGTGGGTGGGGTTGGCGCCTGAGCCGCCTAGCCCAACACAAGTCTCCCAAAAGGCTGTAATCACTGAGCTAACAAGCAGGAAGGCATTTCACAAAAGTACACAATAATAAAAAGTAAAAACAGCTCCTTTTTAGAGAATTTACATTTAACATTAACAGAGCAGTAATCCCGACCAGTTTTGGTGGTGCAAGTACAGCTAAAGTCAATGGGGAAGGCGCACCAATCAGAGGCAAGGCTGAGTCGGCGGTCGCCTTCCGATTGGCTCTGCGGCTTTCCCGTACCTTTCTGGCTGTCTCTCCCGGCCTCCTGGTTCCCTTGTCGGCTGTGCGGTGGCCGCCCGCCCGCTGGCGGCTCGGAGCCCCTACGGTCTCTGGGTGCTGTAGGGCAGGGCCGGCTAGAATGGAGGGGACAGAGGAGAGGGCAGTCAGAAAAGGCACTTGCAAGCAATGGCTTGCAAGAGGTGCTAAAAATAAAAATTTGCACAACAAAGACTGGGTGGGGGTTAGGCGCCTGAGCTGCCTAGCCCAACACAAGTCTCCCAAAAGGCTGTAATCACTGAGCTAACAAGCAGGCACATTTCCAAAAGTACACAATAATAAAAAGTAAAACAGCTCCTTTTAGAGAATTTACATTTAACATTAACAGAGCAGTAATCCCGACTAGTTTTGGTGGTGCAAGTACAGCTAAAGTCAATGGGGAAGGCGCACCAATCAGAGGCAAGGCTGAGTCGGCGGTCACCTTCCGATTGGCTCTGCGGCTTTCCTGTACCTTTCTGGCTGTCTCTGGATGCTCCCCTTCCTCCTTTTGAGATCATATGGGCTTCCCCTACAGAGAAAGGAGCGATAACCCACTTATATACTCACCATATAAAAGACATGGGCCAAGACACCACACAGATTAGGGCTAAATGGGAGAAGGAATTGACCATTCAGATTAAACAAGAAGACTGGGAGAAAGATTGGTCAGTAACATGGGCGACCTCCTCCTCGCTGTCCTGGTGTGAGTTTTTGTGGATAGTTCAAGTAAGATATTTCTTGGTTCCAGCAGTCCAAGCTAAATTCAGCTCTGACGGAATGGCGACCTGCTGGAGGAGGTGCCGGGACACCAGGGCCTCCCACTCCCATATCTTTTGGCAGTGCCCCCAGGTAGATCCTCTTTGGACTCGGGTGATAGGGCACCTGACTAAACTGTTTGAGGGTGTAAGAGTAGTGGGCCCGGAACACATGATGTTGGGCATGGAGCCTAAGGAATTAAAAGGAAAGGAGGCTAAATATCTGTGGCACATGCTGGTGGCGGCCGCATTGAAGGCCCTCACTAGGCATTGGCTACAACCAGACCCTCCGGAGGTTAAGGACTGGATTAGAATAGTTACACAAATACAGGAAATGGAAAGGATTACCAATTCCTTACAGCGTCAGCAGCCACAGCATATCAATGGATGGACTACATGGGAATCATATATGCCAGACATTGCTGTATTATAAAAATGATTGGAAGGAGAGGGGTTGGGCCCATTTATTCAATTAATTCATATTATTTTGAACCTGCCTTGTTCCTATGTATATTTTTAAGAGAAAATAGTTGCAAAATAGTAGAGAGAAACCTGCTTGTATATAGACTTTGATATGAATGGCTTGCTGTATATTAGAGTGTAATGTGACTGACTCTGTTTTAAAAATTGTTTTCTGCTGGTATTTTGCTCTCGGTGATGAGGGCTTTTTGTTTAATTGTTGGGTAGGAGTACACAGATATGAGGGACCGCAGCTTTGGTTTGCTTTGTATTGTTGGTTATTCTTTCATATATTTTGTACTTAGAGATCACTTTAATGTTTTAATAGACATTTGTATTTTGCAGAGACTGCTTTATGTTGTGATATATTTAGTGAAAAAAAAATATATGGGAATGTATTTGATAGAAGAGATGTATTGTTAAGCAGATGTGTGTGTGTGTGTGTGTAAGTATTTTGGAATGTATCCTTCTGGAAATTTTAATAAAGAAAAGAAAAAAAAAAAAAGAAAGAAACAGCTGTGATGGCACACATTGTTTTCACCTATTAACATCTACTAAGGTTTAAGTTGAAAGCCAGCCTGGTGGCACTGAGGGTTGAGGTGCTGGATGCCACACCTCGTGCCACGCCGGCAACCCGGGTTTGGGAGCGAGCTCAGCCCACCAGGGGTTGGCAGGGGAGGACAGGCTTGAGAGTCTGGAGGACTACTCTTCTGTCCTGGGGGGGGGTTCTGATCCTGGGCTGTGGTGACTCCTGGCAGTGGCTGGGAGCAGAGCAAGACCACGATCCAGCAACCAAAGGGATTGGCTGCGGCGGTGATCCTGTAGGGATGCATGGAAGTGTGCACGCCCGTGCTGGATGCATTGCATGCCTGAGACTAGGGGGAGGGACCAATACAAGGAAAAAATCCTTGTCCTCTGGATAGGTGAAGGCACCTCTGCCCCCACTGAGTCACACTCCTGATATCAGATTTCTCCTCTCCAGGGCCCAATCGCCCAACCTGGCTTACTAGATTGTAGATGGAGTGCCCTGGGCGGATAGGGTGGCCCCACCTCAGGGGGGGGTTCAGAGCCAGGGGGTTTCGCCAGGTTGGTGCGAGGAGATGGAAGGATCTCAGGTGGGAGGTAGAGCTTGGAGTGAGGCAGAGGCTACCGGAGAGAGTTCCCCGAGGAAGGAGCATAAAGAGAATAAAAAAAAAAAGGATTAAATTGAAAACAATGGGAGCCATCACAGCTGTTCACTGTAACTGGGGTTCACTATAACGAGGGAGTACTGTACTTACTGTTTGTTTATTTATTTGTTTGTTTTCTTATTTGTTGTTGTAAGGTGCTCTGGGCTTGTTGGAAAGGGCACCAAACAAATAAAATGTGCTCTTTGTACACCATAAATCTTTCCATCTTTTAATCAGTTAAGTGTGCAGCACCCTCCTGGGAAGTCCTTAATTCCAAAGGCTGTGACCTGCTTTCGTTACAGTATCCCTGGAAAGCTTAGTTATGTGATGGACTCCCACAAAGGACGTGATAACCAAGGGCTTATTATTAGCTGATCCGTGTTAAGCATTGCTGGTTGACAGAAACCATGTCCCAGCCAGTGATGGCTCTCCAGGGTCTGAGTCTGTATTCTTCTCAAGTGCCTGCAAGGGGGTTAAGTGCTCACTGTTTACCCACAGATGCTTTGTAACGTTCCATGCCTGCTTTTCAGCCTCAAAGTGAATGTAAAGCTACCAAATATTTACATTTGATATTATAATTAAGATATTTGAAGCAAGTTTCCAGTATCCAGGAAAACATTAAAAAACTTCAGAGGAGGGGGGAAAAAGGCTGGGATGAAGTACTGTGTTCTGATATCCTGTTTACATGCAATTGTTCTCTTTAATATAGAATAAGTGAAGGTTAATAAGAAAGCTGAGGGAATATAAGTTGATCGGTGTCTGAATATATTATTTTAAAAGTTATACTGGATAATACAAAATCACTTCAACCACTTGTTTTAGATGAAAGTTGAGGCCTTCGTTGCATTGTGAATGAGATCAAGGTCTAGTAATGTGTGTCTCAATGGCAGCATGGAGTGCTGTGGCGCAGAAGTCCAGGGTTTACAAGTGATCAAAGGTCTCGCTCTCACTCTGTCCCAGGCTGATGGAGAGTTGGCATATCCTGCAGGTTATGTGTTTGCCTTTGTGGGGAGAGAGAGAGAGAGGCAAATAGGGCTCACTTAACAGCAACCTCATAACTGTTCCATCAGAGGTACTTGTGTGTCAGTTTTGGATGACAGCACTCACCCGTACCTGAAGTGGTAAAGATGCAGCCTGCAGAAATGCTGTGGGACCATGAGGTTCTGATTTAGCAAAACACAAAGAAAAATAATGTATTTACCCACTTACTCCGAGGTAGTGTGCCTTTCTATGTGGTTGATCCTGTTACACCCCCACGCTCCCCAGCCATTGTCACAGAGTACTCTATCTCCCAGTGCCCCCAGTGGCCATCCCTCTGAAGACACAAATTACGGCCTAAGCTGCTGGAGACGTCTATGTGCCTGCGATCCCTTTTAGTATCTTATTTGTTTCGTAAAGCACGTGGTTGCACTAATTGTACCAGTGCTGACTGTGCTCCTTTAGCTGAATCAGCACTGGTACAGTATGGTACTTGAATACTGATCCTCTGTCAGGATCTGGATGTGCACATGCAGAACCTGCAGGTCCTGAGTGAGGATCAGTATTTAGGGCACAGATATTGGGGCCGACTGCCTCCTGTGGTCTGACATACAGTGTGCATCGCCTACTCCAAAAACCACGTGGTAAGTACATCAACATTTCTTTCAAAATGCTGGAAATGCAACAAATAACAAAATGCATTTAGTAACAGTTTTTTAAACAGTACTTGCTACTGATTATATCAGTTTACATGCCAATCCACAGGGACAGCTCCACAGAAGGGTTTTGAAACATAGACTTTGGGCTGAGGAAATGTCAGAAACATTTTAAAACATACTTAAACAGGGAACAGAAGTTCTTGCACAATCATATAGACATGGGCCCACATATTCAAAGGAGAGGCACGGCGCATCTCTTGATGCGCCCGTGCATCTCTGGACTAGCAGTGGCATTGGTGGGAGTGGCAATATTCAGAAGCCCCCAGTTTGCCATGCAAACCCAACTGCGCCGCAGCACTGAATATTGCAATGCAGGCATGCAAATGAGAAGTCCCTCATGCATATTCCTCGCATCGTAATATTGAAACCTCCCCTGGTGAAGACACAGCGGGATGCGCCCGCACAAAGTTAGGAAACCAAAACCCTGTCCTAACTGTGCGGAGCAGGGTGGTGCCCTGCGCATAGTCCAGGGCTGGTCACATGATCCTCCCCCAGCCCCGATCACTGAGAGTCATAAACAGTAAAAAGTATCCCCTTTTCCATAGTGTAGTGTCCCCCCTCCCTACCCCGATCACAGACTGTCAGAAAAACATAGCCATATCCCCTTTTCCATAGTGTAGTGTCCTCCCTCCCCACACCGATCATAGACTGTCATAAAAACATAAACATATCCCTGTTCCATACTGTAGGGTCCCCCCACCCCAATCACAGTGTAGTGTCCCCCCCTCCTGTCCATGATCCCCAATGAATAAAAATACCCATGCACGTGGTGTCAAGCACCCGGTCTACCTGGTCTGACTTTGGCAAGTTGGCAATTGAGGACATTCTGCAGGTTATCCAAGATATCTGCCCAACCTACTGTAGTCTGGATCTGGGCCCAACATGCTTCCTAATGGGGTGCGTTGAAGTTATCGGCCTGACCCTCACTGAGATAGTTTGGTGCTCGTTGGAAATGGGTGTTTCTGGACCCCCTGAAGGAGATGGTATTAGTACCCCTTCTGAAGAAATCTTCCCTTGATCCTGACTGATTAGCAAACTACAGACCAGTCTGTAACCTGCCTGCCCTTTGTGGGTAAGGTTTTTGAGAAGGTGGTCGCAGTGCAGCTGGACGACCATTTAATATCTCATAATGTCTACGATCCTCTCCAGTCTGGGTTTAGGAAGAGGCATAGTACCGAGACTGCCCTGGTTCGGATGCTTAATGATCTCCTGATAGTGAGAGAATGGGGGAGCCATACCATCTTAGTTCTTGATTTCTCTCTCTAGCATTTGACAGTGTAGACCATGGGGTGCTGCTGGAGCACCTGCGGATTTTCTGTGGACTTTCTGGTGCAGTTCTCAGATGCTTTTGATCCTTCCTCACTGGCAAGACTCTGAGGGTGGTGATGGGGATTTATTCCTCTGCCCCTCTCCCCCAGTCATGTGGCGTTCTGCAGGGCTCCATGCTGTCTCCCATGTTGTTTGCAGTGTACATGCTGCCATTCGGAGACCTCATAAGGTCATATGGGCTGAGTTTTCACTGCTATGCAGATGATACTCAGCTCTACATGTCCTTTGCACCTGAACAGAGTGGGATGGGTTTGGTATTTAACCACTGCCTCTCTGAGATCCAGGATTGGATGAGTGCCAACTGGCTGAAGTTGAACTTGGATAGGACTGAAGTGTTGGTTGTAGACCCAGGTCACCATGGCTTGGGGTTGTCAGCTGGTCAGCCATCTGAGCTTCAGCTCGGGGTGACCAGCTGCTTACCTTGGACCGGGCGAGAAATCTGGTTGTTGTGTCTGATAGCAGCCTGACATTAAAGTTTCAGGTGTCTGCTGTCATTAAGACCTCTTTTTTCCATCTGAGGAACATTCCCCAGATCAAGCACCCGGTCCCACCTGGTGATCTTCCAACGTTAGTCCACGCCTTTGTAACCTCATGCCTTGATTACTGTAATGCCCTATACCTAGGACTACCGGGGGGTGATATCTGCCGACTGCAGCTAGAGCAGAATGCGGCAGCCAGGTTGTTGACTGGCTTACCAAGATGTTGCCATGTCACTCCTGTGCTCCGCGGCCTGTATTGACTGCTTGTGCACTGGCGGATCACCTTCAGGGTCGGCTTACTGACCTATAAAGCCCTGCACAGACAGGGTCCATGCTACTTGCAAGATCTTCTCTGTCCCTATCGCCCTCTCCACTCTCTCTGCTCCTCTAGCAAAGGATTGCTAGAGGTTCCCAGGGTTCAATTAAAGACCTCTGAGGTCTGCTCTTTTGCTTTTGTGGTCACTGCCCTGTGGAATTCTCTACCTCGTCTGATCAGAGAGTGCTTGACCATCGAGAGCTTCAAAACTGCTCTGAAAACCCATTTATTTCAGTTGGCCTTTCCTGATCCAAATAATAAACATCTGTGAGTCTGAATCTGAGTGTTATAATTATGTGACAGTTATTTTTATTACAAAGAGTATTTTTGCTGTTTGATCTTACTCTGTTTATTACTGTACTTTATTTCTACTGTTTTTATTGTACAGCGCTGTGATCTTTCGGAACAGCGCTCAAAAATAAATTTAATTTGATTGATTTGGGTTGATGCCCTGAACCCATCCTTTCCATAGTGTAGGGTCCCCCCCTCGATCACGGAGTGACAGTATAGTACATAAGAGCCCCATTTCCATAATGTAAAGGACTCCCCTCCCCAATCCCAATCCTCAATCAATGTACAAAACACATGCTCTCCGTTTCCATAGTGAAGTGGCCCCCTCTCCCCAGACCCGATCCCCGAGTGATGTACAAAACACATGATCCCCATTTCCATAGTGTAGGGCTCCCTTCCAGCCCTGAGCACTGTCCGTGATACACATTACAAAGATTCCCCGATTTCCATAGTGTAGTGTCCCCCCACCCTTGTAGGCAGTTACTCCCTCCCCGCACCCTTCCAACCCAACCTGTGCTGGTGACTGGCACAGCCCTCCACACCCTGCCACGGCCAGCCATCTTCTGATTGGTATCTAAGTTCATATAGTACGCACCACGTACTGCGGTACTGCACAAACTCAGCACCGATCAGTCACCGCTGGCCATAGCAGAGAGTGGAGGGCTGTGCCATTAACTGGTCAGGCAGGTTGGGGGGCAGGAGGAGGTAACTGCCTACCTTGATGAGGGGACACTACATGAAATCAGGGATTCCTTGTAATGTGTATTACATACAGAGCTCTGGGCTGGGGGGCTACACTATGGAAATGGAGATCATGTGATCTTACTAGAGGGCTCTTGTAGTAGGTCAGTGCTCCAGATAACTTTTTAGGACAGGAAGTAAAAACGTCCTAGTTGTCCAAGCTGGTAGTATTCCGGTATGCCAGGTTGTACCGTATATACCGCTTATAAGTGTGGGGGTGGGGTGGGGGTATGATTGGCTAGTCATCAAGCTATGCTTCTTGTTTGACCTGCTTATAAGTTGGGGTGCATAAATATGCTAATCAAGACACTCAATTTGCGGTTTTTGTAAACTTGATTTATTTTGTTAAAAAAAAATTTAAACAAGAGGAATCAAGATCAAGATGAAGCGCATGTTACGTGCTTGAAAGGTTCACATCAGTGCGTTCATTCAAAACCAGAAAACTCAGTTTCGTCATCCTCGTCATCTGAAATAAACAGCATGAGAAGCTGCAGCTCTGTAAAGGAGATATCATCATAGATATCATCAGGTTCTGCAGCTGTTGTATCATAGTTCTCTGCATCATCCGATCATGCAGTCTCTCCCCCTATCATATCTTCGTACAAGAAGTGGTCCTCAGTCCCGTCCATACAATTTGAAATTCCGCATTTCTTGAAAGTCTTGATTATGTTGCTTGCTCTCATTTATAACAAAACTATGGAAGCTGTCCACCTTTTTGTTAACATCTGATGGTAATTTTTGTGCAATATGGGTTCTTTGCCGCAAGGTTAGTCCGTGTCTTCGCATAAAACGGGTGCACCAACCCGATGACGCCTTGAAGCTTTCAAACCCCTCTAAACCAAGTTTGTTCGCTAATGCTAATGCCTGGAGACTTATTGCCATCCAATTTACAATATAGCCCTGCTGCCTGAGTTCCGTGTTACAGGTATCCGGGTTACTCTCTTCCACCTCCTCCTCCTCCTCCTGCTCCGCAGGTGGATTTGAAGTCGGTCATGGCCTCTTGGTGGGCTGAAGCCAAATCTCAGCTGATGTCGGAATTGGAGAGACATCAGCCGACGCTGGCTCCGACCCCAGGCCCCGGTCGTCTGCTGACGGACACTCCTTCACCGGTCCCAGTTGACAGCCCAGGACCATCTACTGGCACTTGTCCCTGGGAATTCACCCTCCCTGTGGATGTTTCCAGACCAATGAATTTGCCTCTCCCTCCTGTGGTTACTTCCAGTTCACAGGAGTCCTCCGACTCAGATGGAGATTATGAGCCAATAGACTCTGGAGAGGAACCTCACACTCCAGAATGTCCCACTTCAAAGGACTCTCCTAAGTCCCCATGGAGAACCCTTCCTTTTTGGAGTTGCTTAGGAAAATCCAAGAGGCCTATGATTGGAAAAAGGTGGAGCAGGATATCCAGTGTCAGAGACTTGCTGAACATTTAGGCTTAGTGGTAGCCTCACCGACTCTCATTCCTCCTTGGATTGAGCCTCACCAAGATTTAGTTACCACAGTCTGGATGCAGCCCTCCTCGCTGGCTACCCTAGCTCGCAAGGCGGATAAGCTACATCAGTCGCCATAAGTTAAGGACTTCCTCAAGTCTTCAACCCAAGGCGGATTCGGTGGTCATCAGTGCTGCTCACGACAGGACCTCGAGTCCCAAACATCTCAGCTCCATCCCTCCAGACAAAGATTGTAAGATTCTGGATCAGTATGGCAAAAAGCCTCTACTTGCAGCCTCTACTTTGGGCATCAGGGCACTGAATTACATTGCCCACATGGAGCATTTCCAGAAGTCCCTCTTAATCCAGGTGTCTTCTAAGCTGGACTCTCTCCCTGACTCCACTGTAAAACAAGAGCTCGGGGACCTTGTCCACTCGGCTAGATCTGCCTGCTGGCATATGCTCTGAGCAACCTATGATGCTGTGGATACAGACAGCTGTAGTTCGGCCTTTGCTTTCGGTCTATGCAGACATGCCTGGCTCCGAATTTCGGGTCTGTCTCACGAAGTTCAGTTGGCCATACAGGACGCGCCCTTCCGAGGGTCGGTCCTTTTCAGAGGAGAAGTTAAGGACATCCTCACTGACCTTCAGGCCTAGAGTCAAGCCCCATGGTTGGTGCAGCTCATGTACAAGTCTCCCCAGGGCCAGAAACACCCTTTCAATGCCAAAATCATCATCAGTCGAAGCAGACACCAGCCAGCCGACAAAATAAGCACAGGGCTGCATCAGTAGCCAAAGCCCCCCCCCGACCAAAGCCCGTAGAGCTGTGGGAGCCATGACTGCTGTCTTCCCTTCTGCCTCTTGACTCATTGCCTCTCCCCCTCCTTCTGGATTCCAGTCCAGAGGAGCTGGTAGACAGCAGATTCTCTTGCCACCTGCTGTAATGGGAGAGGATAACGTCAGACTCTTGGGTGCAACATCTGGTGTCCCAG
Organism: Neoceratodus forsteri; assembly: GCA_016271365.2. Classification (NCBI taxonomy): domain Eukaryota; kingdom Metazoa; phylum Chordata; order Ceratodontiformes; family Ceratodontidae; genus Neoceratodus; species Neoceratodus forsteri. The sequence continues at coordinate 421,841,289 of CM057459.1, read as the reverse complement.
GGGCACTCGACTTGAGTTAATTCAAAAAAAAAAACACAGACCTCCTCCTCAGTCATCTTACGGTCTCATCTCCCCCTAGTAAGTGAGGAGATAAGCGCTCTTCTTTCGAAGGATGCAATAGAACCAGTTCCCCTTCTGTATCAGGAGACGGGCTACTATTCCCACTTTTTTCTTGTGCTCAAGAAAACGGACATCCTGAGGCCCATCCTGGATCTCAGCTCTCTCAGTCAGGTTTGCGGAGTACAAAAGGTTCAGAATGCTTTCCCTTCAGGGCCTTCTTCCTCTACTGAGATCGGGTCTGTCGTTATATGCCTTGGACATACAGGATGCCTACCTGCATATTCTCTTATGTCCGTCCCACCGCACGTTCCTCTGCTTTTGCTTCCAAGGGGGAACATTTTCAGTTCAGGGTCCTCCCTTTTGGCCTTTTCTCAGCTCCCTGGGTGTTCGTCTTTTGGTGGTGGCAGCTTCCCTGTGCACCCAGGGGGTGCAGGTGTTCCCTTACCTGGATGACTGTCTGATTGCTGCCTCATCCAGGGAGGATCTGCTGCACTCCCTCCATATCACCCTGCAGCTTTTCCACAATTTGGGAATCACTGTCAATCAGGCCAAATCACATTTGGTCCCATGCCAACACCTTTAGTTTATTGGGGCGGTGTTGGATACCTGTCTGGGCAAAGCCTTTCTTCCCCTGGACAGGATCAAGACTTTGCAGCAGCAGGTATGCATTCTGTTGGGTCAGAAATGCGTACCAGCTCGTAAGGTCCTTCGCCTCATGGCAGCTACCATACTAAGAGGTCCTCTGGCCTGCCTGCACATGAGGGTCTCACAGTGGACCCTCAAAGTCCAGTGGGACCAGTCCACAGATGAATTGGATCATGAGATTCTTATTTTGGACCCCCATGGCCAGGGATTTCAGATGGTGGTTAATCCCGGAGAACCTCTCCTGGGGGGTTCCCTTCAGCCTTGCAGCTCCCTCCCAGACCCTGACCACGGAATCTTTCGAGGGTCAGCTGGGGGGCCCATCTCGGGTCCCACAGGACCCAAGGGAGCTGGTCCCAAAGAGAGTCACAGTTGCACATCAATGTGCTAGAGTTGAGGGCAGTGCTCTATGCTCTCCAGAGGCTCTCCATCCCCTCATTCTTCCTGGTCATCTTCAGATCCAGTCAGACAACATGTGTGTCATCTGGCATCTCAACAAACAGGGGGGGACTCGTTCTTACCCCCTCTGTTGGGAGGCGATGAGGATATGGTTTTGGGCCTCGCAGCACAACCTTCACCTGACAGCGCGCCATGTGCCGGGGGTTCAAAACTCTCTCACAGATGCTCTCAGTCAAACTTCGGTGAGTGCTTACAAGTGGGGAATTAAAGCAGGAAGTATTAGATGGCGTGTTCGCCCAGTGGGGCACACCGCAGATAGATCTGTTTGCCTCCCCAGCAGCGCAGATTTTCCCGCCTTCTGCTCACTCGCCCCCGGGTGAGATGTTTTTTGGCAGGACATGCTGTCTCTGTCTTGGAAGGGCAGATTTGTCTACACCTTCCCTCCAATTCCTTTAATCCCGAGAGTTCTGAACAAACTTCGGGCAGAAGGGGCGAGCATGATTCTCATCGCTCCCTTCTGGTTGAGGCAAGTCTGGTTCTCTCTGCTGCAGCTGCAGTCGGAAGAGCCCCCCCTTTCTCTTCCACTCTCCCAGGATTTGCTGACCCAAGATCAGGGGACCCTAGTACGTCGAAGGCTCAGATCCCTCCACCTTCATGCTTGGCTCCTTTAGACATAGCTGCCATTCGCTTTGACATTTCCCCAGAGGTAGCCAATATCCTGGTGGAGGCCAGAAAGCCTTCCACCAGGTGCATATATGCCATGAAGTGGAAACGGTTCACTATTTGGGCAGCTTCCAAAGAACTGGAACCATTTTCCTGCCCAGTAGCCAGGATCCTGGACTACCTAAGGCACCTCTTTGACCTGGGTCTCAGCTACTCCTCACTCAAAGTACACTTGTTGGCCATTTCAGCTTAGGAGATAGGTCAGTGGCTCAACAGGAAGTCTTTAAGATCTTCCTCAAAGGGGTTCTTCATCTGAAGCCCCCTATCCACAATCCGCTCCCCCCTCCATGACCTTAATTTCATTTTGGAAAAACTCAGGCTACCTCCCTTTGAGCTGGAAGCAGAGGCAGACATGCGTTTTCTTTCCCGGAAAACTCTTTTCCTCGTGCCCATTACCTCAGCTTGGAGGATTTCCAAGCTTCAGGCACTTATGTGCTGGGTCCCTTACCTGATTTTCCACAGAAACAGAGTGGCTATGAGGACCAACCCTAAGTTTCTCCCCAAAGTCGTGGCGGAATCTACGCTCAATCAATCCATTGAGCTTTTGGTCTTCTTTCTGGGGTATTCCAATCAAGGGGAACATCTCCTTCACACCATTGATGTCCATCAGATCTTGCGGTATTATACCAACAGAACAAAAGGACTCCAGGAAGACAGACTAGTTGTTCGTCTCCTTTGCTCCTAAGAAGGAGGGCCTCGCTGTGTCCAAACAATGCCTCTCTAAATGGTTGGCAAACTGTATCACGTACTATTACAATAAGTACGACAAACCCTTTCTGGGTGAGGTGCAGGGTCATTCTACCAGGGGCATGGCAGCTTCTGCTGCATGCTTTAAGAATGTCTCAGCTGCAGAAATCTGTGCCACGGCCACCTGGACGTCGGTTCATACCTTTACCAAGCATTACAGCTTGGATGTTGCCTCTTGCCGCAGAGCAGGATTTGGCCTGGCAGTCTTACAAGGGCTCTTTTCTTGAGCCTGGGATCTGCCAGATGACTTTTTTGGGTCGACAGATTGTTCTCTTTCCTCCTCCCTGGTTTCTGTTGTTACAAACTGCTTGGGACTCAGTCCTGTTTGTGAATACCTACTGCAAGAGCCCTGTCAAAGTAAGATAGTACAGTTACATAAGAATTTACCATAACAGTAGATCTTCGAGAGAGGCTCTTGCAGTAGGTATTGCTTTCCCTCCCTCCTTCCCCTTGGATTTCCTTTGCTTTCCTCTTTAGGAGGCAAGCCTTTCTCCTGTCAGCCTCCGCCAGGAGAACTGGAGGGCGGGTGTGGGACCGCCCCTTTATACTGACGTATGCTGGCGTCGGTCAGCTGACGTCGGGAGCGGTCCCTGCCAGAGACTGCTAGCTAGAAGATTTTTCCGTGCGGTTCTGGTGCCTGATGGCGTAGTCCTATTTGTGAATACCTACTGCAAGAGCCTCTCTCGAAGATCTACTGTTACGGTAAGTTCTTACATAACTGTACTTTTTGTACATTGCATGGGGATCGGGGCTGGGGAGGGTGGTCCACTATACTATGGAAACAGAGATTGTGGATTTTGTACATCGCTCCAGGATCGGGGTTGGGGAGGAGGGTTAATTAAACTATGAAAACGGGGACCATGTGTTTTGTACATCGATCGGGCATAGGGAGGGGGGACCCTACACTATGGAGATGGGGCTATGTTTATATTTTTATGACAGTCTTTGATTGGGGCAGAGAGGTACCCTACACTAAGGAAAGAGGGTTATTTGTTGTTTCATCTGACACTCTGTGATTGGGGCTGGGGAGGGGTGGGCTGGCCTGGAGCATATAGCCCGACACAGCCATGCTAATGAGCCCATAATGGGCATGCATGATGCCCCTATGCGCCATGCATGCCCAATGAGCTCATTAGCATATTTTGGTTGAATATCACCCTTGGGGGAAATGGTGCATCCAGGTATGTGCCACGCATTCCCCCATGGGTGGTCTTCAGCCCCGAACCCTGGATGCCCTGTGCCAGACATGGCGGCCACCCGCTATGTGCTGCACATCCAGGGTCCGATATTCAGACAGAATGCATGATCTGTTCCGATTGCACATTCTGTTTGAATATCTCATCAGAGCTGGCTGGCCCTATTTTTTTGTGTGACACATCAATTTGCGCGTCATCCGGCTGGCTTTGAATATGGGGCCCATGTTGTCTAATTGAGACTAGGTGTCACCGCTTATGAATATTTGACACTGGTGACTTGAACTGCATTCTGATCATTGATTACTTAGCAACTGAATAGCTCATTTGCATTGTTTGTAGTGTGATAAATTCTGATGCACACAGGACTAACATTTTAATATAGATCTTATACATTAAATGGGAGAAGAATAATCCCACTTAGATTAAGATAAATTTGTGCCCATAGTATTGTCTTAATTTCAAGTTTCTTTTTGTGAATTATTTGGCTGAAATATATGTGTAACCCCCCTACTAATGGGGGTTCCTAGAAGCCTTTCCCAGAGCTTGCCTAAATGCTCCATGCCTGACTGGTGTTCGAAGCGAAGGTCAAGTAAATGGGGCGTTGTAGAGTGCTTTTGAGGCCTCCAGTTCTGCCCCTGCAGGAGCTGCCTGCCTGCAGGCTGTAGTGGTACAAATGGGGGACTGGGTTTCTGCTCGAATCCTCCCTGGATTGCTGTTTGATCGCTCTGTTTCTGCAGTCGCTAGGAGCGCTGGGGGCGATCTGAAAGATGTAGTTGTCCCTTGGAAACATGTATAGTGTTGGTATAATTGCAGTTTGTTTAACTTTTTTCCTTTGCAGCTGGGACTTTATGCTGTGCCCTCATTCTGGACCGGACTGTGCTAAAGGGTCCAGTAGAGATCGGGTACTCAGAAGGGCGACTGGTGACCAACCGAAAGCAGGACCCCTCAGGGTGTCGACTGACCAATGAGGACACAGCTTGTAATGCTGGGAAGTGGCATTATGGGCTATGGTGCTTTTTTTGCACCACTGAGAGAAAAAGTTAAGTGACTGGCACCTAAGGCCAGCCAATGGGATCGGGTGGTGCCCGAGTCAGAGAGCTGCACCCCACTGAGAGGGGGCAGAGGCGTTGCGGCTGTGCAGGAGAAGGGAGCTCTGAGCTCCTGCGGCGTAATTGTTCACGCGGAAACGCGAGAATGGCCTGAGGCGGACGCTTGGTACGCCAGCTGCCCACAGACAAAATCCGCAGGCTTGCGGTCAGAGGAGGCTGTGAACAAGCACAGCTACTCACCAGGCTTCACCTGAGGAGGACTGGAGAATTTGCTAAATCGCGCTCAAGTCTGTCAGGACAGTGAAGCTGCAGTGAAACGCCCGTGTAGCTGTGAGTTTGCTCGGGTCCTTGAAGCAGCTACCTGGTATGGTACCCCTCTGTGTTTTTTCCATATGAATGTGTGAGGAGGCCTTGAAGCTCAGGCTCAGCCCTGAGAGTGTGAAAGCGCGGTCCTCTGCTGGAGTTGTGAGTACTGAATCAGGGTAGCTCCCTGCTAAAAGGTTACAGATAAAGGCACAATCGTTTGTTGTATTGCTGACTGCACCAGTTGAGCTTTCTGGCTCCACCTGATCTCTTAGGGATTAACTACTCGTTTGTGTCAGGGCCCCAACCAGCTGCATCGAGAAACTAGCCATTAGGGCTTGGGTACCCCTAAGCAGTACTTAGTAGGTCAGGCATGTGCACAGAGCCATAGGTAGATTGCTATATACAGTAGTGGTAAGCCAGTCAACCTGATTCCCCCCGGTCCTTGTTATTTCCCCTCAAATAAATCAGATTGCTTGTTTTGCAAAAGTACACTGGCTAGTCTGTGTATTAGTGGTGAAATACTGCACAGTGAATGTGGTGTAACTGTACCTTACTTTCTAGGGGTTCCCCAGAGTGAGCTGACTGGTTCAAGCCAGGGGGTAAGTGTATATGTTAGAGATACGGAAAGTGAACTGCGTGGGCCACTAGTGGGAAGAAGTGGGGTTGCAGCAACCCAGAGGGCTGTGACCGAGTCGTCCACGACTGTTTCAACCCCGACCTCTGGGTGGAGGCACCCGCCAACAGATCTGGGCCCCTCACCCTTTCGCAGGCAGGAGTAGTAGCCCTTAGGATAGCGCCCCCTGGGGGTTACATATGGATACATCAAAATAATATGGTACAAAGGCATACAAAAATATCTTTGTAATATCACTGTTCAAAAGTGATGATACCATCTTTCTGATGCCGTAATAGTATTGTTCAGAGCCCATAATACTATCGTTTGGAGCTCTGAACGATAGTATTATCACAGAAAGAGAGTGCTTTTCTTTGTGCTATTGGATCATACTAGAGCTAGTAACTATGGTACCCACTGCAGTTGCTCGGGGCACAACCTGTCAGTCAAAACCATACTTTATCATTGGCCGCTTTTGTATTCTGAGTAGGCAGAATAGTTTTGAAATCATGGCAGTTGTGTCTCATTTAGTGAGAGAAAATTGTAGCCTTGCACTAATTTTTATTTTTTAATTATTTTTCTGTTATATTAAAGGATTATCTGATTGACCCTGCCTGCACCGAGCATCTCTCAAAACCAACCAGGCAGGACTCGCTATCGAAGCTAATGAACAGAGGCACTGTGACCCTGACAAAAAATGGTTAAAGCCTGGGTTAAAGCGAGTGAGTGTTCCGTGCAGCGATTGGGCAGCCAGTTTCCCAAGATAGCAGAATGAATCTGAGTCCCCTTATTTATTTATTTATTTATTTATTTATTTATTTTACAGATCCATATATTACAAAAAAAACAGTTAGGGGACTGGGTATTAATCTGGTGTAATACCATCTCAAGGTTCTGGGGACATGGGAACCTCTAGATGGTATTACACCCTTGTAATACCCAGTCCCCTATCTATTATTCTATTTATATGTAACGAAGCCTTTGATTATTTTGTTTGAAATATTATTATTACAGTGTCATTTAAAAACTGTGAAAACATCCATAAATTATGGTAATTTGCAGTCTTATAATTTAAGCCCTTTTTGAGTAAAAATCATTTTCAATTGGTTGTTTTGAAATATCTGGTTTTAGGATATTTATACTGTTTCTCAAGTATATGGCTGTGTAATTCTTTAGTACCCAGAAGATACTGGATATGTAATGCCTTACTGTTACTCAGTTTAATTGCTTTATACACTGTTGTATTATACATAAAAATGAATGAAGGTATCTATATGTGTAACCCCTAGATGGCGCTATCCCAGGGGCTACTACCCCTGCCTGATTTGCCACTAACAGGTTGAGGGGCCTGGATCCAATGGCGGGTGCCTCCACCCAGAGGTCAGGGTTTGCAATAGTTAAACTAACTTGGTCACAGCCCTCTGGGACACTGCAACCCCTTTCTTCCCACTAGTGGCCCACACAATATATCAGAATTACCTTCACAGTATACACTTACCCCCAGGTCTGGTTCCGCACTGGGACCTCCTGTGAAATGAGATACAGTGCAACAATCACAGTACAGTACTTTAACATAGACAAATACCTCAGGCAGTATAACTTTGCTGAAACAAGCAGCTCTGATTTATTTAGGGGATATAACAAGGACAGGGGAAATCAGGTTAATTAGCTTATCACTCTAATAATCTACCTATGGCTCTGTGCACAGGCCTATCCCTATCAGTTACTGTCCCTGGGTACCCAAGCCCTAGTGGCTAGTCCAAACCGTGGCAGCTGGTAGGGGCCCTTTCACACAGAGAAAGGAGAATTAAACAGTCAGCAGTACAGTAATTCCATTTGGATTTAATGTGGCAATTCAACAGGGAGCGACCTGAATTAGTACTCACGACCTCCAAATAAGATAGGGTCCTTCAATGTCAGTAGGGCTCACTTGAGGTACACAAACCTCTTCACACATCCATATAAAAGAAAGCACTATACCAGGCAGGCTGCATCTGTATCCGATCGTAATTACTGCACAATACCCAGGAGAACACACAGCAGATTCAGTTCCTGACAGACCGATGCAATTTTCAGCAATTCTTCCAGTCTTCTACAGGGTGAGCCTGGTTTCTACTCTTCAGAGATCCTTTGATTCTTTTCACAGGACGGATTCAGTCCTAACAAGCTGCAGACCGGAGCTCTGGGCCTTACACACGTTTTTTGACTAAAACTGCACACTGAAAAAGCACAGGGCTCCTTCCTTCTTCACTGACAAAGCTCAACTGAAACTCCAACTGACAAAACCGGGCACTTCCTTTGAGTTCCTCCCAGTTCTTGACTGGATTGGCTGTCACTCACAATAGACTGCTGCTGTTGGTCCAAAAGGCACTGAAGTCTAAACTACATCTCCCAGAGTCACTGCCCATACAATCCTCTTGTGGCTGGCTCAGATTATGAGTCCAAGTTCTGATTCGTCCAAGGCACCATTTTAGAGCTAGCTTACCCCACACTGATTGGTCCAGTTCAGCAGTTCAAAACTAGAATGGGAACTAGCAGACACAGTTCTGACTGCAAAGAAAGCAGGTTAGACAAACTGTAATTTCATTATTACTCTAAATAATTTCTGGCAAACAGTTACATCTTTCAGATAGGTTCCCTTTGCACTCCTAGTGACTGCAAAATGAAGTGAATTAGCAGCAGCTCGAGTGGTACTCAGAGAAGCACACAGTCCCCCCATACAAACTAATTATGTCTGCAAGCAGACAGCTCTTAAAGAGACAGTACCAGAGGCTCTAAAACACTCACTGATAAATGGCTTAAATGCCAAACACCATTCAGGCTTGGAGCATTCAAGCAAGCTCCTGAAGTCTTTTGGGAACCCCCATTTGCAGGGGTTACACCCTTCTTGGTCTGGGAAAGCTTGACGTCCGCCAAGCAAGTACTCCCCATAAGTTTAACTGCAACCATACATTTGATTAGGCCTGCATGCATGTAATCATCAGTCAATATATCATTTTACCAAGAACACATTTCTGAAACATTGCAGTACGTCACTCTTTACACAGTATTACATACACATTGTACCATAACTCAAGTTATTACCTCTTGTACATGAAACCTGAAGAGAGGGGGCCCTTCCCTATCAGTTACCTTGGGGCTGGATGGGGCAAGGGCACCATACTTAGAGGGCAACACAAGTAACTTGGAGTTAGCACTGATGCTCAGTTTGGGCAATGAGCTCAGGGACACATACACTCCTTTATGGACAACATTGAGAGGCAAGTCCACAGGCCTCCCAAGTGAATCATAACTGAGGTGCACCACAGGCTTTACAGCTCGACCAGTCTTTCTAGGGGGAACTGTTATAGTCTCTGCACTCTGAGCCTCATTTTCAGCATTGTCCTCACTTGTCAGGGGAGTCTCCATGGGGGTAGAGAGGCTAGAACTTGGGGCACTTTCAGCTCCAGGAGTTACAGTTTCTGAATCCACAACATTTGGCTCGCATGGAGAGCTTTCGGACACTGGCAGTGGACTGTCAGGGCACTCAAAATACTCTTCTTGTTCGGGTGTATCACCAGTCTGCCCCAATCTATCATTTTCCTCCCCTGAAAGCTCAAACAGTTCAACCATGCACAATGATTCCATTTCATCTGATCTGATGCTTTGCACTTCACTTTCTGGGAGCATTGGCTCCAGGGATGAAGCTGGGGGCTTAGACAGTCCAGAAGGCCCAGCTTCATCTCCAGTATTGACTAGGGGATTGCCCCGAAACAATTGACTCAGTTCGTAAGAAGGATAGTATTCAAAATCACTCTCACTTTGTTCCGATATGGACTGACAGTCATGCTCAACTGGGACTTGTGGAGGGAACACTTTAACTTTGCTTCTGTAGGTGCAGACTTTCTGATCTTTTCTTAGCAGCAGCTCTAGTCACTGGTCCAGAGGGCATCTTCTAGGGGCTCAGACTCAATTAAGATTTGTCCAATGGGCAGTAAATGATTTCTATGCATTGCTTTTACATCTTTTGAATTATTCTCAGGCCTTACTTTGTACACTGGCAGATCATCTAGTTTGCCCACTACAATGTGAGGGAGATGGTGCCATCTGTCAGCAATCTTGTGCTTGCCATGCAGTCCCAGATTTCTTAGCAATACCCGATCTCCCTCCTGGAGTTCCTGTGCTTTCACCTTTTTATCATACCTTTCTTTGTTGGCCAGATTTCTTTTGGCAGCCATGGTTTGAGCCAGTTGGTACGCATGAGTTAGCTGGGCCTTTAACTTTGCACATACTGTAAATAGTTGTCAGCTTGAACCCCATCAGGAGAGACCCCAAACACACATCTACTGGTAGTCGAGCTTCTCTTCCAAACATCAGGCGTGTAGGGGAGAATCCAGTGGCATCACTTTTGGTGCAGTTATAAGCATGTACCAGGGTGCTAATTTGTTTCCATCTAGGCTTGTCCTTTGGGTGCAGGGTGCCTAGCATATCTAGCAAAGTGCGGTTGAAACGTTCAGGCTGTGGGTCCCCTGGGGTGGTACGGAGTGGTTCTGGACTTTCGTACTCCCCACAGAGAAAGCATCTCTTTGATCAGACGACTCAAAGTCTCTCCCTTGATCAGAATGGATTCTTTGTGGAGCCCCATAGTGAACAAAAAAGTTTTCTACAAGTACTTTGGCCACAGTGGATGCTTTCTGGTCTTTGGTGGGGAAAGCTTGGGCATATCTCGTGAAATGGTCAGTGACCACCAACACATTACTGATATTTCTTTGATCTGACTCCAAACTCAGAAAATCAATACAGACCAGCTCCATGGGTGCACTGGTGGTGATGTTAACAAGGGGGGCAGCCCTCTGGGGCAAAGCTTTCCTCTGTAAGCAGCGACTACAAGTTCGAATGTGTTGCTCTACATCAGCCCCATCTTAGGCCAATAGAATCTGGATCTCACCAAGTCAAGTGTTCTGTCTATACCAAGGTGCCCATGTGGTTGTGCAAGGACCTCAGTACTGAGTCTCGAAAGGCAGTGGGCAGCACTAGTTGTTGTTTGTCTACTTGTCCCCTCTGTCTACTGTTTCTCTGTATAACAGTTTATTGATCAGTTTCAACTTAGGACCTTCTTTGTATAACAGTGCAGTTCTCAAATCAGTGGAGCGTAATTTGGACACATCTTTTCCTGCATAGAGGGCTTCTAAAGCTGCTTTGATCATGGGATCGCGGGATTGAGCCCGTAATACTGTCATTGTCCAGCTGAGGCAGTGCACCAATGTCTATTGCAGAAAAGTGCATAAGCAGCAGGTATGCAATTCTCAGAGGCTCCCAAGCAATCCACCATGCAGTCCACTGCGTCCGTGACATTTGTTCCTCCCTGTCAAACTTCCGGCAGAGTGCCCAATGTCAGGTTCTGCCAATCGACCCAATCATTCTGGGGAACAGGCCTCCGGAGAGAGCATCAGCATCTATGTGGTTCAGACCTGCTCCGTATTCGAGAGCATAGTCATATGTAGATAATGCAGAAAGCCACCTATGGCCAGTGGCATCCAACTTAGCTGAGGTCTGCACATAGGTCAAAGGATTATTGTCAGTTTTACTAGTATTTTAGCCCCATACAAGTACTCATGGAATTGGTCAACAATAGCCCACTTCAAAGCTAGAACTCTAACTTATGTACAGGATAGTTCTTTTTGGATGGGGTCAGGTTTCTACTGGCAAAGGCCACTGGTCTCAGGCCATTCTCGTGCTCTTGGTACAACACAGCCCCAACCCTTGCAAGCTAGCATCATGTGCAGGACATAAGGTTTTCTTGGATCGGCATAGGCCAGCACTGGGAGCATGGGTAAGTTGATATATGATCTCATGAAAAGCAGTCTCACAATCAGGAGTCCAGCGGCCCTAAATACTTCACCCAGATGAAAATACACTCTTTCAGTCTTGAGGGACGCTGACTTTTGGTATTTTTGTGGGTTGGGGAATACCTTGAGTAAGGTTAAGTAAAGGGCGGATCACTCTTGAATAGTCCTTGATGAAGCGCCATAATAACCACAGAATCCCAGGAATCTTTGCAGTTCTTTTAGATTTTTGGGCTGTGGCCAGGTGGTCAAGGCCTCAACTTTACTTGGTCGGTCTTTATTCCTCGGTGGATACTATTGTCCCACATACTTTACTGATGTTTGAAAGAATTGACACTTATCAATGGACAGTTTAAGGCCAAAGTCCTCCAGTTGGTCCAATACCTTAAATAATCTGCTCTCATGTTCCTCCAGTGAGCTGCCAAACACAATAACATCATCTAGGTATACCAGGCACTCTAGTAAGTTCATGTCCCCACTGCACGCTCCATCAATCGTTGAAAGTGGCTGGGGCACCTGAAATCCCTTGAGGCATCCTCATGAATTCATAGAAGCCAAGCAGACAGATAAAGGCCGTCTTCTCACGGTCCTCTGGGGCCATCGGGATCTGGTAGTACCCATCTGGAGATCCAGCACAGAGAACCACTTGCTCCCCGTTTAGGCAGTCCAAAGCATCCTGAATGCGGGGCATTGTGTACTGACTGAGGGATAGTCCGCGGTTTACAGAGCGATAATCCACACACATCCTTACTGTTCCATTCTTTTCCTCACTACCACAATGGGGAAGCATAAGGGCTTCTGATTCTTGTATTACACCAGCAGCTAACATCTTCTTGCAGATGCCGCCTCACATCATCTATGTCAGCAGGTGCCAGGCGTAGACCTCTCACGAAATGGTCTTTTCGTCATGCAGCCGGATATTGTGCTCAGCTCCTTGCACGCATCCTACATCCCATTCCTTTAAAGAAAACACCTGGTCTCTGGGCAAGTTTCTCACTGATCCTCACTTTCCATTCAGCTGGCAGCGGGGAGTCGCCAATCAAACAAGTCAGGCGTTACTCTGTCATTCTTCCTTGAACTCTTGCTGCTGGGTAGCACTGCAGTGTCTGCACAATGCACATTAGCCAGGATGCAACCTCTGTTTACTCGAATGTCTCTTTCAGACACATTATGAACTTGGACCATTACCCTTCTGGCATAAGCATGGGCTCTAGCGGGCAAAATACTAGGCTTGACCAGCAGTCCCTCTGGCAATTTTCCATCGCCTGGTGCATCCAACATTAATATTTTATTCTTAACATCCTTTCTGATACGGACCTCTCTCCTGTAAGGTACACTGGGCATTTGGCGCCAGGATCAGAGACTCAGGATCCTTCTTCCATACAATTCCAACCGTTCCTCTGGTTCTGTTTTTCAGCATCTCTCTGTGCCTCATAGGCCTTCTTAATTAAAGCTGGAACTCTTAAAGCTCTACTAGTCTTTGACCCTGTTTTTCATAACACAACTGTGCCAGCCTTCCGAACATATGAGCATTTGTTCCAATCAACAAAGGGACACCATCATACAGTCCAGTGGGGGACACACTAAGGCTAGGGTCTCTACTTGTTCGCCACTCCAGCCACGGAGGTGGGGAAAGACAGCCAAATTGGATATACCCGGAATAGGGGTAGGCCTTCTCACTTAACCCCCATACATGCAGTCCTTCTAATGGTTGTAAGGGTACGCCTGACAAATGCTTCTGATACCAATCCTGGAACATAATTGTCACTTGGGAGCCACTGTCTAATACAGCTCTTGTAGACACTCCATTCACCTTTACAGTGGTCTCCATGGAGGGACCCACTATTCTGGACCAGTCTGAGAGGCGGTAGGGGGCCTGGGCAACTGACCTTGCCACAAAAGGGACGTGAGTTAGCATTTTTGGTGCCCTCACTGGATCATTTCTGCACCTCTTAACCACTGATTTGTTCTCCAGCTCCTTGTAGCCTATATGCAACTTTGTCAGTGTCTTTTGGGACTGGCATTCCCTTTTCATGTGCCCATCTTTCCCACAATTATAGCAAAACATACTTTCTGGAGTTTGAGCTGGCGAGGCGCCACACTGGGAGCCAGGCGGGGTATTACTAACTGGAAACCTGGGTGCCATCTCTGTCTCGGCGTGATAAGCATTTGGAGACATCTCGTCAGTTTCTCCACTTCCATGGTCAAGGAATTGAGTTTGGAGCTGTTATCAGCAGGAGATACATGGGTGGGTACCCCACCCCATAGCAGATCTGTCGGATATAGGTCAGGGCCCGTACTTGCAAGCGTGGCCTTAGTAAAGGACATTTTGAATTCCCGGATCTCTTTCAACAGTTCCCCCATTGTGGCATATCTTTTTCCTTGTCAGAGCACTCATTGACTGTCAACCTCTGCCCTGAACTTCACTTGATGGGTCACCCTCAGTCACTCGGGTCGAGCCACAGCTGTTGGTGCAGGTACCTCCCGAGGTCGCCTTTTCTCAACTCCTCGAATTTCTCTCATTAACTCATCATAGGAGGTGGGGATTCCAGTCGATTTGCCAGGCGTAACTGAAGCAACAGCAGTTCTGAGAAGGGGCAGACTTAAGGATTCTGTCCAGTCTGGTTCGGTCCAGTTCAATCGCTGGCAAACTACCCTTTCTGAGGCATTCTTGCAACAATTTTTCCAGCCGAGAGAACATACACAGAACAACTCCCTTGGTACTGTTGTGCATTTCTTACTCTCCACCATAGGTCCTCATCAGAATCTGGGCTCCCATACACATTCTCCAAGGCCTCAAGATAGGCCTGTGCAGTCACTTCAGGGTTACTGGCCCGTTTAGCACGGATGGTAGCCAGGGCAGGACCTCGGAGGCTCTCACTAACCCTCTTCGCTGCCTTCCGAGCATTGCCATTCTAGCACTTGGGGGGCAACATAGTCTATCCAGGTCTCCCAGTCATCCTCCCTTGGGGGTGGAGGTGCCAGAGAAGATCCTCAACCTTCGGTAAGAGTCTGACTAATGGCAGGTGCAGAAATAGGAGTCTGCATTGGTTCAGCCACCATTACGGGCACTGGAGCAGGAGAGGGTGTTGGGGGGAACACCCCAGGTGGCAAGAATAGTTTCTTCAAGTCCTCCACAGTTTTCCTCTCCCAGCAGCCATTCAGCAAATTTCTCCTCAAAAGTTTCAGATAGTGGTGGGGCTGATTCCCCGGGTCTTTACTGTCCTTAGTTATCACTCTCCAAGCAGTGAGGGCTCCTCTGGGAGTAATGGTCTGTGGCACTTTGGAGCTATCTATGGGATCCTTAAACTCTACTAGGGCCAGGAAAGTGTGGGTGAGCAGATTAGCATGCCGACCCACCACCACAGGGTTTTGTAAACCTTCCACCTTGGAAAGTACTCCTGCACAGTGTCCGTATTGATACCCAGGGGATGTCCAGGATAAGTATAGCATTTTGGGGTCGATCTCTCCCAGTACACCACTCCACCAGCCGGTGCACAGCCACTTCTGTCGGGTACCCATTTTTTCTTAACAGTGGTTCTAAATATGGCCACCAGAGGACACACAATCCCAGCGGTGAGCCTCCAAGATGTAACCCTAGATGGCGCTATCCCAGGGCTACTACCCTGCCTGATTTGCCACTAACAGGTTGAGGGCCTGGATCCAATGGCGGTGCCTCCACCCAGAGGTCAGGGTTTGCAATAGTTAAACTAACTTGGTCACAGCCCTCTGGGACACTGCAACCCCTTTCTTCCCACTAGTGGCCCACACAATATATCAGAATTACCTTCACAGTATACACTTACCCCAGGTCTGGTTCCCGCACTGGACCTCCTGGAAATGAGATACAGTGCAACAATCACAGTACAGTACTTTAACATAGACAAATACCTCAGGCAGTATAACTTTGCTGAAACAAGCAGCTCTGATTTATTTAGGGGGATATAACAAGGACAGGGGGAAATCAGGTTAATTAGCTTATCACTCTAATAATCTACCTATGGCTCTGTGCACAGGCCTATCCCTATCAGTTACTGTCCCTGGGTACCCAAGCCATAGTGGCTAGTCCAAACCGTGGCAGCTGGTAGGGGCCCTTTCACACAGAGAAAAGGAGAATTAAACAGTCAGCAGTACAGTAATTCCATTTGGATTTAATGTGGCAATTCAACAGGGAGCGACCCTGAATTAGTACTCACGACCTCCAAATAAGATAGGGTCCTTCAATGTCAGCAGGGCTCACTTGAGGTACAAAACCTCTTCACATCCATAAAAGAAAGCACTATACCAGGCAGGCTGCATCTGTATCCCGATCGCAATTACTGCACAATACCCAGGAGAACACACAGCAGATTCAGTTCCTGACAGACCGAGTGCAATTTTCAGCAATTCTTCCAGTCTTCTACAGGGTGAGCCTGGTTTCTACTCTTCAGAGATCCTTTGATTCTTTTCACAGGACGGATTCAGTCCTAACAAGCTGCAGACGGAGCTCTGGGCCTTACACATCGCTTTTGACTAAAACTGCACACTGAAAAGCACAGGGCTCCTTCCTTCTTCACTGCCAAAGCTCAACTGAAACTCCAACTGACAAAACCGGCACTTCCTTTGAGTTCTCCCAGTTCTTGACTGGATTGGCTGTCACTCACACAGACTGCTGCTGTTGGTCCAAAGGCACTGAAGTTAAACTACATCTCCCAGAGTCACTGCCCATACAATCCTCTTGTGGCTGGCTCAGATTATGAGTCCAAGTTCTGATTCGTCCAAGGCACCATTTTAGAGCTAGCTTACCCCACACTGATTGGTCCAGTTCAGCAGTTCAAAACTAGAATGGGGAACTAGCAGACACAGTTCTGACTGCAAAGAAAGCAGGTTAGACAAACTGTAATTTCATTATTACTCTAAATAATTTCTGGCAAACAGTTGCATCTTTCAGATAGGTTCCCTTTGCACTCCTAGTGACTGCAAAAATGAAGTGAATTGGCAGCAGCTCGAGTGGTACTCTAGAGAAGCACACAGTCCCCCATACAAACTAATTATGTCTGCAAGCAGACAGCTCTTAAAGAGACAGTACCAGAGGCTCTAAAACACTCACTGATAAATGGCTTAAAATGCCAAACACCATTCAGGCTTGGAGCATTCAAGCAAGCTCCTGGAAGTCTTTTGGGAACCCCCATTTGCAGGGGGGTTACATATGTTTTTGACAGACTACGTCTGTGGCCCTGGTGAAAAGGCTACACCACAAAACATTGGCCCAATATGAGCAGTTTTATGGGATGACGCTGACTATTGAAATACAATACCAAAAAGCATTTAAATCATCTTGAGTGAGCCAGTTCTCTGAACCACAGATGTTTAGGTATTGGACCAGTCAGGTAGTTGAAGGGGGAGATGTCCAGATTTTTATTTATTCAGTGATGGATGAGATTGGGCACTGGATCGGTTAGGATGTTGAGGGAGGAAGATATATATTTTTTTTTTTTCTTGATGGGTAGGGCATTGGGCCTGTCAGGTAGTTGCAGAAGGGGAATATATATTTTTTTGTTCCTTGATGGGCCGGGCTGGGCATCGGACCATCAGGTATTTGGGTGAGAGGCCAGACTGGGAAAAAGTGCTCCACTTGCGGTTTTGTCAGGTTATAGGCAACAACGTGCAAGATCCCTGACTAGTTTTGTGCATGCGTGCTTCCTGAGGGAGGCCAGTCATGCACATTGACATTTAATTTATATCCAATGCATCTTAAAGGTATATAACATTTAAAAATTCATGCAATCACAGTATCTGCAGTGACCACAGCGAAGGCATCTTATGGAGGGTCAGGGAGCCATGTATTTCTCACTGTGGAGGAAGGCTGCATACTGTGTACCAAGATATCTCCCAGGCTTTGGCCTGTGCAATAAGCCGACTGTGGTGGTTAATTCACCTCACCGTCTAGCAGCAGTTGGGTCTGAAAAATACCAAAATGTTTAATGATTATTTCTCTGACTGCATGAGATCTGTTGGAAAAATTGTTAATAAAATGGAGCACAGTTTCTTGGTTACTTTCAGTTTGGTTATACAACAGAAGGCAGCTCATATCAGTAGCTCCTGCTGCTCTCTTGGCTTCTTTCACCAAGCTGGACCTATAGCCTCTGGCCCTGAAACGCTGTTGCATGTCATTGGCTCTTTCTTGAAACGCAAAGTCAGATGAGCAGTTTCTGCATACCCTATGAAATTGTGTCTTGGGGATGTTGTTCACCATATGGCGGGGGTGACGACTAGATGGAAACAAAAGGGTATTTCTATCAGTTGTTTTCCTGAGCAAGTCAGTGGTAATTGTCCCATCGTGATTGTTACTGATTTTCAAGTCCAGGAAATGAACACACATTTTACTGAAGTCAGTGTGAAATTGCAATGTTTTGTTTGTACTTTGCTAAAGAATCACAGACTGTTTCAGTTCCTCCTCATGCCCCGCCACAGCAAGAATATATCATCAATAAAACTTTGCATACCCCCCAAGTGACCCGCATTTCGTGAGTCAGACCCACTAAATGACATTTAAACCCACTCACCTCCACAGTCTTGCCAGAGCCCGCAAAATGCACTACTGTCCTCCGTGTCTGGACACTATGGTCCTGAGCGTGCGATTGCAGTGCTGGTTCCTGGCCTGGCTTGCTCAGTGTGCAGCTGCCAAGAGACCCATGTCCTCTGTGCCTGCATTGTACAGTGTCCTTCTAGTTTGAGCGGGCGTTCAGTGGTGCAGTACGAAAGCCTGGTGTTCAGTACCCTTACAAAAAGTTCTTCAGAATACCACTGCAATACCACTCATTTGCTATTGCAATACCGCTGTGATTACCACTGTACTACCATTAAGGTTTTCATGGTATCACAGTGGTTTGTTTCAATTCCATTGTGATACCATTGTACCACTGTCCTACCATATCAACAAAAATAATCAAAATTTAAACTACCATAGTACAACCATGGTACCACTGGGTAGTACCACTGCACATTTTGTAGCTCGCCACTGTGTTGCCATTGTGCCACATTTAGTAAGGGTAAGCCTTATTATCTTTATTCATCTTCGGATTGCTATCTGTTTCGATTATTGTGCCACCTCTGAAAAAACACAAAAATGCTTATGACCTGAAATTCATTCAGTGAACAAAAAAAAAGTGGTGCTGCTAATTCTTTGTCTTGGGCCATGATAACCCGCCCCCCCCCAGCCACAGCTGGGCCAGCATTCCAGCTGCTGGAAACTTGGGATCTGTGCATCGTCAGAGATCAGTCTTGGCAAAATATGGATTGACCTCTGGAGAATTGACAGCATCTCTGTCCCAGACCCCAGGTATAGATTTGCATAACTGGGGTCGAATGCGCCCCCCCCCCGCCATGATACCCTTTATCTGTTGGTAGTATTTGTTATGAATGATTTACATTCCAGCACATACCTGGCACATTTCACAAGAAAGCTGTTTTTGTTTGGTGTAAGAGATGCATTTTGAGTTAGGCTGTCTTGCAAGGCATTCAGACCATCTTAAGGGGAATATTAATGTTAATGATTCTACGTGGTACATAGATTCCAGTCCCTGTCCAGCTGTAGGTCCCCCAGGGCATTCAGAATGGATGTTGGGTCTTGTGTATTTAAGAGGGTAAAATTACACCATTGTTCTACAGCAGTACTATCAGAACCACATGTTAAAACAAAAATAACATGAAAAACATTTCTTTTGATATAGGAAAGTTGGAAAAAATTTACATATGGTATTCTGAACATTTGATTACTTAGTTGACTACCGTGATCTCCCATATATTAAGTAACAGTATATGAATGTACTATTACTTTTGCATTACAGTTTTGTTTGAGACATTGCAGTGTGATACTAGGTGGTATCTCAATTATTTTGGCCGCCTTTTGATTTGCTGTGCCTTTATATACATGCGTATCATTATTTTTGGATGCCCTACGATGCTCTGTGAGAGCTGTACGAATAAAAGAATGCAAATTCACAATAAGTGCTGGCAGTAGATTTTCTGATTTTTTTTTCTTTTAGTTGATTTTTGCACTTTCCTTGAGAATGTTTAAATGTTATGTACCTGTAAGAGGTATTGGACATAAACTAAATGTCGATGTGCATGACGAGTCTCCCTGAGGAAGCATGCATGTGTGAAGCTGATCAGGGCCTTTGAGTGGTGTTTCTTGGATGTGGAGCTGGACCTTGTGAGTCTTTGAATGTCAACTGTCTGTGCAGTAAATAAAGTAATTTAGCGCTGTGCTTGGCGTCAGTGCTGGTTTTATTTTCTGACTGAGTTGGGAGAAAGGGACAGATTTTTTAATTCCTTGTCTGGCCGGGTTGTGCATCAGAAATTATTTTTTATTCTGCATTCCCTGTGCTACCAGTATGGAACTCCTGTACCTTGCAAAACATTTTGGGGCGCAATGTGTATGAAAGTCATTATTTAATACCTAATTCTGTTATATTCAACAGTCCCTGTGCTACCAGATTCTTAACTCCTGTGCTTCGTAAAGTACCAAACCTGCATTGTTGGGGTGAGAGGGAAAGATTTTTCTTCTCCTGAAAGGCTGGGTTGGGCACCAAATCCATCAGGTAGTTGGAGAGTGGGGGACAGACTTTTTTTTTATTCCCTGGGAGAGAAGGATGGTAAATTGATGATGTCCATACCCACCATTTTTTCCAGAAGACTTTGCTTCTTCTGATGGTCACTGTCAGCCAATGGTGGTTAAAGCTACCAACAGTCCCTATTTTCCCAGGACAGTCCTTATTTTAGGCAGCATGTCCCAGTGTCCCCACAAGTTTTGCAAAATGTCACTTTTGTCCCTTTTTTTGCTTATTTGTCCCTTTTTTTTGCTGACTGCTAATCCGTGAGTGACAGTTATTTCAGCACCACTGTGGCGTTGCTCTGGCTGGACAGCAGATTGTAACTTCGATCCCTGTGCCTGTGTTGCACTGCAAGCATGTCAGTGGGAGCACAGTAAAGCATGTTCCTTCCTGTTAGCTTAGAATGGGAAGTAGTGCGAACAAGCACATGTGGACGTCTGCCTGACAGCAGCTTAGAGGGACTCCAGGCAGAGAAGAGGTCGGCAGCAGGGAACTAAGGTATCTGAACCTGATCAGCTGTAGGGAAGTGTGTGAAAACAATCTGGTGTGATGGTGGGAGTCACTGAAGTGAAGTTTGCTCAGCAAATGAGGTGAAAGTAAACAGGTTGGATGGGACTGTCAGGAGGAGCAATACATGCAGCTTTAATGTCTGATCACAATTTAATGCAGGTTTGCTTTTAATTAACTTTCTGTACTTCATGATTTGGAACTTGCTGCAACAGAATGATGTATTGTTTTAATCTGAATGTTTGCTACTGGTGTTACTGTGGGGCTGCATGGCCAGAACAAGCAGCAAAATGTAATTGATTGTGCACAACGTTGTCTGTGGTGGTGCCTGTGGGAGTGACACAGTGGGGGAGGGGGTCACGGTCAGGATGGACTGTCCCAGTTTTAGGCCTCGGAAAATTGGTAGCTTTAATGGTGGTGGCTCAGGGACAGATGCTCCACTTCTCAGTGTACTGCATTGGAGCATGAATGGCAATGTGAACCCTGTGTATGTGTCGGGGAGAGTGCAGAGCTGAGACTGAGAACCAGAGAAGGAAAGACAGAGAGAGAGAGAGCTAGAGTTGGACAGCAGAGCCAGGATCATGTGCATTTGGGATTACAGTCTTAGAAGTGCATTCTGTCCGTCTCCCTCGGTCCGGTCTCCCACACTAAAGTGCCGCAGGCTGGAAATGATGGAGCAACCCAGACTCACTGATAGCAGCAGTAGCAGTGCGGCAACAGAGAGGTACATATATCTTAATTTCCCCCTTTCCCCTAATCCCTGACAGGCTGGGTTGGTTACCAGATCCGTCAAGTAATTTGGGGTAGAGGGCTTATTGCCAGACAGGTCTAGCACTAGATCAGTCAGGTTGTTGGGGGGTACAGATTTTTTTAGTCCCCCAATGGGGCAGGTTGGTCCCTGGACTCATTAGATAGTTGTGGAAAAGAGGGGGACCATTTTTTTAATTCCCAGACAGGCCGGTTGGCTACCAGGCCGGCAGATACTTGGTGGAGATGGACAGATTCTCTTGCATTCCTTGGTTGGGCATTGGAAATGTTTTATTGTGTTATACTCTACATTCCCTGTCCTGCCAGTATGTGAGTCCTGCACCCTGTAAAACAGTTTCGGTTACAGTGAGTATGAAGATCATGATTTAAAATGAAACTATATTATATTCTACAGTCCATGTGCTACCAGAGTCTAACTCTTGTACTTTGTAAAGCACTAGGCTTTCAGGTAGCTGGGGGGAGAAGGAAGGATATATTTATTCCCTGATGTGCTGGATTGGGCAGTGGATCATCTTACAGTGGCAATTTTCCATGTAGTAATATAGTAGTGTAAGAATGCATGGGATCTGATGAGCTGGAGATACTATGTCTCCTCTCCACGGGTGGGGCTTACCTTGATTTTCCCTCCTGGGGCATTGTCCTGCCTCCTACTCTGCTTGTCCCGCTGATCCTGGGTTGTTTCCAGAAGTGCTCCCGTTGGCCCTTTGCTCTGTAATCCTGTTTAGGGGGCCAAGGAGTGTAGTAAATTCAAAATTGCCATTTCGGTAGTTGTGAATGCTGCACTGCCTGTGCAGCCATTCAAGCTGCAGCCAGCTCTATTGTTGAAGCAGCAGTGCAACAAAACATGGCTTTTTTTTTAAAACAGCTAAATTCAGCTAACTACAAATTTCAGCTTACCTGTTGAATCTACTCTTCTAGGTATGTCCTATGCTGTGAACAAAGTTTATTTTATGTTCTTGATCCTAAGCCTTACCAGGTCTACAGTGGTATTTCTTTTTCACTTTATCTTTTTTTTTTTTTAATACTTTATTTCTTTATCCTCCTTCCTGCTCTCAGAGCCCCCTCCTTCCTTCCTCTCAACCTCCGATTCCACCTCGGGGATCTGCCCCTAGAGTGCCTCCTCCTCCTCCTGCACAGTGGGGTCTGTCCCTCTTCTGGTGGTCCTGGATGGTACCGAGAGGCTATCGTCTAGGGCTTACCGAGAGGTATTTTCCCTTTTCTCCCCTGGTTTCCCCTACCCTCTGGGACGCCGAACGCTAGGACGTACGTCCCGAGTGGTGGCGTGCTGACGCACGCCAGAGCACTCATGTGTTGGCGACGTCTCTCCCCGACTCCGCTGAACGGAGCCGCCCATCCCTCTATTGTCGGAGCTTCCACCGCCTACGAGGGTGATGTAGAATGCGGAGCGCTCTAGGTTCCCACCCCTGAGGGAGGAGAGCATCCGTTGGGATGTCGATCCTCCTCCCGCTGCCGACCCCGCCACCTGAGTCCGCCCGAACCTGTCGCCGCGCAGCGAGGTGTGGCGCCCAGCACCTTAGCCTCAGCGCCACCGGGCGGCCTTCACTTTATCTTTTATTGATATTTAAGTATACAGTAACAATCATACAGTCAGAAAAATC
This sequence comes from Neoceratodus forsteri, assembly GCA_016271365.2. Taxonomy (NCBI): domain Eukaryota; kingdom Metazoa; phylum Chordata; order Ceratodontiformes; family Ceratodontidae; genus Neoceratodus; species Neoceratodus forsteri. The sequence goes on along the minus strand of CM057459.1, from coordinate 421,818,241 downwards.
CTCCATAAAAAGGGGAGGGAACATCACAATGTCTATAACCTGAACATATAGCCGGTGGGTAATAATGAAGCTAATCAGGTAAAGTATTGACTGGTACAAATACAGAAACAGGACCACCATGGATGGGATAAAAATTAATAGATGTCTAGCTTAGAGGTAAAGTATGTGTCTGAAGTGATATATAAGAGAGTACAATCAGAACTGTCATAGCAGAGGGTAAAAGAAAAGTAATATATGAGAGGTAAATAGTGATTAATAAATAGAAAACAGAAGACAATAGGAGAGAAAGGTTAAAGAGAGAGAGAAATAGGAAAGAAGGATATCTGTGTTCAAGACAAAGGTGTCAGAAATCTAGGGGTAATATAAAAGAGAAATTAAAAATATTTATTAATGTATAACACGACCAGATGTTTCAATAAACCTGAGATAATCCTGCCAACATCTGCCATGCTCAGTGAGTCGGTCATTAATAACATGAGAGAGTATAGATGCACACTAGGAGAGGTTTTGAAGGAGTTCTAAAAGAGTTGGAACCGAAGTAAAGTGGTATTTCTACAGCAGATGTAGCAGCGTTTTTTTTTTTTTTTGAGGAAGCAAAATTCATTACAATTATACTCACACTTTGGTGGAACTAGAACATTTACCGCAAAATAAAACTGGAAGATGCCTGAAATCTATTATAGTGGAAAAAAAATGGTGCCCATTTTCGTTGCACTGCTGCTTTAAAAGCGCTGCAGCACTCAAGTGTTATAGCCACTGCAGCAGCTCTGCCAGGTGTTCCCTGTGTGTGTGCTGCGGCCCTGGGACTCAAAAGGTATAAGTGGGGGATGGGAGGCACACACGGAGAGGGGAGACATAAAATGTCAGCAGCGCTCTAAAGTGCTGCATTACTAAAAGGCACACATAACTAACAGCTGCCGGGTCTGCAACGTTAAATCAGTGCTCTGCCTGTTGCTTAGGGGCCAGTGCTCAGCACTGTGACAGGCAGGGAAGCCCTTAGCATGCCCCACTCTGCCACCGGACAGTAGGGCAGAGGGACAGCAATTGAGCCATGGAAAGCAAATAAAATAAGCATGGTTTGCTGCAAAAGACTTGAATGTTGGGACATTGTGTGAACTGTTTATGCAGCAGCCATATTTGTTGTCTTTGAGCCCTACACCACCAATCAGGATTCAAGGAGCCTGAGGACCTACCACTATGGCTCCTGGGAAGAGGGAGAGGACAGTGCTCTTGGTGCCCAAACGAGCAACCAGTCAGGCATCAAGGGGATCTAATGTTTATTTTAAAGATGAACAGCTGAAACAACCAATCAGAAGCTGGCATGTTCCCCCGAGACCCATGGGGCAGTTGGTGGCAGAGGCTCTCCAAGGACAGAGGGCAGCTGTGTGTAAGCGAGAGTAGAGACTTTGTTAAGTTGGCCCACGGCTTCCAGTGACTGCAGAGAGAACTGCTAAAGCTTCCATTGTCTGGGAGAGCTAGCATTCCCGGATTCCAGTGGAAAGACAACAACTTAGCACCTGAGACTAGCCCTCAGTCAGTATGGGGGCTGGGACTGTGTATCCAGAGCTTGAAGTGGTCCCGGTAACAGAAATCTGTACTGGAAGAAGCCTGTTGGGTTTCTGTGATCTGGAGAGCCAGCAAACACTAATGGTTTATTGCCAAAGAGTGTGAACTCCTGTCTAGACATTGTATTCACTGCTTGCCAGAAAGAGCACCAAGTCTGCCATGAAGCACTGACTGCTGCCCGCATGTCATCGAAGCACAGGTCAGGAAGCATAGAGAAACCCCAGGAGCAGTTGTAAAATTTCACTGAACTGTTTATTTGTAGTTGTAGTAATATAAAATAAACCTGATCAGAATAACACATACAGTAGCAAAATAAAATCTCTTGTAAAACAAACGTCTACCTTGCTACTCAGCTTTAGCTGTTTTTATATCTTTTCCAACCCCCATCCTCTGCAAGCATCCTGTTCTTTGTCAGTTTCTAGAGCTGCTAGAACATTGTGAACTTCCTGAGTATGGTACCTCCAGCCTTTGCAAAAGGCTCAGGCACTTGAACTCAAATAACCTCTGGCTTTGTACAGTTATCTCAAATTATAAATATACACATTTCAACAGTAACACAATCCTCTAAATAAAAGTGATCTCATTATCAGCTACATTTCCATACATTGATTCCCATTTATTTTTATATTACCAGAACAAGATGTGCAAGGGAGGAATGAGAGGCAAAGGATTGTGAGACTGTTCGGGTTAATTCCGAAAGTCTCACAGGAAAACTTGGTTGCGCAACCAGACAGAGGATAGAGAAAAGGAAAGAATACAGATCCTTGCATTTTAACACTTTCTCCCTAACAAATGGGACAGGGTCCTATTCTACCCTGTCACACCACAGAAAGTGAGAGATTGTCTGAACCCAAATCTGGGGAAAAGCTCTGTGCCACCCAGGACGTTCTGGTGAAACAGCCCAGTGTTGCCAGTGCTAGGCAGTGCTGAATGCTTAACCCTGAAAACTAGAAGCCTTGGTGTGTGGAGCGAGTGTGTGGCCCTGGTCCCTGAGACTGGCTTAATCCAGCATCTACAGAAGGTTATCCCAAAGGTGACAAGCTGCAAGAGCCTGCACCCACCTGAAGGGGACAAGCAGCCAAACATCACAGCCAACCAATTCAGCTGACAGTATTGCCATCCAAGGCCCCAGCCTCTGCATAGACAACTGGCACCTGCTGAATTTGTTCAGACCCTGTGCTGTGAACTTCAGAACCGTGAGTAAGCGCAGGGCTTGCCCTGAGCTGCGGAAATCACTCCAGTTGTTTACTGTTTTCCTTGTTAAAGTTATACCAGTGCTACAACCCGGTAAATCATCAGGTCTGCACCTCAATCTGGGTAGCCAGGTAGACGCTGTAGGGACACTGGTACCAGTGGGGAGGAGGGCTGTTTCAGTGTTGTTGCTGTTGGGTGTAGGCACAGTTATTAATGTGTTTTAGAGACATAGAAACGTGTAATCTGTCAGCAGATGAGGACCATACGGCCCACCTAGTCTGCCCATTTCCCTACTCACTGCTGCAAACCCCAGATCCTATTTGATCTGTGGCTCTCCTGCTCTGCACATCTCCAGGGTACCCTTATGTCTATCCCATGCACTCTTGAACCTCTGTACTGTTTTCGCACCCACCACTTCTGCTGGAAGGCTGTTCCATGGCTCCACCACCCTTTCAGTGAAAAAGTACTTCCTAACATTACCTCTGAGCCTTCCACCCTTCAGCCTCATATCATGCCCCCTTGTTCTTGTTTTAGTGCTGTTCAAGTTTACAAATTACAAATGTTACAATTTTGCATCTCCCAAACCCCTTCCCTGTTAATAAAACTTTCATTGTTGTTACTGCTTAAATCTGTCAGTGAGCATGCAATATAGAGTGTTACGTTAGTATATGAAATTCTGTGTGGGGGGTTACTGGAAGGGGAAGTGGGTAGGTACAGCATCCTGGGGTTGTACTCTACAAACAACTGGTCCACTATATTTGTCCTCTGGGTGGAAGCACCACACTATTTATTTTATCTTTGGGAAAGACACCCTTCTGTCTACTACACAGAACGGAGCCCAGACCCTCAACCTGGTTGAAGTCCAACAGGCAGGGTTAGCAACCAGTTGTTACATAGTGCCCGGGATACAGATATCTTCTTGTAAGTAAGCATGCTGAAAAGACTAAAACCGCTTTTGTTAGCTAAGTGATATTTTGCAGATTGCCTTTTCCTAGCCCCCTTAGCCTGAGCAACTGACCCCTTTGTTTTCTCAGTACCTGGCCACACTACTTGGATTGGCTGGAAACTCAACTGTTTTTCATTATACTGAGAGGCTGGGAGGGATAATTCCTAGTTCCTACAAGCATCAGATGGAGCCACAGCTCTGCTATTATTTGTCCTTTTGCATTGCAATAATTAAATAGCACAAAACTCTCTTTAATGTAGGTAATTTCATTTTTTTCAGAAAATAAAGGTTAACTTTCACAAAATTGTACAATCTGAGAATTTACTGGTACTTCCTCTCTGAGTTCATTGATTGCCATTCTAAACAGCCCAAGGACTTCTTCAGTATCACCTAGAACAGCTGCACTGCACAAGATATTTCCCACTTACTCAACAGGGTCTCGTACACTCTCCTCCTTGCAGCCAACAGAAAGTTAGCAAAGTGTTGCAGACAGGTGCAGTGAGCAATAGCAAGGTACACTACTCATTCACTGACAGTCATAAACTGTCATTTCTAGGGACGTTGACATGTTGTTCAATCCACATTTCTTGGCAGGTACCTTGCCACTTTAAGTTGTGCCAGAAAGTCTTCAAGCTGGCTCCTTCCACCCATCCGGGTGGTAAAACCCTCGGTCCCGCCCATGACGCCCAGATCTTCCTTACCACTTGGAAGCTCAGGTTCCCTCCTTAGCACTCTTGTGTCTCTAGGCCTGGATCCTAAACCTTCGGTTTTACCGAAAATTGTCTTGAAGTTTCCGCGACTTTAATCTTCACTTTCCTTCGCGGCTGTGATGGACTCGAAATCCACTCCCAGCTTCTGTCGGTGCCCTTGCGGGCAGAAGATGTCTCAAACCGACCCGCACACCACGTGTGTCTACTGCCTTGGTCTTGGCCACTATCCGCAGGCTTGTGATCTGTGAAAGTTCTTTTCATCATCGGTTCTTGAATACCACGCTGCCCAACTCCATCTGGGGCGACCAGAGAAACGGTTTCCGCTGGTGAAGTCGAAGGAGGCCCGTTGGGCGGTGTCCACAGCGGTGGGCTTTGCGGAGCAGCTGGATCAATCACCCTCGAGGAGGAGGCCCAGGCCGCAGCTTCATCATCCTCGGCGTCGGCGTTTATCCCGCTCTCCTTGGGCTCCTCCTACACTGCTTCCTTTCAGGAGCTTTGCCAGTCCCTCTCCGCCAAGGGAGAGGGGCCTTTAGGGACTCACTTCTCTTGGTCGAAGAAGAAGGACCCGAAAGGTAAGTCCCACCTTCGACATTCGTGGGGGCGGGAAAGATCTCGCTCCCTGGACCATTCTCTATCGACTTCGGTCAAAGATGTGGCCCAGGCCACTGGCTTCTTGGTATCCCCATCAGGTCAGCTGACCGAGACACCTGTCGATGCGGTCGAGATCTTTCTCAACCCATTTGACGGGCTGTCGACTGGAGAGGCTGACATCCCTTCTTCACTAGTTCCCCTGGTGCCTACCAAGGACTTGTCTCAGCCTCCCGAGCCGAGGTCCCCAGTCAAGGACCCCGAAGAGGATGTGCGAGTCTCTCCCACCCCTTCTTCGACCCACTGTTGGCGACCCTGACGGTCTCAGTCTTCTTCCGTGTCGGGCAAGTCCCACTGACATAGTCCGTCTCGTCCTGACATCACGGAAGCGGCATCACCGCTCATCCTCATCATCCTCCTCGGAGGAGAGGCCCGCAAGGTCCATCAGTGCTAGTAGGATATGATGTGCAGCAGCTCTTAGTGGCGGCAACAAGCCAACTCAAATGCATCGCTGTAAAGTGGCTGTCGCCCGAGCGGCTTGAAGTGCTCTCCTGCCTTGGTTCCTTGGTCAAGGGCCGACTCCGGTGCCGATTGCTCGGCTGAAACCGGCTGCTTCACCCATTGTGGTGGAACCGCCGCCTCCTCAGCCTAAGACTGGGGCCCCGACCAAGGGTCAGGACAGGGCTTGCCCCACAGGTTGTCGGTCACCCTCACCCCCAATCATCCTCAGTGAGTGGAGGGTGGCTCAGGTGGTTGGCAGCTGTTTGCGGACTCCTCGGAGTCCGAAGACTCCTCTCTGTATTTCAGGCCTCTTGACCTGGAATCCTCCGGGGGCCTGTCGGTAGATGAGAGCCCATCCTCATTCCTCTGTATTCTTCAGCTCTTCTCAGAATCTACTGGGATGCAGCTCGAACCCATGCAGAAACGGGCCAAATATCCCCTCACGGAGATTTTGGACTGAGAGGATTCCCCTATGGAGGTCTTTCCTGTGGCCGAGGCCATTGTTGGTCCGACCTTGAAGTTGTGGCAGCGGCCTGCCTCCTGTCCTGCGCCTTCGGCCAGGATGGCCCACAAGTATGCAGTCCCAACCGGTTCCCTCTGCGGATTTTCAGAGCACCCTCGCTGAAGGGCTGGTAACTGATAGCGTTTCTCGGCTCTGGAAATGCCAGGGATATAGAGAAGGCCCCGGACAAGAAGTCCAAAAAGCTGGACTACTCCAGGCGCAAAGTTTATGCTGCGGCCTCCCTAGGCCTTCGACGGGCTAGCTCGGCTCTACTGATGGCACACTTTTGACACGCCCTTTTGGGCTCCCTGGATGTGGTGCTTCCTCATCTCCCAGCTAACCTTCAAATGATGGTCAAGCAGGTGCAGGATCAGGGAAGGGCGGTGGCCAAGCAACAGCTCCAGACTGCTCTGGACATCAGAGACTCTTGTGCCTGGTCAGTAGCGGCTGCAGTAGCCATGCACCGCAGAGCTTGGATGCAGATCTCGGCCTTCACGGCAGATACCTAGCACAAGCTGGCAGACGTCCCCTTCTTGGGCACCGACTTGTTCGGGCCCGGGGTGGAGGGCCACCTCCAGTGGATCAAAAGTCCAGTGCCACCTTGGACTCGGTCACGTCTGCCCAGAAGGACAAAGGCTGCCAGCAACAGCGTAAGCCTTTCACCCTTCCGCTCCTGCAGCACGACCGGTCCAGCAGCAGGGCCAGCAGGCTCACGCTGCGCCCCAGGCCAAGCCTGCTGCTGCTTCCTCCAACAGGAAGCCTGGAGGAAGGGTCCAGGTGGCTCTCGACCAGACCTTCCTCCAAGCCTGCCCAGTGATGGGTTGAGGTGCCACCCCAAACCGGTCACTACCTCTGGTCCCCGTGGAGACTGGCTCAGCCACTTCCTTTCCGCCTGGTCTGCTTATAACCACAGACCGTTGGGTGTTGGAAGTGGTTGCAGGCGGTCTGCTCTAGAATTGAGCAGACCCTCCCCTTCCGAGCCAGCCGCCGGGGTTATCGGTTCAAGAGCTCTCTCTGTCGCCTGCCAAGCCGACATAGCACTGCTCCTCCAAAAGAAGGTGGTCAGCAAGGTGGCAGATCCTCCTCCATGTCCAGGGTTTGTGTCCAGGTACTTCCTGGTCCCAAAACGGATGGGGGGCTGGCACCCCATTCTTAACCTGCACGACCTGAACAGGTTGTTAAGGCCACGCACCTTCAGGATGGTCACTCTGGCTCAGATCATACCATCCCTGGAACTAGGCATGTGGTTTTGTTCTCTGGATCTCCAGGATGCGTTCTTTCATATCCCAATCCGTCCATCTCATTGGCAGTTCCTCTGCTTCAAAGCAGAGGGATCCCTTTACGAGTTCCAGGCCATGCCCTTCGGCCTCTCTCCAGCTCCCAGGGTCTTCACCAAATGCATGGCAGTGGTAACAGCATCCCTGTGGCGCCGAGGGGTCCGGGTGTACCCTTACCTGAACGACTGGCTGATAGCAGTCCCTCCAGGTTGGAGGGGGCGTCCAGATCTGGCCTCCAGGTCTGCTCCCAGCTTGGCCTCCTGATCAACGAGGCTAAATTGGAACCTCGTGCCATCGCAGGTGATTTAGTTCATCAGGGCAGAGCTCGACTCCTCTCGAGCCAGAGCCCAGCTTCCGGCGGACAAGGCCGAGGTCCTTTCCTCCTTTGCCTAATCATTTCAGGTTGAGCAACTGCACCCTGCCCGGACATCCTGTGCCTTCAGGTCCTCATGGCAGCCTGCACCAGCGTGGTCCATTGGGCCCGCTGCAGATATTGCTCCCCTGCAATGGGGCTGGCCCATCAGTGGTCTCAGCACTCCGGACCTCTGGACCAGCCAGTAACCGTGACCCAGAAGATGGGGGATGGCTTAAAGTGGTGGCTCGTCCCAGTTCATCTGCAGGAGGATATCCCGTTTGTTCGCCTGTGAGCCGACAGTCATCCTTATGACCAACGCCTCCTTGATTGAATGGGGTGCCCATCTGGAGGAGTCAGGGCCCACAGCCTTGGTCCCCTGAGGAGTCCTATGCCACATCAACCTGCTGGAGCTTCGAGTGGTACGGTTAGCCCTCACCACCTTCACTCCATTTGTACGGGGTCAAGTGGGTTCAGGTCCAAACGGACAACGCCACGGTCATGTACTATCTCAATCATCAGGGCGGGAAGCACCCTTGCACATGTGCAAGGAAGCTCCGCATTTGGTCTCTCGTGATCAGCCTGAGGTGGATCTCCTAGCCATCCATGTAGCAGGAGCCTCGAACAGTCTGACCGATGCCCTCAGCCAGATAGTGATGCATCTCACGAGTGGTCTCTCCTGCCGGAGATAGTTCTAGACCTGTTCTCCCATTGGGGCACCCCTCAGGTGGACCTGTTCACCTCCAGGGAGAACACAAAGCTGAGGCTGTTTCATGCCCGCCCCCTCAGCGGGGCTCGCTGAAGGGAAATGCCTTCTCGAGGCCGTGGACCCCGGGCCTCTTCTACGCCTTCCCTCCATTTACCTTGATCCACAAGTTGCTTCTCAAGGCAAAGAGGGACAAAGCGCAGGTGATTCTGGTAGGCCAGACTGGCCTCGCCAGTTCTGGTATCCAGATCTCCTCAGCCTTAGCTCCAGGCTCCCGAGGCAGCTTCCAGCCCACCCGGACCTGATCTCAGTCAGCGAGGGGAAGGTGTTCCATCCAGACCTTCAATCCCTGCACCTGACAGCCTAGTTCCTGAGCAGCTAGAGTTCCAAGCCTTGGGTCTTTATGACGAGGTCCTCAACATCGTTGAGGTGTCCCGTAGGGAGTCGACCAGAAAATGTTATGCCTTTAAATGGAAGAGATTCTCCATTTGGTGTCAGGGCAAGGGGTTGGACCCTTCATCCTGCCCGTTGGCTAGCATTTTGGACTACCTGTGGTCCCTTTCTCAGCTAAGGCTTCGGTCGACGACCCTTAAGGTGCACCTGGCAGCTATCTCTGCTTACCAGGCACGGGTCGGCAAATAGTCGGTGGCGCAGGAGAAGGTGGTCTGGTGTTTTTTCAAAGGCTTAGATCACATATCCCCTCCAGTGCGAGAACCTCCACCTCCGTGGGATCTACTGCTGGTATTGGCCAAGCTCATGGGCAAGCCATTCGAACCGATGCACAGTTGCGATATCTCCCACCTGTTGTGGAAGACCGCCTTCTTGGTGGCTATCACGTCAGCCAGAAGGATGGGAGAGCTCCAGGCACATTCCATAGAGTCTCTATATCTGGTCTTCCACAGGTGCAAGGTTGTCCTTCGTCCCAACCCGAAATTCCTTCCAAAGGTGGTGTTGGAGTTTCACCTGAATCAGGTGTTGACTCTGCCGGTGTTCTACCCCAATCACACCTCGGAGGCCAAATATAGGCGCCATACTGACCCTAGAAGAGCGCCGCTTTTTATAAGGAGCGGACTAGCAAAGTTGGGGAAGGTTCGCCAGCTGTTTATCACCTACGCTGAAGCCGCACCTGGCAGACCTGCAGCCAAGCAGACCATAAGCAGGTGGGTCACCTCCTGCATAGATCTCTGCTATAGGTTGGCAGGCATGGAGCCACCCAGAGGGATAAGAGCTCATTCAACCCGCCATACCGCTGCTCCGGTGGCTGCTTCTAGGAACGTCCCTATTCAGGAAATCTGCAGGGCTTCTACCTGGAAGTCAGCACACACCTTTATTTCCCATTACCGCATTGACCTAGAGTCACGCCGGGATGCTAGTTTTGGGACCTTGGTTCTCCAGTCCTTATTCCCCAAATGAGTATAAGGGGGTGTGCACCTTGCCTCCTTCCTCCCGGAGAACTGCTAGAGGTCTGCCAAGAAGTGTGGATTGAACAACATATCCACGTCCCTAGAAATACAGGTTACTCACCTGTAACAGGAGTTCTAGGAGTGGTATATGTTGTTCATCCACACGACCCACCCAACCTCTCCGGCTTCTGACGTGCAACCTGGCTTCCAGCGGGCTTCGATCTGGCCATGGGGCGGAGTCGAGGGTTTACCACCCAGGTGGGTGGGAGGAGCCAGCTTGAAGACATTCTGGCACAACTTAAAGGCAAGGTACCTGCCAAGAAGTGTGGATGAACAACATATACCACTCCTAGAACTCCTGTTACAGGTGAGTAACCTATATTTCTCATCCTCCCAATGCATTTCAGTGGGACAGCTGCGAAACCCTCCTTGACTTTGTTCACAGTAGGAGCTGGTCTGCTGTGCAGACATAGAGACATAAGATTTGCTGGCAGATAAGGACCACTTGGCCCCTAGTCTGCTCATTTTTCGCTGCCTATAGTATCACCGCAGATCCTACTTGATCACCGCCCATTCACCCCCACCCCATTAAGATTCCTTTATGCTTATCCCATGCATTGTTGAACCTCACCACTGTTTTCACCTCACCACCTCCACTGGAAGGCTGTTCCAGGAATCCACCAGTCTTTCTGTGAAAAGTATTTACACATCTCTCCCAGATTTGCCCCTTCCAGCTTCATATCATGTCCCTTGTTCTTAAGCACCATTTTGTTTCTGAAAATACATCCTGCCTGTACCTTATTTACCCCTGGAAGGTATTTAAAGGTCTCTTTCATATTTCCCTTCCCTCCTCTCTTCCACAGTGTACATATTCAGTTCTTTAAAGAGCAGGTTTTTAGTTCCTGCTCCCCCAAGTAAAATGTAGTATTACCTGTCCCAGAGTTGGTGGCTATACATTATTCCTCGAGTTGCAGGTCTTAAAGTTTTCCACTCGTAGAAATTACCCTGGACACCACAGCTGTAGCAGCACTTCCTGAAGGTGCCTTTCGTAGGCAACATCGAGCCGTTGTTGTGATGTCACAAAACAAATACCTTGGTGTGTGTGCCCTATTGATTAGTGGGTGATTTTTATTTTTTAATATTAGTCGAGATTTTAATAAATCAAAGTGACTGCTTGACTAACATGGACCTTGCTAGTTGAACGGTCACTTTGATTTATTAAAACTCGACTGTAAATGTTATTAAAATGTATAAAAATCACCTCCATTGAAATCAGTGGGGCACACACATAAGGCATTTGTTTTGTGACATCACAAAACAGAGCTGCATGTGCCACGTGAGGGTGTCGCACCTTCAGGAAGTACCTTTCTTCATTTTTGGCTATGGTGCTCGGGGGAATTTTTTACGAGTGGAATAACTTTTAAGACCTGCAGAAAAAGAGAGAATTATGTATAGCCACCAACTCTGGGACAGGTGAGCTATACATTTTGTTTGGGGAGCAGGAATTATTAAACTAAGACTCTGCTCTTTAAGTTTCTCTCCTCATAGAAATTCTGATGCAGCCCTGCACCATTTTAGTTGCCCTCCTCTGGACCGCCTCCACTCTGTCTGTGCCCTTCCAGAGATGTGGTCTCCAGACCAGCCGTAAGAAAGATTTACTATTATTTTATCTTGTGATTGCCCCGTGGCTTTATTTCTTTTTACCTAGCATGTGAAAGGCAGTACTGACCTTCAAGGTAAGCAGGATACACTTCTGCTTGCCAGGGGAATCATCAGTACAAACAACAGCAGAGAGAAATAAGTGCCAGCTGAGATCTGAAACCAAGCCATGCAATACTGATCCCCTGTGCCACCAGCTGCACCACCAAGGTATCTGGAAACCTGGGACTCCAGAAGTACATTACCCTTTCTGTAGGTCACAGCCTGGTGCAACACAAATTAATTATATTTTATTCACAGTGGTGCAGTGTACATATATATGGGATACAGAAGAGAGAAAGAAACAAGTGCTCTAGCTTGAACTTGCATAGCAAAGTGGGTAGATAATCCCCATGAATTAGTACGCTGTTTGCACGGAATAGTTTTTTTTCATCCTTGTTTCGAAGCAGGGTGGATGGACATGATGGCCCTAGAGTCCCTTCCAACCTTAAATTACAGTGCTGCCGTGATACAGTGGTATATTGGTTTAAACATTTGCAAGCCTTTTGGGTAGGCCCATTAGGTATTGTGCAGCATTTTAATGCTATGGGATAAACACGCCCTTTGTAAGGTGATCTCCAAAGCAAATTCCACCAAAATAAAATCCAAACCGTCAGTGATGCACATCACTTTAAACCCCTTGCCACTGACATGGCTGGCAAATGTGGACTTCTGTTGCATTAATCTTACATTTTGGGTTTACTCCCAGTCTTTTGTTCAAGATTACAAGGGACGATTATGTATATCAACTGTTGTGCAATCTTAGGTTAATACTTATTGCTTGTATGAGGAATTGTGTGTATTATTTTATTATTAAAACAATAAACACATAGTACAAAAAAAAAACCCTTGCAAAGCAGTAGTTGGTGACAGCAGTGAAAATGTGGACCTCAGTTGTTGTATTCCATTTTAGATTGCTCCTTCCCTCCTGCCTTGTTTGAAGCATTTTTTTCACATTTTGAGTATACTTTAATACTTCCGTGTTTACATTTGCAATAATAAAAGGAATGCTGCTTTAAATATGGCTTGGACCAAGTTGTCAGCAGTATTCACAGCTGTTTTTGTGCATCTGCTGCCCGTAAGGTTAGGGAGCTGTGTCTGTTGCATGCTAATCCATTTTAGGCACAAGAAAAATCATATTTAACAATAGGTGTTACAGAGATGATAAAAATACTGATGGGAACCTGTACTGAGCCATATGAAAAGGAACATTCCTTTTATTATTTCAAATGTAAGAAAAGTTAAAGGAGACTCAGAGTGGGAAAAGAAGGGTACTATACAAGACAGATGGGAAAGGCAATGTAAATGGAATAAAAACAAACTCTGGTCAGAGCGGCATGCTTCGGCAGAGTGGTGAGTCCACAGTAATATGACCTGCAAATGCATTTCAAGCTGGAAAATCATTTGTGTTACATTACACGTTCCCATTTAGTCTGGCACACCTTACAAGGGCAGAACAGCGGTCCCTTTAAAGCTTCTGACCTGCTTTGGCAAGCAAGAAAAATGGGGGGAAGGTCAGGTGCAGCACTGCAGCAGAGTATATTAACTGCCTTAGACAGGAAATGTGCTCACTCTGTGTATTGTTTGTGTGGTGTATATATGTGTGTGTGTGTGTGTGTGTTCATGTGTGTGTGTGCCTCGGAGCTTTTCAGCTTTTGCTATAGCCATATTGCAAAGTGCAACTCATGACTGCCTGTACCTGCTGCAGGGTTTGGCTCATAGCTGCTGCTTCCAGAAGTCACATGCACCCACGTGTGGGACAGGCAGAGCACAGATCTTATCACTGTATTCGAATTTCATGGGCAGGGGTGTTTTCTCCGTCTGGTTAGCCGCTCACCCACTCACAGTGTCTGAGCCAGAACAGGGCTCCACCCTCCTGTTTGCGCACTGCCCACCCTGTCGACATTGCTAGGCCCATCTCCATGGGCTCTTGCTGTGGTCAGTGCCGCTCAGTTCACGTGGAATTTGTTTTTTGTCACCAGCGATAACTTCCGGGGATTGTAATTGTTGTGCTTTTTACATGTTTCATAGAAGGTATGTGGTGACACATCAGGAGATAGTTTATTTGAGACCCAGCTCAGCCACCAAAATACACTGGTGCCCTCCCACCCAAATAAATCATTCAGAGCAACAATAGAATGTCTCACTGGGATCTCATCTGACCAGCACTTTGTATTAAGTGAGTTTGATTGCCAGCTAGCTTGCTTGGGAAGATAACATACTAACCTACTAAAAATGCCAGCAGAGTAGGCCTCTCAGTCTATCGAGTCGGCTCATGGGTCAGCACCCTAGCAGGGCCCGACACCATCTCCCATACTCCTCTACAGTAACCCCTTTCCCACTGGCCAAGTACCCTCCCTGGGCTGGCATTATGAGCCTTCATCCTCCCTCATGTACCTGTCCCAGCCCTCTTGAACCCTCCACTGTACCAACTTCCACCAGCTCCTCTGGAAGAGCATTCCATGACTCCACCACCTCCCTGTGAATACCACCTCCTTCTCCTCTCCCTGAGTCTTCCACCTCCAGCTATGCCCCTGGTGGCCCTGCTCTCCTTCCTGTGAAAGACCCATCCAGACCCACCCTATTTAACCCTTTAGATACTTGAAGACACTACCATATCCCCTCCTCCCTCCCTCCCTCCCTCCTCTCCTCCAGTGTGTACAGGCCAAGCTCTTCAAGCTTCTCCCATAGGATCTGTCACCCAGTCCCCAAATCATTTTAGTTGCCCTCTTCTGAACCTTTTCCAGCAGTAGAATGTCCTCTTTAAATGAGTCCACCCAAACTAGATGTAACCCCCTTCAAATAGAGGTTCACAAAAGTCATCCTTGAGCTTGCCTAAATGCTCACTGCCAGGCTGATGTCCTGCGTTTTAGCAGTTTAAATGTATTGCCAGACAGTGCCTGTATAACCTCTGTGTACTGTCTCTTTAAATCTGCCAGTATTGCAGTCATAAGTAACCTGAGAGGGAGCTCTGTTGAAAGATGTAACTATTTGCTGAAAATCATTTAGAGTGATAATGATAATGTAGTTTGTCTAACCTGCCTTCTTTGCAGCAAGGACTGTTTTGTTTATCTCCACTGTCTTGGTCCTGGACTGCCGAATTGGACCAATCAGTACTGGTGGGACCTAAAATGGAGCCGGACTACAGGAGCTGTTTGGAGTCAGAATCTGTAGGAATTGCAGTTTTGGGCTTTTGGCGCCTTTTTGCACCTGAAGGGGGAGTTCCTGTTGTGACTGACAGATGAATCAGCCAACTGAACCTTTTGGATCTTGCAGAAATTCCCAGGCTTGCTAGCAGATGAGTCAGATCTAAGTTGTGAGCTGAAGAAGCAACAGCTCGAGACAGTCTCTGTGGAAAGGCCTGAGTTTTGGCCTGCATGCCTGCCTGCTGCCCCTGAGAGAGAGAAGAGAATCAGTTTGGACTGAATCCGAGTTGTGAGAATGAAGTAAGCCACTGAGTTGTGACCAGGATCAACCTGAAGAAGCCTGAAGATTTGCTGAATGCATCAGCCTGTCAGGATTTCCAGCTACCTCTAAACTCCCAGTGTGTGCAGAGACTTTGTGATTAAGACCGAAGAGCGGTGTGCCTCGTATAGTAGAATCCCTTACATGTAAATGTGCTGTGTTTATAGTGGGTCGTGATTTGGTTCCCCACTGTGTGAATTGTGTTCTGCTTGCTGGAAGCTGTATCCAGCGCGACTGGACTGAATCCGCATTTATTTCCATACAGCCTGGGCCTTGCCACACTGGCCCTGCCAGACTACCCCACTGCACAGAGAAAGCCATCGGTGAGACCTGCCTGGGGATCAGCCCCCTGCTCCACGCTTAAACAGGAATGACGCCTCGGTGAATCGTGTGGGCCCTGCTTGTCCTGGCATTCCAGATCAACCACCTGCAGTCTCAATTTTCATCCAGCCTGTGTCCAGTCTTGGGTATCGTGAGTAACCATCAGGGTAGCTCCCTGCAATAACAGCTTAATCTAAGTGTGTCATCTGATTGTCTTGCTGTTTCTTTTCTTTCACAAACTGAGCCCTCTGACTCTGGATTACAAATAGTGTGTGTGGTGCATGATGTTTTCTTCCATCAGAGAGCCCCAATGAGTTGCGTGATGCGCCTACCCCGGCAATGATCCTGGCTAGCCCACCTCTTTCTTCACCTGGGTACCCAGAGTGTGTGACTGTTTATGGACCCTGAAGTGCATGCATAACTGTTTGATTGATACAGCCTTTAAGCAAATTAACCTGATTACGCCCCTCCCTTATTCAAGTTCCTTAAATAAATCAGATCTAACTCTTTTTGCATTTACCCTGACTGTGGTTTCAGTTTGTGCAAGAGTACTGCACTGCTGTTATTTGCTATGTATAACCTCGTTTTACAGAGGGTCCCCAGGGTCGAGCCAGAGGAAAGCCCTTGTGGTAAGTGCAAACATTGTAGGTACTTGTGTGGTGTATCAGGGGTTGTGAAAGTGATTATTGTATATTGTTCTGGCCACTAGTAAGGAAAAAGGGGGTTACAGTGTCCCGGAGGGCTGTGCTTAGGTTAGCTTGACAACTACCGACCCCTGACCTCCGGATGGAGGCACTCGTTTCAGAACTCAGGCCCCTTAACCTGCTTCTAGCCAAGCAGGCAGGGGTAGTAGCCCTTGGGATAGCGCCACCTAGGGGTTACATAGACAAATTAGATAAAGTAGACAAACAGATTCTGGTGTTCTTGCCTTTAGTCATACTGCTAATACAGGACGGCTATTTTCACTGTGCCTGGGCTGGCATATGCCTCATTTTATGACGTCAATAAATGTATTTATTTTTTTTATTTGGAAAATGTTTCATCAGGAAAGACAACATCAACTGTAAACAGCTCGTTTCCAGAAGCGTCCTGGGGGGGAGGGGGTACAATATTTGGGAGCAGTACAGGTACATACTAATACAAATCATTTGAGTACATTGAGCAGTAGTAGAAACAGCAAATACACAGAATACAAGAACACAAGAGCAGTTCAGTACATACTAATGCAAATCATTGGGGACATT
This sequence comes from Neoceratodus forsteri, assembly GCA_016271365.2. Taxonomy (NCBI): domain Eukaryota; kingdom Metazoa; phylum Chordata; order Ceratodontiformes; family Ceratodontidae; genus Neoceratodus; species Neoceratodus forsteri. The sequence continues at coordinate 421,801,768 of CM057459.1, read as the reverse complement.
TGAGTAAACAATTACTTCCTAAGACAAATCATTGAGTACAGGTACAGAGCTGAGGGACTCAAATCAGCTGGTGAGGGAGTACAAACCAATAATGAATTTACATATGTTGAAACAGGCTAAATATCGATGATCCTGTAGGGGAAAGTTAGGGAAGGCTGACACAGATAAAAGTGCTAGGGAAGTAAGCATTACATAAGAACGGAAGTGCTAATGTAAACACAAGGGAGGGTCTTTATTGATATACTCTGGGCATAAGGTGGGTAGAGATGGCAGAAGGTAGTGGGAACGGGAAGGTTTAGCCAGTATCTAATACCCCTCCAGGATGCTGTGAACCCTGCCAGGGGGGTCAATACCAGGCTGAGAAGGGGAGGAAGCTTGAGAGGCATGGAAGTGGGAGCTGTAGAGGAGGACAGGGTAGGTAATAGTGGGAGGGTGGCAGTTGGAGACTAAGTAATGTCGTGGGGGGCAGTGTTTGGGAGGGAGGGTGGCAGCCAGTGCAGGAAGTAATAGTAGGGAGGGTGGGCAAAGGAGTAGGAGGGTTACAGAAAGAGAGCGACAGTCTAGGCCCCAAAAGTACTCTACAGGGGGTCAAGGAACATCTGAATCCAGCTTGACAGAGACAAATAGGTTGCTAAGAAAGGGATTAGTAATTAAGTGTTACTCAGATAGGTAAAACTAAGAATCATTCATGCATATGAGAGAGTGGAAATCTGCATTACAAAAAGTAATTTGAATTTATCACTTTTAGTCTTATGGTTGTGCGTATTTTGGAATGCATTGCCCCTCATCTCCACATCCCTTGTCCTGGCAGTTCCATATAGTCATGGGCATGGTATAACAGTGTTTTTGTCACCCTACAGCAATGCACAGAAAAGAGATATGAATGGCAGTTAGCTATATTGCAAGTCAAGATTAGAGGTGCTAAATACATACATTGGATACTGCAATAGCAGTGTCACTGCACGTGCGTGAGAAAGAGCTCGTTGTGGCTAAGATGGCCGCTGAAAGCTCATTGTGCATGTGCAATACTAGCCCGTGTGCAGTGAGCTTCCGGCAGCCATCTTGGGCACAGCAGCCACTTTTGTTTCGCCCACAACTGCGGAAGTTATGGGAAGAAACAAAATAGTGCCCCTGAAGGACCTCCTTGTGAATGAGCTTGCTCAATGGAGTTTTCCTGCAACAAAATTGAAACTTGAATGGGGGGTGTGGTTGTACGGCCCACAGAGGGGAGGGATGGCAAAATATAAAGGCTGTGGAAATGAACACAGCACTGTGGAAGCACACTGGAGAGGTATCCAATCACATGCTTCCACAGTCCCGTTTCTCTATTTTTATTTATTTTTTTAGTTTTTGTTTACCAGGTAGGTGCGCTAGCCATAGAAATGACTATTTTTAGGCACGACCCAGGAGGTTACAGGGTGGAATTACATAAAACACAGAAACAAAACAAGGTTTTACAGTAAAAATACAAGCAAGGTGATGAGAGCAATGTACAAAACTGTGTGATTCATGACAAAACATCCGATGAGGCAATTTGTTGGCAGGTGCAGGACATGGATCACATATTTGCAAGGAATTATCATGATGCAAAGTTTGGCAAGAGGTTCATTGAAAACAAACAACCACATACTTGCAAGGAACTATAGGTACAATAAGCAGGGAAAATTACAAAATAACATATGGTAGGCAGATCCTTAAGGAAAAAACATTCACATGATTTGGGAGATAGGGCACAGAGTACTGCAAGCAGGAGCTTTTTGACAATGATTACAAAGATCAAAGGAGTTGAGAATTAGTTATAGTAGGATAGGGCAAGGGATTTGAAATAACAAGCCAAAGAGGAGAAGCACATCAAGCTGGGAGGGGAGACTAGTAAGACAGGCAGGGGGAGGATTAAGTGCAAGGCATTAGGTAGAAAAGCAGATCAAGCACACAGCGGTGAGAGTAGGAGTGGTGCTAAGGGGGTTTGAAGCAAGGGCATTGATTATAGGAGGTGAGGTAGCTATGGAGCTCCTTTTTAAAGGTGTTATGGGAGGGTGCTTACCGGATCGCTAAGGGAGGGAGTTCCACAGCTGAGGAGCATGGTGGGCGAAAACACTGGTGCCTTTGGTGATGTTACTTTTCGGGACACATACAAGGGATTTTCCAGCCAAGCATAGGCCATAGCCCGACATCTGAGGAACAAGTAGATCAGCTAAGGTTTTTGGAGTTTGAGATCACATAATACTGTCGACAGTCGACCCAAGGGAGTAAAGTCTAGCAGCATTTGGCGACAGCTAGTTTAGATCTGAGTAGAAGAGGCAGTGGTGTTTCCGCCGGTGGGAGAAGGAGACATAGTGACAGATACTGTTATAGGTGACGTCCCATCTATGGAGATCAGATTTAGGTAAGGCAGTATAGGTTGCAACTCCGTATGTCAGGGTGGGTAGAAGAATACCACGAGCAATGGCAAGCCTCGCTGCAGGGGTTAGTGCATATCTGGTCCGGTACGCTATACCTAATTTAGAGTTGACAGATTTGCATGAGTTCTGGATGCGAAGATCAAAGTTTAGGGATTGGTCCAGTGTTACCCCTAGGTACTTAAATGAAGTCACTGAACCAATAGGGGAGCCATCCAGACAAGAGACCATGAAATTATTTTAGCAGGTTTTGAGTTTAGAATTTTTCCCAGATAGCATGGATTGGGTTTTGGCCTCATTAAGAACTAGTTTGTGATATGAGAGCCAGGCTTGAGTGCACTGAAAGTCATTGGAGAGCTGCAGATTGATGTCAAGAGCTGTTTTTCGCGCTGGTGTATAGGACTATATCATCAGCGTAGAGGAGGGAGGAGGTGGAAGTAAGATTGGAGGCGATGTTATTGATAAATATAGAAAATAGCAGTGGCCCCAAAATTAAGTCTTGTGGTACACCAATATTCACTGTTGCCAGGTCGGAATAGGTTGAATTATATTTTACAACTCGAACCCTGTTTGACAGGCAACTGTTGAGCCAGTTGACAACATTATGGTGAAGGCCAAAGACTTCAGGGAGGCAAGGAGAATGGAGTGGTTCACCAAAGTCGAAGGCCTTGTCATGTCTATGAAAACAGCTCCAGTTAGAAGGCCTGAGTCCATATCACTGAGTGTGTCAGTAGGAAACTTAACCAGGGCCATGGAGGTACTATGGGTTCTTGCGGAAACCATGCTATTGCCAGAGAAAGTCATTTTGAGAAGGAATTGATGGTTTGTGTAGCAACTAATTTTTCAAGGATTTTGCCTCAGAACCGAGAGGATGGCAATGGGTTTGCAGTTAGATGGGTCTTTGGGTCACCATTTTGAAAACAGGAGGACCCTGGCTATCTTCCATATGTCAGGGACACTACTTTGACATAGAGAGCGTGAACATTTTGGCTAAGGGAGCTGAGTTCAAGACTGTCCAAGCCTGTGGCTGTGCTGTCTGAGATTGAGGTAAGTAGTTTATTTATTTATAAAACCTCCTATTGAGTGTTAGCCTTAAAGTAGAAGAAGGGCCAATGACTTCTTGGCTGGAGGTCACAGGAGGGCAGTGGTGCTGTGAGGCAGGGAAGGAGAATGTGTATTTATTTAGATCTGAGAATTGATTATTAAAAAAGTTAGCTATGGTCTGAAGATTGTTACAGTGAGTACCGTTGAGGACCAGGTCATTTGGGGTGGCAGAGCAGGTAGACCCCAGGAAGTTTTTTTTTTTTAATTGCATTTTATTGCTTTACAGGTAAAACAAAGTCATACAATTAACTCATGCAAGAAATCACAATTACTCATTACAATACATCCAATGTAACATGATAGAGTATTCTGTGCAATCTGACTTTCGGATATTGGGGTATGTCCATTAGTCATTAGTCCAAACAGAGAATAATGTCCACGATAAGCTACACCCCACAAGATTTTTGAGTGACCTATTGCAAGAGATAAAAAAACAGATACCGAACATATTGCCACAACAGTCCGTGTTGTTATGGTCCCCATTCCAATCATGTTTATCCAGCAGATGTTAGTGTACATCAGCATTCAACTCCTCCAGCCAGCATCTTCACCTTGTCTTATGAGTATTTAAATTTAAATTATAACAGAGTAATAGAACAAACCATTCTCTGGCCCTCCATGTGGTACTTGACTAGGAAGCAAAACAGCCTAACCCTCTCCCATTAATGCTTCTTATTTAACGTGCTCAAGAAAACAAACTTTTAACTGATTTTTAACCGGCACAAAGTGATGGTACATGGAACCTGAAAATCAGAGTCCTTTTATAGAATGCAACAAGCATTTAAGTTTCAGCCCTAATCAGGTCTCTTCCTCCTGTTCTTCGGATTCTGAAGTCTCCTGACTGCCAGTCCAACTGAACTCCAAGGCAATAGCTTCTGCCTTCTTACCCGCTTTTTCTGGGTCTGTGTACTGGTATGTGTGCCCTCCGTAGTGCATCCGAAGTCTAGCCGGCATTAACAGCAAGTGAGTAACCCCAAGACTACGGAGTTTTGCCCTCACTCCGTCAAATTCTTTGCACCTGGTTCTGGTGTGTAAGGGAGATCTGGAACAAAATGGATTGTGGCACCTTGAAAATTCAATTTGTCCGCTTCTCTGGCCACCTACATTAGATAGTCCTTGACCGGCCGGACTGGCGGTAATTGAAAGGGCTGTTCTGGGTGCATCTCCACAATTTGCTGCTGAGCGAGGGGCGATTCGGTAGTCTCAGATAAAGCTCTCTTCCTTGAGCTCCGAGCCAAAATGTAAGGCTCTTGGTAACCACGTCTGAAGAAAGTATAATAGATTGTTCCCTTCGCAGTTTTCAGGTAGGCCAACTATACGATTTTGGAGCCCTCTGAGAGTTTTCAAAGGCCTCCAGACAGTAACAGAGTTGTTCATTTTCCTGGACAATTTTATTAGTTGTGGTTAAGACTTTAGTCGCCGCTGATTCTGCCGTGGATGCCATTTTGACCGCTTCTCCTATTTTGCAGTCTTGTTCTATGAACCTGGTCAAGATCGACTCTACTTTACTAACAATTTCCTGCATCGACTTTTGTAGTGCTGACCATGGAGGTTCACTCTTCGCTGCGGGTTGTACAACCACATCATGTTGCTCTGGTTCAGTGGGCCTGGTTTTAGAGCTGCCCTGAGGTCCCTTATTTGAACGCCCATTGTTCAAGAAAGGTATCCAGAGATACGGTACAGTTCGTAGATCACAGCGCTAAATACTAAAACTTGTTTTGTTCACTCAAAATTTGTTTTTATTAGTTTAAGAGTTATCTGGGTAAGGAGCCAATCTGAGACACATCTGGTCGTAGGTGTGCTTCACAGCACCTTCGGAAGGTTTTATGTGTGACCAGAATTTTTGCTGTTGCCCAAGGCATTCACTAGTAAGCTTTTTGCACTATGAGCCTTTGGCCATTGCCATTCTTATTTCTTTTGCAGGCATTCCGCTGCTGCCTGTAGGTGTTATAATCCACTGGCAGGCCAGAAGACTTAAAGCAGCTCCAGCTCTTATCCCTTACTCTTAGCTTAGCAAGTAGTTCCTTTTTAGCCATTTGGTTTGTTTCTCCTTAATTCTGCTGGTAATGAGAGGGGAGTGTAGGTCCTGCAGTGCCATGAATTCTGTCAGAAAAATGTCAAGGGCAGACTGTACATCACTGGCATTGTAAAGACTGGACCAGTCAGTGTTAGATATGTCACGTAGAAATTGTTGTGTATCTAGGTTAGCATAATCCCGGAAACTGATGTAACGAGGTTGTGAAGGGGGCGGGATGCGGCCAAGCCCCAGATGCAAAAGATAGGGGAATGGTTAGTGATAGCATCTGCGAGTGTGCCAGCAGCTTGGATGTGTTCAGTACGATTTGCTAGTACTCAAGTCGATCAGGGTGCTAGAAGTTGAGTGGGGAGCAACTCTAGTGGGGGTAGTGATCAGCTGATGCAGATTATGGCACTGAATTTTGGAGACGGATGAGGCTTGGCAGTTCCCTAACCAGGTTAGGTTAATATCGCCGAGAATGATAACTTCATTTTTACCGGAGAGTTTGGACATATGGTTCATTAGCTCATCCAGGTCAACATGGCCACTGTTTGGGGGGTTATAAGTGCATACAACGTGTAGCTTTTTAGCCCCAAGGGTTAGAACTGCATGTAGAGATTTGCAGTGGGTCAGGGGGTTGGTTCTTATGGTGGTGAGGCGTAGGTGTTCTTTGAAGTAGATGGCAACCCCCCTCCTCTTTGGGGGATGGTCTGTCCCTCCGTAGGAGGTCATAATTGGGTATGGAATACAAGGATTCAGAGTTAGAAGATTTTAGTTACATTTCCGATAGGCAGAGGTGGTAGAGGGTAATCCAAGCCTCAAGTTCAGCAAGGTTGTGCTCAAGACTTCTAATGTTGTGATGTACAATAAGGAGGCCTTTACAGTCAACTAGTAGGGAGTTTGATAGAGAGAGAGATGGTGTGTCGGGCCCGGATTGGTTTCGATATCACCAGAGAGGATTGCCAAGAGTAGAAGAGCAGAATATACCAGAATTTCCAGTGTATAAAAGGGGAGGTGGTCAAGCGATGAAGGAAACATATTTTGGGATCATAAGCGGTTAGATACATAAAACCCTTGTGCACTAGCAATGGGATCAAGTCAAGCTATGTGGGAGAGAGTCGGAGGAGGTTGGAGAAATGGAAGTCGTCCAGAGTCGGCTGTGTAGCAGAGTGGGCCAGACTGCTGTTGCTGATAGTAATAGCCGAGAGGAAGAACAGCAGTAAGACCTCTGCCTGGATGATCAGAGTCCTCGGCAGCTCATGATACCAGATGTCCGCTTCAACTGGTATCGATATGACTTGGATACAGGAAGAGCACAATTAGATGGCATTGAGGTGTAAAAGGTGCTTTACCGGTTATCCTTGGGGATTGTTTTTAACAGAGTGGTACCAGAGCGGTAACTTTCTGTTTGTAGGTGAACAATTTCACCGTGGGAAACCTAGCGTCAGGCAATATAAGGGACCAATGGAAAAATAGGCACTTGATCATCTGACCACACTGTGTCTATATAAGGCAGGGTCCACCCAGGGTGGGTGGGGAGCTGCCGCGAAGCACTGGCAGGGTAAGACTTCAGCCAAACCAGCGGTGGCTCAAGGCTGCTATCCAGCGTGGGAGGCTTGGTCTGTGGTTTTCGCTCAGGCTTTCAGTCTCTGCTCCACCATCATGGAAGTGGCACAGGGCAGGTTGCCCAAGTCTTGTGGCTTTAGAGGGTGAGCGATCTGGCCCGAGAAACAGGTGGGAACCACGGCTTACACCCCAGGGATGATCCTCAGAAAGAGGTGTCTACTATCCGCTGAGCGGAAGAGAAGGAGTAAATATTGGGTGTTGCCTTTAACAGGAGAGACTGCTGTTGTACCATCTCTAGTGGTTTTGTGTGAGCAGTATAATTTGCAAATGAAGAAAAGACAAAAAAAAAAGGAGAGAGGCGGCCTTTTCTTGCTTTATGATAAATAAAGATAGTCTCAGGGGAGCAGCTGATAAGCATCTCTAATGAAGCAAGGTAAAATGGAGACCAGCTGAGAGAAGTCAGATGAGACTGAGATCCTCCAATCAGAGTGTTGGTGCTGAAAATTCAAAATGTCCAAAGGCGCCAAACATCAACATACCTGAGAGGGGTATACAGCTTTCCGACCCGCAGCTCCAGGCAAGCCACCAGAGCGTGGTTCAGTACAGGCTGAGCTAGTGGGTCCTAATTCAGCTGTTTCTGTAGATTCTGGACCCTGCAACGATCCGGAGTTCGGAGGATCCCAGGTGGCAGTTACAGCAGGGGAAAGAAGCCGCACAGTCTGCTGATTAGCAGGAGCAGGACCACGGGTCACTTCCCAGGGCAGGTTTGTAGCTTCTCCTCCGGTGGCGAGGTTTGAGCCCCAGTTGGGCACGGCACACCTGAGGGGCTGTATGTTTTTTTGACTCACAACTCCAGGTGAGCCACCAGGGTTTGGTTCAGTACAGACTGGGCTAGTGGGTCCTAATTTGGCTGTTTCTGTAGATTCTGGACCCTGCAACGATCCAGAGTTCGGAGGATCCCAGGTGGCAGTTACAGCAGGGGAAAGAAGCCGCACAGTCTGCTGATTAGCAGGAGCAGGACCACGGGTCACTTCCCAGGGCAGGTTTGTAGCTTCTCCGGTGGCGAGGTTTGAGCCCCAGTTGGGCACGGCACACCTGAGGGGCTGTATGTTTTTTTGACTCACAACTCCAGGTGAGCCACCAGGGTTTGGTTCAGTACAGACTGGGCTAGTGGGTCCTAATTTGGCTGTTTCTGTAGATTCTGGACCCTGCAACGATCCGGAGTTCGGAGGATCCCAGGTGGCAGTTACAGCAGGGGAAAGAAGCCGCACAGTCTGCTGATTAGCAGGAGCAGGACCATGGGTCACTTCCCAGGGCAGGCTTGTAGCTTCTCCTCTGGCAAGGTCCGAGCCCCAGCTGGGCATGGCACACCTGAGGGGGTATACGGCTTTCTGACCCGCAGCTCCTATCTTATCCTAGCAAAACGTCTTCAGGGCTCCCGCCCATGCAGCCATAAAAATACAGGTTAAACTTTTCCCTGCTGTAATGCACTGCTGCTTTAAATTGTAGTATAGTGGCATGTAGTATCCAGATTAAAGTATTGTTACTAGCACTGCAGCACCAGTGCTGTCTAAAGCGGAGGAGCCCTGCAGTGTACAAAGGCACACTTAACGCTTACACTTACCTCTCCATTGAGTTAGTCTTCTCTGTTTTTCCGTGCTTCGCCTCTTCACACCCAACTTTTGTTTTAACAGTAGGCAGTGTGTATCATTGAAGGGTCAGTTTGCAGTTCAGACTAACCTTCCTGCCTTGCCTGCTGCATTTCCACTGGGTCTTGAGGGAGACTTGAACCTGGCACCATTGGGGCGAGTAGTACTGTAACAAACTTGTCTGTGCCCATGGCTGGGTAACTCTTCCAAATTGCAGGTGAAAGGAGCAAAGTTTTTGCCCCGGCTTCAACAGATCTACGCCAATCATGGGTGTGAGGAGAGAGAACTGGGAGCGCTATAGAGCAGTAGGTCCAGCTGATTCAGTGGGTTCAAGGAGGAGTATTTGTAAGGGCATTACAGTTGGGTCACTTTACACAATAGGCAAAAGTGTAAACACGACTTTTGGTGCAGAGTGTTGTGGGGCTGCACTGGTGCAGGTGGAGCAACGTGTTTACATGCTTGCAAAAAGCCTCTGCACCAGTACAGCTCCCCATTAAAACACTGATCAATGTTTGCTGCAGTGGAGCAATTTACAGTGATCCACAAGTTATTCATATGACCTGATTTGCACCAGTGCAGCTCATCTGCACCTCTTGCAGCGGTGCAGAGCGGCACTGTGTCAGAATAGCACTTAAAATGCTGTCGGCAACAATAGCACAGTGAAAATGCTGTCACTTTTGTTTTTGTGGGGGGTTCTGCCCCCCACACCCCTGGACTTAAAGATTTTCACTCTGGGGTTGAGCGGATCACAGTGGAAGTTAAAATATGTGGGGCCGTGGAATACTGTTTCCATGACCCCTAGTAAAAATAGAAGTCCCGATTGTGGTAAAATGGTAGGAGACCAGGATTAGAACTGTGGTCTCCATTGCCTCCCAGCCAAGCTGCTCTGTGCCCCAGCCCTCCACACCACCGGAGCAGCTAAGCTAGACCCCCCATATTTGGCTGCCCTTGTCTTTTTGGCAGCACCACAGACAGCGACCAGGAAAGCGCTCTACATCCTCTCACGCTGTCCATGCTAGCGCTACATGAACTAGCGCTTTCTAGACTGGCGCTATTCGTGTACTGCTATTTTAACCAGGTACCGTGCAGAGCAGATCATGTAAATGAGCCTTTAGTGTTCTGTTGCTTTCAGCAAGGTAGCCATACAGACAATCAGTGCCGGAGTAAGGCATTCACGCCCGTGTTAACAGATGAACAACGTAGGTGATTTGATATATTTTTTGGACCAAGAAGAAAATTTTCAGTACACAGACTTTCCTGTAATACAGAGCCCTTTTTCAGGTAATGGCAGTTTCTACAGAAAGCATAGCTTTTATTCAGTGGATAATACAACCTACTAGTAGCAAGTAATGTGCACAAGAAGGAGCTGTGATACTAAATGATAGGAAGGCCTTTAGGAGGTGTTCAGGTGTTAAAAAGTACTTTAATGTTGTGTAATGTATCCCGGGCACAGGAATAGTGGAAATGGTGTGGGGGAATAAAGTAGTATTATAGGGCATGATCACGCCCCTATAGTTCGGGTTCAGCCTTCACTTCAGTGTTAAACTCAAATTTTGCATTTTAATAACTTTGCAATCATTCAACCAATTTGCATGAAATTTTGTAATCGACATCAGAGACGATTCGGAGTGTAAAAAAATGTGAAAATTAAAATTTTTGTAAAATTCTTTGTCACGCCACTGTGCAAAACTGGCTTGGGATTTTGGTCTGACATTTTTAACATCGAAAGGTCTCGGGACACAGATGTGCCTTTTGAAGATCTGGTGAAAAAATATTGATCTGTTCAAAAGTTACTGCATTCTAAAATTTCCTGTTATTTTCAACAGGAAAAGTTAGATGTGAGCCTCAAAACTGGATTCTGTGCTGCAAATCCTGTGTCACAAATGGAGAATCTTTTTTTCATGCTTTTTGCACTTTAATAACTTTACAACTGGTCAACCGATTTGCATGAACATTTGCATGTTCCATCAGAGACTGAAGACCTTTTGATGTGCCAAGTTTTATTGTGTTCAGGTGTGTGGTTGCAGAGATACAGAGTGCTATTATAGGGGCATGGTCCCACCCCTGTAGTTGGGGTTCAACCTTCACTTCTATGTTAAACTTAATGTTTCGTGACTTTAATAACTTCAACCATTCAACTGATTTTCATGAAATTTTGCATGTGCCATCAGGGATCAAAGATCTCTTGATATGCCAAGATTCGCTCTGGTTAGATGCGTGCTTGTGGAGATACAGAGTGTCACAAAATGTGAAAATTAAAATTTTTTGTAAAATTCTTTGTAACGTCAGTACACAAAACTGGCTTGGGGTTGTGGTCTGACTTTTTAGTGTAGAAAGTTCTTGGCTCACAGATATGCCTTTTGAAGATTTGGTGAAAAAATATTGATCCGTTCAAAAGTTATTAAATTTTAAAATTTCCTGTCCTGCCTGGCGGCGCTGAGTGTTGAGACGCTGGACATCACATCTCGTGCCATGCTGGCGACCCGTTTTCGGGAATGGACTCGGGTTGCTCGGGGTCAGTTGGGGCGAGGAAGGATTGAGTGTCTGCCAACAGCTCTCCTTCCTCGGGGAAGGGGAGACAGTGCAGCGTGCTATAGGCTGACACCCAATGGTGGCTGGGTGTCGGCACATGCGTGCTGCCTAGTATGGGGAAGGCCCACATCCAGGGTGTTAGACTTGCACGTTCGTGGGCCCTGGGGCATAAATGGAGGAAAAGATGGAGCAGGCAGGCTCCATGATTGCTGATTGCGCCCGAGCTGACCCATGGCAATCTGGATGTTGGCTTCCGGGGTTGGGGAGAGGCCGGCGCACCTGGTGGTACTAAATTTAACCAGAACCATTCAGCAGATGGATGAAAAAATGGATGGGTACCATACCCGCTTGTTTCAAGCAGAATAGAAACTGAATGGCCTTATGGAGACAGCACATGATGCTGAAAAAGCTTTGCAGCGGGCTCTAGCTACTGCCGCCACCTGTGTAAAGGAGCAGGCTTTGCTCCGTTCTCGACTAGAGTATCTGGAAAATTCTACTCGTGCTGTTAATATTCGGATTCTCGGGCTACCGGAGGGCACAGAAGGAGATGACTTACCTACCTACTTAAGTACTTGGCTATTGGAGACTCTTGGACTGGACTTAGTGGGCCAAATAGTACGGGCCTACAGGGTTAATGTCCGGAGACAGTCGTTCACATAAGGGCTAGAACCATAATGTTGATCACTACCTCCATGACAGTGAGAGATCATATCCTTCGGGCAGTTTGACAGCAACGTAAGGTTGAGGTGGATGGCTCAAGAATATTGTTCTTTCCAGATCTCTCCTATTCAACATGTATGAAGAGGAAGGCTTTTGATGCGATAAGGAGGCGTTTAAGGGCGTTGGAAGTGCCAAGAAGGCCCACATTTACACGGAGCCTAAGGAGGCCATGAAAATGCTCCTGTAACCCCCCTGCAAATGGGGGTTCCCAAAAGACTTCCAGGAGCTTGCTTGAATGCTCCAAGCCTGAATGGTGTTTGGCGTTTAAGCCATTTATCAGTGAGTGTTTTTAGAACCTCTGGTACTGTCTCTTTAAGAGCTGTCTGCTTGCAGACATAATTAGTTTGTATGGGGACTGTGTGTTTTTGATTGAGTACCACTCAAGCTGCTGCCAATTCACCCCATTTTTGCAGTCACTAGGAGTGCAAAGGGAACCTGTCTGAAAGATGTAACTGATTGCCAGAAATCATTTACAGTAATAATAAAATTACAGTTTGTCTAACCTGCTTTCTTTGCAGTCAGAACTGTCTGCCTAGTTCTCATTCTGGTTTTGAACTGCTGAACTGGACCAATCAGTGTGGGTAAACTAGCTCTAAAATGATGCCTTGGACGAATCAGAACTTGGGACTCATAATCTGAGCCAGCCACAAAGAGGATTGTATGGGCAGTGACTTGGGAGATGTAGTTTAGACTTCGTGCCTTTTGGACCAACAGCAGCAGTCTATTGTGAGTGACAGCCAATCCAGTCAAGAACTGGGAGGAACTCAAAGGAAGTGCCCGGTTTTTGTCTGTTGGGAGTTTCAGTTTGAGATCTGAAAGTGAAGGGGAAAGAAACCCTGTGCTCCTTCAGTGCACAGTTTCAGTCAAAAAACGTGTGCAAGGCCCAGAGTCTCCGGCTCACAACTTGTGTAACTGCTTGTTAGACTGAATCCGTCCCTGTGAAAAGAATCAAAGGATCTCTGAAGAGTAGAAACCAGGCTCACCCTGTAGAAGACTGGAAGAAATTGTTGAATTACACTCGGTCTGTCAGAACTGAATCTGCTGTGTGTTCTCCTGGTTATTGTGCAGTAACTGTGATTTTGGGATACAGATGCAGCCTGCCTGGTATAGTGCTTTCTTTTTTTACCATATAAATGTGTGAGGAGTCTCTTGAGATCAAAAGTAGCCCTGCTGACATTGAAGGACCATATCTTCTTTGGAGGTCGTGAGTACTAATCCGGGTCGCCCCTGTTGAATTGCCACATTAAATCCAAATGGAATTACTGTACTGCTGACTGTTTAATTTTCCTTTACTTTGTGTGAAAGGGCCCCTACCAGCTGCCACGGTTTGGACTAGCCACTAGGGCTTGGGTACCCAGGGACAGTAACTGATAGGGATAGGCCTGTGCACAGAGCCATAGGTAGATTATTAGAGGATAAGCCAATTAACCTGATTTCCCTGTCCTTGTTATATCCCCCCAAATAAATCAGAGCTGCTTGTTTCAGCAAAGCTATACTGCCTGAGGTATTTGTCTCATGTTAAAGTACTGTACTGTGATTGTTGCACTGTATCTCATTTCACAGGAGGTCCCAGTGCCGGAACCAGTCCTGGGGGTAAGTGTATACTGTGAAGGTAATTTGATATATTGTGTGGGCCACTAGTGGGAAGAAAGGGGTTGCAGTGTCCTGGAGGGCTGTGACCAGTTAGTTTAACTATTGCAAACCCTGACCTCTGGGTGGAGGCACCCGCCATTGGATCCAGGCCTCAACCTGTTAGTGGCAAATCAGGCAGGGTAGAGCCCCTGGGATAGCGCCATTTAGGGGTTACATCTTGGAGGCTCACCTGGGATTGTGTGTCTCTAGTGGCCATATTTACGAACCACTGTTAAGAAAAAAATGGGTACCCCGACAGAAGTGGCTGTGCACCGGCTGGTGGAGTGGTGTACTGGGGAGGAGATCGACCCCAAAATGCTATGCTTATCCTGGACATCCCCTGGGTATCAATACGGACACTGTGCAGGGAGTACTTTCCAAGGTGGAAGGTTTACAAACCCTGTGGTGGTGGGTCGGCATGCTAATCTGCTCACCCACACTTTCCTGGCCCTAGTAGAGTTTAAGGATCCCATAGATAGCTCCAAAGTGCCACAGACCATTACCCCAGAGGGAGCCCTCACTGCTTGGAGAGTGATAACTAAGGACAGTAAAGACCCGGGGGGGAATCAGCCCCCACCACTATCTGAAACTTTTGAGGAGAAATTTGCTGAATGGTTGCTGGGAGAGGGGAAACTGTGGAGGACTTGAAGAACTATTCTTGCCACCTGGGGTGTTCTCTCCCAACACCCTCTCCTGCTCCAGTGCCGTAATGGTGGCTGAACCAATGCAGACTCCTATTTCTGCACCTGCCATTAGTCACGACTCTTACCGGTTGAGGATCTTCTCTGGCACCTCCCCACCCCCCCAAGGGAGGACGACTGGGAGACCTGGATAGACTATGTTGCCCCCTCAAGTGCTAGAATGGCAATGTTCGGAAGGCGTAAAAGCTAAAGAGGGTTAGTGAGAGCCTCCGAGGTCCTGCCCTGGCTACCATCCGCTAAAACGGGCCAGTAACCCTGAAGCGACTGCACAGGCCTATCTTGAGGCCTTGAGAATGTGTATGGGAGCCCAGATTCTGATGAGGACCTCATGGTGGAGAGTAAGAAATGCACAACAGTACCAAGGGGAGTTGTTGTCTGTGTATGTCTCTCGGTTGGAAAAATTGTTGTAAGAATGCCTCAGAAAGGGTAGTTTGCCAGCGATTGAACTGGACCGAACCAGACTGGACAGAATCCTTAAGTCTGCCCCTTCTCAGAACTGCTGTTGCTTCAGTTACGCCTGGCAAATCGACTGAATCCCCACCCTCCTATGATGAGTTAATGAGAGAAATTCGAGGAGTTGAGAAAAGGCGACCTCGAGGTACCTGCACCAATAGCTGTGGCTATGACCGAGTGACTGAGGGTGGCCCATCAAGTGAAGTTCAGGGCAGAGGTTGGCAGTCAATGAGTGCTCTGATAAGGAAAAGATATGCCACAATGGGGCGAACTGTTGAGAGAGATCCGGAATTCAAAAACAGTCCTTTATGAAGGCCACGCCTGCAAGTACGGGCCCTGACCTATATCCGACTGCATCTGCTATGGGGTGGGGGTACCCACCCATGTATCTCCTGCTGATAACAGCTCCAAACTCAATTCCTTGACCATGGAAGTGGAGAAACTGACTGAGATGTCTCCAAATGCTTATCACGCCTGCAGACAGAGATGGCACCCAGGTTTCCAGTTAGTAATACCCCGCCCTGGCTCCCAGTGTGGCGCCCGCCAGCTCAAACTCCAGAAAGTATGTTTTGCTATAATTGTGGGAAAGATGGGCACATGAAAAGGAATGCCAGTCCCCAAAAGACACTGACAAAGTTGCATATAGGCTACAAGGAGAGCTTCGAGAAGAAATCAGTGGTTAAGAGGTGCACCACATAGATCCCAGTGAGGGCACCAAAATGCTAATTCACGTCCTTTTGTGGCAAGGTCAGTTGCCCAGGCCTCCACTACTGCCTCCAGACTGGTCCAGAATAGTGGGTCCCTCCATGGAGACCACTGTAAAGGTGAATGGAGTTCACAAGAGCTGTATTAGACAGTGGCTCCCAAGTGACAATTATGTTCCAGGATTGGTATCAGGAGCATTTGTCAGACGCATCTTACAACCATTAGAAGGACTGCATGTATGGGGGTTAAGGAAGGCCTACCCTATTCGCGGTATATCCGGATTTGGCTTGTCTTTCCCACCTCCGTGCTGGAGTGGCCGAACAAGTAGAGACCCTAGCCTTAGTGTGTCCCCCACTGACTGTATGATGGTGTCCCTTTGTTGATTGGAACAAATGCTCATATGTTCGGAAGGCTGGCACAGTTGTGTTATGAAAACAGGGTCAAAGACTAGTAGAGCTTTAAGAGTTCCGGCTTTAATTAAGAAGGCCTATGAGGCACAGAGAGATGCTGAAAAAACAGAACCAGAGGAACCGTCGGAATTGTATGGAAGAAGGATCCTGAGTCTCTGATCCTGGCGCCAAATGCCCAGTGTACCTTACAGGAGAGGTCCGTATCAGAAAGGATGTTAAGAATAAATATTAATGTTGGATGCACCAGGCGATGGAAAATTGCCAGAGGGACTGCTGGTCAAGCTCTAGTATTTTGCCCGCTAGAGCCCATGCTTATGCCAGAAGGGTAATGGTCCAAGTTCATAATGTGTCTGAAAGAGACATTCGAGTAAACAGAGGTTGCATCCTGGCTAATGTGCATTGTGCAGACACTGCAGTGCTACCCAGCAGCAAGAGTTCAAGGAAGAATGACAGAGTAACGCCTGACTTGTTTGATTTCGCACTCCTCGCTGCCAGCTGAATGGAAAGTGAGGATCAGTGAGAAGCTTGCCCAGAGAGACCAGGTGTTTTCAAAGGAATGGGATGTAGGATGCGTGCAAGGAGCTGGAGCACAATATCCGCTGCATGACGAAAGACCATTTCGTGAGAGGTCTCACGCCTGGCACCTGCTGACATAGATGATGTGAGACGGCATCTGCAAGAGATGTTAGCTGCTGGTGTAATACAAGAATCCAGAAGCCCTTATGCTTCCCATTGTGGTAGTGAGGAAAAGAATGGAACAGTAAGGATGTGTGTGGATTATCGTGCCTTAAACCGGGCGGACTATCCCTGATCAGTACACAATGCCCCGCATTCAGGATGCTTTGACTGCCTAAACGGGAGCAAGTGGTTCTCTGTGCTGGATCTCCCAGTGGGTACTACCAGATCCCGATGGCCCCAGAGGACCGTGAGAAGACTGCCTTTATCTGTCCGCTTATTTCTATGAATTCATGAGGATGCCTCAAGGGATTTCAGGTGCCCCAGCCACTTTTCAACGATTGATGGAGCGTGCAGTGGGGACATGAACTTACTAGAGTGCCTGGTATACCTAGATGATGTTATTGTGTTTGGCAGCTCACTGGAGGAACATGAAAGCAGATTATTTAAGGTATTGGACCGACTGGAGGACTTTGGCCTTAAACTGTCCATTGATAAGGTCAATTTTCAAACATCAGTAAAGTATGTGGACACATAGTATCCAATCGAGGGAATAGAGACCGACCCAAGTAAAGTTGAGGCCTTGACTACCTGGCCACAGCCCAAAAATCTAAAAAGAACTGCAAAGATTCCTGGATTCTGTGGTTATTATCGGCGCTTCATCAAGGATTATCTAAGAGTGATCCGCCTTTACTTAACCTACTCAAGGGTATCCCAACCTACAAAAATACCAAAGTCAGCCCTCAAGACTGAAAGAGTGTATTTTCATCCAAGTGAAGTATTTGAGTCTGCTGACTCTGATTGTGAGACTGCTTTTCATGAGATCATATATCAACTTACTCCATGCTCCAGTGCTGGCCTATGCCGATCCAAGAAAACCTTACGCCCTGCACTAATTGATGCTAGCTTGCAAGGGTTGGGGCTGTGTTGTACCAAGAGCACGAATGGCCTGAGACCAGTGGCCTTTGCCAGTAGAAGCCTGACCCCATCCGAAAAAGAACTATCCTGTACATAAGTTAGAGTTCCTAGCTTTGAAGTGGGCTATTGTTGACCAATTCCATGAGTACTTGTATGGGGCTAAAATACTAGTAAAAACTGACACAATCCTTTGACCCATGTGCAGGCTCTAGGCTAAGCTGGATGCCACTGGCCATAGGTGGCTTTCTGCATTATCTACATATGACTATGCTTTCTATCACCGAGCAGGTCTGGAACCACATAGATGCTGATGCTCTCTCCTCGAGGCCTGTTCCCAGAATGATTAGTCCGATTGGCAGAACCTGATATTCGGGCACTCTGCCGAAGTTTGACAGGGAGGAACAAATGTCCACGGACGCAGTGGACTGCACGGTGGATTGCTTGGGAGCCTCTGAGAATTGTATACCTGCTGCTTATTGCCACTTTTCTGCACAGACATTGTGCACTGCCTAGCTGGACAATGACAGTATTCGGCGGCTCAACTCCGGCGATCCCATGATCAAAGCAGCTTTAGAAGCCCTCTATGCAGGAAAAGATGTCCAAATTACGCCCACTGATTTGAGAACTGCACTGTTATACAAAGAAGGTCCTAAGTTGAAACTGATCAATAAACTGTTATACAGAGAAACAGTAGACAGAGGGACAAGTAGACAACAACAACTAGTGCTGCCCACTGCCTTCGAGACTCAGTACTGAGGTCCTTGCACAACCACATGGGGCACCTTGGTATAGACAGAACACTTGACTTGGTGAGATCCAGATTCTATTGGCCTAAGATGGGGGCTGATGGAGCAACACATTCAATCTTAGAAGTCGCTAAGCTTACAGAGGAAAGCTTGCTCCAGAGGGCTACTCCCTTGTTAACATCACCACCAGTGCACCCATGGAGCTGGTCTGTATTGATTTTCTGAGTTTGGAGTCAGATCAAAGAAAATCAGTAATGTGCTGGTGGTCACTGACCATTTCACGAGATATGCCCAAGCTTTCCTCACCAAAGACCAGAAAGCATCCACTGTAGCCAAAGTACTGTAGAAAACTTTTTGTTCACTATGGGCTTCACAAAGAATCCATTCTGATCAAGGGAGAGACTTTGAGAGTCGTCTGATCAAAGAGATGCTTTCTGTGGGGAGTGAGAAAAGTCCAGAACCACTCCTTACTGCCCCCCAGGGGACCCATAGCCTGAACGCTTCAACCGCACTTTGCTAGATATGCTAGGCACCCTGCACCCAAAGGATGCCTTTATGGAGCCAACAAATTAGCACCCTGGTACATGCTTATAACTGCACCAAAAGTGATGCTACTGGGTTCTCCCCTCACCGCCTGATGTTTGGAAGAGAAGCTCCATCACCGTAGATGTGTGCTTTGGGGTCTCTCCTGATGGGGTTCAGGCTGACAACTATTTACAGTATGTGTGCAAGTTAAAGGCCCAGCTAACTCATGCGCACTAACTGGCTCAAACCATGGCTGCCAAAAGAAATCTGGCCAACAAAGAAAGGTATGATAAAAGGTGAAAGCACAGGAACTCCAGGAGGGAGATCGGGTATTGCTAGGAAATCTGGGATTGCATGGCAAGCACAAGATTGCTGACAGATGGCACCATCTCCTCACATTGTAGTAAGTGCAACTAGATGATCTGCCAGTGTACAAAGTAAGGCCTGAGAATAATTCAAAAGATGTAAAAAACAATGTATAGAAATCATTTACTGCCCATTGACAAATCTAATTGAGTCTGAGCCCTAGAGATGCCCTCTGACCAGTGACTAGAGCTGCTGCTAAGAAAGATCAAGAAAGTCTGCACCTACAGAAGCAAAGTTAAAGTGTTCCTCCACAAGTCCCAGTTGAGCATGACTGTCAGTCCATATCAGAAGAAAGTGAGAGGACTTTGAATACTATCCTTCTTACGAACTGAGTCAATTGTTTCTGGGCAATCCCCTAGTCAATACTGAGACAAAGCTGGGCCTTCTGACTGTCTAAGCCCCAGCTTCATCCCTGGAGCCACTGTTCCCAGAAAGTGAAGTGCAAAGCATCAGATCAGATGAATGGAATCATTGTGCATGGTTGAACTGTTTGAGCTTCAGGGAGGAAATGATAGATTGGGGCAGACTGGTGATACACCGAACAAGAAGAGTATTTTGAGTTCTGACAGTCCACTGCCAGTGTCCGAAAGCTCCACAAGTAGCCAAAATGTTGTGGACTCAGAAACTGTAACTCCTGGAGCTGAGTGCCCCAAGTTCTAGCCTCTACCCCATGGAGACTCCTGACAAGTGAGGACAATGCTGAAAATGAGGCTCAGAGTGCAGAGACTATACAGTTCCTCCTAGAAAGACTGGTCGAGCTGTAAAGCCTGTGGTGCACCTCAGTTATGATTCACTTGGGAGGCCTGTGGACTTGCCTCAATGTTGTCCATAAAGGAGTGTATAGTGTCCCC
Source organism: Neoceratodus forsteri (assembly GCA_016271365.2). Lineage (NCBI taxonomy): Eukaryota > Metazoa > Chordata > Ceratodontiformes > Ceratodontidae > Neoceratodus > Neoceratodus forsteri. The sequence goes on along the minus strand of CM057459.1, from coordinate 421,781,799 downwards.
AGCTCATTGCCCAAACTGAGCATCATGCTAACTCCAAGTTACTTGTGTTGCCTTCATATGGTGCCTTGCCCCCGTCTACAGCCCCAAGGTAACTGATAGGAAGGGCCCTCTCTTCAGGTTTCATGTACAAGAGGTAATAACTTGAGTTATGGTACAATGTGTGTGTATACTGTGTAAAGAGTCACGCATTGCAATAGTTCAGAAATGTATTCTTGGTAAAATGATATATTGACTGATGATTACATGTGTGAGCCTAATGCAAATGTATATGGTTGCAGTTGAAACTTATGGGTACTTGCTTGACGCTGGACGCTGCTTTTCCCAGGCTAGGAAGGGTGTAACCCCCTGCAAATGGGGGTTCCCAAAAGATTTCCAGGAGCTTGCTTGAATGCTCCAAGCCTGAATGGTGTTTGGCGTTAAGCTTCATTTTATCAGTGAGTGTTTTAGAACCTCTGGTACTGTCTCTTTAAGAGCTGTCTGCTTGCAGACATATTAGTTTGTATGGGGACTGTGTGTTTCTTTGATTGAGTACCACTGCTGCTGCCAATTCACCCCATTTTGCAGTCACTAGAGTGCAAAGGGAACCTGTCTCGAAAGATGTAACTGATTGCCAGAAATCATTTACAGTAATAATAAAATTACAGTTTGTCTAACCTGCTTTCTTTGCAGTCAGAACTGTCTGCCTAGTTCCCCATTCTGGTTTTGAACTGCTGAACTGGACCAATCAGTGTGGGGTAAACTAGCTCTAAAATGATGCCTTGGACGAATCAGAACTTGGGACTCATAATCTGAGCCAGCCACAAGAGGATTGTATGGGCAGTGACTCTGGGAGATGTAGTTTAGACTTCGGTGCCTTTTTGGACCAACAGCAGCAGTCTATTGTGAGTGACAAGCCAATCCAGTCAAGAACTGGGAGGAACTCAAAGGAAGTGCCCGTTTTTGTCTGTTGGGAGTTTCAGTTTGAGATCTGAAAGTGAAGGAAAGAAACCCTGTGTCTCCTTCAGTGCAGTTTCAGTCAAAAACGTGGTGCAAGGCCCAGAGTTCCGGTCTAACTTGTGTAACTGCTTGTTAGGACTGGATCCGTCTCTGTGAAAAGAATCAAAGGATCTCTGAAGAGTAGAAACCAGGCTCACCCTGTAGAAGATGAAGAAATTGTTGAATTACACTCGGTCTGTCAGGAACTGAATCTGCTGTGTGTTCTCCTGGTTATTGTGCAGTAATTGCGATTGGGATACAGATGCAGCCTGCCTGGTATAGTGCTTTCTTTTTTTACCATATAAATGTGTGAGGAGTCTCTTGGAGATCAAAAGTAGCCCTGCTGACATTGAAGGACCATATCTTCTTTGGAGGTCGTGAGTACCACTCCAGTCGCCTCCCTGTTGAATTGCCACATTAAATCCAAATGAATTACTGTACTGCTGACTGTTTAATTTTCCTTTTCTCTGTGTGAAAGGGCCCCTACCAGCTGCCACGGTTTGGACTAGCCACTAGGGCTTGGGTACCAAGGGACAGTAACTGATAGGGATAGGCCTGTGCACAGAGCCATAGGTAGATTATTAGAGTGATAAGCTAATTAACCTGATTTCCCCCTGTCCTTGTTATATCCCCCCAAATAAATCAGAGCTGCTTGTTTCAGCAAAGTTATACTGCCTGAGGTATTTGTCTATGTTAAAGTACTGTACTGTGATTGTTGCACTGTATCTCATTTCACAGGAGGTCCCAGTGCCGGAACCAGTCCTGGGGTAAGTGTATACTGTGAAGGTAATTCTGATATATTGTGTGGCCACTAGTGGAAGAAAGGGGTTGCAGTGTCCCAGAGGGCTGTGACCAAGTTAGTTTAACTATTGCAAACCCTGACCTCTGGGTGGAGGCACCGCCATTGGATCCAGGCCCCTCAACCTGTTAGTGGCAAATCAGGCAGGGGTAGTAGCCCCTGGGATAGCGCCATTTAGGGGTTACACTCCAAAAGCTTGAAGTCAAGAGGGCAGTCCATGAGGGAGATCCTTCATCAGAATCCGAGGTGGAGGACATCTGAAATGAAAGGAAATGGTTGAGTTTAAACACATTTCATTAACTTAATACACTGTCTATCTTTATTGTTTAAAGAAATTACGTAGATGTTTGTATAGTCGAAAGTAGACAGATTGCATTTTGTCAGGCTTGAATGTCTCACTTAAAGGGCTAAGAATAATAATTGATCCGAAGGTTAATTGATCGAGACATTTCTGGGGTTTCCCCCCTTTCTTGTTTATTTTAAGCTGGACATTATGATTTGTTTTAAGGAGGCTCATATCAGCAGAGCTGGAACTGAACTCAGAATTCCTGACAGAGAAATATGCAAACTCTTTGAAATTGAAAATGAATGTGTTGTACATCCTTTTTTCTCTTAATTTTGTCTTTTTTTCTTTCCTTTTATATATGCAGTGGAGCATACTGAGAGGTACTTTTGAGTTTTGAAACTAAGGGTTAATTACCAATTAAGGGTGTATGGTTTTTCTTAATGGAACACACTAAGTGCTATTTTGATATACTAATAACAATGATAGCATATGGCCATATGATATCTAGATGTAACCCCCTTGCAAATGAGGGTTCCTAAAAAGTTTCCTCGGAGCTTGTTTTATGCTCCGTGCCTGGTTAGTAATTGGCATAAAAGCCGCTTAAATGGGGAACTGTTGAGCTCTTTAAGAAGCCTCTGTGAGCTGTCTCTTTAAGGACTGCCTGTTGCAGTCATAATTGATTGGAATGGGAGGGGAGCTATGGGTTGCATGCCCGAGTCCCGCCCGGGCCACTGAAAAATAACTCCCTTCTGCCATCGCTAGTGGTGCAGAGAGAGTACTGTTGGGAAATGCGATTGTTGGCTGGAAATAACGTAGGGTAATAGTAATAATGCAGCTGTTCTAACCTGCCTTCCTTTGCAGCACAAGACTGTGTTGACTGCCTCCTCCATGTTGGACCAGAACTGCTGAATGGGACCAATCCGTACCCTGGGACCTTACAGGGCTGACTGACCAATAGAGGAACTGTTTGTATTTGGGAAAGGCATTATGGGCTATGGTGCTTTTTCGCACCACTGAGAGAAGGAGGAAATGACTGGCATGTGCAGCCAGCCAATGACAATGGGTAGCGCCCGATCTGAAAGGAGTGCTCAGTGCTGCCAAGAGCAGATGCGTTGTGGCTGGCGAGGAGTGAGGAGCTTCTGTAGCTGTGCTGCAGGAAGTGTTGGCGGGAGGCTGTCATCGGAAGGCCTGGTGATCGTTTTCTCTGCGGCGAGTTTGTTTCTAAAAATCACTGGGGCGGTCAGAGGAGGCTGTGCTCTGTACAGCTACCCACCAGGCTCGACCTGTAGGAGGACTGGAGGATTTTCCGAATTTCGCCCATTTCGCGGGAAGGCTGAAGCTGTTGTTGCAGCCCTGCAGTGGTTGTGGGTTCGTGGGAGCCTTGGAAGCAGCTGCCTGGTGTGGTACCCCTCTGTTGCTGTTTGCCATATAAGTGTGTGAGAAGGCTGGTGAAAGTTCAGGCTCCATCCTGCTAGTGTTGAAGGAATCATTATTTGCTGGGGTTGTGAGTACTGATTCAGGGTAGCTCCCTGCAGAGTGTTTACACAGTGGTTTCAGTGCATTATTATATTGCTGACTGCCTAATTAAACCTTCCTCCCATTCTGATCTTCTCAGGACTGTAATGTTTATCTGTGTTAAGGGCCCCAACCAGCTGCCACGTTTGGACTAGCCGTTAGGGCTTGGGTACCCAGGGACAGCCAATCTTAGGGTTAGGCCTGTGCACAGAGCCCTAGGTGTATGATTATAGTATAAGCCAATTAACCTGATTCCCCCCCCCCCCCCCCCTTCCCTTGTTATCTGCCCTTCTAATAAATCAGATTGCTGTGTTATAACTACACCCTGGCTGGTTTGTACTCTTCTGATGAGCTGCTGCATGGTGACTGTGATATAATTGTACCTTACTTTACAGGGGGTCCCCGGAGTAAGCTGGACTATATTATCCGTGGGGTAACTGTACTGGTGAAAAGAACTGTTGACACCCAGTGTGAGTCACTAGTGGGACGAAAGGGGGGTTGCAGTAGCCCAGAGGGCTGTAACCGAGGTAGTCTTAACTGCACTAACCCCGACTTCTGGGTGGAGGCACCCGTCAACGGATCTGGGCCCCTCACCCTGCCTCCGTGGGGGCAGACAGGGGTAGTAGCCCTAAGGGTAGCGCCCCCTGGGGGTTACATAGATACTGTTGTACTAATTAGCTTACAGCTACATGGAATTCCCCCCTGATCTTGTACTAAATGTTACAGTGGTTCTCAAATTCAAATATCTTTTTAATGATGTTTGCCTTATGAATTATAACACCGTACAGCTTCCAATAGTGTGATGTAATTGCATAAACTCTATAAATAAAAAGTAAAAAAAAAAATAAAATAAAAATTTACATTTCCTATTATTTTCAGTGGGAAAAGTTAGATGTGAGACTCAAAACAGGATTCTGTGTCACAAATGGGCAATTCTTTGTCACAGATGGACAGTCCTGTGTTGCAAATGAGTAATCCTTTGCTGCAAATGGGAAATCTTTTTCAGTGCTTTTTGCACATTAATAACCGCCACCGTTCAACTGATTTGCATGAAAGTTGCATGCGTGATCAGGGACCAAAGATCTTTTGATGTGCCAAGTTTCATTCCAGTCAGATGTGTGGGTGCAGAGAAATGGAGTGTTATTATAGGGGCATGGTTGTGCCCCTATAGTTAGGGTTCAACCTTCACTTCTATGTTAAACATAACATTTTGTACTTTAATAACTTCGCAACCATTCAACCGATTTGCATGAAATATTGCATGTGCCATCAGGGATCAAAGATCTCTTGATGTGCCACATTTCATTCCGGTCAGATGTGTGGGTGTGAAGATACGGCGTGTCAAATAATGTGTAAATTATCATTTCTTGTAAACTTTTTGGTCACGCTGCTGTGCAAAAATGCTTGGGATTTTGGTCTGAAATGTTTCCGGTAGAAAGGTCTTGGGTCACAGATGTGCCTTTAGAAGACTTGGTGAAAAAATATTGATATGTTGAAAAGTTGTTAAATTTCCAAATGCCAAATTATTTTCAACGGGAAATGTTAGATGTGAGGCTCAAAACAGGATTCTGAGTCACAAATGGTCAATCCTGTGTCACAAATAAATAATCCTTTGTCGCAAATGGGGAATCTTTTTCCGTGCTTTTTGTACTTTAATAACTTTGCAACTGTTAACCAATTTGCATGGCATTTTGCATGCACCATCAGGGATCGAAGATCTCTTGATGTGCCCAGGTTCATTCCGGAGATAAGGAGTGTTGTTATAGAGCCATGGTCTCGCCCGTATAGTTAGGGTTCAACCTTCACTTCTATGTTAAACTCGAAATTTTGCACTTTAATAACTTTAGAAGTGTTCAACTGATTTGAATGAAATTTGTTTTTAAATCTCTGTTTATTACTTCCCCCATCTCTGCAGGCTTGCATTATCAGGAGCGCAGTGAGGTCTGCCCCCTTCAGCCACCTTACCTGGATCCTCCCATCAACTCCCATGGAGCTGTGTTTCTTTCCACTGGGTGGGGACGAGGTGGGCAGCTTACACCTCAACACTTCTGGTTTTCGGGCAGGACCACAGGACCAGGCAGGTGGGAGCAATTGGGGTCTGCCTCAGCGCACTATCTCCCCCAAGCCTTGCAGGGTATTTTTTCAGTGTTCTCATTGGGGAGTGGCACTCACCCAGATGCCCAGGCATCACTGCCGACATCGCCACTCCTCCCCCACCACGTCTGCTCTGTGCTTGCGTGCTCTGACTCCCAGAGGCCAGTCAAGCTCTGAGTGTGGACCCCTCCTCCTGGGAGAGGAGAGCTGTCGTCTGGACGCTCAACTTCCCTCCCTGCTGACCCCCAATGGCCTGGCTCATTCTCAACCTGAAACATCGTGTGGCGCCAGGTATGGCATCCAGAGCCTCAACCCTCAGCGCCACCAGGCCGGTCGATTTGCATGAAATTTTGCATGCACCAACAGGGACCAAAGATCTCCTGATATGCCAAGTTTCATTTCAAGTCAGATGTGTAGATACGGACAGGCAGCGTGTCAAAAAATGTGAACATTACAGTTTTTGTAAAATTATTTGTCATGCCGCTGCACAAAAACGGCTTGGGATTTTGGTCTGAAATTTTTAGGGTAGAAATGTCAGGCCACAGATGAGCCTTATGAAGATTTGGTGAAAAATATTAATCTGTTCAAAAGTTATTACATTTTAAAATTTTCCATTATTTTCAACAGGAAAAGTTAGATGTGAGCCTCAAGCAGGACTCTGTGTCACAAATTGGCAACCCTGTGTCACAAATGAGTAATCCTTTTGTCGCAAGTGGGGAATCTTTTTTGTCCTTTTGCATGTTAATAACTTCCCAATGTTCAACTGATTTGCATGAAATTTTGCTTGCACCATCAGGGGCGTAGATCTCTTGATGTGCCAAGTTTCATTCGAGTCGGGTATGTGGGTGTGGAAATAAGGAGGTCAAAAATGTGAAAATTACAGTTTTTGTAAAATTCTTTATCACGCCGCTGCACAAAAATAGCTTGAGATTATGGTCTGAATTTTTAGGGTAGAAAGGTTTTGGGTCACAGATGTGGACGCTTTGAAGATTTGGCTAAAAAATATTAATCTGCTCATAAGTTATTAAATTTAAAATTTCCCATTATATTCAATTTGAAAAGTTAGATGTGTGTCTCAAAACAGGATTCGATGTAGCAAATGTCCAATCCTGTGTCGCAAATGAGTAATCCTTTGTCGCAAATGGTGAATTGTTTCGTGCTGCCACCATCTTGTTTTTTCATAATGAGGTGAACGAAGCTAAAAAGCAGAAAAAATTATGTTTTTTTGAACTAACTAACTAACTGAGCTAATTGAGAACTGTTCTATTAGATTCTGGTGTTAGTTTTTTCATAAATCACCTGGAAATGTGTTTTTTAACATGCCGAAATCCTTTTTTGCAAATTTGTGAAAAAAGAATCACGAAACAGGATTCTGTTTCGCAATTTACGAAAAAGGATTTTTCTTTTTTCGAAATTGTGAAAAAGAACATGAAACACGATTCTATTTCAAAATTTGAAAAAAAAGGATTTTCTTTTTGCAAATTGTGAAAAGAAAGTTTGAAACAGAATCCAGTTTGCAGTTTGCAAAAAGATTTTTATACAGGTTTTTTTTTTGTCACTTCACACTGAAGGAAACGGTTTGGAATTTTGGTCTGAAATTTTCAGGGTATTAAGGGTTTGCTCCATGGATGTGCCTTTTGCTGGTTTGGTGAAAGCAGATTACTTTGCTCTGAAGTTCTGGGAGGTTAAATTCTCCTTGTTTCCCATAGAATAACATTGTAATGTGAGATGTATGCAGTTGTTTCTTTGTTACTCCGCTTGGAAGACATGCCTTCCAATTTTTGTATGAAATGTTCAGGGTACAAAGGGGTTGCCCTACAGATGTGCCTTTTGCTGGTTTGGTGAAAGATATGCATTTGCTGTGGAGTGTACAGGTTTCCAATGTTCCTGTGATTCCCATAGGATAACATTGGAATGTGAGGTCTTTTGTGCCGCACAACGCAGGATGGGAGACGACTACAGTATCTTTAGAATTATGGATGGGTAGGAGTGCAGGGCCCTCCATACTCAAATACGGATTCCATTATGGATTGATGTGAGTGCAGGGCCCAGAGGGCCGTGCGCTCCCACAGGGAAATAAGAATATGATTACATCTCAAAAATTATGCATGGATGGGAGCAGAGCCTATAGGGCCCTTTGCTTCCACAGGCAAATAAGGATATGATTATACTATCTCAATAGGCAAGGAAATTCCTTGCAAACATTTTGTTAATGTACTATTTGGGGTTCCAGCATCAAAAGTAAGGAAATGTGTTAACTGACTTCTGGGTTCAATGACCACGACTCCACACTGGCGCTGAGAGTAAAGAAAAGAAATAACCAATGACAGAAGAAATAAACTTTTTAACTAACATGAAGAAAATAAACTGCTGACAGGTAAGGGAGTGAGCATTTGGGGTGTGTGGGGGGTGGGAGCAGTGTCTCAGCCACAGTTGAGCCACATTCGGGGGACGGGTCGAGTAGGTGAACAAAAAATGCATTTGTAGCTGCAGTACATAATGGAATCATCAGATACAGTACTGTAACATTAAAAAAATCTCAATAACAAAACAAAAAGCTGCTGTGCAATTTCCAGACTAAGCATTTGAGAGCACACTCAGAGGAGAACTAGTGAGTGGTGATGTGGTGGCAGGAACAGCTGTTTGCTGTCGGGAGCCACACGTACCATTCGCGGTAGCTGGCGTTTGTTATACTGGGGTTTGGTACATCGAGGGAGCACTGTAGTTTCACTGCAACTGTGATCTGTGACAATATTCTGTGGGGCTTCCTTGGAAACCTGGTGGATGGTGAATAGGGATTGCCAACTGCCAACTTAGATCTGCCCAAGGTGGGGATTGGTAATGATTAGGAGGGAAATTAACAAGATCTTTTTGTAGAATGAATTCACCACAGAAGACAGCAGGGCTAGAAGTTAAGTTTCCATTTTGATGTTTGAAGTACAATACTAAAATGTTAATGATGGGAGTGCCTTTCAAAAATCTGGTATACCTCCAATCAGTTTGTTTGCACTTTCACCTGTAGCACCAGGGTCGCAGAGATCTGGTGTTTGTTCCCTTATGTGGGAGGCCAGTCAGGGCAGGGTTGCCTGATCTTTGATCTTATTTCATTCCAGCTTGGAGGACTTGTGTGGGGAGGCCATTCTCATAACAACCATGGCTTTTTCTTTTTCTCTAAGAGTGCATTTACTTGTTGACACCAGAAACACCTCCCATCTTCCTGTGGAGGGCTCTGAAGTCAGATTGTCAGCTGTACTACTCCTTGGAGAGTAGTAGTAATAATCTTTATTGCACAAGCCAAAGCTATGGCAAATCAAACAGAACGTCAGTTCTGCATTACCATACATAAAGGTCAATAAATCAAATTCAGTATTGCATTATTGCCATACTGAATGACATGGTAGTTGATAAATACATGAAGAATTATGCATAGGTCCCTGTGAAGAACAAGGTGGTAAGATCAAATGAGGCTGGCAGGATTCTACTGCCCTAAGCTTCATGAGAGGAAATTACCACCAATTTCTTCACATGCTTCTGTGTTTAATTTGTTATATTACATGATAAACAATTGGGATTGTATTTATGTAGCTTTTTCATGTGGCGATGTGTTTGAGAGTTTTAACTGAGTGTGACTAAGGTGTTCCCTAGTGTAGGAGTGTGTGGTAGTAGGGTTGTTTTGCAAGTACAATAAGTGCTGTTATACTAACATAGTAACATAGTAGTATACTGTATGGTAGATAAGGACCGCTAGGCCCACCTAGTCTGCCCGTATTCCAGGGGTCCAGATAATTTTTAGGACTGGGAAGTAGTTACTGCTAGCTACTTTCACCTGGTAGTATTTTCATCTACATGGTAGTAATACTATGCATTGACCTATCTCAGACCCCTATTCTAAAAAGGTCACAGTTCCACTGGGGGTGTCTGCAACCACTGATCCTTCTTCTCTGATACCAGTGAGGAGTCTTAAGATACTTTCCCACTGTTATGTAGTGAGGTGACCCTATTTTCTAACATATTATTTTGCAGCTGCTCTTCTTGCCATCCAGTGCACAACTCCTCAGTCTACTGCATGTACGCAACTGATACCAATGCTGTTTTCTGACCCCACCTCTACTGCTGACAGTCTGTTAGTAAGTGGATCCATGGCTGGTAGCATTGAATGCTGCTGCCAGTTTTGTGCATATGTACCAACATACTGTAAATATATAGGGTGGGAAACAATTCCTAAAATCAGAAGGTGGGAGTAAATCATGTAAAACTGGTAGTAAAATAATCCTTTACTCCCCTTATCTGTTCCTCTGCTGTATTCCCTGCCTGCATCAGTGCCCACTGACCCTACTTGGTCATTGGCTTTTGCCTCTCTTCCCCCCATCTAGGGTTCCCTTACATCTGCCCCATACATGTTTGAATCCCCCCCCACTGTGTTAGCACCCACCACTTCCTGGGGCAAACTGTTCCAAGCATCCACCACTCTTTCTGTTAAGAAAAACTCCTCACATTTCCCCTTATCCTGCCCTCATGTCCTTGTACAACTCTTGTACTGAAAGATGTCACCAACCTGCACTTTGTTCAAGCTCTTTAAGATACTTGAAGGTCTCTGTCATATTCCCCGTTCCCTCCTCTCTTCCAGCGTATACATATTGAGGTCCTTTAATCTGTCCTCATATGTTTTCTGATGCAAGCCCTTAACCATCTCAGTCGCCCTTCTCTGGACCAGCTCAACCATGTCTATGTCCTTGCGCAGATGCGCCCTCCAGAACTGAACACCGTATTCCAAGTGAGGCCTCACCAGTGTTTTGTACAATGGCATCACCACCTCCCTTCTTTTTATTTATTTATTTATTGAAATGTTTCACCAGGAAGGCACACTGAACAACAAGTTGGCCAACCCGGTGGCGCAGAGGGTTGAGGCACTGGACACCACACCTCGAACCACACTGGTGTCCCGGGTTCGGGAATGGACTCAGGCGCCGGGGGTCGGCAGGGGAAGGAATAGGATGGAGCATCCATAGAACTGCTCTCCTCCTCTGGGGTGGGTTAGGGACTCTTGGTTGCTCTGCAGTGGGCCCCGTTGGAGATTGGGAGCACAGTAGAGGGATCACATTACGGGGAACACCAGGAAAAACGGAAATACAGCTCTGGGGAATGGCCAGATGACAGCTGCCGGTTCCGGACACCTCTGAAAACTCCCAGGAAGCAACGAAAGCCTCAGCAGCACCCGGGACCGAGGAAAATAGTGTGCCGGTCTCCTCCCCGCCAGTGTCTTCCCCCTCGGAAGAGAGGGACCCACCCGGTACAGGGTTACACCGGGCTATCCCGAGGATGGCTGCAGATCTGAGGTAAGGTGGCTTGGGGGAGATAGTAGGGGATGTCTGAGGGTCATGGCAGCCCAAAGGAGAGGCAGCTCCAAAGCACGACGGGAATATAAATAGAATATACCAAAAAAAAAAAAAAGAACAACAAGTTGCTCGCCTCCCGGTGCGACCTGGGGAAGGGGGTACAGTTGGGAGTTGAGATAGACAGTTTACATTAACATAACTGAGAAACTAGACATAAATACATTTGTGACATGAATGTACAGTTAAATAAAACAGATACCTGCGGAATATGCATACAATTACAATTGATATGCCTGAGGAACATAGTGCAGTGATTTAACACAGCTGTTTTGCCAGCTCCATGCAGGATAGGGTCACATTTAAGAGACAGAAGATTTAGTAGTTATTGAAATGAAATGGGGTGCTGTGAGGTGGCATCCAAGCAGGTTGAGGGGTGGACAGGGGAAACCAGCTGGGGGAAAGGAAAGACTATAAGGAGAGGGGGTAGCCTTGCAATATAATGTGAACAAAGTCAGCTGTGAGAAGAAAGTTAAACCAGGGCCAGTGCAAGCTGGAAGCAGCCAAGACAGGACACAAAAAGTGCAAGTGATTTACTCAAGTGAAATAATTGCTTTTTAAGTGCAGTGGGGGAGAGAGGAGGGGTAGGAGGGAGAAGGGGATAGGGATTGGGTAAGGGAAGGACGAGTCATGCCTTGGGGTTTGCCCCTCCAGGATGTGAGGGAAATGTGCCAGTGGTGGACCGAGCGATGACTTTGACTGAGGGGTAAAAGTGGGTGTAGGACAGGGGAATGGTCAGGGGGGAATGAGGTGTAGAGATTTGGGGGAAAGGGTAAGAGTGGTGGCTGAGGGAGGAGAAAGCTTGCTTAAAATCTGTCCAGGAAGCTGAGAGCACTGCAAGAGGACAGAAACCAAGTAAAGGCCAAGAATAGAGAAGAGAGAGTAGGGGTGAAGGGGGAGAGGAAGGAGAGGAGAGGAGAGAAGGAAGACGTTAGCCTAAAACAAGACCTCTCCGGGATGCTGAGAACCCTGCCAGAGGTCAGAAGCAGGTGAGGACAAGAAGGGTAGAAGGATTGCAGGGAAGGGGGAGGAAAAGAAGAGGCAAGCCCAGTATTGTGCCCCTCCAGGATGCTGAGAACCCTACCAGGGGACAGAACTAAGGCTAGTTGGGTAGAGAGGAAATGGGGGTTGGGGTGGGGGAAGTAGGGAGAGGAGGGAAGGAAGAGTATTTTCCTGTGAACATGGCCTCTCCTGGATGCAGAGAATACGCCAGGGGCAGGAGAAGTGGAGGCAAGATTTGGTAGAAAGGACAGAGGAGGGGGGGGAGGAGAGGAAAAGGCTTGACCAGTGCTAGACCCCTCCAGGATACTGAGAACCCTACCATGGGCATCTAAGCAAGGGCAAGTTGTTAATGGAGGTAAATGTGGGTAGATAAAGGCCGGGGGAGAAAAAGGGGGTAGGCAATGAAGGGGGGAGAGAAGTGAGGGAGCAGCAGCTGCCACTTAGGGACATAGTTATGGAGGACTGAAGCAGGAGCAGCTAGATGAGAGAAAGTTAAGTAAGGTAGAGGCTAGGGAGTAAGAGGAGAAGAAGTGTGTATGGAGGGGGGGAGTTCCAGATTTTTGGAAAACGGTGTGAGAAGCCTGACTGACCAATCAGAGTGGTTCGGTGGGGGACCGACAAAATGTGAGTGTCAGTGGATCTGAGGGAGTGGGAAGGAGGAAGAGGGGGGTAGAGTGAGCATGAGAGGTAGGAGGGAAGTTCTCCAGCCAAAATTTAGAAGTGAGTTTGGCACAATGAGCGAGACGTCTGTTGGAAAGTGGGGAAAGGACAGGGCATGGTAAAGATTGCAGTGATGAGTGCGTGATGGAGCATCAAGGGCAAAGCAGCAGAAGGAGTGAAAAAGTGTGTCCAATTGGGTTAAGGAAGATTTCTTCTGTTAGTGATACCCCTTCCTGTGAACCCCAACATGCCAATAGCTCTCCCCACAGCCTTGTTACACTGTTTGGCCACCTTTAGGTAATCTGAGATGATCATCCCTAAATCCCTTTCTTCCGTGGTGACTGTCAGCACCACCCTACCCCCATCCTGTAGCTCTCCACAGGGTGTCTTCACCCTAGGTGAATAATTTTGCACTTCTTTGCATTCAATTTTAATTGCCACACTTTGGACCATCTTTCCAGCTTTGCCAGATCCCTCCTCATTCTTTCGATCCCCTCTGGAATGTTTTCTCTGTTGCAGATCTTGGTATCATCTGCAAATAGGCAAACCTTCCCCTCCAACCCTTCAGCAATGTCACTGATGAAGACATAAAAAAAAACCTTTACTAACAGTGGGTAATGGGAGTATTTGTTAATGTTTTAAGATGTTATTCACTGTCCATTATTTGCTGTTTCTCAGCCACTGAAAATCAATGGGTAATAGATGTCAGCTCAGTCTAGTGATATGTTGGAAAATTTTTAACATCCCCTCAGTGCATCAGTCCCCTGGTCCCCCGAACCCCTACTCTGCAACACCCCCAACCATGCGATGCAGGACAGTCGACAGCATGGCTTTGTAGAGCGGCAGATCCTACCAAACCAACCTGGTAGATTACTATGACTGGGTAACTAGGCAGATGGAAAAGGGCTATGCAGTGAATGTCCTGTACCTGGACTTTAGCAAAGCGCTCAATTTGGTGCCGATCTGAGACTTGGAATAAAACTTGAAGGCACAGGGGGAGCAAAAATGGTGGGATGGGTGACAAACTGGCTGCAAGGAAGACAGCAGAGGGTGGTGGTGGAAAGAACTCTCATCCTGTCGGCAGTAACGAGTGGGGTTCCTCAGGGCTCGGTACTGGGACCAGTGTTATCTGTGATATTTATTGCAGGCATTTCCATGGGCATTAAGAGTAAGATCAGCCTGTTTGCCGACAACACCAAGATAGGGGTGGTGCTGGATGGCATAGACAGGTGGCAGGGTTTGCAGGAGGATCTGAAAGAGCTGAAGACCTGGTCAGACACTTGGCAGCTGGGGTTCAATGCCAAAAGTGTAAGGTGCTGCATTTTGGGGCAAAGAATCCAAGGAGAAACTACCAGCTTGGGGTGTGCAACTGGCAGAGACTGAGGAGGAGGAGAAGGATCTAGGAGTGATTATAGCGGGATCAGTGAACAACTCCAAGACAATGTAGGAAGGCAGCAGCAAGGGCCAACAAAATGCTGGGTTGCATCGCAAGGAAATAACCTCGAGGAGGAGGGAAGTAATTCTGCTGCTGTATAGATCACTTGTTAGACCTCATCTCGAATACTGCGTGCAGTACTGGAGACCGCACTGAAAAGGGATGGTAAACTACTGGAAGGGGTGCAGTGCAGAGCACCTAAGATGAAACAGGGACTGGGTAATTTACCGTATGAAAGAAGGCTATAGGAGTTGAACATGTACTCGCTGGAGGAGAGGAGGGATGGGGGGACATGATCGAGACATTCAAGTACGTGAGAGGGATAAACAAGACTGGTACAGAGGGGCTCTTCAGGGTTAGGGTGGGGAGGGACACTAGGGGCCATGACATGAGATTGGAGGGGAGGAGGTTCAGAAGGGAAATGAGGAGGCACTTTTTTACGAAGAGGGTGGTGGTGGTGGGGTGAAACGCGTTACCAGCGGAGGTGGTAGCCTGTAGAAGAGTGGGCTACTTCAAAAAGGGCTGGGATTGGGCAAGGGGGAGGAGAAAGGGAGAGAGAGAGTGAGGAGGGAGGGGCAGCTGGAGAATAGGGCTGCGAGCTGCAGAATTGAGCAGACTCAATAGACCAAATGGCCTTTTTCTGCTGGCAATTTTGGTATGTTGATATGAAAAAATTAGCAGGCTATAGGCAGCTGAAATAGCTACCTCTTCTATGCTGTCCACTTGGGACCGCAGGATGCTGTAGTCTTTTGCATCTGTGCCCACTAGGGTTGTCAGAACCCTCTGAAGTTCTGGGTTCTAGTTCTAGTCTAGAACTTTTGAAAAAGTTCTAGGGTTCTAATCTTTTTTAGAACTTTTTAGAACTCGAACCCTTTTTTTTTTAATTGTGCTGCCAAAATGAAGATAATATAGAGAATAATGGATGGGGAAGGGTGTGATATGAGAATTTAATGCACACCCAAGTTGTGGGATGGTACATAACCCCCGAGGGCGAAGTCCGAGGGATTTATCAAAGCATCCCACAACGAGGTTGTGCATTAAATTCTCATATGCATACCCTCCCCATCTTTTGTTTTTTATAATAACGGGCCAGCAATTTTTCTCCTGCCCAGTTTTTTGTGAGCTTGTTTGACCCACTCACACATGGAATGTCGGCCAGTGAGGCAGCAGCATTGTTTGATTGGCATGGCTCATGAATGTCATAACAACCAACTGGTTGTTATGGAAAATATCAACCTGGTCAGTACACTGAGAGAAATTCCTGACCAGTTATTATAGTGAAATACATGTCATGAAACTGTGAGCAAAAACAAACAAATCTGTTCATTATAACGGGAGAGAGAGAGATGATCATGTGTGACTTTGACATGACTCTAGCTAGGGTTATCTGTGGTTTCCCTCTCCTTGCCAGTAGTGAAAGAGAGCCAATTATGGTGCTTACAGGACCACCGACCCACCCACCCATATAAGATATTGTGTGCTTAGTGCCAGATGGCACATGGTTTACTTGGTACAGTGCAGTCAACTGGAGCACAGCAGCACAGATGGAAAGTACACCATGCAAGATATTTTTACATTAATTACACATTTTACTCTTCTCTCCAGTCACGTAAAATATTTCTAGGATTTATTTATTTGCCAAAATACCACACACTTACTGCTGGGCGGCACACGTACACACTGGGTACAGTCAGTGCAGTCCCAGTGGGGACAGCAAATATGATAAGTATACCACACAGGAGTCACAGATATTTTTAAGAAAATAATTGTTTTTCACCCTGCCCCTGTACAGTATGATCATCATCCAATTCCACAATCTGCTGCCACCCTACTTGCCCTAGTTCTCACATCCCTGCTTTCTATGTGCCCCATTTCTTACATTTCTGCCCCTTCAAGCCCCTGCTCTCACATATCTGCCCCCTCCCTGCCCCAGTTTTCACATATTGTATCTGTTCACTCCTTGACCCACTTCTTACATTTTTGCACCCTCTCTGCCCCAGATTTCACATTTCAGATCAACCCCATGTTCTAGTTCTCCCACTTATCCAATCCTCTGCTATAGTTAATACATTTCTTCCTCCTCCCTGCCCTAGTTTATACATCATCATGTACCCCTTTCCCAGGCCTAGTCCTCCTCACAGCAGACTGCATCCTGACCCCTTCCCCTCCCATTATGGGTTTCCAACTCTCCAGTGCACATAGGTTGTTTTGTTCCACCAGTCCCCACATCCACCCATCAATTTCCTCATTTAAAACTAACCTTTGTATCTTCTAGACATCCTGATCTGACTGACTGAAGAGTTGCTGCAACTGACTGCTTGCCTGCTCCCTCAGCTGCTAACTACTCCTGAGTCATTTGCCCAATGCCACACCATCACTGACTGTTTGCCTTTCTCCTTGGGCCATCCGGCCACTGTTACTATCATAAACCCGGCATACATAAGCTGCACGAACATCTTTCCTGCTTCCTTGGCTGGTTGAACAGTACTGATGTTGTTTGCTGGCTTCCCTAGCTGCTCCCACACTTTGTTGACAGCGATTCCAGTATGCATGAAGACAGAGAGCAGAAGCATGCAGCAGTCATCAGGACTGTGTCTTTTTTTGTCACTGAGGCATTTCTGTTGGGATTACTAGTACAGCCAGGGCCAGATTTACACTGCCGTGGGCCCTGTGCACAGCAGTAACCATCTGTAGCTCTGTCATCTCAGACCCATGTTCAGCACCAAGGATAGGCAACAGCCAGCCAGGAGCAGTAGCTAAACTGTAACCAGCCTGTCTGCATCACTGAATACATGGTAATGCAGCAGCAAATCAATACACCATTAAAACACCACACAAGACCCATGCAACAAGTCCTGCATTAAATTACATTGCTGCGTTTAAAACGTTTACATCCACCGTACCAATCAATAAGATGAAAGCACATAATGTACCATAGCAGACATTAGTTAGCCTTTTTGGCTAACACTACACAGACACAGTGCCAAATAAATGTCAGTGCATGTATGCCAGCTGTGCACTTGATTTATTTCACACACTCTGTCAGTGTGCTTTGAGTTTGTTTTTTACTTAATAATAACTGGTGGCCCCTTTATCATGCTGATTTTCCTTGTGATCAAATACTGTAATAACCGGGTATGATGTAATACTTAGCTACTACAGCATTTGGAGCACTTGCACTTCACTTTCACTGTTCGGAAACTTGTATTTTTTTGTTTTCAGTTCCCTGCACCAGTTATTCTAAAAGACAAAACATAAGTGGTTGTGTGCTAATGAAGTTTTTTACACTCCTCAGTGTACAATGACTACATAAACCCCTCGAGCGCTGCCTCAATGTTTATTGGGTCATCACCACATCGGGTGTGTAAAACTTTCATAACACACAGTTAACTATGCATTATTCCTATACAATTACAGAGTAGTGCTTTTCCCCATAGGAAACCCGTTAAAATTTGCCGTTATAAGCGGCTGGTTATAATGGCAAATTATAACTGGGTTTCCCTCAGATCACACATGTGCCAGTCGTGTGGTCTTCGTTCAGCACGTGACATTCAGAACATCGCCCCATAGCAGTCGGTGTTGAATTTTTTTTTTCATTAAAAAAAAGCTCTTCCTGGAGTCACTGGCAGGGAAAACCAAACACAAAATATTTAGACATACCGGCTGCTTTCAGTTTCCCTGCCAGCATACAAGAGAAAGTGGATCTCCTGACCTCTTCCTACCGGAAGCACACCACAGCTCTGCAACCACTGTTCACTGGTAAGTTTGAAAAAAAAAGAAAAATACACATACTTGCTTCACATAAATAACTGGATCTCTGTAAGTTGGCAGACCACAGACTGGGACAGCACAGTATCCTGACTAGTCCGTGGCTGCCTGAACACCAATCTATTTCCTAATTTTAGATAATTGCTGAGGTGAAAAAGTGCACACCAGCAATTATAAAAATAAGGTGGTGTAAATTCAATTTTACACACTTTTCATTGTGGAATGCATTTTATAAACCCCTTGGGCTTTGCCCTCAGGGTTTATGTAGCATCCCACAACTCAGGTGTGTGTAAAATTTCATTACACACACCACCCCATATATTATTCTCTATATAATTACTGGGTAACGCTTTTTCCCATAGGGAAACCCAGTTATAATTTGCCGTTATAACCAGCTCTGCTGGTTATAATGGCAAACACGTGCCACGTTCCCCTCGAGCCTTTCATGCGTCAGTCGCCGTCTATGATGTTCCAATGAAAAATCCCAGAACTCCCCTCACTTCACCGTCCCTGGCATTCAAACAGTAATGTTCTATTTTTTTTATTAAAAAAAAAACAAACAAATCACTTATCAGCAAAACAAAAGGAAAATTAAATGAAAACGAGTGCCACGTTTTGCCATCACCATGCTGCCTGCGCAACTGAGTGCGTGCCGCTGACTCTCCAAGCTGGGAAGGATGTCACAACCATTGCTCACCAGTAAGGCTATATTTTTAAAAAAAGCACAGAAATATAAATTACAATATTAACTTTTAACCCCCGACAAGCACAGCACTGTTATATGTACCGTGCACTGCACAAAAGCCAGAGTGTTCTGCGACTTTGCCAACACCAATCTGTTACTTTATTTTATTTTCTATAATTGCTGAGGCGGAAAAAGCGCCACCAGCAATTATAAAAAATAAAATATAGGGTGGTAAAATCATTTCATATACTACTGTGGGATGCTTTTTATAAACCCCTAGCATCCCACAACCTGGTGTGTGTAAACTGCTAAACACACCACCCCATATATTATTCTCTATTTATTGCCATGGATATAGTTTTATTTTTGGAAGCATATGATTCATACTTTCATCTGCCATAACCCCCAATCCCAACCTGGCTACTCCGTCCCTGATGACTATTTATTTTATCTGTACTAAATAAACAAACTTGGGCATCAATATATTTTCCGGCAGGGGCTGTGGCATCAGCGCAGCAAACTGCAGCCTCATCCTGACTTTCGGGCTTAGTTGGCTGACAATAATAACTCCCTGCTTCCAGCATCACAGAGTATACTGTCTCTGAGTGGGGTGTCGGGCCTGTCTGATGATGCCATGGTAGGATAGGATCTACCTCCTTTGACTTTCTTAACAAACACATCCTGCTTGCTGCCTGCACTGCCTTAGTAGTTGACGCTGTACGGCACGACACCACCCATTCACATTGTTTGGCACTCAGTACTGAGGCAGTACACTAGCAGAGTCTACTACGCTAATCAGATACATCTCGAGACATCCTACTGAAAAATGGCTCACCCAGCCACTGCTTTTGAACTGGAAACAATTGCTCCATACCCAGCCAACTCTCAGCTGATGACCACAAGTCCGACTCACAACTGGACAACTTGAGTAGGTGAAAAGCGCCAAAATTGAAGTGCTGCTTGCTACAAGCTGAGGGCTCCGCCCTGACCTTGTTCACGCATGCACACACTGAATTGCAAAGGTGCGGAGAAGGTGCGAAGTTTATTGAGTTACGCCGATGTTTGCACCAGAACAGAGAATACCACACACACTCACCAGCCCAGACTCAACTGTGCCCCTCCCTGTGACTTCACTGACCCTGTCAGTCAAAAACAAAAGCATCATGCTGGATAGCTGCTGCATTGTTGGGTTGGACAGGTGTACAGGCTTTAGTAGAGGACTTGGAAGTGAACGAAATACATAAAAAAAAAAGATCCGAACCCTTATGTGAACCCTCTGATGTTCAAGTTCTAATTTAGAACTCGAACACCAGAGTTCGAGCAGGGTTCGAATCTTTCTAGAACTAGTTCTGACAGCCCTAGTGCCCACCCCCAGCCTTGCTCAGGGATCTGGCTGCCTCACCAGAGTGAAGCAGACTAAGGGTGCAGATTTTCATTTATTTATTTTTATTTAACAATTTTGGGCCAGGAAAGACACACTAAGCTAAGGCTTGTTTACAGGTTCGTCCTGGGAGCACAGGGAAGTTAAGTGATTTGCTCATTGTCACACAGTATGCAAGTGGTGACTGTGGGATTCAAACCCAGTTCTCCAGGTTTGGAACTCAGTGCTCTTAACCACTACTGTATACTGCCTCCTAATAGCATGAGTAGCCAGATAATAGCAGACAGCACAAAAATAGTCAGGTAAGTACATTACAAAAAACACAAGTGGAGTACATCAGATGTCAAGTTTCTGTCAGAGCACGGATAAGAAATGATGGCAGTGGCAGCATTATGCAATACATATGGGTCCCTTCCTAATACAGTAACATCAGCAGCATGCTAGCTGCACACTCGAGCAGACTCGATAGACCCGTGAGGCCTGTTTCTGCTGGCAATTTTGTATGTTCGTATGTAGTGACACCTTCATGCTTTACCTTACTGTCTTATGCCATGTAAGGTCCTGCTCTTCGAGTGGCTCCCACAGCTGTTGAAATTGTCTGCTTTGAGCCTGTCCTCCTCTGTATTCCAGACCCCAAGTGATGCCAGTGGCTTGAGAGCAGCAACTCCAACGATGACCTGAGTCCCAATCAAACCAACAGTGTTGCATCTGCAATTCTCTGTCTGTCATGGGGCTGAGCCAGCCTGCCGATGACACGTGCCACAGCTGCTGCCCGCTTCACAACACTGGGCCAGCTTACAAGCGACAACGTGGTGAAAGTGCCAGTGGGCAGGCACTCAGGCAGCCATAGATCGAGTCGGACAGGACTCCCCCCCCGCCCAGCTCACATATGTCACACAGTGAAAAATGACGATTTAGGCATCAGACTCGTTGTGCTGACTCCTGCATTCCGGCACTGATGCCTGGCATGCGTGCAACTCTCTGGTGTCCCCCTCCTCCACCAAAAACTCACTGCAGCACAACCGAGAGTCACAGCCTGGAAGGAGGACCTTTAAAAAACAGGATTTTTTTTTTTTTTTCTGTCTCATAGGGCCACATCCTCACTGGCTGATTTGTAGGAGCAAAGCTAACAACCAGCTCGCCTGAACCAGTAAAACAGCCTTAGAGAGCTAATGACTGGCTCGAGCGAACTGGTTCAAGCCAGCTCCAGCACATCACTGGGTCTACCATGTAATATGATATAAACATGCTGTGGGCAAAAAGCCCAAGTCCTCATTCCTGCCAACTCCTAATAATTCTAAACTTTATATGGTAAATATTTCTCCAGGTGTGTAAAAAACAATATACACACATACAAGCTTGATTAGTTAAACAACTGTTGCCCCTATTTAACTACATAACAACCAATGAATACCCTTAAATAGGGCTTTTCTAACAGTCGGAGCATTGGAACCATGGTTTGGAACCATTAAACAAAGGTGTCTCACAGCACGAGCGTCAGTAAATGTAGACCAGTAAGTTTAGTTAGCATCTAGTTTAGAGTTGCTGGGGCTTCAGTCATTGAGTTCTGGGTCATTTGAGGCATGTATCATTTCAGTCAGTAACAGTCTGTTTGGTAAAAGTTTGATCATCAGAGCTCTCAGACTTGCTTACTTCTGTCCCTCAGGTGAGCTATTTTCTTAACGCTTTTACAGGATACTCTTCACATAGCATTGTAAGCTCAGCTGTATGCCTTCTCTGTCAGCTCTTCTCTTGCCCCTGGAGAGCTGGTCTGGTCAAAGCCATTTGATAACTCACTCTTCCCATCCCTCATCAAGATCCGGTTCTCCTAAATATTTTGATTGGAGACCTGGAGCCATCTGCCCATCATGGGCGCATTCTGACTCCTGCTGCTCATGAATGGGCGTGCAGCACCTCGCCGATCATCTTCTCAGATGGAAAGGGCACTCTGCAACGTCATCAGCCAACAAATTCAGTGCTGATATTTTTTCTGGGTCTGATTGTAGATGGGATTCCTGTTGCCAGCAGGAGTCAGGATCCCACCTGGGCCAAAGGCCTGCCCTTACCCCAGGCCTGGCAGAACCATTGTGCACACAAGCTGTCTCGGCAGCCACCCATTTCCTGCCTTGACTCCCTGTTTCAGTTCCGATTATGCAAAGAGGAGGTCTCGTTACCTGACAGGTAGAACCCCTAAGGTTCTAGGTATTGAAAGTGAAATACTGTAGCAGCTGCTGTAAATTGTTATTCCACACCCAGTTTCTCGAGTGCTCAGAATTCCAAATGAATGTAAAATTCGAGCCATGACAACATCACACAAATCAAGCTCGTGGTGTTCTCCATCATGTTCAATTGTGAGAGGGTTACAAAATTAGAGTTGGGTAAAAAAATTTCTTGTGCAAGAATGGTGATTTTCCCAGGAAGAATTTCAATTTTCTCTCAGTTTCGTCATTGTGCAAAAACAAATCTTGGTAAAATACGTGAGTCAATTTCTTCTGGATCTAACAAAAACTTGAATAGCACTATTGCGGTAGCCAACAAGCAGCTGGTTTAAAACATTTTTGTTGTTTCAACAAAGCCCGCTTGACAATGTTTCCCCAACATGATTCAGTTTTATTGTTGGAGTGTGATGAATGCACAACTTGTTAGAAGAAATGATAAAGATGAAGCTGCCTGCTATGTAGCTGAACCACACTTTTAAAGTTTTGAACCCCACATGATTCAGACTTCCTAAAAGATGAGTTCAGAATTGAAGCTACTGTACTCAAATATTCAGAAGCTGTCTGCACTCTGCAGCCTCCTACCCTATATAATGAATGCAAGAGAAATGGAAGTTGCATTTGGGAAACAGTACATCTTGAGCAGGTGTTGTATATCTGGGTCATAGATTCCAAATCATCTCATATAACAGGGGTAATAGAACCCACACGGACCTATCCAGAAGATAAATAAAACACCAGGCCATTTGCATTTCCACAGTCACTGCTGCCCAGAGACGCCCTCTGTGAGGAAATGGGGACAAACAAGAAGGAGAGAGAATCTGTTGTCAAGGTCATTATCACACTGTTGGAATAAAAAAAAAAAAAAAGCATTCCCACATGGAACCATAATATATACAAGCTGTATGGCCAAGTATTCTAAAATTCCCAATACCAAATCATTTTCTCCATTAAAAACGATTCCATCTGTACTGTTTCACAGTAAAGACCTTTACAGCTCAGGTTTACAACATGGTTATACCTCAATATCTGGTGCAGTTGTGTCATGCACAGTAACCCAGACCCAAACAGACACCCATGAACAAACCCCAGAAAACTGCACCAAGGTCAAAGGAAAAAAAAATCTGAACATATGTACAACTTAATTGAAGAAATACAGAGTCAAACATATACCCCCATAGTGCAAAGTATCAAGGGGACATTTATGCAAATCACCATTGAAATTTAGGTTGGTTCTGCTTTTAAGCAGGAAGGCATAGTGCCAAAGGGCCTCTCATACTATCTGCAGAAGCTGAGAACTGAAGACGCAGACACGTGTTTTGTCCTGCTCAGGACTCGTGTGCCCCATCTGTAGCTTTACCCAGGGGAAAACAACCAGCTCTTATGTGGTCTTACAGGTTTGGGTCATGGTGGGCCCAAAATAAGAAAGTAAGCTAAAAAGATAAATTTAATTGAAGTTGGTTGTACATGCTAAAAGTGCATCACCATGGGATTTAAGAGGAACGGGGGTAGTTATCTCTGACAACTCCCTTCCCCTTTTTCTTGAATAATATGAAATTAAGTCCCTTGTCATTCATCACTTCTTGGGAGAATAAACGTTTGCTGTCCATCTGGAAAATGTTCACTTTAATTAGAGTTTGCTCTACACGTACAGCCTGATGACAGCAGGGATTCCATGGGAATTGCATTTATGTGAAAAACCTTTCACCAGACAGAAAGTTGGCTTTGTAAACAAACAAAAAAAAAAACTACAGCAACTTTTTTCTTACATTTTGTTCTCCAGCTATTGAGCTGGGTGCTATACAGCAGATAGAGCAAAACTATCAATAGAATAACATGTTGCAGTCTATCTAATCTATCTGTTATGGGGTTACAGTTTCATCAAGCCATTCCAGTGACATCATAAACCTTGTGTGTGGAACTTGAGAGATTTATGACATCACTGGAATCCCAAGATGAATTTACGGTAACCGTAATAGATAGATTGCCATATGTTGTTTTTTTATAATTACTGGTCAGCAATTTTCTTTATGGGCTGAACCAGTTGATATTTGCCATAATAACCGGTTGGTTATTATGACATTCACACGCCCAGTCACTCAGCTGGTGACACTCACTTATTGGCTTATGTTCAGCATCATGGCGGGCTGAACTGTCTCACAAACATGGCGGCTCCGTCTCTCTCATCCTGAAGAGCTGCCAAAACAAGATGTGTCCATCCTTTTTTTTTTTGTTTGTTTCCTGTATCTGGTTGATCCAGCCTTTTCCCCCAGCAAAATATCTGGTTGATCCTGCCGTTTGCCCATTTCAGGACAAAATGACATCACTGGAATCCTAAGATGAATTCACGGTAACCGTAATAGATAGATTGCCATATGTTGTTTTTTATAATTACTGGTCAGCAATTTTCTTTATGGGCTGAACCAGTTGATATTTGCCATAATAACCGGTTGGTTATTATGACATTCTACTGTGATCACTCAGCTGGTGACACTCACTTATTGGCTTATGTTCAGCGTCATGGCGGGCTGAACTCTCTCACAAACATGGCGGCTCCGTCTCTCTCATCCTGAAGAGCTGCCAAAACAAGATGTGTCCATCCTTTTTTTTTGTTTGTTTCCTGTATCTGGTTGATCCAGCCTTTTCCCCCAGCAAAATATCTGGTTGATCCTGCCGTTTGCCCATTTCGGGACAAAATGAATAGAGCTAGAAGGGAGCATGCCAGGGAAGCATGGTAGACATGATCACGTCAGAAACAAGCTGTAAGGTAAAAACAAAACAGAAACAAAAAGAAAAAGAACTATGTTAAGGAAAGGAGGTAGAGGGCAGAAGACAGATGAAGTCAGAGACTGTGTGTGTCTGTGTGTGTGAGAGAGTGTGTGTGTGTGTGTGTGTGTGTGTAAAAGTGTGTGTGTGTGTGTAGTGTGAACACTGAACTCAAGCAGGAGAAAAATTGCTGACCTTTTATTATAAAAAATAAAAGATGGTGAAGTGTGTCATATTTGAATTTAATGCTCATCCTCAGTGTGGGATGCTTTGCTGAAACCTCGGGCTTTGCCCTCGAGGTTTATGTAGCATCCACACCTTGAGCATTAAATTCTCACAACACACACTTCCCCGTCCTTTATTCTCTATATAATACATGATATGACAATCTATTTGATGTAAGTTTCATTGGAGAGGGAAAATTGTAGTTTTCCATCAGCATCAGTCTGTTCGCTGCCCCTACCTGCCATCCCACAGCCTCTGTAACAGCAGTAATCACAAAAAATAACAGTTGTAATTGTTCCTTGATAATTTCTGCCAGCTTGTGTCTGTTTCACTTATAAATCCACTTGCAAGCCTGTAATCGAGAAGTGGAGACACTCTAACAGCGAGTAAGAAATAAAGACATCTCCCAAGTTCACTGTCACTCCTGCTTGAACAGATGAGCTGAGTTGACCATATGAACCATTCCAATCTATAATACCATCGTTTTGATGTCAGATAGGTAGTATTATGAATTCCTGATGGAAGAATAATGATATAACGATGGGGAGCTCTTTATTACTGTCTGAATTCAGACAGTTTACAGTTATGGTATCGATGTGATCTCAAGAGGATGTTAACCCCTCTTGACTACATCACATCGATACCATAACAACGCGATCCTTAGTGTGCATGTTCAGATTAATGGCCATGGCTGAGAGCCGCCACGATCGAGGGAGCCTGGAGCAATGGAAAAAAAGTAAGATTGTTCAGCTCCTATCATGGAGCCTCTGATCAGTGGCTGCAGCGGTTCCTCCATCAGCTTTTATAGTGTTTTTAGCCCCATACACTATAAAAGCTAATGGATGGGAAACTGACAATAACCGCATTGAAATCGCATCTCGCAGTTTCAGTGACAACTATAAACCTCTCAAGCTGCACTCTCAAGGTTTACCCAGTTGTCATAGAAACCACTCGATGCAATTACAACATGGTTATTGTTGGTTTCCCATCCATTATCCTCTATATTATGAGTTACAGCACCTACTAGTTTTCTGTGAAAAAAAGACAGGTCCATGTATTACATCATAACTGATGTTCAAGGAAGGGGGCAGATTGCCAGTGGACATGTCAAATTAACACCGACCACCTAAAATAATATTCTACAAAATGTGGCTGAAGTGGCAAGTAAGATTGTGGTTTCTCTTGTAGACATGAAATAAGCAGGATGTTGCATGGAACTGTGGTATATACTGTATTGAATGTGGTATCCTAAAGGAGGGAACCAGACTTACTGTATCTCTACAGGAACAGGGAACAGCCTGATGACCAAATTTGCTGTACAGTATGTGTCCACTAATTCCTCATTTATGGCTACAGGAATGTCAAATGTTTTTGAGGACATTTCCCTCCTTGAACTGAAAGCCACTGGATCCAGAACCACTCACACATTTGTGCCTAGCTGGGGCCACCCACAGTGACATATATCACTGGCGCATATATAACATGGGTGGCCCCATACCTCCTCAGTTTCTTTTCTCCTGTCAATCACTCATTGGACCAACAAACACTTTTGTCATTTTGAATTGCTGAAATATTTCTACTTTGTTATTTTACTGCTTACATTAATATTGTTATTTGCTGTTGCGAAACCGAGTTGCCACTTTTCACCTCTGCCAGAGTGGGGTTAAGATATTCCATTGCAGCGCTTACAAATAGTGTGTTCATTACCTGGGACTTTTGCATGATGTGAAGTCAGTCCTTTCTACCAGGGCTCCAGCCAAGCCATGAGGAGACACCATCAAAGTCAGTAGGGAATCTACTACAAAAGCAGTATATGCTAGAAGTGCAGCTTCCGAATCTGTGACAGGGCCCCTTAGCATTCTGGGAACTGTCTCAATTGGAGCCCCATTGCACTCCTCCCTGCTTGGTGTTGCTGTCACTGCTAGGGAGAAGCATCCTTTCTTGAAGGGTAAGACAAAATTGTCTTCTTTGATGGAGCATCACTGCCATGCTTTTCCCTCCAGATCCAGGTCTCCAATGAAGCACCGTGAGAGTAAGTCTAATGCCATTTCGTTGGCCTCCATTGCCAGTGTGAGTATCATTGAAACACCAGGGTCAGTGGCAGGCTCAAGCTTTGGTACTGTAGTGACCCCATGGCTTATTATTCTTGGCACATCGTTGGCAGATATTACCTCACTGACATTGATGTCATTGATGCTGGTCAGTACTGTTGACACTAGAGTCACAATTATGGCTACATACTCCCGACTGGTTTCGAAGACAACTGCCTACTCTGCTATCAGTGATATTCTCATCTGCGTTACCCCTTGATGCCATTGGTGCCTCGTGGAATTCCTGTCCCTATTCCTTCTCCACAGTTGCCTGTACCCCAGAATGTGGCTACTGTGGTTCCTCTGCAGCCTCCTTCACATAATGAGGAGGAAGAAGATGAGTGTAAACCATACCTGTTGGATGAAGAGGATGGTGAAGAAGATGATGAAATACCCATCTGTCATGGCCATGACTCCAGTTTCACTGTCTCCTCTGGTAGTGAAGACTGTGTGGCTTATACTCTCAGGGCTCCTTCTTAGAATGCTTCATTTCAGACTCTGATGTGTCTCATGTAGGGAAAGCTTCAGTTTTCTACTGAAGAAGTGGATTCCACTAAAAAGAATCGATATGAATTATTTAAAGTCCCTGCAGCCTCATCAGTGGTCTTCCTGCTGCTTCTTTCCTGTTTAAATGATGCTACAATTGCAGGCTGGCCTAGGCTCAGCACTCTTTCGGAGGTCCTTAGGAAAGTGGATAAACAGTAGTCTGCTCCTTTCATCTAGTCCTGTTGTACCACTCAGCCTGAAACTAATTCAGTGGTCATAATGGTGGCCCCCTGACAAGGAATCAAGAAAGCTGGATACCATAGGCAAACAGACTTTTGCCTCTGCTACATTAGGTCTTCATATTGACAACTACCAAGCCTGTAATTTATGGGCAGGTTGGCCACCCCAGTGGTCTTCCAGTGGCAGCTGTCCTTGGGTGCCTCTTTTAGGCCCCAAAGGAAAGTGTGATGGTGCTCTAGCCCCTTCCCCTCCTTTTGACTTATTTTTCTCTTCCTCGTGGCCCACTGCCAAGGGTTCAGGTTGGTGGCTGGATCTCACTGTTCAGACCCTAGTGGCAGGAAATCATGTCAGACAGGAAGTCTTGGATACTTTTTAGGAGGGCCATGCTCTGGAATTACTAGCAAACTTCCTTTGCATCCTCCTGCCTTTGCCTTTTACCCTTCAGTAGACTTGTTGATGCTGCAGTCCAAAGTACACACTCTGGTGGCAAAAGGATGATTCCACCTGTGCCCTTTTCTGAATTTCACTAGGGTTTTTACTCTTGGTATTTTCTGGTATCAAAGAAAATTGGTGATCTGTGCCCTGTCTTAGACTTCTGAGATCTGAACGAGTTAACAGAGTACAAAAAGTTTCAGGTAGTTTCTCTTCTTCCCTCATCCTTCTGTTGTCTGAAGGAGACGGGCACTGCTCTCTGGATATGCAGGATGCTTACCTGCAAATTATGATACAGCACTGCGACAGGCAGTATTTGCACCTCCTTCTGGAGGGCCAGCACTACCACTCCAGTACTCTTTAGTGAAGGTGTCTCCTGCAGCCATTTCTGCCTGTCATGATGTCTTAGAAGGCAAGACTGCAATGCAGCTGGAGGTTTCCCACAAAATTCTCTCTTTTTTTTTTTTTATATATTTTCTTTTTATTAATTGTTGGTTATTTCATTTTGTACAGTTAGTTACATGCTTTCAGAAATGATCATATTACAAGCATAGATCTTACTTCATTGCGCCATTTACATTATTGTTTATTGTATTCTAGGAATTAATACCTTTGAGCCAAGGCTGTCTTACAAAGGTTCCGATCAACTTAGGTACAAGCAATAGGGTTACAATGAGTGGCACAAATAAAGTACATTGTGGAATAAAACGAGACATGAACAGTCAAGTATCAAAGACATTTGTGAAGGACAGATATTTACCAAATGAGCACTTTCATCAATAAGCAAACAAATGAGGAGGGGAAAAGATAGGTTAGGGAAGTGTGATAGATAGCGCATGAGAGAGAAAGGAAGGGAGGAGCAGACCATAGTTAGAGAAAAAGATCCTCTACCAGGCCTTTGTCAGGTAAAGTGGGCAGGGTAGAGAATTGAAATAGTTAGGATTTAATCAAGGCAATCACAAGAGTTGGAGGTGGCAAGGTGAGAGAATAGGCTAGATTTAAATGCACCTAAAGAGGTAGAGGAGGTAATAGAGGTGCTAAGGGCATTAAGCCAGTAGGGGGCACGATAGGCAAATGATTGTTGACCCTGAGTAGTCCAGCAACGTGGGACCTGAAGAGGCTGAATTTCTGATCTTCTGGTGGGTCGGACACTTGTGTTCTGGCATATCAGGTCTTGAATGCAAGGTGGGGTGAGGCCCATGATGGATTTTTTAGCCATAAGGCAGGTGAGGTACTTTAGGCAGTTTGAGAGTTGTAACCACCCAGTTTCAGCATAGAGCTCGCAAGTGTGAGTACGTCGATGAGCACCAGTAAGCAGCCGACAGGCCTTGTTAAGGGAGGTTGTAATACGTTTATGTGCGCTAGTAGAGGCGGACCCATAGACAATTAGGCTGTAGTCAATGATTGATATGATAGAGGATTGAATAGCTAGCTTCAGTGCTGGTAGGGTGAGGAGTTGTCTGTTCCGCTACAGTATCCCAAGCCGCTGATTAATAGTTTTGGCTGTACTATTGATATGGGTTGCAAAGGTTAGGCCTTGATCAAAGGTGATTCCAAGATATTTGAAGGTAGCCACCTGTTCACGGGTGATTCCCAGGGATGTGTTGATAGTGAGTGGTACTTGCCTTTTCTTGTTTTGCAGGCTTGAGAAGAGCATGGATTTTATTTTTTTGTGGTTTAGGACCAGCTTATGTTCAACGAACCACTTCTCAACACTGGCAAATGCGTGCTGGAGGCTGAGGCGTAAGGGGTTTGGATCTTATGAGAGGATATAATCACAGCATCGCCGGCATAGAGGATAATTTGCTCTGGGCAGGATTTAGGAAGGAGTTTAGAAAAAGGCTGAAGAGGAGAGGGCCTAAGATGGATCCTCGGAACTCCTGAGAGGACAGGGTTTGGTTCTGAGAGAACTCCTGCTATTTTTACAACTTGAGAGCGCTTGGGTGAGGTAACTTTTATCCAGGCACCAGAACCCTGGGAGAGCCCAAGAGACTGTAGTTGACTGATGAGTAGACCATGGTGTACTGTGTCAAATGCCTTCGTTAGATCAATGTACACAGCTCCAGTTAGGAGTCCTTTGTCCAAGGCCTTGTGGATTGCTCCTGAGAATTCGAGCAGGGCTGTCAATGTGTTATGCCCTTGTCTGAATCCATGTTGCTGGGCACAGAAGATGTTATATTTCTGCAGGTAGTTTATAAGCTGGTCGGCCACTATACGTTCAAGAGCCTTTGAGAGGGGAGGTAGTATAGAAATAGGTCTATAGTTACCAGGCAGAGACTTTTCACCACTTTTGTGCACATGAGTGACTATTGCAGCCTTCCATTTACTAGGGAACTTGCTGGAGCAGAGGGAGAGATTGAATATTCTGGTGAGGGGGAGTAGAACTTCATCCAGAGTAAGGGACAGTATTTTAAGGTCAATAGAGTCACTGCTTGCCCGATTTAGATATAGCCTTCTTTATGTATTTATAGACTTCGTGCTTTAACTATTTTGAGATGGAAGGGTGGTATGTTTGGAGAGGCAGAGGGGGATATAGGGATTAGAGGGTCAGTATCAGCGAAGAAGTCAGATGAGAGGACACCGCTAAGGTCTGTGAAGGTCTCATTAAGGGTGCTTGCAATGACCAAAGAGTCAAGGGTGGTAGTGCCATCCACATTCAGTATAGTAGGAGAGGACTTGGACTGCTTACCCGTGATATTTCTTAAATTGTCCCAGAAGGATTTCCCTTCACCCCAGGAGTTGGAGAGGGCAT
This sequence comes from Neoceratodus forsteri, assembly GCA_016271365.2. Lineage (NCBI taxonomy): Eukaryota > Metazoa > Chordata > Ceratodontiformes > Ceratodontidae > Neoceratodus > Neoceratodus forsteri. Next base: position 421,750,599 of record CM057459.1, on the reverse strand, counting down.
TCTTGAAATAGGAGCTCTTCACCCGGCGAGTCTCTTTGGTACAGTAGTTTTGGGCCTGTTTATACTTTTGGATATCAGTCAGAGAGCCAGTGGCTCTTGCGATAGCCCAGAGGTGGTCCCTACCTTTGTGTAGTACCAATAGCTTAGCAGTGAGCCAGGGATTTGAGAGCGCTTTCACTTTGCGCTTTTTTTCAGGTGCATAGGAATCACAGGCAGCGTTTCTGCCTAAGATTTTCCTTGAGAGGAGTAAGGTTGCCAAAAGGTAGTACTCTACTAGAGATGGTTCTAGGAGGTGGTTTTCTGAACTTATTTGACCAGGTACATTTTATGGGAGAGTGGTTGCTAAGAGAGTCCTGGAGAACAGCGACATTATTTATCCGGGCAGGGTGATCGGTAAGGATCCAATCTATTAGGGTACTATTCCCAGATTACTGTACCATAATTTAATATTTTATTAGGGTAAAGAGACTTACAATCTATCTGTCTAGTAACCTTCCCTGAGGGTATAGCCGACCCCTCCTGCCCCTCTCCTTTCAATGCTCTGGCTTTCCTCTTATGTTTGATTCATCTGTCAAGATACATAGATAGCTTCAAGATACGTTATCCATTTCCTTTTGTATACTATAGAATACCCATGGCCTCCATAGTGGTTCTATTAACAGTTGCTTATTATGAATTTTAGCTGTTAAAGTTTCCATCTGGTAAATATCCATAACCAGCCTCCTCCATTCATGTACCGATGGGATAGTTAGAGTACTGTCTTTTGTTATAGCTTTTTAGCTGCTAATATTAAAATCGGAAACAAAGTCTGATGCCATGAAGGGTTATGATAAGGGTAAATTAGAAGTAGCACTATCTCTGCTGTAAGTTCCACTATCTCCCCAGACATTCGAGATTTCTTTTGTAATGTATACCAGTATGGCATTAGTAAGGACATGACCAAAAGATATGCCTCGATCGGCCAATTTACAATGACACTTTCTCCAACACTCCCTTGCCGGTTGAGAATGGTATTTGGCTTGTACTGCTGAGTACAAAAGAAACGGCTTCTACATTCCATGCAAATTCACGCCATCTATTAGCATGAGTAATCTTGTAAGCCTGGCTAGATGCATGATGCCATTCCTGTCTCTATGTCCATCTCCAGGTCTCTATTCAGCTATTTAATATTGAAATAATGGAGTCTCCCATTCCCTCCCTCAAGATTTTATATAAAAACCCTACCTGATGGGGCCACAACTTGCCTTTGATATGGTCTTCAAAATATCACCAAGCCAAGGGGAGGGGCAGGTAGTTTGGCCACTGCCTCTCTTTGTCGTAGTAAATAATTCTTGACTTGGTTGTATCTGAAAACATCTCTTTCGGTAAACTGAAATTAGTCTGCAGTGTTTCAAATGGAATAATCCCTGTTTGAGACAAAAACTGTCTATAAAATTGCAGCCCTACTTGTCTCCAACTAGAGAATGTATGGTCTAAAAGTGCAGGTAAGAACAGGGAATCCTCAGAAATTAAGGTATAATGAAAGAAGAGTTCTCTGAAGGCCTTGTGTTTTTTTGTTTTATACCATATTTTTAATATGTGAGCTGTATATCCGGTAAAGTCTTGGAATTGGGGCGGATTTGCGATCGAGGCCATAGTAATCTTTATAATATTCATACAAGTCATTTATTGCAAACTCCAAGTCTTTCCAAGGGGAATGGTAAGTAGTTATGAGCCACAAAGAGAGGATTCTCAAAAGTGATGCCTGAGCATACAGTCTTAAGTTTGGTAGGTTTACTCCACCGGAAGAGCCTGGGAGTTGAAGAAGTGAAAGCCTTATTCTTGGTCTTTGGCCGGTCCAAATAAAGTTAGATATTAGCTTGTCCCATGACTTAAAGTAAAAATTTGATGGTAGGGTAGGTAAGTTCTGGAAAAGATATAGTAGCTTAGGAAGGATTATCATTCGGATCGTCTCAATTCTTTGAAAAAAGGAAAGCGGTAATAATGACCAAGAGGACAAATCTTTTTGCATCTGACTAGACAAGGGCTCATAGTTTAGTAATTCTAGCATCTCCAGATTTTTAGGGATTGTTATACCTAGGTATTTGAATTTCGTTTTATGCCATTTAATAGGATATTTATCCTTTAAGTCTTGAGTTGGGGCAAAAATAAGGGCATCAGGTCTGTTTTAGTTATATTTAGTTGAAATCCGCTATTTCTCTGAAATTCTCTAAAAGTTTGCCAAAGGGCAGTAGAGACTTCTCTGGTGAAAGAGCAGTTATCAGGATGTCATCTGCGAATAAAGCTATCTTGTATTCTCTTTGACCTACAGAGACCCCTCTATCTCCTTATTTTTCTAATCGTTTCAGCCAGTGGTTCAAGATAAATGGTAAATAGTAATGGAGACAGTGGACATCCCTGTCTTGTTCCCTCTGAATTTGGATCGGTTGGGTTAATACTCCATTCACCGGATATAAGCTTTAGCATGCTCATATAAATTTTTATACAATCGATGACAGCTCCGGGAAAGAGAATTTGATAGGGTTATCCACAAATATTCCCAGCTCACCCTATCAAACGCTTTATCAGCGTCTAAACTAAGAATAGTGGATGGGATTTTTCTAGTATTGATGTATTCTAGGAGGAGTGTAAGACGGGGTAGATTATCAGAAGTATTTCTTTGTTTTATGAAGCCTGATTGATCTTGATGTATTAATGCAATAAGAACTGTTTCTAGTCTTCTGGCCCAAATGCCCGTGAATATTTTATAATCTACGTTTAAAATTGAAATGGGACGGTATGATGAGGGAAGAGCGGGATCTTTGTCTGGTTTTAAGATTGGGAAAAGGATTACATAGTTCAAGAGGGGGAGGTTCCCTCTCTTTACTTCTCTGAATGTTGATAGTAGACTTGGGAGAAGCTGGGAGCAGAAAGTCTTGTACCACTCTGAACCAAATCCATCTGGGCCTGGACATTTTAAGGGTTTTAATTGTTTTATTTGGTAATGGATTTCCTCTGACTTATAGGTTGTTCCAGTTTTCTCTTCATAGGGTCTGTCAACTTGGGTAGCTTGAGGGTTTTAAAAGTCTGCTGTACGTTCTCTCTGAATCTGGGTGGGAGGGGCAGTATAAAGAGTTTCATAGAATTGTTGAAATGCCTGTTTTATATGTTCTTCTTTATAAGAGAGAGATTTGTAGTTAGGATTTTATTTTAGAATTGTGGATGCCCTCTTTCTAGCCCTTAATTTTCTTGCCAGTAATTTAGCTCCCTCGCCCGCCTTTGTATGAAGATTGTCGGAGATAGGTCAGACTCTGTAGAGTCTTATAGTCCATTACTTTGGATATCTTGCTTCAGGGCCTTTATCTTAGTTGCAAGAACTTTATCTCCTCTCTGTATAATAGTTGGTATGATGATAGTAATTCTATTAGAGACTTCAATTTGTTTGTGTTTTTTTTGTTTATAGGATGCATATAACAAGATTTTACCAGAAGAACCGCCTTCAGGGTGTCCCATTGAATTGCAAAGGATATTTCAGGGTTTTGTTATCCTGAATTATTTTGGGGATAAGCTTTGTAAAATGTTCCAAGAATTGTTGGTCTTGTAATAAAAATTATTCATTCTCCACAGTTTTGTTTTTCTGTTTTCCCAGATTAACCTTGAGAATTAAAGGGTTGTGATCAGATAGACCTCTGGGGTCTATTTGTATATCCTGTACGAAGGTGAGATGCTCTCCTGTTATGAGAAAATAATCAAGTCTAAGTAGGTTTTATGTCACCGAAAAAAGGTAAATCCTGGATTAGAAGGAATATCTTTCTCCATACATCTTCTAGTCCCATAAAAGCTAAATTATCTTTTAAATATTTTGCTGCCTTAGCCTCAGTGGGTTTGGGTTCGATGAATCTAAATGAGGGTGGAAAGTTATATTAAAGTTGCCCCCCATTATAAGGATTCCTTTGAGCTTTTCTATTACCCTTTGCAAAAACATCTTCACAACAGCCAATGGGGTTTGGGGTGGAAGGTATGTGTTTACCAAGGTAACTGTTTGTGAAAAAAGAATACCTGTTATAATCACATACCGCCTTGAGGGATCTATATAGGTATCTTGTATTTCAATCGGGTTGAGGTGGAAATTAAGATGACAGTACCTTTATGCCACTTGAATGGGACGATGCATAAACTTGGTAACGTCCCCCCAATGTAATTTTGAATGTTCCATAGCGGAAAGATGGGATTCCTGAAGAAAATAGATATCCGCCCTTGTCTACCCAGATGCGCATTACTTTATATCTCTTGATAGGGAGTGTAGTCCATTTACATTCTGTGAATAGATTTTGCTGCTATGTCAGCCATTAACCAGGAAGAATAACATTTTCTGTATTTTTGGTGTAGCTCGGAGGATGAAGGCGGAGGAAGTATATTGATTTCTATGGAAATTTCCCTTTTCTCATCAGATGCCGAAATGATCTTGATTCCTATTTCTGGATATTATTATAAATGTACTTCCTTTTTCTCTGCCTCTCAAAGCTCGTCACCAAAGTTGAAGTCTCCACCCCATTTTACTTAGTTTAACACCAACATTTTTTCAATAATAAAACAAGTAAACATGTTAACCATAATATTTCTAAACCTAAAGCCTCAAAACTCCTAATGGAGGTAACTATATACAAATGGTCTTCCACAAGTGGGGAGATATTTTCATTTCCATCCCAGGTCCCAGGGAGAAGAAAGAGGGTGAAAATGGGGAGAGGTAAATACACCTTTCCCTTTCTTATCTCCTGGGTAAGTGGGTGATAATCCACAGATCGTGGATCTATATCCACTTGAGAGGGAACTCCCTCTCTAGAGACTAGCTTTTATCAAGCACTAGTCCTAGTATGGTGGGACTGAGTATTTGTCCTTTCATAGCATTTTCTATCTATCTAGTGTCAAAAGGAGGGCTTCTCTTTGCCTCAGTTGTGCTGAGCCAGTACTGAAGAGGAGGAAGAAGAAAAAAACCTTTTTGTTTTCCCGTTTTCCCTTCCTTCCTTCCTTCCTCCTCCCTTCCCCCTCCCTCTTTGAGTATGTTTTTCTTTCCTTGGTAGTCCTTTAAGTTTTGATATTTTCTGTCTCCTTTGAAAACCGTTCTGTCCTCCTTCATCTCCTATTCTAGGGAGATTTCTAAGTTAAGGTTTCCTGAGGATGAACTCAAAGTTTTATAACCAAAGTTTGACTTAAGGAGATGTCTGCTTTTCTGTACTGATCCTCATATGTAAGTGCTGAATTTTAGTCTGACATACTCCAGGTAATGTTCTTTTTGCTCCAATCGAGTGGGGGACTCTCACCATGGTAGAGAGGCGAGGCCTAAAGGTAAAGAGTAACAAATAACTCCACAGTCTAATAGTGGACCAGTGAAGGACAATCATTCTCATACTTCGTGATTTGGAGTCTCCTTATTTCACTGGTTCTTTTGCTGGTCCGTCAAGTATATCCCCTGAAAAAAAGTCTCCCTTCAGTCACTCTTTCCGTTTTAGTACTGACATTCGTTCCTTCCTTGCTTATTCGAGCCTCCCCCCCCCCGAGAACTTCTCTGTTAAGCAATACGTTATCTGAACTTCTCATGGAGGTTGTAGAGTGGGGTTTCTCAAAACTCTTATCTTGTCCAGTAAAGCCTGCAATCCTCGTTCTCCACTCTCTTCCCGGCTCACATCTCGAGTGGGAGAACCCGATTGTAATTGCCAGTTCATTATTTGTAACTTGGGATCAGCTTTTGAAATTATGCCCTTTGAATTAAATCACTTTTGCCTCAAGTGCTGTATTATATGTGATAGGACGTTTGGTAGTAGTACTGTTAACTTCGCAGAGTAGGGAGTCCAGAATCTTATGTTTGAAGCTCGCAGTAGAGGGAACAAGGATGAGTATTCTCGTCTTAAGCGTTGTGTGGCTGGCGCATAATCGTTGTCAAAAATAATTCGGTGTTTCCCCAACATAACTTTTTGCTTACGCCATGCCTTTGAAAGGATTTGGTCTTTCTGGTAGTAGCTGTTAAATCTGATTACAAAGGACCTGGGTCTGGCATCTGGTTTTGATGGACAAACTCCCAATGCGCGGTGTGCCCTTTCTGTATCTATCTGCATTTCTGGGCCCAGATCCAGGGTCAAGCGTAGAAGGTAGTCTGCGAAAGCCACAGCGTCATTTCCCTCTTCTCCCTCAGGTATGCCATATAGTCATATATTTTTCCTTCTCCCTCTGTTTTCCATATCTTCTTGTCTCATTGATTGATATAACTGTTCCTCAGATCGTATGTATCACTTTCTCTATTTCACATATTTTGTTCGTATTTTCTGCTGTCTGTGTTTCCGTCTCGCTTACTCTACTTTGGAGCTCTCCTGAGTCAGTATGAATCTCTTTTAAAGCATCCCTCATTTCTGTACAAAATTCCGTTAATAGCTTGCAATATTGTCTCGGTAGAAACGTTCTCCAGCGTTGATTTTTTTTTATTATTATTATTATTATTATCTCCTCTTTTCCCATGTTTTGGCTCTGGTAGTTGGGAAGCTGGAGTGGTTGATTCAGTGCCTAACAGGCCGCTTTCGTCGGCATCTTGGAACTCTTGTAGTGGGTGGAAGCGGTTCTTTTCTAGGCGTGCCATTTCCTCATTTGGTGTTTTTGTTAAGTCTAAGAGATTTCCACATCGATCGAGTCTCCTTGAGTACTGATTTTCGATTTACTTTATCTTTTTAAATGAGGAAAAACTGCTGTTCTGGATTAAGGCTTTAGAGGCGAGCCCTTGCGTGTTCACGCCACCATGTCCCAACCGGAAGTCCTTCTCCCACAAATTTATTAAAAGTGTCCTGCATCCCCGGTCCACCTCACAGTTCCAGTCTGGGATTTTAAGTTTTCCTGTGTCCCTTACTCAGGCTCTTATTTACATTTTTTTCTGGTTGCTATCACCTTGGCTTGGAGGATTTCTGAGTTGCAAGCATTGATTACAGACCCTCTGTACCTTGTTGTTAACCACGATTGGGTTTTACTTCATACCTATACTCATTTTCTTCCAACAGTGGTCTCCGTATTTATGCTAAATCAGATGATTCACCTTCCTGTTAGTTTTTTTCCTTCCCCACAGAAATCTGGAGAAGTTCTTCTGCATTCTCTGACTGTCCAGAAGGCGTTATGATTTTATCTGCACAAAGGGTTGTAGAAAGTCCTTGTAATGTTTTCTCCCAGGATGGTGGGTTCCCCCATTTCTAAGTACTGCTTTCCAAATGTCCACTGTCAGTGTCAGTAGCTCAGTAGGTAGCACACTCGCCTCTGTGGCCGGGAGATCAGAGGGCTGTGGGTTCAGTTCCCACATCTGGCACTTGGGTTAATATCCCAGTACTGACACTGTAGTGCAGCATGAGAGGGGTGCTGCACTTCTGATGTGCCGTCTTTCGGATGAGACGTTAAAACCGAGGTCCCATCTGCCTGGATTGGTGGTAGTTCAGGTGGATGTTAAAGATCCCATGGCACTTCTCGAAAAGAGTAGGGGAATTTTTTATTAAAGAGGTGGACTTCATAACACAGCAGTACATATGAAAACAAACAAATAATACAGAAAATTTCAACAAATGAACAGAGCAAAAGGAAAAAAGAAGCTATAAATTCAATACCAATGAGTACAATTAATCCATGTGCAACTTTTCCTTATCAAAATGCAATAAATCCATTTGTACAATATCATGTAAAGACTGTTGAATATTGGCCAATAATTCAACATGCGAGACCCACTTTTGATGAAGAACCCCCAAACATCTGATTTGCCACAAATGATAGCGAATAACAACAAAAACAAAATATAGGTTCTCTGTAGTATATTTCGCACCTAAAGCTTGATTCCCACCACACATAATATCAGAGTAAGACAGTTTTAAAAACTCAGGTTCCCTCCAAACAACACTTAAATAAGCCCAAAATTGTACTACAAAAACACATTCAAAAAATAAATGACACTGAGTTTCCACCGTCTGTGAACATGAAGGACGGGGACAATATCTATCTTCTAATTTTTTATGTTTATGATTACCCTTCACACTAAGCCTACCAAAATTCCCTAACCATAAACAATCCCACATTCTGGAAGGGATATGAGGATTCCTTAAATGACGCAACACTACCCTCTGTTGTACAGAAGAACAAAAGGGAAAGACTATCACAGTAGAATTAGCATTGGACAGAATAGTTTGATAAACTGCCTTTCTATTCAAAATCAATAGATCCTGTGATCTAATTTTCCATTTAATGGCCATCTTAAAACAGTCAATGCCATAATCCGGTACAGGGGTCTGTTTACCCAATAACCTAGTATTACCCTGTTCCCAAAACTGTACATTTGGCATGATCCAAGCCAAAACCAGTGAGCGCCATATCTGAAAACCCGGTTTCAAGGCTAAACCAAAGTTATAACTGAAAAATACTAAAATAAAAAGCAACTGGATTAATCATACCAACACCCCTTCCATAATGGATTTATAAGTAATGTCACGTTTAATTGGGTTTAACCGGGATCCCCAAAAAGCCTGAAAAAAACCACTAAATAATCTAGTAAACAATGTTTGGGGAGGTGGAAAGACATAGCTAAGATACAAAAAAATAGGTAAAAGTAAAGTTTTAATCAAAAGCATCCTCTTTTTCTTACAAATTAACCGATTACGCCAACCCTGTACTAAACGTTCTGCCTGCCCTAAATGTGTCAACCAATTAGAAGAAGCCACAGCCCGACCCCCAAAGCGGACCCCAAGAACCAATAAAGGCTCAGATTGAATCCGTATCCCCCAAAAAAACAGAAAGAAGCGGAAGAGGGGTAGTACCTAAAGGAATACCAACACTCTTATCCCAATTTATCCGGGAGCCTGAAATAGCCGCATATGTCCTCAAAATATTACAAAGGACCTCTTCCTTTGTGTCAGCCCCCAATGTGAGCACCATATCATCTGCAAAGGACATAGTTTTAACAACAAAACCAGTTTGGGGAACCAGTATACCCTGAATATCAGGAGAGCGGTGTAAAAAACGAATCAATATAGCCAGACAAAAAACATATAAGAGAGGGCAACCCTGTCAAACCCCTCTCCGTATAGCCACCGTTTGACCATACCACCCATTCACATTAGGGCATAAGGAAATATTGTCATAAAGTGCCGTAATCCAAGAAACAAAACTTGTCGGAAAACCAAATGCATTCAAAACTGCAACAAAAATTGATGCGAAATGTGATCAAAAGCCTTTTCCTGATCCACTCCCACCACCCACCCTGTGACCTGACCGGAATCAGCCTTCCAAAACAATTCTCGTAGTACAATAAGGTTATCCTTAATCTGACGGCCCGGAACTGCACATGTCTGTTCAATACTAATCAAATAATCAGAAATTTTATTCAACCTGTTTAACAAAATTTTTGCCACAATTTTCCTGTCAGTATTAAGGAGGCTCAAAGGCCTCCAATGATCAATATTATTCTGTGCACCCTTTTTATGAATTAATACCAACATTGCTTCCTGCATGGAAGCAGAAAAAGTGGATGACTGTAACATATGGTTAAAAAGAACCACCAAAACTGGAGACAAATCTTCAAGAAAATGTTTATAAAAAGCTGCCCCAACCCATCTATACCCGGGGCTGTATTAGAGTTCAAGTGTTTAACCACCTGAAATACTTCTTCAGCAGTAACATCATGTGTCAACATGGAAACATCTTCCGACCGTATCTGAGGTAATGATATGGTGTGTAAAACCTGCTCCAAATCTCCACTAACCTCCTGATTAGCAAACATAGCAGTGAACCTACCCTCAATAACAGATAAAATCCCTTCCGGTGAAGTGACACTCTGCCCAGAGGAAGAAAGCAATTCAGAAATAAATCTGGGGCGTAGCTAACCCCTGATCGAATGGACGCCTGATAGACTTGCTCCCAAAAGTAACCCCTAAATCCTTCGATATTCGACCTTTTCCACGCAAGCAGCATCACAGCATGGTACAGTACTTACGGTGGCTGTCCCGATTCCATTTTCGGACGGCGCTTTGAGTATCGGGCGTACTTTAAGGTCTTTTTTCCCTTCTCTTTCGGTGTGCTCAGGCCGATCTACACTCGACTTGGATAGACTCGTGCATTATGGAGGCCCTATCCTTGCCCTCTCCGACCGCTACTGATAGCAATCTGTCAGAAATTAGGCAGATGTTTGCAGAAATTCTCCACCGCATTGACAAAATGGATGTTGCCACAAGGAAGAACACCGAGGATATTGTGGATTTGTCCCAAAGGGCCTGTGTCTCTGAGCATAAACTAACTGAGGTGGAAGACGGCTGTCGTAAAGCCTGGGCTAAAGTTCATGAACAGGGACAGATGATCCAGCATCTTTGGGCTGGGTGGAGGATTTGGAGAATCGCAGCCGCCGAAATAATCTTAGGTTCGTTGGGTTCCTTGAAGGCTGTGAGGGGAATGATGCCATATCCTTTTTACAGCGAGTACTACCTTCAGTGTTGGACTACCAGTGCGAGAATCCGTGGGAGCTGGACAGAGCACATAAAACCCTGGCCCCTCGGCCGCCCCCCGGAGGGCGCCCTCGTACCATCCTAGCCCGATTTCTCCGGTTTCAAGACCGAGAACTGATCACCCAGCTGGCACGACAGAAGAAAGAGCTGCACTGGAATGGGCACAAAATTCAAATATTTGCTGCCTATTCACTGGAGGTTACTAACAGGTGGAAGGCCTTTACAGCAGCTTGGCGGGCATGTGCTGAACTGGGTCTTGAATATTCGCTGCGATACCTGGCATCTCTCCGGATTATGATCAATGGATCACCACGGGTCTTTGACAAGTCCGTCTTCAGCTGAGGACTTTATAGCTTCACAGGCACCCAAATTGAACTGGGGCAAACTGCATACACCCTACAGCCTAAGGGGCCTCCCTACTCAATCCGTTCCAATGGACACTAACAGACCTGCAACCCCTAATTCTACGGCAGCTTCGTCTCCTCACCCAGCCGGAAAACTTTTGACTCCTATTCGGTCATCTCCTTCAAAGTCCTCTGGAAGTAAGAAAAAGAACAGAAGAAGGGCAGGGATTGAAGGAGGACACATAGATAAAACCCCGCGGCTCCACTCCAGAAGTAGAAGCAGGAGTTGCAGTCCAGAGCCAAGTGCCTCCTCGTGAATCTCACTCCAGATATGAGCAATAACCAGTATAAAGCCCTGATGGATCTCCCTACTGAGGACATTCCCCGACCTTCCTCTACCATAAGACGCCCTGCTGGACCGGCTCGAATCTTCAGCTGCCAAACAGCTCTCTCTGGGCCAAAGATGCAGCTGATACCCCAACGAGGATACTGGGTCCAAGGCCATCAGACTGGCTGTGGATCTAATCTCAAGCAACATGGCTACCTCCACCCGGCTGCCGAATCAGTTGGCTGACTCTCATTACCTTTCTTTTTGGTGTTAAATGGTGTGTCAGGGGCCAACAGACCACAGCCTCCTGGTTGAGGAGGTGTCCCCATTTCTCAAGCTAAAGGGACCTCCCTTCAGAGGACAGTTATGGTGGGCCCTAGGTTCTTATCTGAGCAGCTACTTTGGCACTTGCTGCTCGTAACTTCGTGGTGCCGACCCGCTCTCTTTGCTATTGTGCTGGCTGATAGGCATGAATAATGAGACAAAGAGGGTGTTGCCCATGGTTTAATTTTTGGGCTTTGCATACCTGTAAATCAGCCTTAGTTATTACCCTAGACAGAGAGCGGGCTATGCTCAACTTTATAATTGTCCTTCAGTGCTATATCGAGGACAGCCTTTTGGCCGTTGCTGTTTGGATTTTTTCCTCTCCCTGTGCAGTCTCCTGCACTAGGGGTTACAGAAGATTTTCTTTTCCCAGTTATGACGGGTTCATGGGGTCATTCTACTCCCAGCGACCTCCACTGGTGTCTGGGCTTTTTTATTTTTAGCCGACAGCGCATGGATGCTGGTCTTATGTGGGAGTACAAAGTTGCGAACAATGGGGAGGGTGGGGGATGGTTCTTGTTAATGGCAATGGGTTGAATTGCTATCAGTCAACAGGGACAGTGCATGTTAGTATCTGTTGTTGTCAGGTTAAAATGTTGAAATTATGGTGTTGTGTTAATTCCTTTATGGCAATCTTTCTAATGGGGCCTGGTGGAGCTCTACTAATACTGGATGGGGAAGCAAGAAGGAGCGAGGAGGTATATTCAGGCTCACTCCTTAATGTTTCCGTTCAATTACTCCAGCGGATATGTTTTTACTGGAAGTCTACATGGAGTATAAGCTAATTTCATGGAATGTGAGGGGGCTTAACTCACCCATTAAACGGAAGAAGGTGTTAATTCATTTAAAAAAGTAAGCGCCTATGGTGGCCTTCTTGCAAGAGACTAAACTCTCTTCTAAGGAAGCCGCAAAGCTTAAGCAAGCGTGGGTGACTGAAGAACTTCATAGCGTGGCTTCCACCCACAAGAGGGGAGTCTCCATACTCTTGCATAAAAACCTGGGATGGAAGGTGAAGGACTTCATACGAGACCAAGAAGGGAGATGGATTATAGCGGAAGTTGAAACCCCTGAGGGCTCCCTTGTCCTGGCCAATATATATGCTCCTAACCAGGACTGCCCACAATTTTTTCATACAGTTAATCAGGCCCTCTTGGACTTCAATAAAAACAAAGCCCCAATATTATTAGGAGGGGATTTCAATTTAACATTAGATCATACTATAGATAGAAGCAACAAATCCCCCGAAACCCATAGACAGGCTAGGAAAGCAGTAGAGAAATTAATGTCCGAACTTGGATTATTGGATGCCTGGAGGGCGTTACATCCAGGAGTCCATGATTATTCCTGTTTTTCCCCAACCCATGGCTCTTCAAGTAGAATAGATCTTTGGCTCATTTCCTCTGGGTTATATGAGAAGGTGGTGGGGGCTTTGATTCACCCAATTTACGTTCGATCACGCCTCCCTTGAATTAGTTTCAAGAGGGACCTGACTCCCACCAATCTCATGCCTGGTGGTTAGACCAGTTTTGCTAGAAGACAAGACTTTTGGACTGGATTGGCCAGGCCGTAACAGAATATTGGACCGACAATGACAATGGTGAGGTATCTGACTCGACCTTATGGGAAGCCTTTAAAGCTACCATTCGTGACAGGATTATAGCCTTCGCGGCAGCCGGAGACACCGCCCGAACTGCTGATCAGCGGACCTTGGAAGCAATTATATGAGTTGGAAGCTCAATACAAAGCCCTGGATAAACAACCCCCTCCAGATCTGCTAGCACGGTTTGCCAGCACCCAAATCTCTCTCAACTTGCATTTATCTCGGCAGGCCGAGCTAAACCTTAGATGCGTGCATCATGCTTACTGGGAAGGGGGGAAAAGGCCAGTAAGTTATTGGCCTATCGTCTCAAACAGCAGCAAGCTTCTAAGGTGATACATGCACTGTCAGATTCAACTGGGAACCCCTGTCGTACTAACTCAGGGATAAATCTGATCATGTCCCAATTTTATGAAAATTTATATGCTTCTCCAACCCCCCCTGACCCCGGCAAGATACAAGCCTTCCTATCCTCACTACCCATTCCTAGTATCTCCAGCCGAGATTCCGAACTGTTGGAATCCCCGTTTACTATTGAGGAAGTTAATCAGGCGATCCACGCTCTGAATCTACGTAAAACCCCTGGGAAAGATGGACTGCCAATCGACTTATACAGACTCCCTGGTGTTAATCTGGCCCCTTATTTGGTTTGGGTATTTAGGCATTCCTTACTTAATGGACAGCTACCCCCCTCCATGAGAGAAGCCGTTATTACAGTGCTTCCAAAGAAAGGGAAAGACCCGCTGTCTTCCAGGCAGTATACCCCATTCTTTAATTAATGCAGACGCCAAAATATTAGCTAAAGTTATAGCTGCCTGGCTTGAACCCTTTTGCAAGGACTTGGTTGGGACCTCCCAAGCGGCTTTGTTAAGGGTCGCTCTGGGGTCTGATCATCACAGAACACTGGGGTCTTTAATGCACTTTTGTTAAACTTTCACCAATCCTCAGTTGCTATGGCCTTCGACTTTGAAAAGCCTTGATTCGATTGAATGGGCCTTTCTATTCCATACTCTTTCCACTATGGGTTTTGGCCCAGCCTATATCGCTTGGATAAGGCTGTTATACACTGCACCCTTGCCTCGGTGCTGACTAATGCACCATGTTTCTGCCCTTTCAATTACAAAGGGCACGAGACAAGGATGCCCTCTTTCTCCCCTTTATTTATTTTAGTGATGGAGCCTTTGGCCATTACTTAGGTCATCCAGTACTATCCCGCGAGTTCAGGTAGGGGACGTCAATCACAAGACATTCTTATATGCAAATGACTTACTTATTACTACTGAACACTCTCAATTGGGAATTCAGTCAATTTTAGAACCCTGACTGAGTTCACCAAGATATCAGGTCTAAAATTAAATCAGTCTAAAATGAAATTCTTCCGTTAAACTCTCAACCTCTGGAGTGGATTTTATTGCCTTGGGGCTAAAATGGTCTCCTCAGGGCATCAAATACCTGGGGATTATCCTACACCCAGACCCGCTTAAAATGTTTGCGGCCAATTTTAATTCTCTGATCGACTCTCTCAGGGTGGACATAGGCAGATGGAAGGCATTAAAGCTTTCACTGGCTGGGAAAATTGATTCGATCAAAATGATGGCTGCTCCCAAGATGCTTCATTTATTGGCCCATCTACCCCTGCTTATACTCCAGAAGTGGTTTCAAAAATTGGAGACTTTAATGGGCAGTTTTATATGGGAAGGTGCACCCCCCCCCCCGATATAGTACACTCAAACTTCGGCAGCACTGGAAAAGGGGGGGCTGGGGACTCCCCTGGTCACAGCGGGACCATATATATTTTGTGTTGGCTCAAACTCTCAGATGGTTTTCTAAAATTGGACAGGGCTCCCAAATGGCTCCAATTAGAAGCTTCATTAACTCACACTGCCGCTCCGGCAGCCATTCTATACGGTAGGAAGAAACCGCCCGCGGGCCTTTCTCCTCCCATATTGCTTTCAGTTAAATACTGGAAACAAGCTATGGCTCTGCTGGGCTACGACCCGGCTCCTTGGGAATTTATGCCTTTATGAAGAAATCAGGCCCTGGAAGTAGGGGAATCCACCCTGCACTGGAAAGTTTGGGAGGAACAGGGTATCTCCTTAATACATGATCATGATCTCCTTCTCCCGGGGACTGCTGTTATTGATTCCTTTGAGTCTCTGAGGGCAAGATATCAGCTCCCGGCCTCTCATTTTTGGAAATACCTTCAGTTAAGAGATGCTATATCTCATCTCCCGAAATCTCCCCATAGTGTCTCTTTACAACAAATGACTCACCCCAAAAGTTCATGGAATAAAGTTACCAAGAACAAACCTAGTATCATATATCATGCCCTCAGAGACTCCATCCCAGACCCTACCCAGAAAGCCAGACAGCAATGGGAAGAGAGCTACAGATCGAGATCTCAGAACAACAATGGGAGTATGGGTGGGCACGTATTCACTTGGCTTGCCGGGATGGGCGACAAGACTTATCATGAACAAGACCCTCCATAGATGGTATAGAGACCGCAAAACTAGTTAAAATGGGGCTTATCCTGCTGACATCTGTTGGAGATGTGGTAACCAGGGGTTCATCTGTTTCTATACTCTGGGATTGCCCCAACCTTCAACAGTTTTGGCACGATATTCAGGTCATGTGTCAGCAACTATTCCCCGATATCGTCCCATGCCCTGCCCTACTTCTTCTTGGATGCGGCAGCCCTGAGATATCCAAGTACAGCCCGGGGGCCCAGTGGATCACTATGGCCAGGGCACTGGCCAAAAGACTTATATTGACAAGATGGAGAACCCCCGAGACCACTACCTTTCATCAGTTTCTTCTGGCCTTAGCACAAGGGGCCACGTTTGAGAGGATCTCCAGCTTTGCCCAAGGCTCTCTAACTCGATATGACCAATGCTGGCAACCCTACCTAAGGTCCAGTTACTGCCACAATATTTCTTCCAGCTCCATCTTGTAGACTTTTCCCCCTCACTATATAAAGTTTGGATAGTTCCTTCTTTTTGTAAGCCTCCCCCTCTCTCCCCTGCTCCATCCTGTTCCTTTCTATACTTCCCCTCGAAATAATAAAATAAGAAAAATTGCCATAGTTGTATATAGTTGATATTATAATTTACATGGAAGTAAGACACACCCTTGTGTAGAGTAACCTATATGATACTGTTTTCTGTCTATTACATCCTTCTTTATGGTATTATCTTCTTTTACTGTTTTACTCCCCTCTGTCTGAAGGAAGCGATTCTCATTAACTTAACTATCCTTCGATGCCTAGTCTATGGTATAAAGCATATGTTAACTTATACACTGTAAGGTTGAAGCAAACTGACAGAATTTCATGTCAATTGTTGTTACTGATCAGACTATATGTAGTGTCATTTTTTGAATCTTTATGTGTAAGACTCTGCCTCGATGTGTGTGTTCTGCCTTAAATCAATAATAATAAAATGTTTAACTACAACAATTCTGAAATAAATCTATGCTTAACTCTATCCTGACAACTCTTAAAGGGATCAATAGAAGAGGACCGAACCTACGTACCAAATCTTGTTTCTTGCTCCAAAGATTTGGCCCTGGTATACTAAAGGGATACCATCTTATTTTTTACTGTCTGAATCTGGGAACCATAATCCTGGCTAGTAGTGGCAGATAATGAAATCAAATGCTGTAAATAGTGACGTAACTTTAAATAGTCCAAATAATCAGACCGACACCTGGAAGAAACCAAGGATTGAAACAAAACCCTCCAGTCTTTTTTAGTGTCCTCCCACCAAGTAGAAATGTCAGAATAACAATCACTAACAGAAGTCTAGCCGTCCAATGACGCTGCCAGGCCTTCTGTATTTTAGGATTCTGCAATAAAACATCATTCAACCGCCACTTGTTTTTTTTCACATCTAGGAGTATCTTTCCAAGAAATCTTGGAGTATAACAAAACATGATCAGAAAATTCCACTGCCCTAATAGCAGAGTCTAAAACCTGAAGAATGTGGGAAACAAGATGAAATCAATCCTGGTTTCAAGGTACCTTTAAAGAAAGTATAACCACCAATAGGATGCAGTTTCGATAGAATCCTGTAAACCAACAGTAGTCAGAATTGTATTCAATGTATTAGTGTCACAAAACAATTTAGAAGTCTGCAACCCCTATCAGTTTGATGCAAACCACAATTAAAATCTCCCAACCAGATAACTAAGCATGAAGTATGTAAATATTGGTGGATCTCTTCAATTAAAGAAACTCTAGTTGCTTTAGTTTGTGGGGCATAAATAGCAATAAGACGAAATCTAACAATAAAGCATGCCTGGGGTGTATATCGACTAACCGTGTAACTTGAAAATCAGGATTGGTAAAAAGTATTCCAACACCATCACAGCATCAAGCCCAATAGACCAGACAGAAGCTCCTAGAGGCCAAGCTCGAGATGCGGTCTGTAATTCACTATGAGTTTTAAGTCCGGTATCTAATAAACAAAGGATATCACAAGAAACTGACTGAAGAGTAAACACAGTACTAGCCAACTTCCACCCCCCTTTAATACTATTAACATTAATAGTGGCAACTGAAAGAGAGGACATAGAAAAAGGGAGAAAAAGAAAAATCACCCAAAAAACACTATTCATGTCATCCTGGCTTTTCGACACTGCCGGGAACGTTTAGCAATGGAATCTACACTCCCTTTTTCCTCAGTATCAGTAGTGGATAAGAGAGAGGAGGTATCAGTACCATCTTCATCAGACTCCCTCTCCACCAACACTGCAAATTTATTACCCTGTGCCCAGGCCTCAGATGGCTCTTCCTTGTCCTGTCCCTCTAAGGACACGGAGGTCTCACCTTTCTCCCAAACCTGGTCTGTTTTTGATACAGGCCTAAAGCCAGAATCATCAAACTGTGGGGATGGGGGTGGAGGCATGTCAAGGAGCATATCAAGGTCCGAGGAAGGAATAGGGGCAGCTATTACCTCCTCCAACTTAACCTGTACATCCATAGTCACCGTAGCACCCAAAGGTGTAGGGGAAACTGCAGGACCCGCCTGAGAAACATCAGCCGGCAACTCAGAAACCCCCGGATCAGGAACATGCGAAACAGAAGCAAGACTAAGGTCTGCAGTCTTTTTAGCATGCAGATGTTGGGCTTGGTCAATAATGCCTTCATGGGAAGGGCACTCGTCCCTGTTATGAGAAGCCCAGGGACATTTGCCATAAGCGTGTCCAGTATTCTCACAAAGATTGCAACGAAAAAGATTCAAACATTTAGTGGACCCATGCCCAAACTCCAAACAATGACTATATTTAATAGTGTCACAGGCAGAGCTAAGATGAGTCCAAGACCCACACTTAAAACAGGACCGAGGTTGACCTATATAAAAAATAGCACCCCTATCCCTACCTAAATAAAAAGAACTGGGGAGATGCACAGTACCAGAGTTCGTGACAAAACCTTAACCTGGATTCTCCAACCCCATCCCAGATTTGTTCACTATCCAAAGTAGGGAGGGAGTACCCAGAACCTCTAGCGTTGCGAAGCCAAAATAAAATATCCTCAACATTAACCCCTTCATTTTTAAACATAACAGTAATAACTCGAACAGTAGGTTTGGTGAGGGGTATTACTTGAAAGGGGGACCAGAGGGGTGTGTTTTTACAAACATTATACCTAGTCCAAAACCTATCCAAACTAGAAACAATTTTAAAGCTAGTATCAAAATTGGAATTACCAATACTAATCAGGGCAAAAATCTCTGAAGAAAAGAACTTCATAGAACCCTTCAACAAGGCCCGAGCAATATAAACACGGTCAGGTGCCTCCTTCAGGCCCCCTTTATACAAAAAACGAACAGCATTGCAGCATGGAGCAGGTTCCTTCCTATGCTGAAACAAATCTGAAAGCTTAAAAGGTGCTCTAGGACAGTCCTCAGAAAGCTGTGCAATAACTGGTGGTGAAGGGCCTACCCTTAAAGCATCCCCTACTACCTTATTATCTGAGGCCTCAGTGGCCTGTAAAGAAACCCCCACAGCCTCCGGTTGTTGCAATACATTCCCCATATCAACAGTATCAGGCACAATTTTAGAAGGTATAATTGTAGGAGGTATAACAGAAGCAGTCACAATAGCACAGTCCAAGTCCTTACCCCGGGGCAAAATGATGGAGCTCATACCTTCAGCGTTGGTGGCCACAGAAACTGTAGTCGTTTGTAACATCCTGAGAGTCTGGGGACCAGGTGCCGGTATCTGAAAGTTCCCACCCCGCATCCCACAACGCCCGTTGCGGAGACCAGGACGGACCGCAAGGAACAACTGCTGAAGGCAAGGCAGTGGAAGGTGCCCTCGGTACCTGCTTGTCCAGCGCAGGAATAGAGGCAGAAGTCTTGCTCCAACCTGGTGTGTTCTGATCCTGGGGGAAGACAACCTCTGCCGGAAGAAGAGCGGAACCGCAGTGTACAGAGGTGCACCCTTGAGAGGCACACACAGAAACTGGCGGCGAGGAAGGTTCCGCAGTAACTTAGAGCTCGCCAGTAAGGTCCGCAGGCTGTAGGCACTCGGGTGAGGTAGGAAACCCGATTTTACTGCCAGCCCGCGGAATCGATGAGACAGCCGAGGATTCAGAAGACAGAATAGGCACTGAGTTCAAATGGAGAGAGGCAGGATTCAAAATGGCAGCATTTACAGCAGCAGCCATTAAAGGTACAGCAACAGTAGAAACAGTAGGCAACACAGCAGAGGTAGAACTAACCGCAGGGAGCTCCTCTAATGCACGATCCAATTTCCGTAATTCTATTAAAAGCTTAGACTTTTTACTAGACAATACCAGTCTAGCGTTGCAAATGTCCGGGTTTACAGCAGGGCACTCAGGCCGTTCAAAAGACACAGATTCTGTTTCAAGCTGCAGAATCTCGGAATCACTAAAAACTGGTGATTCATAATCTGTAGCAGCAATCTCCACTTCAGAAGCCTCTTGAAAAATAGGAGCAGGGGACGAGGCCAAGACCCCTGCACCAGCAACGTCCATCTCCTCCGAAAGCTCAGCAACACTGGCCATCTCTCCTCAGACGGCCAAGGGTCCCCCTACTGACAGCAGTGCAGTAGGGGAATTTCCCTGGTGTCCTGGCCAAATTTCCCTCATTCACTAAAAATACCACCAACAGCTTAATCTGGTTCAAGGTCAGTTGGCATTCATCTGTATCCCCAACCCCTGGGTCGTGCCTGAAAATAGGCAGGATTCGTCTAGTGCACTTACCCAGTCAACAAAAACGAAATAAATAAATGGTTGACACTCTGCGTGTCTTTCAGTTAGAAGCATGGTAAAGAGCTTTCTGGTCCTGTCTGTGGACATTTCATCGTGGTATCACCACTTCTGTGGCTTGCTTCCATTCTGTTTTGGCAGCCGACATAAGCTGTGTCACCACATGGGGTCGGAGCCACACCTTCACTTAACATTACAGTTTGGGTGTGGCCTCCCATAAATGGGCTGGATTCAGCCTTTGCTCTCCTCCAAGGCCCGCTATCTTACAGAGCCAGTAACTTACCAATAACAGTAGTTCTTTGAGTGAATATCCTCCACAGAGTCAAAGCTCTCCCTCCCACTGACCCCTTCTGTATTTTCGGGTGGAATACCATTAAAGATCTGACAATGTCTGCATGTTTGTCCTTCTCATTTCTGTGACTCTTAATGGGGGTATTTTTACCTCTCTCTTTTTTTTTTTTACTTTTTATGTATAAAACTTTATCATAATACATGACAAGTGAGAAACTGAAAGAGTACATACATCATTTTCTACTCATTGCAAGTACATTACATAAAGTACGATGAGTATTCTTTCTGGTGGTACATCTTGCCGGGGTGACTGGTCAGTTTTTTCCTCCCCTATGTTGGAATTGTATGACTCCAAGTTTATCTCTGATGGGAAACTGAGGAGGTATGGGGCCATCCATGTTACATAGGTGCTAATCATGTACATCATTTTGTGGCAAACATTTCTGAGTGGTCTTGATGCCTATAGCTTACAATTTAATTTGTGGTTCTATGGAGGTGATTCTTTTGAAAATTTACTATTGCTGGTAAGTCCTTTGATAGGCTATCTCATGATTATATGTTTGCTACTTTAAAGGCCTATGGAATACCAGAACTGTTTATTCAGTAACTACAACTTTTGTATAACACAGCTGTGGTGATCCCTAATATAGATGGATGGTTGGGGGAGCCAATCAAAGTGCGAATAGGTGTATGGCAAGGCTGCCCGATAAGCCCTTTGTTATACATCTTTGGTCTGGACCTTTTTTGAGACAGATGTCCAGGATACTGGAACTCAAGCATATCTGTACATCTTGAGTTTCCCTAAATAACATCTTTAGTCAATGCAGATGATGTAGCTTTAGTAGTGTCTGGTGAGTTCTCTAATGGTCTGCTTACTGAAGTTTTATCTTCCTTTTCTGAGATCTCAGGATCCCGGCTTAACTAGCAGAAAAGTGTGGGATGTGCTTTGGGCAACACTATTACTTGTCCAGCAAAAGTATAGCTCACGTTCTCATACTAGAGGTGACATAACCTTATTATGTCTCTTTGTGAAGTGTGTCTCCTTTGCAGATGACACAAAAATCTGCAACAGAGTGGACACCCAGGAGGGGTTGAGAAAATGTAAAGATCTGGGGAAACTAGAGGAGTGGTCTAGGGAATGGTAGCTGGGTTTCAGTGCCAAAACATGTAGAGTCATGCACCTACTGTGGGGAAACCAGGCACTATGTATAAGATGGTGGGAGGTACCCACAGTTACCAAACAAGAAAGGGACCTTGGGGTGATCATAACTTATGGTTTCAAGGTGGCAGGGCAGTGTGACAGGACAGCAGGCAAAGCGAAGCAGGATGTTGGGGTACATAGTGAAGGGGATCTCTAGCAGGAGAAGGAGGTGGGATGTGCCCCTGTATTGTTCACTTGTGAGACCCCACCTGAGTGCTGTGTCCAGTTCTGGAGGCTGCACCTCCACAAGGACATTGACAGAGTGGAAGCGGCCCAGAGGAGAGATACTGAAGAGGTGTAGTGGTTGCACAAGAAACCATACAAGGAGATGCTATGGGTGCTCAACATGTATTTCCTAGACAAGAGGAGAGCAAGAGGGAATGTGATTGAGACCTAGAAGTACCTCATGGGGATGAACAAGGTGCAGGAGGGGAGTCTCTTAAATAGGGTGAGGAGCACCAGAACATGGAGGCATGCCCTTCTGAAGCTTGAGAGGGGAAGTTTAAGAAGGATGTGAGGAAGTATTTCTTCACAGAAAATGTGATGAACACCTGGAATAGCCTGCTGGAGGAAGTGTGTGTGGGGGGGATAATGGGAGTTTCAAGCCTGTGTGGGATAGGTACATGAGTATAATGAACAAAGGTAAGGGAGGAGGGAGAGATACCTGTGATCAAGTAGTGTCCAGGGTGTAGTGTTAGGGAAGATAGGGTAGACTAGATGGGCCTGCCTGTCCTTTTCTGCCAACATTCTGTTTTTCTGTGACATTAAAATGCTTGGTGTGACATTTAGAAAAGGTAAAAAGGTAAGTTAGGGCAGAAAAATTGGGAGCTATACTTGCAATATACAGCGCATAAGATGAATGCTTGGAAAAACAGGCAGGCTGTCCACCTGGGAACAGAAGTAGGAGGTTGTTTAGGAAAGAGGTTTGGTTTATATTCTGTTTTAACTGAAATATTTGAATAGTTTTGTACTTGAAATTAATTCTGTGTGTTAAAATTACTACTTTGAGTTAGAACTGTTACTTGATCTGTGATATTGTAACTACTGGGGCTTGTGGGAACACTTGTTTGGCAGTGATAATTAGAGTGAAATTTAATGTGATGTTTGCCTGGTGTTAGGGGAAGGGGTAATTACAAGCATCATCTTGTCTTTCATTGTCCACCTGGGAACAGAAGTAGGAGGTTGTTTAGGAAAGAGGTTTGGTTTATATTCTGTTTTAACTGAAATATTTGAATAGTTTTGTACTTGAAATTAGATCTGTGTGTTAAAAATTACTACTTTGAGTTAGAACTGTTACTTGGGCTGTGATATTGTAACTATTGGGGCTTGTGTGCTGGGTGTGGGAACACTTGTTTGGCAGTGATAATTAGAGTGAAATTTAATGTGATGTTTGCCTGGTGGTGGTAGTAGAGCCCTGCCACCCACCCTGTTTTGTAGGATTTCTTAAATACTGAAAAGCCACTGGGGGTTGGGATTGAAGGGCTGTGCATTTCTGTTTGTGACTGAAATTTGAAGCAACAGGAACTGGTGGGTCTGTAACATCATACGGTACCTGGTGTCTGCATACTCACACTGTTAGCAGGACTGGACACACACTGGACTGTATGAGTTTGTGAGACTTGGGAACATTATTGGTGGGGTTGAAATAGGGTTCGTAAACAACTGCAGTCAGGATAGAGAGAGAGAGACTTTATTCAAGGGGAAGGGACTGAGAAAAGGGGTGTGTGCCATTATGAACAGAGAGGGACAAACAGGGTGGCCACATTCCACCATGGCAGGCATCTTCAGAAGGGTTGTAGGCTGCACAGGCTGTGGAGTGGCACACCTCAATTGGGCCTGGAGAGGGAGGCTGCCCACTCTGTAGACAGCTATCTCATATCAGGAGTGAAGTATATTGGTTAAGGAGTAAGCTGGGGAGTTGGGGGTGTGACCAAGGATAAGGGGGTATGGATATGGGCGGCAGAAGGGTGGGGCTGAGGGGAGGCTGGGGCAATGCTTAGAAATTACAGGACGTTATGTTACACCAAGCAGAAGGGGAGATATTAGGGACAGAGGACCCTTAGATAGGGATGTTGACGCTAAGGGGAAAACTTATGGGGTAAACATTCCGAATATAAAGAGAGTGGTGGGGGAAGAGTCAGGAGGGGCTGTTGTGGGGAAGCCTAGAAGAGCAGACAGTGAGAAGGGAGGGGCTGCTGTGGGGAAGCCTAAAAGAGCAGACTGTGGGAAGGGAGCTCCTAAGGAGAACAGGGCAAGAGGGGAGGAAGAGGGGCAGTTTAGAGGGGCAGTCGGAGGAAACTCAGGTTACTTGATGGAGGCTGGCATAGAGTGTTACAATAAATTTGAGCTACTAAGCAACCTAGAGGAGGAGGAAGGGGTTGGTGGAAATGAAGAAACTGATACAGAGGCTGGGGGGAGGGAGTCTGATACCCATAGGGCATCACAGACCAGCAACGGAAAGGATAGAAATAGTCCCAGAGGGAGAAGGGGAAACGTAAATGTTAAGCAGATGGGGGAAATGCAACATATTGCAGACATGAGGGAGGAGAGCACGACTGGAGAGAAACTGGGAGACGAGGTGGGGAGGGGCCCCCTTCAGGAGGGGGTCTGTACCAAGGATGGGGCCCTAGGTAACGGGGACCCACAGAGGGCCTATGGAGGCAGGGGTACTATTACAAGGGAGGAGGATGGTGGTGTGGGGGAAGGGGAAACCATCAGGTCCAGGATAAATGATTCTGATAAGAGAGAGTTAAAGGGGACACCTATTCAGGGGGGTCTGAGTTAAGTGGGCAAAATAACAAGGGAGGCAGAAAGGGGAGGGTGACAAGGGGGTCTCTAATAAGGCGGGAAAACTCCCATGGAATTGAGATCATGAATAAAGGGGGGGTGGGTGGTTGACAGCGCATAGTGGAGGTAACCATAAGGATGATGGCAGTGTTAAGGTTCTGTTATTGGGAGACTCGATGATTAGGGGTATCCATTGGGAGGGACAGGGGGGTGGCTGCCATAGCCAGGTGAAGGTAGTGAGTATCT
The DNA here is from genome assembly GCA_016271365.2 of Neoceratodus forsteri. Taxonomy (NCBI): domain Eukaryota; kingdom Metazoa; phylum Chordata; order Ceratodontiformes; family Ceratodontidae; genus Neoceratodus; species Neoceratodus forsteri. Next base: position 421,725,757 of record CM057459.1, on the reverse strand, counting down.
CTGGGCTGACAGTGCACAGAGCAAAGTTCAGGGTGTACAAACTGGTTAGGGATTGTGGAGAGAAACCGGATTCTGGTGCATTTGGAACTAACGATCTAGAGGAAATAGTGTTTTGAAATCCAAGCAAGGTTCCGAGAACTGCAGAGTCTTGTCGGGATAATGGATACAACATTTCCTTTTTGAGATATTGCCAGTACCAAAGGCCTCAGTGGAAAAAAAATGAAGATCACAGAGGTTTATGACTGGCTCAGGAGAAGTGGAAGAAAGTGGGTCGGGGTGTTAGTGAACTGGAAAGGAGTTTGGGAGGATAAGGGACTGTATGCCAAGGACAGGCTTCATCTTGCCCCATTAGGGAGGAAGTCCTTAAGCAGGGGTGGCTGTCTACATTCAAGAAAAGTTGGGTTTAAACTTGTGAGGGGAGGATAAGGAGGGGCTGACCATAAGTTCTCTCCTCCAGATGAAGGAATGGCCTTTAAACCCAAGGAGGGGGGACAGACTGGGGGAGGAGGTTTCAGGAGGAGCAGAGGGTGGATGGAAGAATAAGGAACCTGGGTGGGGTTCGACAAAGGGGATCAGGGATAAGGGGTGGGGTGGTGTTAGTAAATGCCAGGAGCTTGGGAAACAAGTTGCCAGAGTTCCAGGCCATGCTGTTCGGGGGTGGGGTGGATGTGGTGGCGGTCACGGAAACGTGGGCCAACAAAAACCATGGCTGGGACCTAAAGGTGCGGGGGTACACTATGCTTAGGAAGGATAGAAAGGAGGGCAGAGGGGGTGGAGTGGCTATGTTCATTAGAGATGACATAGAAATTGCTACGGTAGAAGAGGCAGAGGGAAACGTGGAGGCCTTATGGGTCACCCTACGAACCCCGGCAGGAGGTAAGGTCAAGCTGGGTGTAGTATATAGGCCCCCCGGGCTGGGTGATGTTCTGAGGATGGTTTGCTGGACAACATCATTGCCCAGTGTGGACCAAAAGGGAGGGAGTGGTGTTGATGGGGGACCTTAATATGCCAGGTACAAACTGGGGAACCATGTCCTCTAAGGTGGCCAAGGAGCAGAGGCTGCTGGACGGCTTCCAGGATGTGTTCTTAACACAGCACGTGATGGAGCCCACAAGGGAGTGGCATGTCCTGGACGTGGTTCTGGCGAATAGGGATCTGGTAAGGGACTTGGTTGTAGAGGATCCCCTGACTGGGAGTGACCACAATACTGTCTGGTTTCAAATAAGCATGGGGGGAGGGGAGGAGAGATCTAGGACACTGGCAGTGGACTTCAGGGGTGCAGACTTTGTGGGCATGGGAAATATTCTCAAGGATCAATTGAAGGGGATTACAACAATGACAAATGTGGAAAAGAGATGGGAGGTCATAAAACGGGGACTTCATGAGGCAGTCAGGACCTGCGCTAAGATGAAGCGTAAGGGAGCAAGGTCACATAAACCATGCTGGTGGTCCAGTGAGGTTCAGATAGCGTTCAGAGAAAAGAAGGCTGCCTACAAAATTATAAAACAACGAGAGGGGATAGGGACAAGGAAATGTACCATCTTGCATCTAGAAAAGTCATCCAGATGGTGCGAGGGGCAAAGTCCAGTAAAGAGCAGTGGCTGGCACAAGGGATACGGGAAGGGGAAAAGGGTTCTTCCGGTACATTGGGAGGCGGAGAAAACTAAGGCCATCTCGGTAGGTTGAGATCAGAAGGAGGGTGGGTGGAAGAGGCGGGGACCAAGCAGAGGTATTAAACAGTACTTTGCCTCTATGTTCACTAGGGAGGGATGGGATATCTACAAAGCAAGGCACAATGGGGATAGAAGCGGTGGTGAGTGGGATCAGGAGCAGCAGAAATTGGGCATGAGGGAGGAGAGGTACCCCAGGGGTGTCACATCAGGATAAGGATAAAAGGCCAGTAAGGTGGAGGGACGGTTGATGTGATCTCCACCAAAAGGGTGTGGTTAGCCCTAAAGGTCCTAAAGAAAGATAAATCTCCTGGGCCGGATGCCATTCATCCAAGGTGCTATGGGAATTGTCGGACATATTGGCTGCCCCTGGCAGAGCTCTTCAACAGGTCGCTTGAGACAGGGAGGGCAATCTAGGATTGGCAGAGGCACATGTGGTGCCAATCCATAAAGGGGGGTCGAGGGAAGTACCAGGTAACTATAGACCCATCAGTTTGACCTCAGTTGTGGGAAAATTAATGGAGAGTATACTAAAGGAACGATTGGGGGTATACTTGGAGGAGATGGGAGGTCTGGATAGTTGGCAACATGGGTTTGTGCCAGGTAGATCGTGTCAAACCAATCTTGTGGAGTTCTATGAATGGGTAACATCAGAACTGGACAGGGGAAAGCTTGTGGATGTATTATCCTTGGACTTCAGCAAGGTGTTCGACTCTGTCCCCCACAGTGGTCTGGTGGAGAAACTGACGGGGTTGGGAGTAGGGACTTTGATGGTCAGATGGATTGAAAACTGGCTAGCTGGACGCACTCAGAGAGTAGTAGTCGGTGGGGAGCTCTCGAACCCTAGAGAGGTCGGTAGAGGGTACCACAGGGCTCGGTCCTGGGTCCAATCCTGTTTAATGCATACATTTCGGACATCAGGGAGGGTAAAGGGTGTGAAATGAGTCTCTTTGCTGACAACTCCAAGATGGGAGCAGTAGTTGACAGGGAAGAGGGGAGGCTGGCCCTGCAATGGGACCTGGACACCATGGAAAGGTGGGCTCACACATGGAAATTAAATTTCAATATCACCAAGTGCAGGTGTTACATCTTGGGCGGAAACCCTAAATACAGGTTCACCCTGGAAGGGGCTGTAGGCCTCAACAGGGAAAAGGACCTAGGGGTCATGGTGGATGCATCTATGAATAACTCCGAGCAGTGCAGGAGGCGGCTAGCAAAGCAAACAGGATGTTGGGATGCATCAGAGGATCCCTCTAGGAGCAGGAAGTGATTCTGCTGCTGTACAATGGATTGGTTAGACCACACCTTGAGTACTGTGTACAGTACTGGAGACCACACTTGAAGAGGGACATACAGCTCCTGGAGAGGGTACAGAGGAGGACAACTAAGATGATACGAGGACTAGGGGATTTGACGTATGAGGACAGACTTGAGGAGCTCTGCCTGTTTTCATTGGAGGAGAGGAGAGACAGCGGTACATGATTGAGGTCTTCAAGTACCTCACGGGAATAAATAGGGTAAACACGGAGGGGATCTTTAGACTAAAGCAGGGAGGTATCACCAGAGGGCATGGTTTGGAGTTGGAAGGTGGAAGGGTGAGGGGGGAAAGAGGAGGAGGTTTTTCACTGAGAGGGTGGTGGATCCTTGGAACGTGCTGCCTGGCGAGCTGGTTCAGAGATCCACAGTGGAGGGCTTCAAGAGAGGGCGGGACAGACACAGAAAGCGGATGTATCAGATGATGGCCTGGCCCAGGTGGGTGGGGATGGATGATAGGCGTTTCTGGAACACAAGGGGGGGGCCTCAGTACCCAAATAGGGATCTGAGGTTTGAGCAGACTCGATAGACTGTAAGGCCTAATCTGCTGGCAATTAGTATGTTAGTATATTCAGTCACAGAAAAGCTTTATTGATTGGCAATATGCCATTACAGCTTAATACAAAATACATACAAATGAATTCAACCATATATAGCAATAAAAAAATCCTAAACAGCATTATGAAAAAGTAAAACACAGACAATGAATCAGGGTCTTCCATTTAATAAACAGCGCACATACAGATAAAAACAGTATCCACAGTTCATAACAGTTTAAGTCCTAATGTAGATGTGGAACAGGGCTAGGACAGATGCCTCTCCTAGTGGCATATTAATCAGAATCTCTGATAATCACAAATCCTAGGGACAGGAAAGCTGGTAGGGACAAAAATATGTATGGCCAGTGGGACCCCAACAAAATTCATGTTTGGCACCATAGGGGCAGGGCATTAGAAAATGCAGCTAAGTGCATGTAATCTGACAGGTGGGGAAAAGGGCCACCACCCTTTAATTTGGAAATCTCAGATAAGAGAACGAAGTCCCAAGGGCTCAAACCTAACCCTGATACCAGCAGCAACATATTTTAGCCAGGCAGAGTATTTCCTGATAACTAAAAGGTTTACCCTTCATAACTTTTTAATAATGTAGAAATAAATTTGCAAGTTCATTAATAATATTAGTATCATGCATTATAACCAAAAAGCTGAGAAGACCATCTGTGGTATAACTCAGATCTGACAATCTATCATAAATCCATGTAATTTGTAACTTCTCATACCATGAACATTTAAAAAGAATGTGATGTAAATTTTCTGTACCTCCTACAGTCCGTAAACAAGGAGCCTTGGAAGCATTTGGCATGTGAGCAATTCTGGCAAAGAGTACATGTCTAGGGAAAATCTCAAACTTACAACACATATAAACATTTCTCTTTTTAGGATCAAAGATATGGTCCAGATACAATCTGTAACCAAACCAGACCTCATTTGTAGCATACCAGGGCGAGAACCTGGACCTAGAAATGGCATTCAAGTCCTCACCCTGGTTATGAATTCTAATTTTGTTCTTAATGTATTTTTTATATTTTAAACTAATGGAAATTCCTTTTTTAAAATAATTATGCAAATAAGTAAACTGATATTTATCTAATAGAGAATACACACGTAGTAACCATGGTGAACTTCTTCACCTTAGCAGTCCATAGTTTTCCTTCTTTTCGAGAATAGCACGTAAAAACTTCCAGGCGAGGCTCTTGTAGACTTAATCTAATAACCCAAGACTAAAGAATCGGCAGGCGTTTTGTAACTGTCTAATTCAAGTTCTTCTCTAATATAGGATGTTGGAATAAAGTTGTTTAGTCCCAGAGAGGACCTAAAAAGCAGTATTGAAATCTTCTCCAGTTCTGAAACCATGTATGGTGCTCAAATTTCCACAGCACAAAGGGCTTACGGATTTAACTTGGAAGAAATTACTTGGATCAGTGGTCTAATACTGTTACCACTATATTTATAGTTGAATTTTTATAAACCCCAAACTTTTTTTTTATTTTAGTCCTAGCACTAGTAACATGAGAACACCATGAACCATTAGAGGAAACTGTTAAGCCTAAATAAACATATTTATTCACCATATGTATTAATAAATCCCCAAGTTTCCACTTCCATTTAAGAGATGAATTCCCCTTACCAGAAATCATCACCTGACTCATATTGCTGTTAATAGTCAATGAATAATTTTTGCGATTCCCTAGCCAAACAATCTAGTTTCTTTGAAAACCAGGTTGTGAAAGAGAAAGTAGAAGTAAGTCATCAGCATTTGCCAATGCAGGTATGGCCAGTGAACCAATTTTCGGGGAATCAGATGGAACACACTTAATAGCTTCAAGAAGATTGTCCATATGGATATTAAAAAGAGTAGGGTCCAACAGACACTGCTGCTGAGTCCCTTTATTGATTGGAAATTCATTAGAGACACTGCCAGCAGGGCTTAATCTATCCTTATCCCAACTTTCACTATATACTTTGGAAATGACAGATGTACTGTAAGAGCATACTCAATGCCTTTATCAAGCATTAACTGCCGCAGTTTGCTTCTTATAACTGAATCAAAGGCTGAAGGAAAATCAGTAAACGCAACATATAACTTTGTGCCACGAGCCGAATAATATTTATCCCAGAGGTATCTTAAAAAAAGCAATTATCTATAGTAGACCAATTCTCACTGAAGCCAAATTGTTGTAAGGGTGATAGCCCACCAAGAGCAATGAGTTACTCATATAAATGCACAAGAATGATTCTGGAGAATATTTTCTCAGATATATCCAGCAAACTGATTGGCCGCTGTATTTTGGGATCTGACTTAGTATCTTTTTTACGTTCACTTGCGCGCATGCGCAAGGAACGTTTTGGGAGAGTAGCACACTTGGTGTGCCTCCATACAGTCAGTGCTCCGTTGAGCAGGCGTGGCGGTCCTGCACCAATGGGTGCGGGGCTGTGTATGACAGTGGTGGTCTTCGCTTCAAAGAAAGCCACCACTGTCATACCAACACCGCGCGTCATGCACGCCCCCTCGCGTCACGCTCCCCCGTGTCATGCCGCCCCCCAAAGCTTTGGTGCCACGCTGGAGCCCACCCCAGCGTGGCAGCGTTGTTGCCGACAGGTGCCCAATCCCGTTGGCTGCATAGCCCCCAAGCCATCCTGCTGCCACGCTGAGGCCCACCCAGCGTGTAGCGTCGAAAGTGGTTGCCGACGAGGGTGCCCAATCCCCCGTCGGCTCCTCTGCCCCCCAGCCATCTTCTGCCACGCTGGGAGCCCACCCCAGCGTGGCAAAGCGTCCCCATCGTTGTTGGTTTTTTCTTTACCTGTAAATGGAAAACGGTCCCACGGCGCATCTCCAGTCCCCCTCCACAACTCGCATCCACCCACTGCGCACCCAGCCTCCCCACACCTCCCCATACCCCCATACTTACCTCTGGAGCTCAGCACGACGTCTTGAGTGGACGGGAACATGTCTGCACTCTTCAAAGCCAACGCGAACTGAGGAAATGCGGTAAGCTGTATAATGGGCTAGATAGGGGATTTCAACTTTATTGCATATCTCAGGCATTTTTGGAATTTTGCCAAATTTTCAACATGGGGTTTTGGGACCCTTCTCACGAATGATGTCACTGTCATGGCGTTATTTGGGCCCAAAGGGTGATTTGCAGTCACTGCGTGAAATCACCGCCGGGCCTGAATAACGCCATGACAGTGACATCATTCATGAAGAAGGTCCCCAAAACATGTTAATCTGGTGCAAATTCAAAAAATGCTGTTCTGGCGTGCGTGCATTGCGCAGTTCCTACGCACGCTCGTAGGTTTGTGAATTTTCAATATTTCTACTCCAGATTTTCAACATTGCCAGTTTACCACACCGTCTTATGAGTAGTACAGCTGTCATTTTTCACATCTCACCCAAAACGTGTTTCCGCCCATGTAGCGCACAATGGCGCAGTCGGTGTGCGAAATCAATGTATGGGACACATTAAGAAAATCTCAGTGACACTGTTCATGAGCAGAGGTCTTAAAATGGCTACGTTGGAAATTTGGTGAAAAAATTCCTAAAATGACTTTTACGAGCGTGTGTTGCGCAGTTCCTACGCACGCTCATAAGTTTCCGAATTTTCAATATTTTCACTCCAGATTTTCAACATTGCCATTTTACCACACCTCCTTATGAGCAGTACAGCTGTCATTTTTCACATCTTGCCCAAAACATGTTTCCGCCCATGTAGCGCACAATGGTGCAGTCGGTGTGCGAACTCAATGTATGGGACACATTAAGAAAATCAGTGTGACACTGTTCATGAGCAGAGGTCTTAAAATGGCTATGTTGAAAATTTGGTGAAAAAATTCCTAAAAATTACTGTTTTACGAGTGTTCATTGCGCAGCTCCTATGCACGCACGTAAGTTTGCGAATTTTCAATATTTTCACTCCAGATTTTCAACATTGCCATTTTACCACACCTCCTTATGAGCAGTGCAGCTGTCATTTTTCACATCTTGCCCAAAACGTGATTCCACCCATGTAGCGCACAATGCCACAGTCGGTGTGCGAACTCAGTGTATGGGACACATTAAGAAAATTACAGTGTCACTGTTCATGAGCAGAGATCTTAAGATGGCTACGTTGGAAATTTGGTGAAAAAATTCCTACAAATAACTGTTTTTCGAGCGTGCGTTGTGCAGTTCCTTCGCACGCTCCTAAGTTTGCAAATTTCCAATATTTTCACTCCAGATTTTCAACATTGCCATTTTACCACAACTCCTTATGAGCAGTACAGCTGTCATTTTTCACATCCTGCCCAAAACGTGTTTCCGCCCATATAGTGCACAATGGCACAGTCTGTGTGCGAAAACAATGTATGGGACACAGTAAGAAAATCACAGTGACACTGTTCATTAGCAGAGGTTTTAAAATGGCAATGTTGAAAATTTGGTGAAAAAATTCCTAAAAATTACTGTTTTACGAGCGTGCGTTGCACAGTTCCCACGCGCGCTCGTAGGTTTGCGAATTTTCAATATTTCCACTCCAGATTTTCAACACTAGCATTTACCACACCTCCTCATGAGCAGTACAGCTGTCATTTTCATCCTGCCCAAAAGCGTGTTTCCGCCCATGTAGCGCACAATGGCGCGCATCGGTGTCTGAAATCAATGTATGGGACACATTAATAAAATCACAGTGACACTGATCATAAGCAGAGGTCTTAAAATGGCTGTTTTGAAAATTTGGTGAAAAAATTCCTAAAAATGACTGTTTTACGAGTGTGCGTTGCGTGGTTCCTATGCACGCTTGTAAGTTTGCGAATTTTCAATATTTTCACTCCACATTTCAACATTGCCATTTTACCACACCTCCTCATGAGCAGTACAGCTGTCATTTTTCACCATCCCGCCAAAAACGTGTTTCCGCCCATGTAGCGCACAATGGCGCAGTCGGTGTGCGAACTCAGTGTATGGGACACATTAAGAAAATCACAGATACACTGTTCATGAGCAGAGGTCTTAAAATGGCGGTGTTGAAAATTTGGTGACAAAATTCCTAAAAATGACTGTTTTACGAGTGTTCATTGCGCAGTTCCTATGCACGCTCATAAGTTTATGAATTTTCAATATTTTCACTCCACATTTTCAACATTGCCATTTTACCACACCTGCTTATGAGCAGTGCAGCTGTCATTTTCACATCTTGCCCAAAACGTGTTTCCGCCCATGTACTAGCGATGGCTACAGTCGCTGTGTGAACTCAGTGTATGGGACACATTAAGAAAATCACAGTGTCACTGTTCATGAGCAGAGATCTTAAATGGCTATGTTGAAAATTTGGTGAACAAATTCCAAAAATAACTGTTTCTGACGTAGTTGTACAGTTCCTCACATGCTTGTAACTGCGATTTTCAATATTTTCTCCAGATTTTCAACATTGCCATTTTACCACACCTCCTTATGAGCAGTACAGCTGTCATTTTTCACATCCTGCCCAAAACGTGTTTCCGCCCATGTAGTGCACAATGGCGCAGTCGGTGTGCAAAATCAATGTATGGCACACAGTAAGACAATCACAGTGACACTGTTCATTAGCAGAGGTTTTAAAATGCCAATGTTGAAAATTTGGTGAAAAACTTCCTAACAATGACTGTTTTATGAGTGTGCATTGCACAGTTCCCATGCACGCTCGTAGGTTTGCGAATTTTCAATATTTCCACTCCAGATTTTCAACATTGCCATTTTACCACACTTCCTTATGAGCAGTACAGCTGTCATTTTTCACATCCTGCCCAAGACGTGTTTCCGCCTCTGTAGCGCGCAATGGGGGTAACAAAAAGGTCATGCTGAAAATTTATTGTGCAAATACCAGCAGTCGCACAGGGCGTTACGGTAAAGCACCATACGTGCCAAACACCACTGCAAATACCTGCAAGCGAACGCTCGGCATTGACAAATGCTTGTTGAATACTGGAACAATTTCTGCACACTGCCACGAATCAGGGAAAATACCTTCTTTTAAGCATTTTTTAGAAAAAGGAAAAAAGTCTACTCAAATTAAAGGGGTCTGCATATAAATCTCAGCTGGAATCAGATCTGGCCCAGAACTGTTTTACATTTTAGAGAGGTGATTGCACAAATCACTTTGTGTGTAGAAAAGGAATCAACTGGACAGTATATGTTAGTGTAAGAATCACCTTGTAATAACAAATCAAACAGGCAGATATCAAAACTGTAATGTTTTTTTCCAGTAAAGACTGTTTTAATTCTGTGTTGTTTATATCTTAGTTATGTATTTCAGCCACCCACGGCATATAAGGCAAAGCTGTATAGCATCTTTTTTTAGGCTCTGTGGGGAAGTTGCTTCAACCCCTTGAAATGAGAAGTGACTTACAGGGCACCTAAAGAAGGTACTGTGGGTATGATAAACCCTTTCCTTTTTTGTGTGTTTCTTCATAGTAATATTATAGGTGTAACCCCCTTTCGATATGGGGAATGCCTAAAAGCCTTCCGGAGCTGCTTAGGAGCCCTGGCCTCACTGGTGTCGCAATGCCCTCAGAATGTGGCCTCTGTGAGTGTTTTACCACCTCCAGTACGGTCCCTTTAAGAATTGCCTGATCGCAGGCTTCAGTGGTGTGTACAAGGGGGGACCAGGGTTTCCTTGCTCGAATCCCACCTGAGCTGCGGGTAAATCGCTCCCTTTGTATAGTCGCTGAAAAGCTCAACGGGAGCCCTTTTGAAAGATGTATCTGTTTGGCTATGATTAGTTAGAGTATTAGTGGAATTACAGTTTGTCTAACCTGCTTCTTTTGCAGCTGGGACTGTGTGCACTTGACCCCTCCATTTTGGACCTGGACTATTGAAATGGGCCAATGGCGAGAGAGGGGTGATTAAAATGGCGAATTTTTGAACCAACCAGGATCAGGACTCAATTTGGAGCCGGCTGGCCGGCGGGGATATAGCCCGTAACTCTGGGAAATGAAGTCCTGGGCTAGGGCGCCCTTTTTGCACCAATGGGGATGGATTTAAGTGCCTGGTATCTGCAGCCCACCAATGGGATTGTGTGGTGCCCAAACTGTGAGTCCTGGTCCCAACTGCCAAGGGGCAGAGACGCTGTGGCTGTGAGCAAGGAAGGAGCTCTGGGCTCTGGCACTGTTGAGCTTTCGCGCAGGAAGCGCATGTGGAAGGCCAAAAGTCGACGGTTTTACATGCCAGCAAGGTTCAGACTAAATCCGCTAGGCAGGGGTCAGAGGAGGCTGTGCAAAGGCGCAGCTACCTACCAGACTCACCCTGTAGAGGACTGGAGAATCTGCTTCAATCGTGCTTGGTCTGTTAGGACAAGTGAAGCTGCGTTGTTGGGCCCGGTGAGTGCAGTGAAAGCGATCGGGAGGTATTCAGCAGCTGCCTGGTATGGTACCCCTCTGCCTTTCATATAAATGAGTGGTGAAGTGATTGAATTCCAGGCTCGGTCCTGCGAGTGGTGTGAGAGCGTCCTTTCTTCTGGAGTCGTGAGTACTAAATCAGGGTAGCTCCCTGTCAAATGTCCCTAGTAAGGGCACGCTCTTCTGGTTTCTTTACTGGCTACACTAACTGAGCCGGCTGGCTCTGTTTAATCTTTGTAGGAATCAAATGCTTGTTTCTGTGTCAGGGCCCCAACCAGCTGCATCGAGAGACTAGCCTTGATTGCCTGGGTACCGAGAGACAGTGATTTATAGGTTAGGCCTGTGCACAGTGCCATAGATCGATACTTACAGTGACTTGCAAAAGTATTCAACCCCCTTGAAAGTTATCAGATTTGTCTGGATTACAAATGAGACTTACATATATTATTCCAGTCAGTATTTTTATTGCAAACTCATATGCTCTAACAGTATATTGTCAAAGCCAAAATTAATTATCCATCAGTAGATCTTTTAAAGAAAATTAAAAACTGGAAAATGCTGCTTGCAGAGGTATTCAACCCCTACACATTAGTATTTGGTAGAGCCACCTCTTGCTGCAATAACAGCTTTAAGTCTTTTGGGGTAAGTATCTACCAGCCTTACACACTGTTCGGGAATGATTCTTGCCCATTCTTCTTGGCAGATTTGTTCCAGTTGGTTGGGTGACGCTTGTGGACCGCAATTTTCAAACAGTGCCACAGATTCTTGATGGGATTGAGATCTGGACTTTGACTTGGCCACTGTAGGACATTCACCTTTTTGTTGTTTAACCACTCCTGTGTTGCTTTGGCCTTGTGCTTGGGTTCATTGTCCTGCTGAAAGGTGAAGTTTCTCCCAAGCTTCAGTTTTTCAGCAGACTGAAGCAGTTCTCTTGCAGTATCTCCCTGTATTTTGCTCCATCCATTCTTCCTTCAAGTTTAACAAGATGCCCAGTCCCTGCTGATGAAAAGCATCCCCACAGCATGATGCTGCCACCACCATACTTCACTGTAGGGATGGTGTTTCTCGAGGCGTGGGCAGTGTTAGGTTTGCGCCATACATAGCGCTTTGAATTTTGGCCAAAAATGTCTATCTTGGTCTCATCAGATCACAAAACCTTGTGCCACATCTTAGCTGGGTCACTGTCATGCTTTCTGGCAAACTCCAGACGTGCTTTGATATGGTTCTTTTTGAGTAATGGCTTCTTTCTAGCCACCCTCCCATACAGGCCAGTATTATGCAGAGCTCTTGATATGATTGACTGGTGCACCTTCACTCCACTCTCAGCCACTGAACTCTGTAGCTCCTTCAAAGTGATTGTTGGCCTCTCTGTGGCTTCCCTCACTAGTCTCCTTCTTGTTCGGATGCTGAGTTTTGAGGACGGCCTTGTCTGGGTAGTGCCTGGGTGGTGTGATGCAGCTTCCACTTCCTCACTTTTGATCCAACAATGCACACTGGGATATCCAAACACTTGGATATTATTTTGTACCCTTTCCTAATTTATGCATGTCTATTACTTTATCTCTAACTTCCTTAGAATGCTCTTTAGTCTTCATTTTCACACCTTCCTTCAGATTCACAGTCTGACCAATGGTCATTAAACTGAGGGTTTTATCCGAAAATGTGAGCTACTTTAATGTTTCAGAGGTGAGGCCAATTGTAAGCCAATTGTGTCCTCGTTAAGGAAATATTTTCATCTGTGTAAACTTGGAGCTTCAGAGCACAAGGGTTGAATACTTGTGCAAACAGCATATTTCAGTTATTTATTTTTCTTAAAATTATTTTCTAACATAAAACCAATGTCACTTTAAAATAATTATTTTGAAGGTCAGTCTTTTAAATAAAATATTACACAGAACAAAATCTCAATGTATCATTTGTCATTCAGACAAATCTGACAACTTTCAAGGGGTTGAATACTTTTGCAAGTCACTTGTATATATTAGAGTGTAAGCTAATTCACCTGACCCGTCCCAGTCCTTGTTATTTCCCCTAAATAAATCAGACTGATTGTTTTGCAAAGTATACTGGTTGTCCTGTGTGTTTATGGTGAATTACTGTACAGTGATTATTGTGTAACAGCATCTTACTTTTCAGAGGGTCCCCAGAGCAAGCTGACTGGTTCAAGCCTGGGGTGAGTGATGTGGCTGGGACATTGGGGTTTACTGTGGGCCACTAGTGAGAAGAAGGGGGTCGAGTGGCACAGAGGGCTGTGACCTGGTCATATCAGGCAGCACCAAGCCCAACCTCTGGGTGGAGGCACCCGCCACGGATCCAGGCCCCTCAACCTGTTAGCATCAGAGCAGGCAGGGTAGTAGCCTTGGGATGGCGCCCCCTAGGGGTTACATAGAGTCTTTGAAACCAGGAATGAAAACTTTTGCTCCTTTAGTGGCAGAATGGTTGTTGCCTTTTCTTCCAAATTGGAAACTGAATAAACTTTGCACACTTAACATTAAACAGTATACTCCAGATTACATTAAACAATCCTTTGTAAAGATTAAGAAATGGGGATTGACATATACTCCGTCCTTAACATCCTTCAGACTGACCGTTTATGATTACGTGATAGATACTGCCTTCAAGGTGGATCTTTGTTTTCTCTTATGCTGTGTAAACAAGGTACCTTTGGACATCACACAGTTGACAAACCCCAGCATACCAAAATTTGCCAGGGACGTTACCTGGTTTAGCTGCCATGAGAGACTGGGTGTTAAAAGCACCTACAAGCATAAGCAACTTTGTGATTCATATTGTCCTAGACCCACCTGTGTGAACATTTTAGAAATGCAGGGGCATCTCTTTTTTTTTTTTTTTTTGCCTGTCCCTATGCAGCATTGCAGAGCTAACATTAGGACTGTGTATGCCTGACTGGAAGAAGTATCGTGATAGCACATAGTCATGGTGTCATAGGTCAGGAAGCATAGACAGACCAGGAGAAGATATAAAAATTGCAAGTTTCATTTTATTATCATCAATAAGAATAAAATAGAAAAAAAAACAAATTGTACAGGATAGCTCTTCATAAAGGCAGTACAAACATACGAACATACAAAGAAGCCAGCAGAAGAAGGTCATTTGGTCTATCAAGTGTGTCTCATATTGCAGAGTCCACAGCTTGAGCTAATGTCCCTGCCCTCCCTCTCCACACCCTCCTCAACCTCGCTACCCGTGATCTTTACCTTCCCCCTATGCCTACCCCAGCCTCTTTTAAAGCTGCCCACTGTCTTCAACGAGATAACCTCTTCTGGCAATGTATTCTAAGTGTCCACCACCCTCTCTGTGAAGAAGTGCTTCCTGACCTCCCTCCTAAACCTCCCACCCTCCAGCTTAAGACTGTGCCCCCTCATGTTATGGTTGCCACTTAGCTTAAAGAGACTCTCCTTATCAACCTTATTTATCCCTTTCAAGTACTTGAAGGTCTCAATCATGTCCCACCTCTCTCTCTCTCTCTCTCTCTCCAGCATGGCTCTTTATATAAGATGTTTTTGCCTGGCAGAGCAAACTCTGTATCCTGTTGCTGTAAGTTACATCTCCTGTTTTTCACAAAATGTGTCAAAACCTTGTCATTTTGCTTTCTGAGTCTGACCAGAAGAGCACATGTAGTCCTAACAGGTGGAGCAAAATAATACATTTTGTCCCAGAGCTGACTTCCTCTCCTAGTGCTCTCCTCTCTCCAAAGACAATTCTGTAAGCAAGCTTGTGGAGGTCAAAATGCATCTCAAGGTCAACCCCGTCTTCAAGAGTGTTATTCTTTCTAATAAACCCAAGCAACTTTCTACAGTTATTGCAACAATATAATCATATATATTTGCAAATCAATGGATCCTGGTTTCATGTAAAGATTCACATATGTAATTTTCTTTTAACCACAGAGAAGCAAGGAGAGAAAAAAATACTAGAAATAGCAAGTGAAGGAAGGGAGCTAATGGGGAAATTGTAGGACCAATGGAGTGGTCACTTCCTAGGTGGCACAAGAAAAATTTGATTGTGCAATCAGACAGGCAAGTGGCAGACTAGGAGATGACAAAATAGCTCCTGTCTTTAACTCCTCTCTCTGCAGAACAAATGGGTCAGTGTTACCCAACCATGTCACACACAGATTACTAGAAATATCTCTTATGCATTGCACAAAACATATCTGATGGGTGAAAAACTACTTTCTAGGACCCAGGTGCAGGATCATTGCCATCTTCTCCCATAAATGGTATTGTGCAAGACTGTATGTTTTTCTGGCTAGTGTGCTCGTGATTTTGTTGTCTTGGTGTAGTACATGAATAATGCACTCTTTCTTCTGCTGATGTGTTTTCTTGTAAATATTTAGATTCTTTTACTCCTTTTTTGTTTCTATTTTATTGTCTTGCTATTTTATTATAGCTTGTTTTTTTTGAATTTTTGTGTATTACAAAATGTACAGTATAATTTTGTGATTTCTGCACATGTGTATGTACTTTTATTTATTTTAATAAAATTCCCCTACTTTTCATCATTTTGCTTTAATAAAATTTCCCTACTCTTTATCAGTAAGTGCCATGCAATCTTTTACTTACACCTGGACAGTGACCAGAGATGGGCAGAAGGGACTTCAGTTTAATGTCTCATCTGAAGGATGGCACCTCAGTTGTGTAGCACCACCCTCGTACTACACTACACTGTCAGTTATTGGTGTTACCGAAGTACCAGGTGTGGGGTTAGAACCCACAACCATCTGATCTTCCATTCCCAGGGGAGAGCATGCTGCCTACTAAGGCACTGACCCCTCTAACCATACTCAACTCAGTAAACCTTTTTGTACCTAATTCTGTCTCTTTTTCAGTACCTAACCTCACAACCTTTCTTTAACCTCTCTATGCATGTCAGTGACTGCTGTTAACTGTCCATGGATGGTATAATGCTTTGTGATACAGTGTGTATGAATGGCACTATATAAAACTTATTTATTTTCCTTCTTATCTGGTCAGGTGGGGACAGTCAAACACTTTTCATACAGATGTTTCTGGAAAAGCTATCAAATTGTTACAACCCCTAGAAAGGAAAATTAAAATATAAAAAAAAATCTATTCTCTGTTATGCTGTCACAGCAAAAACATTACTGGCATGCTTATCAAAGTACATACTTGACTGTGCAGAGATGCTCTTTAAGCTTTCTAAGTGAAAGTAGGTTTCTCAGTCATGCTGTTATGCCCTTTCTTTGTTTGACAGGTAAAGTAGGTTAACCAATAAAATGTAAGTCATTTATGTTGACAGCGTAAAACATAGAAAATGTAATTCAGTCACTGAACTGAATAAATGTGCTCGCTACCCCTTGTAAGATGTATTTCATGCAGCATTTTAACAATATGTTTTAAGTACCTTTTAGTGTTCTGTTTTTAGTGTAGCACATCATGTTTACAAGTCGAATCGTGATTGTGTGTACTCATCCTTTTGTGCACAGATCAGTGAAATTTAAAATGACAAGCATGTCAGTGTAAATGCACCAATGCAACGGAATTCTGGAAGGGCATTAACTGTGAAGCCAAGTGTGAAGGAAATAAAACAATATGCATATCCTTGCAATATAAGACATTGTGGGTAATACGTGTGCATCACTATAAAGGAATAAAAGCCGGCATGCTTTAATGACTGGAAAGTGCCAAATGGATTCACAAACTGCCTTCAAAGGCTGAGAACAACAAACCACAGACTTATGTCGAGTCTTTGTTAGATCTCATCAGTGTGCTATAATTGTTTGCCTTAGCCCAGGACATAGAGTCAGACAGCCTCATGATGGGAATGGTTAGGGTCACAGTGAGCCTAAAGGAGGACAAAAATTAAAAGGATAAGAACCTCATGTAAGAGAACCTTGATACAGAGAATATGTTAGAAGAGCACTGGCTGTGAAACCAAGTGTCAAAAGGATTACAAAAGTATAGATACCCAGTAATGTATGGCATTATGTGTAATATATGCAAATTAGCATGAAAGTATTTGGGCTGACTTGGCTTTAAGCTGGACCATAAGTTGCCAAATAGCCTAACAAACTGACTTGAGCACAGCATTACCACAGGCACAAAGTTAGTACTCGCTAGGACTTAGTGTGCTATTGATGTTTGACTTAGCCCAGGACACGGTCAATCAGCCACATGATTGGGAATGGTTTGGGTCATAGTGAGCCCAAAGGGGAGATGAAATTTAATAGAACAAGAACCTCAATGCAAAAGCACTAAAGCAAGGGTTATCTTTAAAGTTTATTGGCTGTGGAGTCACATGTTAAACACAAAATTACACATGTACTTTATACAGAATTACACATGCACTTTATACAGAATTACACATGTACTTTATATAAAATTACACATGCACGTTATACAGAATTACACATGCACTTTATTTATGTCTTTGATAACTGGGTAAGTGAGCTGATCCAAAGGACCAATTTCAATCATGACACATGCCACAAAGTGGAACAAAGCGACAGCACCAGTTTTTACATGGAACATAACCAATCAGTAATACAAGTACATGTAAAACAACTTCAACAAAACGGTCATGACACAGCAAAAGCCATTAGAGTGGCACATATGGCAGTTAAAAAACAGGATACAGAAAAGCAGATCTTGATTACAATTTGGTAGTACTATCTGTTCAGGGAGACTAGAGCAAACAGTATTTACAAGCACAAGCAGCAGTTATATAACTGGAACTCAGCTGCAGTTTCAGCATAACTTAGTATGCTGTGGTTTAACTTAATATAGGTGCCCATCAGAATGAGATAAATGAATTCAAAACACAGAAGTCTTACTACATGGACTACCTGATCTACCAGGAGATAAAAAGAGAGGCTAGGACAAACAGAATACACATGAGTGCAATCAGGACTAGGGGTGAGGATGTAAGCTGATCAGAGATAGAGGCAGAGTAGCAGCAGTCAGAGCGACATACTGTCAGGGGCTAGGGCAGATCGTGGGCCCTAGTATGGTGTAGGAACAGTTGTAGGAAGATTCAGTCAGGAGCCAGGCTCGTGAGGTTATTTTTGAAGGACGTATGGGAGGGAAGAGCAGATTGATGATGGGATCCTGTTCCAGAGGGGCAGATTCAGAGAGCCTCTACTACCCATGACAGAATAAATGCATGGGACTTCCAGAGGGGGAATGGAGGAAGCCCTAAGGCTTCTAGAAACCAATCTTTCTATGGGTAGCAAGGAGTAGGAGGACAGCTGGTGTTCCTTAAGTGAGTTATCAGTTAAGCTGCCCATGGCATTGCTGAAGAGGATCCACCCAAGGTTTTTGTAAAGTGTGCAGTTGTGGGTGGAGTAGGGTGCTTGAAGAACAAAGAAACAGATGGAATTGTAAGTTGTGTTGAGGCAAGAGTGAAGTGAGGAGGAGAAGGTTAAGGAGTAGACAAGCAGGGGGAAAAGGTTACCTTGCACAATAGCGAGGTGGGCATCAGGAGACAGAAATTGTTTGGTTCTGTAAGCTGCACCTAGCTATTGGTGTATTTTCCTCACCGCAATTGATATGTGTTCATTGAATGTAAGGTAGGGATTTAGAGTCACATCTATGTATTTGAAAGAGAAGACTGTGATGGGGGGGCGGCGGCTGGGGAGTGTACAAGTAGGGGTGTGTTAGATTTGGCAACCTTGGCTAGAAAAGGCTTGGAGCCAAAGAGCATGGCTTTGGTCTTTTTTTCATTAATGAGTAGTTTCCTGGAGAGGAACCAGCCATGGTGGTGCCAAAGTTTATTGTAAGGATGGATGAGATTGATTCCGAGGATTTGTCTGTGGTATAATACCAAATCATCAGGATAAAGGAGTGACTTACAGTTGAGGCTTTCGTGGGGGAGAGAGTTTATGAACATAGAGAAAAGTAATGGGTCAAGTATGGGCCCTGTGGAATACCAGTGTGTGTAGGTAGGAAGTAGAATAAACATTTCCTTTCAAAACCGATTGGGACCTATAGGTACATAGCTGCAGAACCATGCAGCAGTATCCGGGGAGCAGCCAAAGTAACACAAGGTTGAGTGGAGGAGGTGGTGGTCTACTAAGTTGAAGGCCTTGGATAGGTCTACAGATACTGCCCTGTGGCCTTGCCCATATCCATATTTCTAAGGACATGGTGGGAGAAAAGGGCAAGAGCAGAAGAGGTGCTATGATGCTTGCAGTAGCCATGTTGGAGGGACACAAAGATTATATTTTCCAGATGCTCAGATAGCTGGTGGTGAATAATTGTTTCCAATAATTTGCTTGGAGGAGGAGATGGGTCTGTAGTCTTCAGGGGCAAGGGGTCTCAGCTTTGAAGATGGGTACCACATATGCATGCTTTCAAGAGTTAGGCACTGTGGACGAAGAGAGGGCAAGATTGAATATATAAGTCAGGGGTTTGACAATGGCTGGGGAGATGAGTTTCAGGCATGTTTGGTAAAGTGCATCACTGCCAGGGCTACCTCTGGCTGGTAGTGTGTTCAAGAGCTGATGGTAGCACTGTGACCGATGGCCTAAATAGAACAAGGGAGGCATGGTGGCATTAGCTGATGACTGGGAGTAGCGGGGATAATTATCCTGGTTACTTATAATACAAGGTATAATAGGGTCCTTGGCCTTGTAATTTCTTTCCTTTTATGACTGTGGACCGGAGCCTACAGCTATCTTGCTCTAGCTTGAAAAATGGGATAGCGTGGAACACATTTTTTAGTACTTTTCAGTGTGTCCTTCCATACTGCAAATCACAATGACAGTTACATAAAATACTCCCTTCTTTCTGTTGACAGTGTTGGAGACAGAACTCCAAGTTGCTTTTTTCTGAGAGCAAATTCCAAACAAATCTAAATATCATTAAAATTATTCAAAGGACACAAAAATAACTGTCTTGTTTAGTAAATCAAGCACATGGATTTACAAAAACAAGTAATAATCAGTTGCCATGTAACATCAGACACTTCTAACAGATAGTGCCTGACTTGAAGTCTCACTTTGAATTGACCTGTTGGAGCTAGCCTGTATCAGCTTTCCATCTCTCCTGGGGATCTCCTAACAGACATTAACCATTTACTCACAGAACATCCCCTGTTTTTAGTTCTTTACATTTGTAACAATATTTGTTCTAATTTTTTTTAGGCTCTTACTAACTATAGCGTCAGTTCTTCCCTAACAAATACCATCCATTATATGTGTACCATACAGTATGGTATAAATGGACTTCGCACATTCTTCTACATTGTAAATCAGTATTTAGTTAGAAGTAATATGTGTGCATTTAGAAACTGTTTTGTTATCTCATTTAATAAAGTGCAGAGATGTTTTATGTCAGTTTGTGATGAATTAACTCAGAGCCTGAAAATATACACAGGCTGCCTGATTTATGTTTGGTCTTCCCATGACTCCCAGCAGTCTGACTTACAGGAAGACATGATCTCTGACTGTACACTGCAATCACTAAACATTTCAATAAAATTAATATTGCTCTGTGCTGTATATTACAATACAGTCCAGTCTATCTTGTTAATTTCTGACATGACCACCCTCATCCCTTGTACAGCTTGTAATAATGGTACTGCAACACCACCCGCTGTGCAACATTCTGACTCCTAAACCATACCTAATAGGGTACTAATACTCCACAGACTAGCACTTACTCCTTGTCCTGCTCCTCCCTGCCATGTCCTGTTTCCCTGCTTACCTTAGCCCCTCCTTGGCTATTCCTCCTCTGGGGCTCTGTATCTGCTCTCCCCACCTCCCCCGGGCCTTCCTTTCCATTCTGCCATCACCTGCTACCCAACTCCATGTAACCTCTTCTAGTGCTTTCCTCTCTCCAAAGCCACCTGCACCACTTGGAGAATGAGCTGCTGATCTCTCTCTCTCTCTTTCTCTTTTGCATCCCTTTCCCTCTCCCCCCCTCACGTGAAACTATCTGAAAAATATTTTTTTGATATTGTGACAATGCCTGTCCACAAGGCAGCTGGTTACTATTACTCTAGAATCTGTAACTGTGGCTGCTTGTAATCAATTCAAAATAATTTGTCTTGTCCAGCTGGTAGTACTGAGTTAGACGCAGGTAGCTTTTCTGCTATGTACTGTCTCTTGACGTGGAACCTTTGTAAAAGAGCACTGAGCGCAAAGGTTATTTCTGAATTATTAAATAAATAAAACTAATAAAATAAATAACTCCATCACTCTTTCAACCTAATAGCATCTGCAATCGGCAATAAAGAAGCATTTCTAAATCTTAGATCTGAAGTAACAAACTGCAGTGATCTGAAAATGTGTCATAGAAAACATGACAGGAAAATGTGGTACATCAGATTTATGGCACAACAGAAAACAGTATTCTGCAGTTTTATGTTTACAAAGTTATTCGTGCTTGAGTTAAATGAATGTTTGGTTCAAACCCCACCACAGCCACTTATACATGATGACCAGGAGCACTTGTATTAGATCAGGGTTCCTTTCATAATGTTTTTGGCTACTGTTGTAATGTGGATTTAAGCACACACACACACACACACACACACACACACACATATATATTTTTTTTATTTGCTTAAATATATTGTGCTGTAGAATGTGTGTCCATTTGCCTGTTGCAACAAGATTAAACTGATTCCATGCTAAGGAGGCTCTTTCTGTAGTTGTGCAGCAGTTCAGGCCCTGAACCAGTTTTCTGCAGATTGCCTATCTCATCTGATTTAGATGGGGAGATCGGGGGGGGATTCCTGCTCCAGTCAAGAGCGTTGAGGTGGCAGCTCCTTGAATAGCAGCTGGTGCCTTTGATGTATGAGTGCAAGGGAGCCTTAAAGTAAAGCCCTCACAGGGAGTTACATACCTGTCTAAAATTTAAAGCACTCACGGGGAGTTACATACCTGTTTAAAATTATCTGTATTAAATAAGATCTAAGTGAAAGGGTAAAGGGTTAGGGTAAAAGTCAGGGGCATGGGGTTTGTTGACCGATATGCCAGTTGCTTGATTTGAGATAAGTATACATGGCTTGTTTTGCAGCATCTCTTCACCTGTCTGAAACTTTGGGTTGATTCCTCCCCATAGCAGGTGGAGACAGAGGAACAGAGCCTTTGCCTTTGACAAATCGTATTCAGGATGCTGTGTTCTTCTCTGCTCATTCAGCATGGCAGCAGTCACTCTGCAAGTGTTGTGCCTTCCATTTGGCTACTTTAAATCTGAGACAATGGGAGTCAGATCAATTGACCGATTGTTCAGGTCCTCCTAAAGTTACTCTCTGTTCTCAAGGAAGTCCATCACACTTGCTAGCTTAGTATCATCTGCTATATAAATTTGAGGGAAGATGAGGAACAGAATAGTGCCACGTACAGAGCCCTGGGGCACACATGAACTGACTGAGAGGGGATGGAGAGGAGGTTACATACAAAGACAGCCTTAGAATTCCAGGAAAGTGCTGGACCATTTGACTGCAAGTGTTTGGCCATCTGAGATGTGAAATATCAGGTGCCATTTATCTTTTATGTCACGGGTCTTTTTGGATTGTGACAGAGAAAAAACATTTTCCTACTGCTTTTAGCAGTCTTGCATTACTATGAGGGATTAGTGAACTCATGCTGGCCTTCCTTTTATGTTTGCTTGCATGTGCAAGAAACATAGTGCCATCATCCGAGTTTTCGGAGGTATGGCAGCCCTCTTCCAATTCAGTCAGTGTGTTTGCAGGTGCGGCCGCAGTTCTCCAATGCCTGCTGGAGCTGTCTATAACAGCAGTCCAAAATGCAGTGGAGTACAGTTGAAAGGGGGAGCTATGCTTTAGTGAGCAGCGATAAGATATCGCTTGCTCATGCGCGCTCCCACACACGCACGCATACTGCATGCTCGCCCCCCGCACACTTTGTAGCCGGCGAGGGTGCCCAATCCCCCATCGGCTGTGCTGCGCCCCAAAAAAAAGTTCCATATGCCACGCTGGGTGCCCACCCCAGCGTGGATACACATTGTACAGCCAACGGGGGTGCCTAATCTCCCATCGGCTCCACTGATTCCCCCCCCAGAGTACAGGGTGCCACGCTGGGAGCCCACCCCAGCGTGGCAAACGTCCTGCGTCGTCATTTAAAAAAACAAACAAACCTGAAACTGAAAAACGGTCCCTCGCTGTCTCTGCCCCCACCTGCGCCCACCCACTGCGCTCCCTGCCTCCCCACACCCCCCTCACCCCATACTTACCTCCGGACTCCGGTGCAGTGATCTTTGGTGGACCTGGAACATGTCTGCACTCTTCAAAGCCGACCGCGAACTGAGGAAATGCCAGTAAGCTGTATAATGGGATAGATAGGGTTTTTTCAACTTTGTAGCATATCTCAGGCATTTTTTGGAATTTTTGCACCAAATTTTCAACATGGGGTTTTTGGGACCCCTTCTCATGAATGCTCTCACTGTCATGGCGTTAATCGGGCCGAAGGGTGATTTCGCAGTCACTGCGTGAAATCACCTTTGGGGCCGAGTAACTAATGACACTGCCACTGTTCATAAGGTGGGCTCTCAAAAGCCTATGTTGAAAATTTGGTGGCAAAATTCCTAAAAATGACTTTGTTTTACAAGCGTGCATTGCTTGAATTCCTACGCTGCCTTTCGTGGGATTAATTTTCAATATTTTCACTCCAGATTTTCAACATTGCCATTTACCACACCTCCTTATGAGCAGTACAGCTGTCATTTTTTCACATATTGCCCAAACGTGTTTCCGCCCATGTAGTGCACAATGGCGCAGTCGGTATAGAAATCAATGTATGGGACACATTAAGGAGATCACAGTGACACTGTTAATGAGCAGAGGTCTTAAAATGGCTCTGTTGAAAATTTGGTGAAAAATTCTAAAATGACTATTTCTGACGTGGGTTGTGCAGTTCCTCATGCGCTCGTAAGTTCTTAATTTTCTATATTTTCACTCCAGATTTTCCACATTGCCATTTTATTACACTTCCTTATGAACAGTACAGCTGCCATTTTCACATATACTTCCAAATGTGTTTCGCACATATAGCGCACAATGGTGCAGTCGGTGAAAGGAAAGCAATGTTTGGGACAGATTAAGAAAATCACCGTTGCACTCTTCATGAGCAGAGGTCTTAAAATGGCTATGTTGAAAATTTGGTGACAAAAGTCCATAAAATGACTGTGTTACGAGTGAGCATTGCACAGTTTCCACGCACCCTCGTAGGTTCATGACTTTGTAATATTTTCAGTCCAGATTTTCACCAGTGGCATTTTCCACACTTCCTTATGAGCAGTACAGCTGTCATTTTTCACAACATGGCCGAAATGTTTTCACACTTTCAGCGCAGAGATGCGTTCGCCGCCAGGGAAATCATTGTTCAGGACAGGTAAAGAAAATCACAGTGACACTGTTCATGATCGGAGATCCCAAAATGCCTGTGTTGACAATCTGCTGTAAAATCCCAAACTAATTACAATGCGTGTCGCTGCACAGTTTCTATGCGCTCAGTGACTTCACCAGTTTTTAAATATTTTTACTGCAGATTTGCAACATTGCCATTTTACACCTCCCATGAACAGTACAGCTGTCATTTTCACATCCTCGTCGAATGTGTTTTTTGCACCTGTGGTGCTAAATGCATATTGCTGTGCATAAGCAGCTTTCGGCTAACAAACTGATATTGCCACTGTTCATGAGGTGGGGTCACAAAAAACATGTTGAAAATTTGGAGTGAAAATACCAACGAATGCCTGAGGTGTTAGGGTTTCCAACCATAACGCCCCACCCTATAGAGAATGACAGGCATCAGGGGTGTGACTTGGGATTCTTGCCTGTAATGCTCATACCATTCCACACCCTGCAGCCAGTGAGAGGCATCGAGGTATGCCTTGGACTCTTCGGCCCCAAAGTTCACCCCATTCTCCTATACTGCACCCATCTCACCGTATTTCCTGATGGAATGGGGTGCGCATCAAGGGCCAAAGACCCCAAGGCACACCGTGACACTTGTCAGTGTCTGCAGGGTAGGGTGTGGTGAAATGGCGTGACCGTTATGCCGGACGACCAAAAAGCTCACCCCAATGCCTGTCACTCTCTGCAGAGTGGTGGTGGGGTTGGCTTCAGTTCAATACTTCACTGCCATTTCTATTATGCAGCTCTGTAACTTCTACACTACCAGTGCCAATGCCAGCAAGCAAACATTCGGCATTGACAAATGCTTGTTTCTTTTTATTACTTGCAGTTAGTGTCCAGTTGGCTGTGTAGCAGAGCACAGCAGAGAACCTGCAGTGCATTACACCTTGCTCATTTTGTGAATTGACTTTAAAAATCATCCAAACTGCAGATTCAAGTGAATATACTGTACATTGAAATCATCTGAACAATGCAAATTACATACAAACACAAATCTACGGTTTCCATAGGAATCTATTGGGGTGGGAGGGGGGTCGGGGCCTGCACGTTTCCATCCAGCTGTAGTAGAAACAGTGGTATACATTTCACTTTACACTGTATTTACAGTTTACTGCAGTGCTTGGTTTGTAAGTTAAACATCAAGACATAAAATAGCGGGACTCCTGTGTGCCTGAAGCCTCTACTTATTAAGCTGAAATGTGCTGCATAATTTAGGGCAAGGTTAAAGCTGGAATGTACTGCATATATAGCATAAGGACTTCTATTGTGTATACCTCTTGTATTATATTTTTTTTTTCTTCGTTGTTCTACATTTTATATCTCCTGTCTATGTAGTTGCGAACCGTATGTGTATGTGCCTCAGGACCTCCTTGTGAATGAGCTTGCTCAATGGAGTCTTTCCTGCAATAAGCTTGAACTGAAGCCTGCAAAAGTAAAGAACATCCAGGAATCGGCTACTCCAGAAACCCTGTAAAGATAACAGCCTAGTGAAGAAATGACTCACTCACCCACCCAAAGAAATATAGAACAATATTTATGGAATGGAAAAGGAGATGCAGTTTTGTTCTTGTGTAACCTTTTCAGATGGATTTTTTTTCTTAATCAAGTGGTTCCTGCTGGTTGGCAAGCAGGACACTGCTCTAGGCTCTGTGTCTATGGGGTCTGCTCAAATAAGAGGACAGCAGAATCCTCAGGCATGCCAACCAGGCATAACGAATTTAAGCACAAGAGTGTGTTATAAAGAGTTTAATAAGAAACAAGCATCTGTCAGTGCTGTATGTGTGCTTGCTTGTATTTTCTGTGTAGTTGTTTGGCATAGATAGTGCAGAGGATAGAATTAACAAATGAATAATACCAGTAACAACAGTAAAATTGTCATGATTGAGATGAAGAGGTTGACACATAATGTTGGGGAGAGGGCATTGGAGATACAATAGGGAGGAGGGCTTGCTGACTGGCTGCGTCGGGTTGGATTTCTCAGCGGGTGCGATCCAACTGACACCGCTCCATCGGGGACACAGTGGGGAGGAGAGTGGTATGATTGTCTGCAGTGAGTGGGGCTTCTCATTGGTATGGGTGCACCAGAGACGACAGGGAAGAGGACAGGCCAAGTTAAGCGCCGAGGGTGAGACTTCTCATTGAAGCATGGTGTGGTGACCATTCTCTGATCACCTCAGAAAGATAAGGCGCTGTGACAGCACCCCCTTGAGACATAATTGGGAGGTGGGCAGTATGATCGGGATCATGGAGGATAGGGAGTGGATCGTGATGCTGCTCAGCTGCTTGGTAGGCTGCTTCATGCAGATGAAAGCACTGAGGTGCTGTGTCATAGGAGGGCATCTACCTTTTAAGCCACAAGAAATGTCCACTCAGCAAGCAGAGAACAGCATCATGATCAGCCTGGCTGACCATTGGCCAGTCACTGTTGAGCCCGCTGCAGCATTTGCTGCATTGGACCTGATGGTGACACACACCTCTGAAATGCAGTTTCTTGTAACAAAATGTTTGCTATGCATGCAAACTTAAAGAAGGTTTTAAATTGTAAACTGGCAATTATACAAAAGGTAGTAGTGCAACAATGCCATGCCAGTGCCAACAGGATGCCCTGGTGCTTCAAACTCCTTTAGCTTTCCGTAGTTTATTGCAATTTATTTCCTAACATTTTAAAATGATATTAGTATAACAACACTATATACCTCTTTATTTACATCCCAGAAGACACTGCATAGTGGTGCTTACTGCTTCTGACCTTACAGCTTCATGAGTGGCCTCTAGCCCACAAAGCAACTGTTTAGTGATGGGAAGTGCATCAGACCTGTAGCTTGCTTCGTAAGTGGTCCTGCCCCCAGTGGCGAAGCAGCTATATCATCACATGCACTGCCCCAGACTGGAAGCTTGCAGAAAATATATCAGTTTTAAATCTGAAACGTTTACATTCATTTTATATTAAAACACAGTAGGGCCTCGCATAGGTTTCTCAGTGAATAGAGGCCAAAGTAAAAATGATTAACATTTTTTAAATGCTGAGTGGGCACATGTGCAAATTAGGAAACCAACAAAAAATACATCAAAGAACCAATCCCCTTTTATTCATGATTGACTAACAAGGAAGTCAATCACAAATGGGAAAAAAAAGGCTCTTTTTAAAAAACAAATTAGTCTTTCTCTGAGGCTGGCCCGCTGGCGCAGCAGTTGGATTTCCACTTGCGATACCAATGACCTGGGTTCAGGAGCGAGCCTGGGAGTCAGAGGGCCAGCCGAGAGGAGGATGCCTGAACATTTGTTGGACAGCTCAGCTCCTCCGGGGAAGGGGGGAACCTTGGCCTGAGGGTGGCCTGAACTCTGGCGTCAGCTAGAGATATCGCAGCCCTGGTGCCTCTACCAATAGGAAGGCATGGTGGACACCGGCATGTGCCATGGCGTCATGTGGCATGCCATGCTGGGAGGGACATACACAAAAAAATTGCGCCTCTCCAGGCGAGACATTGGCATGAGGACCCAATCAAAGGCCCTTCTCCTGATAGCCAAAAGCAGCCTCCAGGACCCCAACGAAGACTTGAAATGCTGCAGACCTTGCCTGGGAGGTAAGCCATGGCTCCATGGGGGAGGTCCAAATCAGGTGAGTACATGGGTTAGGGGAGTCGGGTACAAGCACTGGAGAAAGGTGCTGGGGGCAAAACTAAATAATAAAAATAAATAAATAAATACATTAGTCTTTCTTTGGGCTCCCCCTGATGCAGCGGTTCCATATGTTAATCACGCAGTTGAAACTTGCACGGTTAAAAAGAGTGCTGCGCGGACACCCCAAAAAGAGTGCAGTTGAAAACCACACTACATTAAACTAATTCTGAACCATGCATGCTGTTTTGACCACACAGTTTCCGACCAACTTCTATTCCATCATGATCTTGATGGTATACCTGATCTGGCTCCCTTAAGCCCCACATGCTCCACCTACCCGCCAGACTCATGGAGTTCCTCTGACACTCCCTAGGGACTGGCTTATCCCAGCTGAGGGGCTTCCCTCCTCTCTCCCTAGGAGGAAGCACCCTCGATGTCTGGGGTGATAATGGAGGAGACGGACAGTGTGTTGGGTAGTATGGGGATACACACAGAGGTGTGTTAGAAGGTTAGGAGGGGCAAATCAGGTGCCCCATCACTCAGTGCTCTCCAACGTATCACCTCCACAAACCATATAAAAACTACAAACAGGTATCTGCCTCTGTTTCTGAAATCAAACAAAGGGACAGAGGGCACTGCAGCACAGTAGCTGGAGCAACAAACTTGGCCAAAACAGGGACCAAAACAAAAAAAGCAAAAAGGTTATCCACAACACTTCTGATCATAGGAGACTCCATGATTCGGAGAGTTGATACCTACCTCCAGCCGGGGGTAATGGCCAGATGTCTCCCAGGTACATCGGTGTGGAGAGACACTGACTGCATTGGTAAAATCGTGCAGGAAGCAGGAGAAAATAGCAACGTCCTGGTACACACAGGGACTAACTATATCGCCTGTCGGTCAGTTGTGGAGACTAGGAACACCTGACCAGGCTGGAGACAAACTGTCAACCATTTCATCCGGCATCTCCTTCTCTGAGATCCTGCCGGTCAGGGGAGGGCAGATGGATGGAAGGTTAGAGAAGGGGAGATAGGGGAGCTAAACATATGGCTTAAGGCCTGGTGCCAGGAAAAAGGACACAAATTCGTAGGTAACTGGCAACAGTTTTGGGAGCGAAAGTTCTTTAAATTTGATGGACTGCATCTGACCAAGGAGGGAGTCAGTGCATTGGGGCAGAAGTTTGATGTCTTTGCAGAATATTTAAACTAGCAAATGGGGAGGGGGTGTAGCACCCGATACATGGAATGGGAAGAACACCCCTTCCCCCTTCAAGTAGTGCTCAAACAGTATTTCCGCATGTTTATAGTTTCATTTGCATCCGCGGTAGGAAAATGGTCCGGCTCCCCATACAATGCTTAAAGAAACAACGGACCTCACCCAACAACTAACACACCAAAATCCGGCCAGTGGAAAATCATGTACACAAATGCCTGCAGTCTGGGAAACAAGATCCCAAACCTGCAGGCAACAATGAGTGAGGCTAAACTGGACATAGTAGCCATTAGTGAGACATGGTTCACTAGTAACCACACTTGGGAGACTTCAGTACCCGGCTATGTACTGTTTAGAAGAGACCGAGGTGCAAAAGGAGGGGGGAGGGGAGTGGCCCATTATGTCAATAAAAATATCAAACCTGCAGAAATTCAGAATACACATCAGGAGCCAGAAGAACTGTGGGTCACCCTGGAAACAGGAAATGAGACAGCCATACGAACTGGGGTTGTCTACAGGCCTCCAGACCAGGGGGAGGACACAGACACATTACTGTTAGAAGATATACAAAACATGACAGCTAAAGGGGAGATTCTGATAATGGGAGACTTCAACATCCCAAATACAGACTGGTCAATACCTGCAGAAACATCCACCAGAACTAGACACATGGTGGATTACCTGCAGGGTAGGGCCTCAAACGACTGGTACAACAACCCATAAGAGACAGGGTTATCCTAGATCTAGTACTGACTAACAGGGAAAGGATCACAGATCTCCAGGTAGAAGGTCACCTGGGGGGGCCAGTGACCATCACATGGTATGGTTCAATTTGACTACTAGAACTAAATCATCCCATTCCAAGGCAAAAATATGGGACTTCAGAGGAGCTGAATTTGATAAGATGACCAACAGAGTTAAGCTAGCCCTGGCAAGAAGAAATACAAGTGAGGGAGTACAAGCAAAATGGGCAAACATTAAGGATGCAATACTTGAAGCAACATCCCACTGTGTTAGAGAGAAAAGCAAGAGCAAAAGAAGGAGGAAACCACTTTCGTTCTCAGAAACAGCAGAAAAGGTCAGAGTCAAAAGGTTGTCCTTCAGGAAATATAAGAAAATGCAGCAGGTTGAAGCTAGGGAGGCATACCAAACTTCCCTAAGGGGAGCAGGGAATGCAGTAAGGCAGGCAAAAGCCCAAACCAAGGAAACACTAGCACGAACAGTAAAAGAAGGGGACAAGACTTTGTATAGGTACATTAGTGAAGGGAGAAAGTCTGGAGGGGTATTGCTAAGATCAAAGGGGATAAGGGGGAGTGTGTGGAGGAGAACCAAGGAAAAGCATCTATCCTAAATAGATACTTCTGCTTAGTATTTACTGAGGAGAAGGTAGGGCAGGGCCCACAGCTCAGCACCATGGACATGGGGGAGGGAGGTGTGCACAAGTCCCTTCACAAAAAAAAACTGTCCTACAAGGGCTCGCTAAGCTCAGGGTGGACAAGGCAATGGGACCTGATGGCATACATCCCAGCGTACTAAAGAAGCTAAGGGTGGAACTAGCAGAGCCATTATCAGAACTGTTTAGTGAGTCTCTGAGCACAGGAGTGGTCCCAGAAGACTGGAGAATGACTCGTGATCCCACTCCACAGGAGTGGTAGCAGGGAGGAGGTAGGGAACTACAGACCAGTCAGTCTTACCTCAGTAGTGGGCAAGATTATGGAGGTACTCCTTAAGCAAAGGATAGTGCAACACCTGGAATCCATAGGAGCACAAGATCAAGACAGCATGGGTTTACAACAGGAAGGTCCTGTTAAACTAATCTCATAGATTTCTTTGACTGGGTAGCCAGAGTGGTGGATCAAGGTGGTGCAGTTGATGTGCCTCCTCGACTTCAAAAAGCTTTCAATACTGTTCCATATAGAAGATCGATTAATAAACTAGGTAGGCTCAGGGTGGGTCAGAAGTTGGTCAGCTGGGTGGCAAACTGGTTGGCGAGCAGAAAACATAAGAGTGGTGGTAAATGGTATACAGTCAGAAGAGATGCAAGTCCAAGTGGGGTACCTCAGAGATCAGTCCTGGGGCCAGTCCTCATCAGTATCTTCGTCAGTAACATTGCAGACTGACTGGAGGGTAAGGTTTGTCTGTTTGCAGATGGCACCAAGATCTGCAACAGAATAGATGATCCAGATGGGGTGGGCAGAATGAGAAGAGATTTGGATAAACTGGCAAAATGGTCAGAAAGGTGACAACTGGGGTTTAGCAGAAAAGTGCAAGATCATGCACGTGGGAAGAAAACCCTGAAGTCACTATAGGTTGGGAGGAGTTGCTGGCAATCACAAGGGAAGAAAGAGATTTGGGCAACATCATCACAGATGACCTGAAATCATTCAAGCAGACCACTAAAGCAGTAGGTAAGGCCAGAGGGATGTTGGGGTGTATTAGTAGGGGTATCACAAGTCATAAGAGGGAGGTAATAATCCCTCTTTACAAGACACTGGTTAGGCCCCTATCTGGAGTACTGTGTGCAGTACTGGAGGCCACACCTGCACAAGGGCATTAACAAAATGGAGGCAGTCCATAGAAGGGCAACCAAAATGGTGCAGGTACTGCATCAGAAAACATATGAGGACAGATTAACGAAGCTCAATATGTATACACTAGAGCAAAAGAGGGAAAGAGGTGATATGATTGAAACATTCAAACATCTTAAGGGCATTAACAAGGTGAAAGAGTCTAACATGTTTCAATATAAGAAAAATAGCAGAACAAGAGGACACAGCATGAGGTAGAGGGAGGCCAGTTAAGGGGTAATGTAGGAAGTTCTTTTCACAGAAAAGGTGGTGGATGCATGGAGCGCCTACCTCAAGAAGTGATATGAATACAGTGCAGGGCTTCAAACAGGCATGGGGTGGGTGTAAGGGGCAATAAAGATGAGTATGAATAGATAGGCCATTGACAGAGTAAAGGCCTGTGGCACATTCATAAGGTAGAAAAAATGGGCAGACTGGATGGGCCTTGCGGTCCTTATCTGCCATCAATGTCTATGTTTCTGTTTCACCTGGGGCACTAGATATGGACCATGTTCCCCATTTCTTCCTTTCCCTGCTCTTCCCCATTTATGGATGCACATTGCAGCATCCTGGAGAGATGGACAGTAGTATGTGGCCATCCACGCCATCAAGTGTTTCTCCACCTGCCTCCCTCCAGGAGCAGCTCAAGGAGTGGTGTGAGCCATTCCCTCCTCCAGAGAGGAGATAGTCTGCGTGGTCACTCTGATACCTCCCCAGTCATCTCCCCTCCAGTTCTCTGGGGTGCAGTGTGCGAAACCGGGTCACCAGCTTGCTGAGCAGGTGCCTCACTGCTCGGTGCCACAGCTTATGGTTTTAAAGGGCCACACCCCCATTTTCATTTTCAGACACTAGGTGCCAAATCCCAGTGTCATACACTGTTCCTCACTTATTCAGAAACTAGGTACCCAATCCGTTGTCTTTTTTTTTTGTTTGTTCCAAAACAAAATAAAATACATCTTACATGACCACTGGCTTCTCATCCTGTATCCCCACCCCTGAGTCTGACACTATGTGTCCAATCCCAGTGCTGGACCCCTCCAACACTGGAATTCCAACCCAGTGTCAGAGTTACAGTAACCCTTCCCCACCCACTGCATAATGGTACTTCCCACTCTCCCTTCACTCAGATCATTTCATAAAATTAACCCCCACCCACCCTTACCCACACTCTGTCACACATGTCATCCTCCTCCTCCCCACGGCCCCCAGTGTCGGACCCCCCAATACTGGGATTCCAACCCCAATGCTAGAGCTACAATAACCTTTCCCTCAACCACTGCATAAAGGTACTTCCCACCCTCTTCCCCCTCACTCTGATCATTTCATAAAATTAACCCCTCACCCTCCCTGTCACCCATGTCATCATCCTCCCTCTCATGGACACACACACATACACACACGCACACGTACATTTAAATTGGTCCCACAATTCAACCTGTCCTTGTTATCTGCTACAGTGCCTTTGCTGGCTGAGGAGTTAACCACCCTTTCCCTCAAATGTGTCAAATAATTTTAAGATATGAAAACATACTAGATGACTAGAAACAGTTTCCCCCAAAAAGTAAAAAAAAAAAAAAGGCCCGCAAATGTGCTGGGGCTTAACATTTTTGTATGTTTTTTGTCTTTTATGTGCAACTTGTATCTTAAGCATTTTATGGGTCCGTTATAACCTGCCTTCACTTCCATAATGTTTCCCACACTTTTCCCCATCACAATCATTTCCTTCCTATTTAAACCCTCTCATACGTATTTCCCTTGTGCTTGGGTGTTCTTCACACCTCCTTTAATCACACCATGTATGGTTTAAAATCCTCACTATCAGTCAGTCCATCCTACCTGCCAGAATATCTGCCACCTTTTGTTCTGATA
The DNA here is from genome assembly GCA_016271365.2 of Neoceratodus forsteri. Lineage (NCBI taxonomy): Eukaryota > Metazoa > Chordata > Ceratodontiformes > Ceratodontidae > Neoceratodus > Neoceratodus forsteri. The sequence goes on along the minus strand of CM057459.1, from coordinate 421,692,226 downwards.
GAGCCCATCAATGTTAAATATTATACCATGGACATAAGTGAACAGCCAATGAAATCATCAGACTGGCAGTTTACCACCAGTGTAAATCCTCTGATAACCAACGGCTGTTGATGAGACTAATCCAGTGTATCCAGTGAATCATCTGCAGCACAGGAATAAATAGAATACAAATAAAAAAACAAAACAACCTCTTTAATATTTGTATTTTATTATAGTAAAAAGTTAACCTTGGTATAATCATAATAAGCCACTCGGAGGATGTGGGTAATCAGGGATTTACTATGGCTGACGAGGTTACCCACGAGGCATACCACTCAGCTGTGGTAAATCCTTGATAACCCACACCCCCTCGTGGCCTATTGCTAAACATTCCACTGTTCAGAACATCTTCCTGTGGCTATTTGAACATTGATACCCTGAGCTTCAACATTAGCCACACAAACTCCAGCAGCATGGTGCTTTGTGTTTTTATCTGCCACTGGGGCAACTGGCAGATCTTGTCACAAGTGATGTGGTAATCAATTAAAAGATAAAGGGACAACAATGTTCCTTTTATTCTTTGAATTACAGCATGCTGTACAGTGCCATGATTTGCCATGGTAGCCACACAGTGACAGAACAACACACTGATGGCCTTGACTGTAATTGCATTTTGCCTCACCTCTCCTGCACATGGCATGAGCAGTTTGTCTAGGAATACCATCCCTCAGATTCACACCTTAGCCTGCTCTACAGATCCACAAATTTAAATTTCAGGAGTTCTGACACACCTTTATTTATTTAGTGTTTGTTGACCGGGTAAGTGCACTAGATAAATTCTGCCTATTTTCAAGCACGACCAGGGGAGGGATACAGATGAATGTGAACTGACCTTGAACCAGATAAAGCAGTTGGTGGTATTTTTAGTGAATGGGGGAAATTTGGCCAGGACACGGGGAAATTCTCCTACTCTTTTCGAGAAGTGCCATGGGATCTTTAACATCCACCTCAGCTACTACCAGAACAGGCAGATGGGACCTCAGTTTAACATCTCATCCGGAAGCGCACCTCTCGAGTGCAGCACCACCCCCATGCTGCACTACAGTGTCAGTATTGGGATAAGTAAGTGCCTGGTGTGGGGATAGAACCCATAGCCTTCTGCTCTCCCAGCCTCAGAGACGAGTGTGCTACCTGCTGAGCCACTGACACTGCACCGAGTGCATTTTAAGTGTCATTAGTGACTGATCACATGCGCTATGGCTGCTGGCACATCCATTTTCCCAATGCAGTTAATCCACCAAGGGGGCAGGCCTCCTCTTTTGCAGCAGGGAGGCAATTAACCAGCAAGTTCTCAAAATACTGGCTACGTAAGTGCTGTCTTTAAACCTTATTATGAAATCCCTAACTCCACAGTCTGTCTTATACCTGCTTTCCCTCCCTTGCTGCTTGTGCCTGGACTCCCTTCATCTGCCTGTACCATCAGATGGGTGGCTACTGCAGCCTTTGCCTCTGGAAAAATTCCTTAACTGCAACTCTAAGTGCACTTGCTTACAGTGACCCAACTATCCAATGTTAGCTCTAACATCTAAACCTGCTGAATGTGAGAGGGATATCCACACAGAATGTTGTGTCAGGAGCTTACCACCACCATCAGCCTCCTTGAGCTGCACGTTTGTCGTGGCTGGAGCTGCACATCTATATGTGCTGCACATCTTCATGCTTTCTTGGCCCTCCACGAACATTGCCACTGGGCCAGGAAGCACACTGCAGCAATCTTGAGGGTGGAAATGGTGCCAACATCTTTCACTCCCCTGAAAGGCAGGGCTGGGGAGATGAGGAATGAACCTTCCTGGTGCCTCAAACACCACACTTATTGCATCCAGCGAGCCACCTGAGGTGTTCATTCTCCTGACCCCCACAAACACTGTAAACTGGTGCCGAGGAACAGAACAGGCCATACTAGCTTCTGGCGCCTCAAAGTGCCACAGTTGATGCGATCCACATGGATCCGGCAACCCGCACAAAATACTTAACACCCCTGCCCCCCAAACAGTGAACGGTGGGATGGGTGCACTACAGCTGATTAGCAGGGGGTAGAGATTAGTGGCTGGATGTGGATCTGTGGTCTGGTGGAAGTTATCAGGGGGCAGGTTGGAATCAGCACTTGCTGAGAGAGGGTGAAGCAGCAGTAGAGGTAGGAAGTGGGTTAAGCCATTGGTGCTACTGTGGTGCCTAAGCACCACACTTGTTGCAGCAAGTGAGCCATTGGAGGTGTTTGTTCTCCTGCCCCCCACAACACTGTAAACCAGGGCTGGGGAATGGAATAGACAATACTAGTTTCTGGCACCACACTTGGTGTCGCTGGTAACTTGCACGAAGTTCTTCGCTCCTCTGCCCTCACAAACAGTGAGCAGCGTGGTAGAGAGAACTATAGCTGGTTAGAAGGGGGTGGCGATTAGCAGCTGGGTTTGGTTTTGTGATCCAGGGGAAGTGATTGGGAGGAGGTGGGGATCAACAGCTGCCAAGAGAGGGTGCAGCAGCAGAGGCAGGAAGAGGGTTAAGCCATTGGTGTTGCTGCAGTAGATGGTCTGAGTGTGAGCTGCAGGTTTGGGATCTCCAGCAAGCACCCGTTATCAGTGCCGGCTCAAGTTGCAGCAGTCCGAAGAATCATTGGGGTTTGCATGGTCAATCCAGGCATATGTCTCAATCGAGGACTGGGGTGGGATGAAGCGGGGGCATCCTTTGGCCACCAAACAACCAAATACCCAAGAAAGGGTACAGCAGCAGCAGAGGCAGGAAGAGGGTTAAGCAATTGGTGTTGCAGTAGTAGCTGGGCTGAGTGTGAGCTGCAGGTTTCAGGATCTCCAACAAGTGCCTGTTCCCAGCCAGAGAGAGAGAGAGTGGAGGACAGAGAGATGGAACATCATAGAACCAATCAGCTGCTTGTGAACTGGCTTGATGCAGATCAAAGGACCTAAGCACTCTTTTATAGGAGTGATTTGGTCCTTTCAACTACAAAGTTTCTACCCAGCAAGAAGTGACAAGTGTCATAACCAGCTTGCCTGCTCATTGGTCTGTCAGTGCTGTGCCCACTACGGCTTGCAGCTGCATTGGACCCAACAGAGACACACCTCTGTAATGCAGTTCATGGTAACCAGATGTTTGCTGTGCACGCATGTGCAAATAGACATAAAAAGGTTCTACCTGAAAAAGTTACAGTACATAACAGCAAATATGCATCTCCTGTTTTATTGCAGACAGTAACAGCAAACCCTGAGAAGAGGAATTTTCTTTGAAATGTTGACTTGGATTCAGTTTAGTAGTACTGATACCATTTGGAAAGTACTGTAAATATTACTTTATATTTCTTCAGGCGAGTGAATCATTTTCCGTGAGCTGTTGTTATTAAGCATTAACACATAACCGTGGATTGGGTTACACAAGGAATATAGGACAGTAGGGTGTGTGGGTGGGGTGGGGTTATGGTATGTTTATGTGTCAGCTGGTGGAGTTCAGTCATCAGGAGGTACAGGTACATTGTTAAAGGCATAATCCTCCCTCTGAAAATGTCTTATTCCACTCATAAAATGTATAGTTGGTTGTGTTGAAGTCAATGCTGTGTCTTTAAATGACCTGTTTAAGCATATACAGCAAGGGCTTAGTTGTGCATGGTATTTATTACCAGGTGGGTGCTGTTGCACTGTGTTGATTGTCCTGTGGGTCAAGTGTTATACTGTAGTTAGTACTGTTTCTTTAAATGCTTTGTACTATGGGTTTGCTAGCAGTTCTTCACATCTGACCTGTGAGTCTAAGCTGCATATGAGTGTTGATGGTTAGTATGGACATTATTTAGCCCCTTTGCAAACTGTGTGAGAGGCCTTTGGCACCATGCAATTCTGCTTAAAGTTGAACCAGCATAACATTCTGTGGTGATTTGCATATGCAGCCCATGATGCTTTGCATTGTGTGGGTATATGTGATTTTGTATTATTTAGAAATACTGCTTTGTGGTCTTTTGCCTGTTTCAAGGAAAATAAGTGGGTGTTTTACTACTTTTAGAGCAATTTATGTAGATTTTGTGATGTTTTAGTCATGTATCTATATATTTGTTGCACTTTTGTGGAGATGTGTTTTAATTTTTCTTACAATTTCATTAGCTTGCAGTTCCTTTCTTCTGCCTTTTTTTTAATCAAAAGCATCACAAAAAGCATTTCCAGTTTGATTTCTAATGGAAAACAACACAGAATGCATCAGTCTCCCCAGTCCGTAGGTGAACACCCAGTTAGGACTTTAAGGCAAAATGCAATATGTTTTCTTACTGTTTAATGTTTTTGTCTTTTGGTTACTGTGCCATAACTTCTGATTTAAAGATGTGCCCACAGCCATCTCGTAGAAAGACAGAAGCTTAGGCTGTGATGGAAGAAAAACATGAATCGTTTATCTAGCCTGCCTGGAGTTCCCTATCTGCCCTGTAACCTATTGTCCATACGGGGTTTTATCCCTCCCAGTCCTCACCCAATCACTCCCCTCCCTTCTGCTATCAACCTGAGCAACCTCAGAAGACTTCACTCTGTCCCAGCAATGTTTGAAACCATTTACGGTCTTGGCACCCGCCACCTCTGCTGACAGACTGTCCCACGGCTCCGCCACCCTTTCTATAAAATAGATCTTCCTCGCATCACGCTTAAGCCTTCCTCCACCAGTTTCCACTTGTGATCTCAGGTTCTTGACTCTGTACCCCAGCTAAATAATTCCCTGCATTTCACTTTGTTTATTCCCTTCAGGAGCGAAAGGTCTGTATAATATCCACCCTGTCTTGCCTGGTCTTCAGTGAGTACATGTTCAGTGCCTTGAGATGATCATCATAAGATCTGCCCTGTTTGCCCTGAATCATCTTGGTCACCCTGTGTTCCACCGTCTCCAGTCTGTCCCTGTCCTACCTAAGGTGAGGACTCCAGAACTGAGCACAGTATTCCAGGTGCAGCCTTACCAGTGACCTATATGGAGGTAGTAGTATCTCCTTTTTCCTGCTATCAGTACCCCTTCTAATACATCCAGCATCTATTTTCCTTACTACAGGTCTTGTTACACTGGTTGATTGTTTGTGGGAGTCACTGATGATGACTTCCGGGTCCCGCTTTCATCTGCCATAGTGTTCAGTTTAATCCTTCCCCAGTACTTTGATGTGTTTTTTTTTTTTTGTCCCTAGGTGAATAAGCTTGCAATCTCATAGGCGTCCATTAGTAAGCCGTACTCATTAGGATAACTCAAGCACAGGAAGCCGACACTGGTGCCTGTAAGATGGCCACAGGCACATCTTTAAAATGAAACATTTCTCATTCGCATCTTGTCTCATGACATTAACTCCATCTTTACTGTCAGCCTTCCACAGATATTTACATTATCTGCAAATAGACTTACCCTTGCAGTGAATACCTTGCATGTGTCTCAAATTTGAACAGTAGTGTTCCCAGGACCGAACCTTTTAGTACTCCACTAGTCACTGGCTTGTCTTCAAAAGATTTACCATTTAAGGCAAACCACAAAAGTCATATGCACTATTGAAGGACAAAATCACTTAAACATGACGATACAGTTGCCAGATATTTTATTGCAGCCACATGTAACATCAGCAGGTTCAGAATGCAAACACTGCAAAATATGCACGTAATATAGATACGTGAGAGCAGCGAATACAAAGAGTGGCAAGGTGCTGGACACAGTCTGGCCCAAACACCTACAGTGTCAAGCCGCTGCTTGTATTTTCTGTTTTAGACTTGCACTGTATTCATGTTTCATTGCTTTTGCATTTCTTATCTGCTGCTGCTTTATGCAGCAGCTTTAAAATATCTGTCAATTGAAGAAACTTGTTTGGTGATTTTATCCTCCAGGAGTGCCTCCTACTTCCATGGATGTGAAGAACACTTTGGGCCCGATGACCCCACTAGTTGCACTGTCCTACACGAAGTGTGTGACTTCTGCATTCAGGAATATTTAGGCCCATCGTCTGGGCTCTGTTAGCAATGCAGTTTTTTGATCCAGTCAGTTATCCAGTCCTCTAGCTCTAGTTGTCTCATTTTCCAAACTAGCCTCATACTGTATGTGGTGCCAAATCAAATGCCTTGCTGAAATCTAGATATAGCACATTCACTGCCTTGTCCCTAACCACCATTTGGGTCACTACACTGAAAAAGTTTGTTAGGTTGGCCTTCCAAGACTGGCACCTGGTAAATCCATGATTCATTTTCTTCCAAGAACGCAGTTGTCTCCCTTTGATAAATGTCTTCAGAAGTTCTCCACTATTGATGTTGGGGTTACTAACCCGTAGTTACCTGAATGTTCCCTATCAAAGTCACGAAACAGGAATGGGACCTGGGGGTAATCATTTCTGATGCAGAGTCCTTAGGCTTTTTATGTAAGAATGCTTAGAGAAACATTGGTTACGACTAAATAGTGGGGACTGATATAGTTGGTAGTAGTACAGTATGTGACTACTTGTGCAAAATAGTTCATCTTTGGCTAACACTCGCTCACTCTTTGACCCTGTTACAGGAACTACCATCCTGTTAGGGTGCTGTAAAGGTGCAGGAACTCTCATGGGAAGTTTCCATCCCATGAAGTGTAAATCACAGTGTTGACAGCCATAATATTTATATCCCAAAAGAGGGCGACTTAACCTTAATAGAAATGGGAGACTGCAAGACCCACAGAGGACGTACCACCTTAAAGCTTCAACTTTTAGCGTTAAACTAAATAAAATTATATTATGAGCTTTGGCAAGCCGCAGAGGAAAGGCCCCTTGTGGAGGAAATCTCTAGGGAACCAAGGCCCAGGTTGACATCCCTCCAGGCTACGGGCAGATTTAGTGATGGCCTGGATGCTACTGAATTTAGAACCCAATCAGGAGGAAACTTTTTTCTGTATATATACAGAAGAGCTCTCTATTCCTCTAATGGGATAATGCTGTGAGGTTCTGCCAAGTGTTTGGATAAGGCTAAAGGTGCCCTCTTACCTCTTTGAAGAGGAACCCCACCTACAAGGTGTGAAGGGAGCAGAGTAGTGTCTGCTAAAGATAGGGTCATCCATCCTTAACCCTGTGAGGGCCTATGTTACAATTGAAATGTAAGGAAACAAAGGAAGGGAACAGAGTGAGACCGGTGACTTTAAAGATCATGTGCAAATCCATTTTGCTAAACTCAAAAATGTATAATAAAGATATTTATAACCTGTGTTTGTGTTTCTTAATCTGCATGTGTGTTATGCTTGATTGCTCTATTTTTCAATATTTATTGATTTATTTGTCAGCTCCACCCCCAACGCTCTCGCTCTCCTCCACTCCCTAGGCACATCCTCCATCAGCTGTGACATCACTGTGGAGTGGCATGGAATTGAACCCACTTAAGTTGCTGCAGCTAGGTCTGTGCACAGTGATAGTGATTGTTGTTCAACAAGTTCAAGAATGTCGTCTGAAGGGGAGTGATCTTGACTGTATTGCACCGTCCATCGATTCTGCCCTATACTTTTTATTTATTTATTTATTCGAGCATTTAACCAGGAAGGCATACTGAGCATGCTAACTGCTCGATTCCAGATGCGTCCTGGGAGGGGAACATTGACAATAGTTGCAAACAGCATATATACAGGTGAAAATACATAGTGTGGATTCTCTAACAATTGGATTAAGTGGCTAGGCATAGAGGTCCGAAAAACAGTAGAAAGTACAATAGTTTGACAGCATGGAGCAGACAACGTGAGAACAGTAATTACAGTCATAGTTTAGTTGCAGAACTACATGCAGACAAATACTTTTGAGCCACTTGTGAGCCACAAACAAACCATAGAAGCTGATAACCTGTCTGAGAGCTTGGAGATGCCGATGAAGAGAGTGGCAATGATATGACCATTGAAGAGTGATACATATTTTTGGTGTCTGCTTGTTTTCACTGCATCCCAGTTTAAAACTAGCTCACTCAGTAAATTTTTTTCAGTCATTCTTTATGCTGGTGTGAAGTCCACATCATGAGGCACGAGTAACAGCCCGGGTATCAGTGGTTTTGCTGGCTGAAGGCGCTGAGCATTTATTGACAAGCAATCAACAAGCGCATCGGCAGTATCTTGATTTCTGCATGGGCACCATTTCATTCAACCCCGCTGTACTATGAGTCCTGCACTGGATGAATGAACTCAGCTGGCAAAAAGCATGAGAAAGCTCAGTGGTCTGCATGCATGCATGCACCCCCTGGTAATGTGTGTATAACCGCTGGCAATGAATTACTGATCACGGTACTTAAGTGATGTGTGACTGTACAATTGCCCCCACCCCCAACACACACACACAGAAAACACACACATCTGTCCGACTGGGCAACTGCCATCTGAGAGAGGCTGGTTGGTGTAAGTTCCGTTGCCCCCCACAGTGCTCTCACCAGGTCGCAAACCTCAACCCACCCCTTGTGTATTTTACAATTACACTGCAACAACCTCTGTGGACAAGTACCTGCCCATTGCCGTTTGGAGGTCACAGTTGCTGAGGGCCATAGTGCATCTCCTTCCCAGCTTACGACTCGGGCACAGTTGTTGCGGTGTGCATCGTCGCCACATGGCACTTGAGCCTGCACACATCATGGTGACCCTCCCTCCGTGTGACGGCTCCAAAATCCTAATTTCAAACACAGCAGTAGGTGTTGGTCTGTCAGAAAAACAGCTGGCACTGTGTATGGCATCCACATGGTGGCTCTGTGATTGTCAGCGGTCTGCTAATTGTGCCTTCTGCTTCTCTTGCTTTATTTGTATTCCTTCCAAAAACCTTTGCAAGCGGAGTGTTTAGCACTGCCCACCAGTTTCGACTTGACAGAGGTCTGAAAATACAGACATTTTTCCATTTATAGTGCCGACAAGACTCAGTACCTGACATTGAGGACTATTCCATACATATTTACCTATTTTATTTCTGCATTGTACTCCCACACCCACCCCCATTCCGGCGGTGATGGTGGTCAAGTCAGTGTGAATGCAGGATGGGTTGCTGCACACATTTTGGCAATGGATTCAGACTCCAGTCAGCATAATGTGCAGTCACATCTTCCCTTCCCTGTGTGCACAGTTTCAGTCCCAATCAAACAGTGCATCCACTTTCTTCTGGTCACATCCTGCCTGATTTGAATGGAGAAAAAGAGGAAGCACTTGTGCTGCAAGGGCCATAACCCCACCACCTGCCCCCACATGCACACCTCTGCCAGCCGTAAGCCCCCACCTGTCAATGTTGCCATTGCAGGTATGACTGGCCTACCTGTCCGGACAGGTGCATATTGTTGTACAGTATCTCCATCAGATGAGTACTACCTGTTCAGTGATCGTCTACCTTGCCATCTCAGGACACAGCTTTAATAGGGCTATGTGTAAGGGACATGGAACATAATGTGCACTTTGAATCAGTGTCATCCCGGATGTTGTTGCAAGTCATGGAGTGTGGCATGCTGGTGTGGTGATGTCACTTAGTGTGACAGAGTTCTGATCTGCCATGATCCCTCTCAACCCCCCACCCCACCACTTGCTTGTTGTATGTGCCTGTGGCCCATCAGCACTGCTCTGTGCATGTCCTCTCTGCCAGCTGTGCTTGACATGCTCATCAAAAGAAACAGGCACAGTTTTGGAGGTTTGCATCATCGCTAGAGGCAGAATGTGCCAACACAGATTACAGCACTCACTGCACAGACAACTAACAAACTCTGGCTCACTAAGTCATTAAAAAGCAGAGTGGTGCCGGCTCGGTGGCGCTGAGGGTTGGCGCTGGACGCCACACCTTGTACCACACCGGGCGACTCCGGGTTCGGAGGAGCCCGGTCGACGGGGTCGGCAGGGAGGGGAGAAGGATTGAACGCCCAACGGCTTCTCTCCTTCTCCGGGAGGGGGGGATCACGCTTTCCGCGATACCGCCACCTGTTGGAGAAGCTCAGGGTGGTTGGTGTGGTTGAGGAGGGCCGGATGCAAAAAAAAGGGTAGAAGTTGGCAGAGGGCCGGCTTCGACGTGCGCCTCCACACACACCGGCAGCCTTGCGCCTCATTGCACGCCGACGTCCGGGAAAAATTGGAGGAAAAAGGCCCTTCAGCCTACCTAGATGATGTCCCTCTGAGCCAGTCTCACCACCTGCCGACCGATCAGGGCAGACCTCACTGTACAGCTCGCTGCAGGACAGAGGAGGTAAAAGGTGGGAACCTCTCCTCGCCCCGCCCGGAGAGTAATCCGGGCCATCAATGGAGGTCCGATGGCAGTGAGTGTGTTACTCTAGGGGCAGACCCCAAGTGTCGGTAGGGTTGGGAGGGTGATACTCCTTGGGGGACCGAAGGAGTGGAAGGTTGAGGGACAGTAAAAAGGCGGGGGAAAAACAATAAGTAGAAAAAAAAAAAAAAGCAGAGTGTCAGGTATTTTAAAATCTGGTGCACCATTACCCCCTTGCAGGGATGGCAAATATTTGAATTGTAAGAATGGACAATGTCCATGTCACATACTCGCATGATTTTACCTATTTTTATTGTGTATTTTTCATTACATCTTGTCAACATCAGCATTTCAAATGTGCATTTTCAGTTGCACCTCATATGGATAACATGTACGTCTGACTGTAGGGCCACCAACAAGGGCACACTGCCCAAATACAGTGAATCAATGATTACTCATGGAAAAGCAAGAAATAAGGTACAATGGTGGAGGTGCATCATGTACACCTCGAAGAAGAGCCAGCACACAGCGGCACTAAGCAAGGAACACACAGTGCGCTACCGACTAACTCTAATGCAGTCACAGTTATGTGACATTTATATGAAGGTCGGGTTCAAAAGCACCCCAATGTGGTGACTCCATCATCCTAATTCTAAGCACTGGATTACTTTTCATCTTGGCAGACAAATAAATGTCACTCTGTCTGGCACTCACACGGTGCAAGGGCAAACTGCCCCTCCAGCCATCCACCCCATGCATGACTATGACAATCAGTATGCCTTTTCACTTGCCATATGTCACTACTGTGGCGTTTCACATGCATCACTGCCACATCAAAGATGAGCGGGCATACTGCGGGACAAGAGAAATCGTATGCCAATAAAATACAGTGCTGCACTAGGTAATTACAATACGCTGTCACTTATCTTGAATTCCGGTGAGAAAACACCCCAGTGCAGAGACTTCAAATTCCAAAATCAAATCCCTGCAGTACTTTGTGGTCTGTTACTCTGCATGCCACTTACACGGTGCTTCAGTGATTGCTAGTGGAGTTCACAATTGTGCACTCTGCATGTCTATTTCTGTCTTTTTGGTTTTACGCTGAATACCAGGGCAAATGGAGTGTTTAGAGCAGTGCATGGCTTGCAACTTGAAGGAAGCAGGAACCGGTACATTTTTCCATGCATAGTGCTTCACGGACACTCTCCCAACATTGAGCACTACAGGTTGCCATGAACCCTCTATTGTTCCCCACATCACGGTTGTAGTTGTCATCATTATCCATGCTCTACCTGTATTTGGGGATCTAGTGCACAGTGTTGGTCAAGTCCACATATATAGGTTGGGTGTGAAGCTGCATGTGCTTACCGTGGATTTGGATCTTTGCATGCCCACTCGAAACCTCGATGAAGCAAGGCGTCCGCTCGCATCTGGCAGATGTGAGCAGGGCAGTCATCATAAATTCTGTATTTGACTTGTAACACTGGAGTACTTTATCACAGGACCTTGCAATTACTATCAGTGTTCATTGAAATTACGTAGTGCCCTGATTGCTAATTTGTGGCTCATTGGGCCTCTCAGTGAGATGTGTGCTGGTGTTCTAACCTGCCGTGATGCATACCTCCATTCATACCAACTTGCTTGATTGGTTTACAAGGTGAAAGGACGAGCCAGGATAGAGCAAGTGTGGAGTGTGGGAGGGGTTCAGAGCAAATTTGAGTGAAAGACAGGTGCTGCATAAGCCGGGAGAAGAGCATAGTCTTCATTTATAGCACTAGAAAGCCACTGTGCCTGACTATGAGTATTTCAATTATTGGTTCAACTTGTTGGTGGTTGGGTCATTGACTAAAGGTAGGATGGGATGGCCAACAGGCACAATTGGAGCAACTGCTGTCGGAGGGCCAGCGGATGAGACCGCACCACCAATAACACAACATGAGGCTCTGAATAAGTGCTACACTCAGTGGCATTGACTGCAAAGCCTGCTAAGAAAGCAAGCAGGGCTAAGAATTATGCATTAGCTTAGACATTCTAAGATACTTCCTCAACTCAGCTTGAGAGAACTATGGCTGTGCATTGCTATTGCCCAGTGCTATAGTGCTTGTGATTGTGTAGTGCTGCATGTCGATATGTACTATGGCGGCTATTTCTGTTGATGATGCTCAACTCACATTTGTGCAATGGTCCATTTAGGACCATCTAGGATGTAAGTGAAGGCTGGGTGCAAGCAGTGAAAAATGGGGAGGGTGAGGTGAGCCAGACAGGCAGAGCAGGTGCAGTGGAAATTGGGACAACTGCCATACTCTGCTAAGCCACTGACATTTAACCAATGTTTTTGGCACCAGAGGAATGTTAGATTGTGGTCCGTTGCTGTGGGTAGGACAACTGGAGAGTCTCACAGAATGAGAATCCATGCTGACAGTGCTTCTGCTAGTCTTCTGTGGGGGCAAATAACAGAGCGGTGGATACTGGCGAGCACCTGACTGTGTTGATCAGCGACCTTCTTTTTTGGTGGAGGCATGGGTTGAATGAATTGAAGTGCTCGTCTCAGTATTGTCCCAGGACTGGTACTTCACTACAAGCACACAAATTATGTGCCACTAGATGTATAGTTCCTGTCATTCGAGGCAGTGGGTAAGGTGAGGAATTTGCTAAATAATGTGATTCTAACCGAGAACACAAGTGCTAAAAATAGTGCTTATCAATTGAAGACACTTTATATAGAGTATATATGAACTGGAAACATCTAACCACCATCCTCCTTGGCAAACCAGAGAATATACAAGTTGTGGAAAAGTACTGAAAATCGTGCTTATAGCACACCCCCACAGCTTGCTACTCCAACACTACACCGCTGCTTGAACACACCCACTTGGAGGCACAATGTGAGCGTGCTGATTCGGGGCTCAGAACAGAACACAGAAAACAGAGAAATCAGAAAAAAATATGTGGAAATAGTAAGTGTAGCTTTGCAGTTTGGCTTTGGATAGCACAGTGATCGGTATACAGGCATTAATTTAGGAAAACAGAACCTTCGCCCATGATCTTTAAGGCTAATGCAGGGAGGATTGCTTCAGAAAATGTCACTGGGTTGATCTGCATGACCAAAGAGCCGTGTGTGAAGCAGGCCCCACCCTCAGGAAGACATACGTACAACACCAGAAGGTGCCACTGAGTTGATCAGCAGGGTTAAAGGAACCCTGTGGTGAGAACTCTACCTTGAAGATGTTGGAAGGGTGGATGCTCAGAGGTGCCACTGAGTTAATCGGCAGGGCTAAAAATCCCCTCTAGCCAAGTGCCCCACCCTCCAGGAGCAGGCTTTGAAGGCAGCAGAAGTTCTGAAGGAACTTGAAGGAGTTTAAAGGAGTGAGGCCTTCTAGACGATGTGACCAGGAGGGCCCCAGATGACTAAGGAAGGGAAGCAGAGTATGATGGAGAGAGCAAAGCCCTGAAAGTGAGGGGAAAATAGGCAGTGAATAGCTGCATAGCTGAAGGACAGATATCCAAAGGTAAATTAATGCAACAGTATCTAGAAGGAAAAAGTACCAACAAATGCCAAAGGCAGGACAGTACAGTCAACAACAGCAAAACCAAGAAAGAGGGTGGTAGTGCAAGGCGGGTAGAGCTTTACTGCATATCGAGGAAAGCAGTTGGTTGGCCAGCAGGGGGAAGATGCAGCTAGTGCAAAAAAAAATGGCATGGAAAGAAATAAATGCGAGCAAAAAGCACAGGGATACAGACAAAAGTGACCAAACAGCTGCAGTGAGAGAACAGAGAAACAAGAACAGGAAGTTAAGGAGCCAGAATGAAAACAGGTAAAATGGAGACATGCAGGAGGTAGAGCACAATGAGAGAAACAGCAAAGGGAGAGGAATGACAGTATACTTTGGGAACAGCCATACAGCTGAGGAGAGGTATGGGCAGGGTGGGAGGCAGAAGAGCAGTCGCACAGCAGAAACCAAGATGTCTGAGCATCCAAAGGACACTTGAGCATGCACAGATTAAGTATTGCTCAGAAGGGTGGCGTGCAGTGAGAGTCGCTCATTGCACCTTACAATTATGGATGAAGTCCTTTAATTTCCCAGTCCGTTTAGTACCCATTTCTTTGTAATTCCTCCCATACCAAACTTGTCCCTTGTATCATTTATGAATTTCCTCCTGCTGTCTGGGAGTGGGTCTGCTTTCTGAACTGCAAACATTGAACAAAAATATTCATTTAGTATTATTGCCTTCACTTTCTCATCAGCTGTACTAACCTCTGCTTTCTTTGTCCTTTCTATGCTGTCCCTTGTTTTTTTTTTTTCACTAATGCATGTAAAAAAAAGAAAGAATTTCCTTTAGTGATATCAGCATAAAGTTCTTTCTCGAGACTGCTTTGTCTCCTGTTTTTTTTCTGTTTATACTAAGAGGCATCTGGAGTCCGTTTATCACTTTCTAAAAAAATGTGCAGGTTATGCAGAAATCTGTGACTGCATTATGTAGACACCTGCTACAAAAATGGATGTCATTGCTGCAGTTTCTGCTTAAGTTGGCTCTGTGAACAAGTTGTTAACCCACACCATGCCTGCTGTGGGAGGAAGCGCGGGAGGGAGGCAGTGACAGAGGTATTTTTTTATTTTATTTATTGAAATCTCGATTACAACCTTTGAGCTGGAGCGCAGTTACAAAGGTTCCATGTCATGACAAAACAGGGATATAGAAGTAAAATTATACAAGTCAAAACAGTGTTAATAAAGAAAACAAGCAGGCAATTCAGATATAGCCGCTTAACGTGTAGGAGGATTATAAAAGTACAGATATTATGGTACAGTATATGCAGCAACAAATCACATGTAACATAAGTGCACTACTAATGTAAAGGCAGGAGGAGAGAGGACCATGGATGGGAAGGGACTGGTGGCAGGGGTGAGGGAGGAGAGGGATAGTGAAGGAAGGACTAAGAGGGGATGAGGGAGGATTGGAGCAGTCAAGTAGGCCTTGTCAAAATTTAGCGGATGAGTGGAGTAGATAGAGGGGGCGAGGGGGCATGTAGATCTGGGTGGGGGTGGGGAGATGGAGGGACATGGCTGGGGAAACTGAGGGAGACATTGAGAGAAATATGAAGCTGGGGGATGTAGGAGGGGAAAGTGGAGGTATTGATAGGGGCTTGAGCAGGTTAAAGGTAATAGTCACAACAGCTTGGGGTTGCAAGATAGTTCTGAGCTTAGCTTTGAATGGACCAAGTTTAGTACTAGATAGCATGTACTCGCTGAGAGAGTTCAGCCAGAGGGGAGCACGATATAAGAAGGAGTGTTGTCCCTGGGCTGTGCGGTGGAAAGGGAATTTTAAGGTTAGGATGTTGGACCCCCTAGTGGTGCCGGTATTGTCAGTGGGGGAGAGAAGGCTTTGAACGCCAGGAGATGCAAGCCCTAGCATAGACTTTTTAGCTAGAAGGCATACCTGGTACCGAATTTTACTGTCCAGATTTAGCCACTCTGACTGGGAATAGAAGTCACAGGTATGTGTTAGGCGGGGAGCGTCAAGGACAAGCCGGCAGGCTTTGTTGAGGACCACTTTGACCCTCTTGAAGGCTGTATCAGTGGCAGCTCTGTATACTACCAGTCCATAATCAATCACAGATAGGATAGAACTGGTAACGGCTAGATTAGGGCACCATTTATTAGGCAGTGTGTTCTGTGTGCAGTCCTGTCTTGCAGACCCCACCAGGTCTGCCTTTGCCACCAGATATACCTACACCATTATATCGGACCATCCCACTGAACAGGTCTATTCCATCACAGGACCCACCACCAAGTCCACCTGTTCTAATGGATTAGTCCACCACATCACAGGACTTGCTGCCTCAGGCTTGTCCATTTCTGAGTTCGACTTCACCTGTCCTGTTGCCAGGACAGGCCCTGCCTAGCCCGCTGTGGGCATCTGCCCCCTAAACTCATCTGCTCCAATATACCCACCTATGCCACCAAACCTTCATGCCTCATGGTTAGGAGATTACCTAAAACTACTTATGCCACCATTGCCCCCCGGTGATGGAAGAAATTAATCCAGAACAAGAGAGCATGGTGACTAGGTAGATTGATACAAACAACCAACCCCCCAGTTTTTAAGAATGTGGCCATAGCCAGGCCAAAATGCTTGAGCATTAGTTAGTCATTTCCTACTTAGTAATCAGTGATAGATTTTCAGTGTGTTCTATATAGGTATTGATTGATTAATAATTTTTTGATACTGTATTAATTGATTAACAATTTGTAGCTTAATACTTACAAATGGATTTAAGTGTGTTTGAGTTTGTGTCAGTTTATAATCAGATTGATTGTGTAAGTTTAAAATCTAAGTACTTACTCTTTATTTTTTCTGTCAACCTTAAACAGAGTTAATTATGGAAGGTACAATTGTAAATTTCCAGACATGCTGTGTCATCATAGTTCTGAGTATGACCTTTTCAACTTCAGATACCTGTTGGGTACTTTCCACTAGTACCTGCAGTCAGTGTATTTTTACCTACATAGTCTACGCTTTAACAGGTTAGCGAGCGGTCAGTCCTGCCCTGTTGTGTGAAGGCCGGGCCACGTGAGCAATCACAATCAGTCGACCCTATCCTGTTTGTTAAACAGTTGATTACTTGAGTGATTAACCTTGTATTATTCAGTAAACAACTAACCACAATCAGTCGACCCTATCCTGTTTATTAAACAGTTGATTACTTGAGTGATTAACCCTTAGACTGCCAACAGAATTAGAACGTATAGGAATTTTGGACTGCTGTATCAGTCCGCGGCACAGCAAGGGTTAACCTTGTATTATTCAGTAAACAACTAACCACAATCAGTAGTCAGCTGTTCACACACCTGTCTAAAGTGTGATCCTTCTCAAACTATGTGCCTAGCTTGAGAACATAATCAAACATTTTAAATATTTCAAAATTAAAAGAACAGTTTTGAACTATGATTGCTGACACAAATATAATTGTGCCTTGCTTAAGAACATAATCAAACATTTTAAATGTTTTAAATATTTTAAAAATAAAAGAACAGTCTTAAACTGATTGCTGACACAAATGTAATGACGTCAGGCCCAGGTTACAGTCCAATTAATTCCCTATATCAGACAGATGCCCCTGGGTTACTGACAGCTCTCAGCATCTAAGCATCAATTAGTGCCAACTTAACTTTTAGAAACTGCTAATTATCAAAGTATCTGGTTTTCCCATTCACTGCCTTGGTAAACTTTTTATTGTCAAAATATCTGGGTTTCCCAGTCACAGCCTTGGAAAACTTTTAATTATCAAAATATCTATGTAACCCCCCTGTAAATGGGGTTCCCAAAAGACTTCAGGAGCTTGCTTGAATGCTCCAAGCCTGAATGGTGTTTGGCGCTTAAGCCATTTATCAGTGAGTGTTTTTAGAACCTCTGGTACTGTCTCTTAAGAGCTGTCTGCTTGCAGACATAATTAGTTTGTATGGGGACTGTGTGTTTCTTTGATTGAGTACCACTCGAGCTGCTGCCAATTCACTCCATTTTGCAGTCACTAGAAGTGCAAAGGGAACCTATCTGAAAGATGTAACTGTTTGCCAGAAACCATTTAGAGTAATAATGAAATTACAGTTTGTCTAACCTGCTTTCTTTGCAGTCAGAACTGTGTCTGCCTAGTTCCCCATTCTGGTTTTGAACTGCTGAACTGGACCAATCAGTGTGGGGTAAGCTAGCTCTAAAATGGTGCCTTGGACGAATCAGAACTTGGACTCATAATGTGAGCCAGCCACAAGAGGATTGTATGGGCAGTGACTCTGGGAGATGTAGTTTAGACTTCAGCCTTTTGGACCAACAGCAGCAGTCTATTGTGAGTGACAGCCAATCCAGTCAAGAACTGGGAGGAACTCAAAGGAAGTGCCCGGTTTTGTCTGTTGGAGTTTCAGTTGAGCTTTGGCAGTGAAGGGAAAGAAACCCTGTGCTCCTTCAGTGCAGTTTCAGTCAAAAGCGTGTGTGTAAGGCCCAGAGTTCGGTCTGCAGCTTGTGTAACTGCTTGTTAGGACTGAATCCGTCCTGTGAAAAGAATCAAGGATCTCTGAAGAGTAGAAACCAGGCTCACCCTGTAGAAGACTGGAGAATTGTTGAATTGCACTCGGTCTGTCAGGAACTGAATCTGCTGTGTGTACTCCTGGGTATTGTGCAGTAATTGCGATCGGGATAGAGAAGCAGCCTGCCTGGTATAGTACTTCTTTTTACCATATAAATGTGTGAAGAGTCTCGTGGAGCTCAAGAGTAGCCCTGCTGACGCTGAAGGACCCTATCTTGTTTGGAGGTCGTGAGTACTAATTCAGGGTCGCTCCCTGTTGAATTGCCACATTAAATCCAAATGGAATCACTGTACTGCTGACTGTTTAAACTAATTTTTCTTTTCACTGTGTGAAAGGGCCCCTACCAGCTGCCACGGTTTGGACTAGCCACTAGGGCTTGGGTACCCAGGGACAGTAACTGGTAGGGATAGGCCTGTGCACAGAGCCATAGGTAGATAGTAAAGTGATAAGCTAATTAACCTGATTTCCCCCTGTCCTTGTTATACCCCCCCTAAATAAATCAGAGCTGCTTGTTTCAGCAAAGTTATACTGCCTGAGGTATTTGTCTATGTTAAAGTACTGTACTGTGATTGTTGCACTGTATCTTATTTCACAGGAGGTCCCAGTGCGGAACTAGTCCTGGGGTAAGTGTATACTGTGAAGGTAATTCTGATATATTGTGTGGGCCACTAGTGGGAAGAAAGGGGTTGCAGTGTCCCAGAGGGCTGTGACCAAGTAAGTTTAACTATTGCAAACCCCGACCTCTGGGTGGAGGCACCCGCCATTGGATCCAGGCCCTCAACCTGTTAGTGGCAAATCAGGCAGGGTAGTAGCCCCTGGGATAGCGCCATCTAGGGGTTACATCTAGTTCTTCTGTTTTCTGCCTTGGCAAAAAGTATTTGAACCCTCAACAATTCCAGTAAAGGTAAGGAGTCTCAGAGGAAGAACCAAGAGTCACCTTGACCCTTAAGACCTCGTAAGTACATCAGTTTGTATTGGTTGTATTGTATTGGTTGGTGAGTTTGTTACCTCCACCTTAGGCATAGGACAATCTGCCTGCATTTATTTTCATTTCTTTTACTGTGACGTTTTTTTACTTGCGTCAAAGAAATTATTTTCTGCTTTGCACTGCTGTTCAGAAAAATTGTAACTGTATTTTAAATTGTGACTGCAGTTTAAAACTGTAACTGTCTATTCATTTTAATGCCAAAACTGCTTTGTTAACTTGGAACATTAATATCAAAAGTAAAAGTATTTTCTAACCATGAACCCTGACTTGAGTTATGCTTCTCAATTCAATATCATAAAACTTAGAGCACTAAGTTTAGAAAAAGATAACCTAAAAATTAAGTCAGAATTAGATTTCTGCTTCATTGGTCACGCTGGTACTCTTAAGGTAACAGTCCCAGGTTACATAGAAGCATCGAAACACAGAAACATAGAATTTGGCAGATAAGGACTGCTTGGCCCACCTAGTCTGCCCATTTCCCTACCTAATGAATAAGCTGCAGATCTTAGTTAACCAACAGCCTGTTTCTTCCTACCCACCACTAGAATTGCCTTATGTCTGTCCCATGCATTCTTGAATTCCCCCACTGTTTTTGATTCCACTACCTCCTCAGGAAGGCTGTTCCATGTATCCACAGCCCTCTCTGTGAAAAAATACTTCCTCATATTACCTCTAAGCTGTCCCCCCTCTATCTTCAAATTGTGCCCCCTTGTTCTTGCACATCTCTTTTTCTGAAAGATGCTGCTACCCTCTTGGACTTTGTTGATTCCCTTGTGGTACTTGAAAGTTTCTGTCTCCCCTCTTCTCTCCTCGAGGGTATACATATTAAGCTCCTTTATTCTCTCTTCGTATGTCTTCTGGTGTAGACCCTACAATATTTGAGTTGCCCTTCTCTGGACAGCTTCCATCCTATCTATGTACTCATGGAAATGGGGTCTCCAGAATTGCATACAGTATTCCAGATGGGGTATCACCAGAGTCTATACAGAAGGATAACAACTTCCTGTCTTCTACTAGTGATGCCTCTCCTATACATCCCAGTATCCCACCAGCCCTCCTTACTGCCTTCTCACATTGCTTGCCCACCTTAAGGTCATCTGATATGACTACCTCCAGGTCCCTTTCCATTTTTTTTGTTGTTAGTACCTCGCCCGCCATTGTGTACTCTTCTTCTGGGTTTTTGTTTCCCAGGTGCATTACTTTGCACTTCTTTGCATTGAATCTAAGCTACCATACATTTGACCATTCCTCCAACTTTGCCAAGTCCCTTTGCATCCTTTCCACCCCACCTTCTGTATCAACCCTGATGCAGATCTTTGTGTCATCTGCAAAGAGACATACTTTTCCTTCCAGTCCGTCTGCAGTATCACTTATAAAGACATTAAAGAGGACCGATCCCAGTACTGAACCCTGCGGTACTCCGCTAGTAACCCCCCTTTCTTCAGAGTGGACTCTGTTAACTGTTGCTATTTACTGTTACCCTCTGCATGCGGGTTATATTCACATGTTTAATTGTACAGATTTTCTATGTCCAGAACTACTACATTAATATTTGGGTTGGTGTTTCTTGGACTCTGATAGAGGACGGTGGTGTAAGATATATGATTGTCCCAGACACAAACTCACAGATGGATTTAAAGTATATGTAAGAATATTTGAGGAACTAGGAAAGACCCATTGTCCACTGATACATAATCATGCCCATAAAGGAACATTTGATGTTAATGAGCACAGCACCTTTGTGGACCGAGGCCAAATAGTCTTGGTCAGTCAAGTGTCAGATAAGATAATTGTAGCAGGTGGTCTAGAACATGACACAGGAACCACCCTGCCAACTTTCTGTGTCTTCACTCCCAAGAAACTTTATCTTGATCTAACCCAGTTAGTGGATGATTTACAAAGACACAGAACCCTACTAATGGACGACTGGGAGGACTGCTAGTCTCCGAAGGTCACAGTGAAAGCCATGTACATGAGACTGAGCAAGGAAGTTATATTGGAGAGCCAGAGGACACTCTATATAACTCAAGTGCTTGTGCAAAGTAGTTGGCCAGTCCTAGCTCTTAAGCTGCTTGAGCTACTAGGTCAGTGTGATGAATGAAAGAAAGAAACTTTCCAAGATGACCCGAGGTAGTTGAAACTCTGAACCATCTCTAGGGGGCATTTTGAGAGTTCACTATGTGTAATTGGTTGGATTGCCAGTTATGGGGAGGCAAACAGCATAGTTTTATTTTGTAGTTTAATAGGAGCTTAGAGTTGATGAACCAGGACTGGTGGCAGCGAAATTAAGTTACATTTGTTTTTCCTGCATTACTAGGTCCGATTGGAGTGCCAAACTGCATCATCAGTATAGAGGAGGACCTTGTACAGACATGCTCGGTGGAGGTGATTCAAGAACAGGCTGAAAAGCAGGGTCCCAGAATTGACACCTGGGGTACCCTGTAATTACAGCCCAGCGTTCGGGAGGAAGGGATATCAGCGATTTTCACTTGTGCCCTCTTGGAGATGTAACTTCTAAACTAGCACACAGTTTTGGGAGAGAGTCCCAAGTGGGTTAACCAGTCCAGTAGAAGTTCATGGCGGACCATGTCGAAGGCCTTGGTGAAGTCAATATTAGTCGCCTCCACCAACTGGCCCCAGTCAAGAACATCGTGGATAGTAGCCTGTGAACTCCACCAAGGCAGTGGTGGTGCTGTGTTGTTTTTGGAAGCTTGCTGCTCTAGGCATAGCAGATGATATTTGTCAAAGTGGTCAATGAGCTGGTCATAGACAATTCATTCTAGTGCTTTTGAGAGAGGGGGGAGAATAAAGATCGGCCTATAATTGACATGTCTTGCTCTATCCTCACTTTTGAAGATGGGGTAACCACAGCCTTCTTCCATGCCTGAGAGAATTTGCTGTTAATGAGCGAGAGGTTCAGGATTCTGATAAGGGGTGGTAGTACCTCATCTAGTGTTAAGGCAATGAACTTGAGATCAAGCCATCACTGCCCACTCTAGTTTCCCAAAGACTTGTGAGAGGTATTTTTTTGCTTTGGTCTGGGAGATCATTTTAAAGTGGAAAGGTGGCGGGGCCAGCCAAGAAGACCGACAGGTTGAGGGGTCTGAGACGTCTGGGGTAGAAAGAAATGAGGGGAGCACGCTACTTAGGTCTATAAAGCCCTATTACAGGTGATGGCTATAGTTACAGGGTTCTGGGTTGTTGTACCATTTAGACTGAGTAGGGTTGAGGGATTTGTTGGGTTTACCAGTGAAGGTCTTCAACTTATCCCAGAATTTGTGGCTATCTCCCCAGTTGCTAGACAACTCATTCTTAAAGTAGTGACTCTTTCCTAAGCAAATAGCCCTTGTGCAGTTATTTCAAGCAGTTTTGTAGCTCTGGAAGTCTATGGAGGAGCCAGTATTTCTGGTTTTGTCCAGAGATTGTCTGTTAGTTTCATCTGCTCGAGGAGGGCCGGGTGATGCAGGACTTACAACACCCCTTGGTTTGCGCTGACAGGAGGGCATAAATATTACAGACCATAGTGAAGGTCTGGATGAAGTGATTGAGTGCAGAATCGATGTCATTAGTTGCCAAAAGATATGACCAGTCCAGTTGCAACAGGTGCGCTCTGAAAGAGGCCAGCTGCTCTTTTTTTAGTACTATGGAAGTGTGTGTTTTAGTAGGGGTTCTGGGGGATTTATTCGACCAGGTACAGATTATAGGTGAATGATCACTGATAGAGTCAGGGAAGACAACTGGGTGGGTAACTCTTTTGGGCTGATTCATAATCAGCCAGTCCAGCAGTGAACTGGAACCGGTTCGATAATTCCTTCTCGTGGGAGAGTCTGCTAGCTGTGACATGTGTAGGGAGGAGATAGCATCTTTGTACGGTGCTGCATCAGGTGAATGTCAGTTGATGTTGAAGTCACCTAAGACAAGAACCTCTGAGTTCTGGTCCAGGTTGGAGAGGTAGTTGAGAGTTTTGGTGAAGCCTGTTGATTGCTCTTGGGGGGTATGCATACCGTAACAATTGTTAGACCTTTGCTGCGAGTACCTAGCATAAGTTTAATTGCCAGCATTTGTACATTTGTGCTGGTGGAAGAGCATGGGAAGACACATCCTAGGATGGTGTCCTTGGTATAAATGACACAACCCCAACCCCACTTCCCAATCCTATCCAGCCTGAAGGAGGTATACCCTTCCAGCTGAATGGCCATGTCTGGAATTCTTGGTGAGAGCCACGTTTCTATAATGGAGAGTACATCGGGTTTACATTGCGATACCCAGACTTGTAATGAGTCAAATTTAGCCACGAGGCTGCAGATGTTAATGGATGCTATTGTCAAGCCACCAGATCTCTTTATGTAGGGAAGAGGGAAGAAAGGCAATTTTGTTGTTTTTGTTTGTTTACAAAGACACATATATGAATGTCTGTAAAGCACCGAATATACTTATTTCTGGGCTGTTTCCTTCCCCCAGAGTTCTTTACATTAGTTCCCAGTTCTCCCATCTGCTTCAGTGCACTAATGCTTGTGGGTACCAAAACAGTTGCTTGAAACAGTGCTCCTAAACACACACTGTATGCTCAGACTGTGTGTCTCAGTGATCTCATCATTTCTGATGAACAGAAACCTTTTCAGGGCTTGGCAGTGTCTCTCATTAACACCCTGGGTTTCAGCTGGACTAGCAGGACTCCTAGGCTTCAGTCAGCTGTTTGCAGTAAAAATGTTATAAATACATCACAGAAAAAAAGGCCTTCGGCGAACACTGAAGCATAACAGAAGAAGTGCAAGTCTGCTGTAGCTAATACAGTAGGTACGAAACAGTTCACTTTTTTGAAGGACCATTGCTTGAATACACTGTAGTGTCTCAGATCTGGAACAAAAAAATACGCATTTTCCTTTGGGTTACAGGGCTGTAGGTTACTATGAATCTTTCCTCATTAACACAAGAGGAGAAATGGTGTCCTAGAATGTCTCCTAATACACAGGAGAAAGAGTTGGCAGAAGCCTTTTCTGCTGGAAGCAGGTGCACTGCAGCATAAGCTGCCGAATGAACAGCTCTCAGGCGCTTACTGTCGGTCAATGCACTATAGTAACCCCAGCCTGCAGAGCTGGAGGAAGAGGATTTTGATTGACTCTGTGCTGTTGCTAGGATACAGAGGGGGACTTAAAAATGAGCTGGAAACAACAGTACAAACTTGGTGTAGCCATATGCTTGCCTGGGAGCAGATGTTTTTTTTTTTTTGTAGTTTTCAAGGGATCAGTCTTGTCTTTGTCTCTTTAAGCATAGTTGTGCACAAAAAAGTAGAATGGAAGCATCTGTCAGCACAGGTCACAGACTTGTGGGGTCGGATCTTCAAAGCCGTGTCCAATGTTCACACTGTGACATTTTCGAAAGGCTACTCTGGGCTTGATGAACATGAGGGGGAATTGCAATGGATTCAGGCGCTGGAGTCAAAGTCAGTTGGGGATGTAGTATGGTTCATCTCCCCGCCGTATCAATCCTCATCTAAGCTTCTGTCACTGCCTCTGACATACCTGTCGCCATCTGGGGGCGCTCCATGATTTTGCGAGGTCTCCAGGCAGCACTCAGAAGGCTGTGGTGGGGTTTGGGGGCTGCAATAGACTGCTTCTCTTACCCCGTCAGCCTATGCTAGTGCTCCAGAAAACTCTAAATAAGCCCAGACCATCATTTTGTGGTCTGGATGGCTTAGGTTCAGAATGGGAAGTGTGTCAGTAGTTGCACGCATGCTAGTGTAAACTGTGTAAGACAAGCTTGTGAAAATAAGACTTTGGATTCAAAAGTGGTGAGCAAAACACAAATGCATCCCAGAGATGTACTTGCATCTAGGACTTCAAGAAGCCCTGGCATTGGCAAAGGCTACCACCAAGAAAAGTTTGTGGGTGGGGATCTGAGGCTCAGCTGTGGAAAATCCAAATGATTTTAGTGGCAGTGCTGCCTAGTGGTTAGAGCACTGAACTGCAAGCCCAGAAATCTGTAATTCAAGTTCTAATGCAGCTACTGCATTGCTTTTTGACTGGCAGGGTAAGGATTAATTGGGAGGGGCTTAAGCTTATCTTGTCTAGAACCGGCAGAGTTGGGAACATGATCGAGACCTTATGATACCTTCGAGGCAGCATTAACAAAGGTCGACATAAGGCATCTTTTGCAAAAGTGAAAAGAGAAACACCAGAGAGCACAACTACAGATTGGGGACAGGAAGGAGGCCAGAAGGCACTTTTCATAGCAAGTGTGGTGGCAGGATGGAATACACTGCTAAAGGGTTTAGTAAATCACAGTACAGTCGGGGAGGGATAGATTTAAGGGAGAGGTTAGGGTGACGGGGTGAGGGCAGAGCAACATGTAGCATCGTCGTGAGCTGTGCATCGAGCAGACTCGATGAGACCTTCAGGCCTTCTTCTGTTGTCCATTTGTATATTCATATTAGGAGTTCGTTTGGAGCTGAAAGAGAAGAAGATGGAAGTTCTACATGTAACCCCTGCAAATGGGGGTTCCCTAAAAGACTTCCAGGAGCTTGCTGAATGCTCCAAGCCTGAATGGTGTTTGGCGTTTAGCCATTTATCAGTGAGTGTTTTTAGAACCTCTGGTACTGTCTCTTTAAGAGCTGTCTGCTTGCAGACATAATTAGTTTGTATGGGGACTGTGTGTTTCTTTGATTGAGTACCACTCAAGCTGCTGCCAATTCACTCCATTTTTGCAGTCACTAGGAGTGCAAAGGGAACCTATCTGAAAGATGTAACTGTTTGCCAGAAATCATTTACAGTAATAATGAAATTACAGTTTGTCTAACCTGCTTTCTTTTGCAGTCAGAACTGTGTCTGCTAGTTCCCCATTCTAGTTTTGAACTGCTGAACTGGACCAATCAGTGTGGGGTAAGCTAGCTCTAAAATGGTGCCTTGGACGAATCAGAACTTGGACTCATAATCTGAGCCAGCCACAAGAGGATTGTATGGGTAGTGACTCTGGGAGATGTAGTTTAGACTTCAGTGCCTTTTTGGACCAACAGCAGCAGTCTATTGTGAGTGACAGCCAATCCAGTCAAGAACTGGGAGGAACTCAAAGGAAGTGCCCGGTTTTGTCGGTTGGAGTTTCAGTTGAGCTTTGGCAGTGAAGAAGGAAGGAGCCCTGTGCTTTTCAGTGTACAGTTTTAGTCAAAAACGTGTGTAAGGCCCAGAGTTCGGTCTGCAGCTTGTGTAACAGCTTGTTAGGACTGAATCCGTCCTGTGAAAAGAATCAAAGGATTCTGAAGAGTAGAAACCAGGCTCACCCTGTAGAAGACTGGAGGAATTGCTGAAAATTGCACCTCGGTCTGTCAGGAACTGAAACTGCTGTGTGTTCTCCTGGTATGTGCAGTAATGCGATCGGATACAGATGCAGCCTGCCTGGTATAGTGCTTTTTTATATGGATGTGTGAAGAGGTTTGTGTACCTCAAGTGAGCCTGCTGACATTGAAGGACCCTGTCTTATTTGGAGGTCGTGAGTACTAATTCAAGGTCGCTCCCTGTTGAATTGCCACATTAAATCCAAATGGAATTACTGTACTGCTGACTGTTTAATTCTCCTTTTCTCTGTGTGAAAGGCCCTACCAGCTGCCACGGTTTGGACTAGCCACTAGGGCTTGGGTACCCAGGGACAGTAACTGATAGGGATAGGCCTGTGCACAGAGCCATAAGGTAGATTATTAGAGTGATAAGCTAATTAACCTGATTTCCCCCTGTCCTTGTTATATCCCTCTAAATAAATCAGAGCTGCTTGTTTCAGCAAAGTTATACTGCCTGAGGTATTTGTCTATGTTAAAGTACTGTACTGTGATTGTTGCACTGTATCTCATTTCACAGGAGGTCCCAGTGCCGGAACCAGTCCTGGGGGTAAGTGTATACTGTGAAGGTAATTCTGATATATTGTGGTGGGCCACTAGTGGGAAGAAAGGGGGGTTGCAGTGTCCCAGAGGGCTGTGACCAAGTTAGTTTAACTATTGCAAACCCTGACCTCTGGGTGGAGGCACCCGCCATTGGATCCAGGCCCCTCAACCTGTTAGTGGCAAATCAGGCAGGGGTAGTAGCCCCTGGGATAGCGCCATCTAGGGGTTACATACAGACAAAAAGGGAGCTATCCTTAGGGCTGGACTCCTTTGGCCCCAGACAGGTTGTGGGTCATAATATGTATTAAGGGAAAGGGGAAATTGTTTAACCAGGAAAGGCACATGTGCAAGAGATGGGGGTGGGAGAAAACGGGGGGTAAAAGCCTAAAAATGTGTATCGAGGGGGAAAAAAATCTTCTGGGTGCTGCTGTAGTAAAACCTTCTGGGATAATTTATTTACCTATCTGAGGTTCTGTACCTCATTTATAATGGGGTCCTGCTACTACATTCAGTAGTTTTATACCTGAGTGGGACAGAAGTGCACTTTACAAAAATTAAAATACAAGGCATTAGATGAAAGAATTATAGACAGGAAAAGGTTGGGATATGATCTTTATTTATAAAGTGCTTTTCCAGAGCTCAAAGTGCAGTACAGTACAAATACAAATCATAAATAGTACTTATAAACAGGGAATAAATCCAAGCACAGGAATATAATTCAGGCTCAAGCAGATTGCCGCAGAGTTGTCAGAGCTATCAATCTCCTGAAAAGGCCTGTTTAAGCGGCCAAGTCTTTAACTGTGATTTAAAACAGAAGTAATAGCTAGCCAGCAAAAACATATCATCCTACGTTTTTTTTAGCAGTAATGTATTCCTGATAACTTTATATGCTTTATACAGGTATTTTAAATTCAATCAGCTGTGTTAAGACTGTTTAATTACAACTTTTGTAATTTGCGTGGATCTACAATAAAGATGGCAGCCCCCAGCAACATGAGCCTGTGGGATTTGGTGCCTTCGAAATAAAATTGCCTTGCCTTCAAGAATCTTCTCCTCAGACATCACACACTGACTGCTTGTACTGTATTTATAATGCAGATATGTCATGGTGCTGCCAGCATGCAATTCTGATTGCCAACAGCACAATGCCACCCTGATCTGCTTACATCCGTGGTGGTGGACCTGGCAAAAGAACAATAACTTTTAAGAACTTCAAAGTCCTCTTTCTTGCCTTTGGAATGAAATAATGCAAAAGTAAACTCAGATATATGGATGTTGGTTTCTCCTAACTGCCAATCAAATTATTTAATTTTTGTTAACTAGTACTGCTGCTTCAAAACTTTCCACTGGAGAGGCAAAATGGATGGATTTTTGCACAGTATTCCAAAGTCTCTGTGCAGCTTCAGAAAATGCTCAGTCCCCAGCAAATTTTAATCTTGGGACTAACAGAAGCCCTTGGGTATCCAAGCAGAGAACACTGGTGCCACGATAATCCTCCTGATGGGTTGCCAGTAGTTTGCAAAGGTACAGGGGGCCCAGTCCATAGATGGCCTTGTATATCAGCAAAAGGATTTCAAATTCAGATGCTTTGTAAACCAGCAAACGAATTGAAAATTCAGAATGCCATCTAATCAGCAGCCAGTGCAACTCCCGCAGTGCAGGAGTGATTTGATTAAATCAGGATATACCAGCTAACAGTCTGGCTGCCGACTTCTGAAGTAACTGAAGATGGCAAAGCTGAGTAGTTGGGAAACCATAATAGAGTGGGATACATTAGCCAACTTTTGAAGTAATGAACCATTGCACTCCTCAGGCGCTCAGTGAACTCCCCATGACCCACAGTATCAGATACTGATGATAAGTCAAGGAGAATCAAACAGAAAAATCACCCCGATCTTTCACCAGTAGCAGGTCATTCATGATCCGGATCAAAGCAGTCTCCATTCTGTAGCATGAACAGAAACTAAACTGGAGAGGATCATACAGTTCAGATTTCTCCAGGTGTTCTTACACTGTATAAATGTGGACAACAGCTAGTTAACGCTTAATTTACACTCAGACAGGATGTCTTTAAACCCACATTTTTGCCCAATACAAAGATATGTTCTTATTTAGAAGACTTTTATAGTTATATACTATGTATTTCTTCAGTTTCTTTCATCTGTATGTTTTATGGCTATTCTCAGGGAAGAGGCTTATCTATTCTGTGATATTTGACTTTGGCATACCTTTCTTGTGATGGAACTCTTCTTTATTTGGATCCATGCTGTTTTTTAAAAAGCAGTTTAAGCCAATGGGATTTTTAACACTTTTTTTCCTGTTTTTTTTTATGTATGATGTGAACTTTAAAAAAGTGTATTCTTCCAAAGCAACTCTTATTTTTCTGATGAAGGATTCCATGTACTCTGAAAGCTCAAGTACCTATTTTCTTTTTTTTTTTTTTTTTTCCCATATCTATTTTATGCTCCTTGCGGAGCTGGCAGGCAGCTTCGGCCCTTCCCTTGGAGGGGCTCACTTTCCAGTCACCAACACTCCCGCGTCTGACCTTGCCCCTCCGTGACAGGGCCTAGGGCAAAGTGCATCAACTTCACCCCTCCTCAGGAGACCAACATCCAGACTCTGGGGGCTGGCACGGCACCGTGGGGCCGCCGCCCAGGCCTGACGGCTCCATTTCCCGTTTCTGCCTCCCTTGCCACGGTTGCTTGTGCGCGTGGTGGCACACATGTACAGCAGCGATCTGTGGCACCCTCCTATGCTGGCCTCTGCTCAGGGGCAGCTTTGCAGTGGGCATGACTGGGTCCCTACCGGAGATGAGAGCTGCCCCACGGCTGCTCAGTCCATCTCCTGGCCTCCCCGGCAACCCTGATGGCCCAGGCTGTTCCCAACCCGGGTGGCCGATGTGGCGCGGGTGTGGCATCCAGTGCCTCAACCCTCAGCACCACCAGGCCGACGCACCTGTTTTTGTTTTGTGACATCTGTGTTGGTCCAATAAAAGGCATTAAATCATCTCTTTTTTTTCTGGATCCAGGTGTTCCTGTCAGACAAATTGCCACCACTTTACCTATTACCTTCCCTAAAAAGACAGGTTAGAGATAGGCCTGTAGTTTGTGAGATTATCCAGATCTTAATGAGGGGCCTCACAATGGCCCCTTTAAGGGTCAGGAAAACATTCTCAAAGAAAAATTCACTGTCTCCACAAACACAGGCACTAGCATCTGCCAGCCCACCTTTACTCAGTGGAAGGGGGCACGGTCTAAGATGTAAGTGGACTGGCATATTCCTGAGAGCACCTAGCTGATTTCTACATAATTAGCTGGCTGAAGGCCTAGCCACAGCTCCTGAGATTCAGTTACCTCAATTCCAAGAGCACTGCCCTAATGACCATCACTGGAGGAGGAGGAGATATTGCACCTTATCTTCGCAGTCAACTAAACAAAACTCTGACTTGGCTCGCCATAGACGTCTTCTTGAAAACAACTTCCACACATGCTTCAAATCTCAAGATGCCACACAGCAATTGAGAAAAATGCACTCTTTGTTACAGAATAGAAGTCTCAGATCCAACCCATGGATACAGTATAGGACAGTGATCACTAAGCACTGTCCTTTACTCTCAGAGCTCTGTCTGTCTGTCTTTCCCTCTCTGATCCTCCAGGCCTCACTCACTCTGAGACTAAAACGTTCCAAGGTAAAATGCATTGAGCTTCCATGATTGCACAGGCCTGGCCCATGCCATTTCCATGGGTAGCTCTCATGCTTTCAGGGTTCCTTGGCATGTCCTAAAATCCTCCAGAACTAAAGACATGCATGTTAGTTTGTGCCCTGTATGGGAGCTTGACCCGAAGGTCAGTGGCATTCATCTCATCAAGCCTGCTGGTAATCTGAATTCTTTCTAAGTTAAAACCAGCTCTGACTGGTTTGTTCATCCAGTTTTGCCCCAGAGATTCCTGACCTAAAAAGCTAGCATTGAAGGCTGCCCAACTAAGCACACTTAAAGGCTATTAGAGAGAGTTAAGTCATTGTATTTCCCAGTTTCAGTTTCAACAGACCTGTGACAATTTAACCTTTTGAATGTAGTATTTTAACATATACAAATCAATCCTTTAAAATAATATGAATAAAAATAATGTACATGTGAAGGCACAAATCTGTTACAGTGATATCCAGCCACATCCAAGATATTTTAGGGAGTGAACTTCCTTAAGGTGTGAGCCATTCAGTCTTGTGAAGGAGGGGATCGGCTTGAGCCGGGATGGCCATTGCCTGATGCCAAAGCCGATGACAGCCATTTGTTTGGTATCAAGGGAGAACTAGTTAGCAAAAAACTAGAGTTGAACATTGTCACAGATCTGCAGCAGCTGTGATTCCAACTCGGGGACTGAGGGTCTGTAAGCAAAGGACACTGTGTCCTAAGCATACATATGAATGTGCAAGGAGGCGCAGGCCTCAGTGAGGTCATTAAGGAACATTTATAGTAGTATGGGAGCCAAAACAGAGTCGTGGGGAACACCTAAAAGGATCACAGTAGAGGAGGGGCAGTGAGGGGGACAGGATAGGGCCAGGATTGCTTGGGCCATGTCAGCAAGCTAGGAGATGATCCAGCTGACCAAGAGGTCAGAGAGACCAGACCTATTAAGTTTGTCAAGGAGGATGTAGTGCACAGTGGTGTTAAGGGTCCTGACAAGGGCGGAAAAGATTGCTGAGACCTAGTAGCTCAGTGTCTCAGTAGGCAGCACAGTTGCATCTGGGGCAGGAAGATCAGAGAAATGTGGATTCTAGCTCTACACTTGGTAAGTGGGATAATACATATAACTGGCACTGTAATGCAGTACGGAGGTGGTGCTCTGCTGTTGAGGTGTTGTCCTTTGGACGAGAAGTTAAACTGAGGCCCCCTCTGCCCACCCCTGGTCACTGTCCAGGTGGAAGTAAAAGATCTCATGGCATTTATTGAAGAAGAGTAGGAACATTTTATTGAGTAAAATAAAACAAATACAATCAATAAACCATCAACGTAATCATGAAACAATGTTAGTAAGTCAAACAAGGAACACGTCAGATAGCAGGATAATCAAAAACAATTAGAACAGGATTGAAAAAGAAAAAAGATCCAAAAACTTACATATTAACCTATCCCAGTTCTGTCGGTTCCCTGGATTATTTTAGTTATCCATTTCCAAAAAAAAGGCCAAATGTACTTTCATCTAGTTTCTCAAATTGTACATGTACACTCTTAATCTCCTGCATTGTTTTTAAATAAATGCAGTCCATAGTGTTATATGTATGCTGCAGAGAAAATTGGTAATGATTAATCCAAATTACCCATTTGGAGCAAGACAAAAATCACACACAGAGTAATAGGGTGCCATTTCATCCATTTTCATGGATAGTACCCTTTAAATAGAGTTTCATAAGTTAAAAGAATGGTACAAATTATTTTCCTTCTTACTGTTCAGCAGCTAAGTCCCAAAAACTTTAAATGTAGAAGCAACTAAAACAAGCATTTGTCAGTGCGAATGTTTGCTTGCTGGCATTAGCATTGGTAGTGTAGGAGTTACAGAGCTGCATAATAGGAATGGCAGTGAAGTATTGAACTGAAGCCAACCCCATCACCACCCTGCAGATAGTGACAGGCATTGGGGTGTGCCTTTGGGTCATCAGGCATAATGGGCACGCCATTTCACCACACCCTACCGTGCAGACACCGACAAGTGTCACGGTGTGCCTTGGGGTCTTTGGCCCTTATGCTCACCCCATTCCATCAGGAAATATTATGAGATGGGTGTGATATAGGAGAATGGGGTGAACTTTGGGGCCGAGGAGTCCAAGGCACACCTCAATGCCTCTCAGTGGCTGCAGGGTGTGGGTGGAGGTGGGGGTGGAATGGTATGAGCATTGCAGGTGACAATCCCAAGTCACAGCCCTGATGCCTGTCATTCTCTACAGGGTGGGGCGTTAATGGTCGGAAACCCTAACGCCTCAGGCATTCGTTGGTATTTTCACTCCAAATTTGCAACATGGGTTTTTTGTGACCCCCACCTCATGAACAGTGGCAATATCAGTTTGTTAGCGGAAAGCTGCTTTTGCACAGTGACTACGGCATTTGTCACCACAGGTGCAAAAACACATTCTGAACAGGATGTGAAAAATGACAGCTGTACTGTTCATGGGGAGATGTAAAAAATGGCAATGTTGAAACTCTGCAGTGAAAATATTTAAAAAACTGGTGAAGTCACAAGCGTGCATAGAAACTGTGCAACGTGCACCCGTAATGTAATTAGTTTGGGAATTGTTTACAGCAGATTGTCAACACAGGCATTTTAGGACCTCCGGTCATGAACAGTGTCACTGTGATTTTCTTTATCTGTCCCGAACAATGATTTCCCACAGCGACCACGCATTTCTGTGCTGAAAGTGTGAAAACACATTTTGGCCATGTTGTAGAAAATGACAGCTGTACTGTTCATAAGGAAGTGTGGAAAAATGCCACTGGTGAAAATTTGGACTGAAAATATTACAAATTCATGAACTTACAAGGGTGCGTGGAAACTGCGCAATGCTCACTCGTAACACAGTCCTTTTTAGGAATTTTTTCACCAAAGTTTCAAAATAGCCATTTTAAGACCTCTGCTCATGAACAGTGTCACTGTGATTTTCTTAATGTGTCCCATACATTGATTTCGCATACAGCTGCGCCATTGTGCTTCAGCAATGAGAAACATGTTTTGGGTAAGATGTGAAAAATGACAGCTGTACTGCTCATAAGGAGGTGGTAAAATGACAGTGTTGAAAATCTGGAGTGAAAATATTGAAATTCAGAACTTATGAACGTACGTAAGATCAAGCGCAACAAACGCTAGAAACAGTATTTTTGGAATTTTTCACCACATTTTAACATAGCCATTTTAACACTTCTGCTCATGAACAGTGTGACTGTGATTTTCTTAATGTGTATACATTGAGTTCGCACACCGATAGCCATTATGCGCTGCATGCTGAAACACATTTGGGTGAGAAGTGAGAAATGATAGCTGTACTGCTCATAAGGTGGTGTGGTAAAATGGCAGTGTTGAAAATCTGGAGTGAAAATATTGAAAATTCACGAACTTACGAGCGTGCGTAGGAACAGCGCAACGCATGCTCGTAAAATAGTCATTTTGGGGAATTTTTTCACCAAATTTTTAACATAGCAATTTTAACACCTCTGCTCATGAACAGTGTCACTGGTGATTTTGCTTAATGTGTCCCAAACATTGATTTCGCACACCGACTGCGCCATTGTGCACTACATGCACGGAAACACATTTTGGGTGAGATGTGAAAAATGACAGCTGTACTACTCATAAGGAAGTGTGGTCAAATGGCAATGTTGAAAATCCGTAGTGAAAATATTGAAAATTCGCGAACCTATGAGCATGCGTAGGAACAGCGCAATGCACGCTCGTAAAACAGTAATTTTTAGGAATTTTTTCATCAAATTTTCAACATAGGCTTTTTGAGAGCCCACCTTATGAACATTGGCACTGTCATTTCGTTAATCGGTCCCGAATGGTGATTTTGTAAAGTGACCATGAAATCACCCTTTGGGCCCGATTAATGCCATGACAGTGACAGAATTCATGAGGAGGGGTCCAAAAAACCCCATGTTGAAAATTTGGTGCCAAAATTCCCAAAAATGCCTGAGATATGCAGCAAAGTTGAAAAAACCCTATTCATTACATTATACAGCTTACCGGCATTTCCTCAGTTCACGGTCGGCTTTGAAGAGTGCAGACGTATTCCTGGTCCACCAGAGATCATCGCACCGAGCTCCGGAGGTAAGTATGGGGTGAGGTGGGGGTGTGGGGAGCCAGGGTGCGCAGTGGGTGGGCGCGGGTGGAAGGGGGGGTGAAGACAGCAGCGAGGGAAGGTTTTTCAGTTTTTTTATTTTGACTACGTGGGACGTTTGCCACGCTGGGGTGGGCTCCCAGCGTGGCAGCTGGAAAGGCTGTGGGGGGCAGTGGAGCTGATGGGATTGGGCACTCCCGTCGGCCATCAGGACCTGTTGCCCACGCTGGGTGGGCTCCCACTGTGGCACCCGATAGTCTGGGGGGGACAGTGAGCCGAGCGGGGGATTGAGCACCCGTCAGCCATACAGATTGCGGGGAAGCAGTAGAGCTGGCCAGGGGATTGGGCACCCTGTCAGCAATCCAGTGTGTGCATGGGAGGTAGGAGCGCATGAGCACGCAATGTCGCGCGCATGTGTGTGTGTGTGTGTGTGGGGAGGGGGAGCGCTGCTCACTCAAGCAGTGCTCTCCCTTTCAACTGTACGGCACTGCATTTTGGATCATCGCACTATGTTTCTTGCACATGCGTGCAAGCAAACATAAAAATTAATGGTTCATGGTCACCAATTGCTGATGTCATGTTTTCCTCAGTCAATATCTATCTTGTATGGATTTATGATTCTAAGCAATCCTTACATTTAGTTTATCATGGCTACGTAACCATAATCTTTCCAACATTTTCTTAGGAACTTTTTTGTTTTGTTTTAATAAGCTGATTTTTTACATTCAAGTCTGTATTCCCTTGAGTTATGCTATGCTGTTATAATTTACTTGGACGCCTTTGAGAAAGTCATCTGAACAAAATAAATAAATTAAATAAAATAAATGAATGAATACTAAAACAAGTGAGCCAGAGAAATGGCTACCAAAATGTGTAACTTTTTTCATAGTAATTTGTACTATTTGTGTAACTTCTAGTTACCAGATATAAATATTTTGATATATGCCTGTTAGGCACAGTTGTAGTTTAAGTAACAGTTGGAGCATATAACAGACCTCCTTTCCCAAGTCTGCAGGAACACTTGTAGTTTAGGATGCAGTTGCAAGACCCACATTTGGTCTTTCTAGGCCAGACGGTACAGGAAATATATTGGCAAAAAATAAGGAACTAAAAAAGAAAACTATGAATTGGCTCATTCTCAGACCTCCTAATTTAACTGCTTGGCAAGTAATAAACCTTTTATTGGGATTGAATCTGCTTCCCTGTAATGCCTGAAAAAATGCACTAAGAACTGTCACATCTAAAGTGATTGTCAAAGGATATAAGTAGCTAGTATATAAAAAGCCTGACACTAAGTGTGTCTTTTATTTATTGTTTCTTGTTTATTGAACATTTCGGGTTTACAACCTTTACATAGATACATAGACAGTGTCGGCAGATAAAGTCAGACACTCATTTCCAAAGGCACTATGTCATGAACAAATATACAACAGATAGGTCAACATACACAATTTGAGTACATAAAATGTGTTACAGGAGCTAAACAAGGAAACAGGAATTCAGTTTTGCCAGGACATAGGCTAGACAGTGTCAAAAGTACAACTAGGTATTGAGAAAGCAGGATCTACTCTTAAAATGTATAGTAGTGATGGAGCTGGGGGTGGTAGGAGTATAATCTGTTGTCGGGAAACAAGGGATTATAGGTAGTTGCAGCTATTGTTGGTCTCTGGGTGATCATTGAGGAGGGTTTTAAAAGGGCCGAGTTTGGCTTCGGATGTAATGGGTTATGGGGGTAGTGTTCCTCCAGAGTGGGGCTCGGTAGGCAAAGGTTCGCTGACCAAGTGAGGTTCTGAGGCAAGGGATGAGAAATGGGATTTAACGGCATTACAGGTGATTTTCATAAGGGGTGCAGGTGTAAGGAAGGGAGCGAGCCGGGTGGGGTGGGGGACCCCAGGAGATCTTTTTAGCCATGAGGCAGGTGTGGTATTTGAGTCTGTTGTCGAAGTTGAGCCAGCTGGACTGCTGGTGGAGGGAACATGTGTGAGTGTTGCGGTCACAGTTTAGTATAGGGTGGCAGGCCTTGTTAAGGGTTACTCTAACTCTCTGGAGGGATGTGGTGTTGGCTGCACCATAAATTAGGATCCCCGTAGTCGATGAGGACAAGGACGGAGGAGGAGGTGGCAAGACAGAGGGCATCTGGGATGAGGCAGTGTTTGACCTGGTGGAGTTGGCCGATCCTGGTATTGACAGCAGTGCAGAGGTGATAAATGTGGCTGTGGAAGTTAAGAGCAGGGTCAATGTGGATACGTAGGTACTTGAAGGAGGTGACCTGGTCAAGTGGTTGAGACTGGGGGTTGAGGATACTGAGGGTGTGGTTCTTGTGTCGACTCTGGGAGTTGGCGAAAAGCATCACTTTTGTTTTTTTGTAGTTTAGGACAAGTCGGTGTTCTGTGAACCAGGATTCTGCTTCAGAGAAGGTTTTTTGGGTGATAGTTGGAGTCGCTGGGGGTCAGAGTGGGAAGTGAACAGGACTGCATCATCTGCGTACGGTATTAGTTGCCACGAGCAAGCCATGGGGAGGGTGTCGAGAAATAGGCTGAAGAGGAGGGGCCCGAGGATGGAACCTTGTGGGACCCCAGACCTGACTGGGAGGAAGGGGGGAGGAGGAGACAGCAGTGCCTATCCTGACTTGCTGTGTTCTTCCTGAGAGGTAGCCAGTGAACCAGTTAGTGGCTTCGGGAGAGAGACCGGAGTTGGTTAGTGCAGAGAGAAGAAGGGAGTGGTTAACTGTGTCAAAAGCTTTCAACAAGTCCACAAAGGCCGCCCCGGCGAGGTGGCCTTTGTCGAGTGCGGAATGAAGGGGGGACGTGAACTCCAGCAACGCAAAGGTGGTGCTGTGTCACTGACGGAAACATGCTGCTGCTGGCAGAGCAGGTTGTACTTAGTGAGATGTTTTGTCAATTGATTAGAAATTATTCTTTCCAGGGCTTTGGATAGTGGGGGGACGATAGAGATCAGACAGTAATTACCTGCATTGGAGTAGTCACCACCCTTGTGTATTGGTGTGATGACCGTAGCTTTCCAAATGGAGAGGAAGGCCCCAAGGCAGAGGGAGCAATTGATGATAAAGGTGAGGGGGTAGAGGACATTGTCGAGAGTGAGGCATAAAAGCTTGAGGTCGAGGGAGTCAGCGCTGAAGTGAGCATGCCCTAAGATCTTTAGTAGATAGGGTCTGGCTTCGGCAGGGGAGACCATCTTGAAGTGAAATGGAGGGGTAGTGTGGGGTGGGGTGGCCAGGAAGGGGAAGGGGGGGGTCGAAGAAATGGGGAGGAAGTATACCACTGAATTTAGAGAAGGAGGTATTCAGGATATCGGCTATGTGTTCAAGGTCAGTGATTGCAGTGTCGTTGCTAACGATGAGGGAAGAGGGGGCAGAGGTTTAAAATTCAGTTCTTTAAGATTGTCCCAGAACTTTCTTCCTGAGCCCCAGGTAGAAGTGAGGGAGGACTTGTAGTGTTTGGCCTTAGCTTTACGAGTCTCCGAGGTGCATTTGTTTCTCATGGCACGATACTTTTGCCTATCAGCCGGTCTGCCTGAGTCGAGGGTAAGTTGCCAGAGGGAGTCACATTTGCGCATCAAGTCCAAGAGGGCCTGGGAAATCCAGGAGGTGTGGTCCCCTTCATGACACATTTCACAAAAGGGGCAGATATGTCACAGGCAGAGATGAAAGCGGAGATAAAGTAATCAAGTGCCAAGTTGACGTTGGGAGTGTTATAGATGGGTGACCAGTCTAGGGTGTTGAGGTGCAGTTTAAGGTGCTGGAGCACACCTGGCTTAAGATTCCATTGAAAAATGTGTTTAGGGGGAGGTTTTGAATTGTTACAGGACCAGGTACAGGTCACAGGGGAGTGATCATTCATGGCGTTAGAATGCACTGCTACACATGTGATTCTGGAAGGGCAGTTAGATAGTATCAGGGCAAGCAGGGCTACGGTGCCAATTACAAATATTCTTTGTTTTACTCATTTTCCTCCCTTTCCTCTGTAACACTTTTTGGGATGCCTGCTCAGTTTTTGTTTTCCAATTATACCAGGCTACAGCACCATTACTAAAATAATGGCCCAAGAATTTTAATAAAGTCTTCAGTAATCACCCCCCATGTCAGAGATTTCACCATTGTCAGGAGACCCTAACGTTGTGTGTACACTTCTTTGCTATATTTAGGCAGGGCAAGGCAACTATTATTTATATGGTGCCCATTCCCAGGGGCTCTGGGCACCTAACAATAAAATAATACAAACAGTAAAATTCATAAAATTCAAATCACAGCTTTCTCATGTATATTAAAATTAACTTAAGTGGTCGGGCAGGGAGAATTATTCCAAATAGACCGGATGGAAGAGGTGGGCCTTTATCCTCTGTTTAAATACCTCAATCGAGGGTAGAGTCTGATGTTACGGCAAAGTTTTGACAAATTTTAATGGCCTCCTAGCCAGCTTCCACATCCTTCAGCAGTAATGTTATGTGTATAGACTACCGCAGATACTAATGCCTGTCCCCCCCCCTCCCCAATAAAGGGTATTGCATCCAAGAGAAAGAATTTATGGAATGTAAAAGAGGGTCTGTGCAAAAAAAAAAAAAAAAACACAGTAAGGGACTTAGTGTGCATCCCTGTATGACTCCCCTTTTATGGGAAAAAGGTTCACCTTCCCATACATTTATAAATGGGCTAACAGGATACTTATCCAGTTCATACATTTATCAGCAAGGCCATAGTGGCATATCACCTGAAAAAGACACCTATGAGCAACCCGATCAAAAGCTTTTTCCTGAGCAAGACTCAATAACCTAACCACCTAGATAGGGCGAGTGTATTTCCATTTTCTACCATTTCTCTAATAAGGAGCAAGCAGTCTTAGAGTTTCCTCGGGGATTGAACAGAACTGGGAGGGGAAATTAGATGCTTAGCTGCACGGATTAAACAGCAACACAAAATATGTGTCAGAATGTTAAAGTTTGTATTTTGAAGACTTAGAGGCCTTCAGTTTTCACATTTTCTTTATTTTATTATTATTTTTTAACATGTCATGATTTTCTCTCCTGGTTGGAGCGGTCCTTCACTGACCCCTGGCCACTGGCACCCGCATCCCTGGAGTCTGTCTTGGCGTGCAAATTTATACACCCATCACACACTCCTGCCTGGCAGCATCCCCCCTCCTCCCGGGGCCTGCGGCAATGGAGCTGTCAAAGCGCCTCCTAGACTCAGAGCGCAGGGCTGGCCATCAACCCGGCAGTCGCGCCACAATTTCCATCAGTATTTTCTTCCCTGAAGGCCGGTCGTGCAGTGGCGTCGCACTGATGCAGACATACCATGCTCTCCCTTCAGGTATGCGGCTGTCGGTGCACTAGCCTCCGCTGGGAAGTGTCATTGTGGCGTGGTGCATAGCCTCACCCACCCGAAGGAGGAGGCAGTCGCGGGATGTAATCCTTCTTTTCCCTGCCAGCCCCTGACGTAGCGTCATTCCAGACCACGGCCGTCATGGCGCGAGGTGTGGTGTTCAGCGCCTCAACCCTCAGCACCACCGGGCCGGCTATATCTTCTTTTTAAAAAAAATTAGTCCCTCTGCTACACTAGGGGCCAGCCTGCCATTCTTTAGTATATAATTAAAGAGGGTAAGTAGTTTCAGCTAACAGTTCCCCCAATATGCTCTACAGCTCGTTGGGCAAGCCATGCTCCCCAGGAGCCTTACCTTTAGCAAGACAGAAACTGCTGCATGCAGTCCCTCCTTTGAAATACACCCCTCCAGTCTGGTGACACAGTCTGGAGGGAGAGGATAGTTAGACCTTCCAGAGAGCCCTGTAATGCTGCATCTTCTACAAAGGAATTCCTATCAAATTTAAAAAGAATGGTAGATTTCATAACTCTATACCCAATGAAATTGCCAATTACACAAACATTAGAACATTTAATACTGAAGTTAAACATTGGTTGTTGTTAAGGAATAAATGTACATGCACTTAATGTTTGTTTCACTAGTATTGACATCATTTTTATACTGTGTTTTTTGAGTCTGTACTGTGTTGTACTGTATTCATGTTATATGTCTTTCTTTGAAAAAAAACTTATCACTTGTGAAAACGGGCAGAATTGCTCATCAGCTAACAAAAAATAAAATGAAATCAAATCAAGGTAGAAACAATGGTCAGAATGGATATAGATTGCTGGCCTCGTGATGCTGAGGGTTTAGGCACTGAACGCCACACCTTGTGCCATGCCGGCGACCTGAGTTCGGGAGCAGACTCGGGTCATCGGGGTCAGAATGGGAAGAGTAAGATCGAGCATCTGGAGGACTGCTCTCCTCTACTGGGGAGGGAAGGGGTTATGTCTCCTGGCATTAGCGACTCCCAGTGGAGAGTGGGTAGCATATAGTCGGGAGCACCACAGTATGGGGTTAGGACGTGGCAGACGTCCTGCATGTGGGCATGGGAGCATGTCTGCAGTGCAGTGACGTCACTGCATGTCCGCATCCTTGGTGACACAAGCAGGAAAAAGCCCTCTGCACACAAGGATTACACCTCCGAGAAAGTCCCCTCCCACCACCTCCAAACCAAGCCCGACTTGAGGGGCAG
Source organism: Neoceratodus forsteri (assembly GCA_016271365.2). Lineage (NCBI taxonomy): Eukaryota > Metazoa > Chordata > Ceratodontiformes > Ceratodontidae > Neoceratodus > Neoceratodus forsteri. Next base: position 421,650,698 of record CM057459.1, on the reverse strand, counting down.
GGGCTCAAGGGTGATGCGGTCTCCTTCCCGTCCCCCTCCGGGAGGGCCCCTCCATGAGGGGTAAGCCACGGTCCTCCCTACTTCAGCTGGGTCATGGCGGAGGCTGGTAGGTGTGTAAGGGTGACGAGATACCACGTACAGGGGCTGATGGAGGGGAGGTCCCCCATGCAGATGTGGAAACAAAAACAAAACAAATGACTGTGGTATCCTTGTGCAATCAACCAGCATTATCCATTAAACCAGACATTACCTGTATTTAAACTCTTTCTTTATAAGTATTGAAGGTATTGCAATGCACTTCCTTCCCTTGGGTTCCAAATTGTTGTTCTTTATATAGTGAGGATAGTCTGTTATATTAGTATTTTTATAGTTCAGTTTTAAAGGTTTTAGTTTGTTCAGAAAAAACATCATTCATTTGTGTAGATGAGTCCAAATTTTGCAGATGAGCCCCAAGTTTTAGATATTGTGAAGTTTTTTTCATTTGCTTGTTGCCTTCCAGATTTTTGGGAAAAAAAATCACAAAGGTTCTTTTTTGTTTCTTTCCACCACTCTAGAGTTTCATATAAATGTCGAATACAGACTTCCTAGAATCAATCAAACCTCATACTCCAGGGGCCCTACTTGGGGGCAACACTAACTGGAACTGAGATTCCTATTAACTCATGGTCCAATAATTTTCTCTGCCAAACTTTAAAAGTATGCAGTGGCAAAGAGTGGGACATAAACCAATGTTCTGTGGGGTCCTAAGGCCCAACTCTCACCCCATTCCACGTGTAAACATGCTTACATACTACAATATAGGATAATGTGGTGCGAGTTAAGCCTTATGACCCCATGGCATACCCCGACACCTGTTGGTGTGTGGAGGGTGGAGAGAGGGGGGTGGGGTGGTAGGGGTGGGAACCCTGGGGATGGGGGCTTTAGGGTTGGAAATCCTAATGCTTCATTTCTCTGCTTTTGTCGCTGTGGTATCCGCCCTAACTGATGCATTAACAAAGTTTTTTGCAAAGAATTTCCCTTCTTTTTCAGATAGTATAATTGTATCCTCATTTTACTGTGGCAGGACCCTGTGCTCCCATCCCATGATCCAGATAGTACAACAGTGTCCACATGTTATGGTGGGGACCCTGTGCTCCCATCCCTCCATCCAGAAAGTATAACAGTGGGGAGAGCAGTGCCCCTCCATCGAGACAGTACAACAGTATCTGCACTCCCATCCCTCCTTCAAGATAGTACAACAGTATCCATATGTCATGGTGGGAGTGCAGTGCCCAAGGATCGCAGGGTCCGGACCCTGTGCTCCCATCCCTCCATTGAGATAGTACAACAGTATCCATATGTTACAGTGGGAGCCAGGGTCCTTTGGACCCTGTGCTCATATCCTCCATCCAGATAGTACAACAATGTGAAAAATTGGAAAGACTGGTAAAGTTACGAGCATGCATAGATAGCTGCACAACGCATGCTCGCAACACACTCATTTTTTAAATTTTTTCACTGAATTTTCAACATCGGCAGTATGGGACCGCCCCTCATGAACAGTGCAACTGAGATTTTGTTAATCCATCCCAAAAGTTGATTTCATACAGCAACAACGCCATTGTGTGCCACAGGTGCGAAATCACATTCCGGACAGAATGTGCAAAATGACAGCTGTTCTGTTCATAAGGTGGTGTAAAAAATGGCAATGTTGAAAATCTGGAGTGAAAATATGAAAAATTGGCAAAGTTACAAGTGTGAGTAGAAAGTGCGCAACACACACCCGTAACGTTGTCATCTTTTGGACTTTCTTCATCACATTTTCAGCATGGGCTTTATGGGTCCTTCCCTCATGAACAGTGGCACTGTCATTTTGTTAATCATCCCAAAAGTTGATTTTGCGCAGCGACTACGCCATTCTGTGCCACAGGTGCGAAATCACATTCCGGACAGGATGTGCAAAATTACAGCTGTACTGTTCATAAGAAGGTGTTAAAAAATGGCAATGTTGAAAATCTGGAGTGAAAATATTAATAATTGGCGAAGTTACGAGCATGCGTATAAACTGCACAACGCACGCTCGTAACGCAGTCATTTTTGGGAATTTTTTCACCAAAATTGCAACATGGGCTTTTTGGGACCCAACCTCGTGAACAGTGGCACTGTTGTTTCGTGAATCAATCCCGAAAGGTGATTTGGCACAGCAACTGTGAAATCACCTTTCGGGATCGAGAAACGAAATGACAGTGTCAGTGTTCATTAGATGGGGGTCCAAGAACCCCATGTTGAAAATATACAGCTTACCTTGATTCCTCAGATCGCAGATCGGCTTTGGAGAGTGCAGGCGTGTCCCGGTCCAGAGAAGATCGCCGATCCTGACCTCCGGAGGGTAAGTATGGTTTGGGGGGTGCGAGGAGGTGGGTGCACAGAGGAGGGTGGGAAGTGGGGAGATGAGAAGGAAGGTTTCTTTTGCAGGGTAAAATACAAAAAATAAATAAATACTTGAGGACAGTTTCTTTTTCCACAGGTTAAAATAAAAAAAATAATTGGGCACTCGGGTGGGCTCTGTGCCACCAAAGTTAAGGGGTCATAATGCCAACAGGGGATTGGGCACCCCATTGTAATACATCGAAACAGGATCCTGCATCAAAATTTTCACAAATTTGAGCAGGATTCTGCATCGAACAATGGGAATGGTTTTCTTTTTCTCAGGTTAAAATAAAAATAACTGGGCAAACTGGCGTGAGCTCCCAGTGTACCATCGTTTACGGGGGTCATCATGCCGACAGAAGTTGGACCTCCCCATTGGCAATAAGAGTGGGGGTCATCCAACACGGAGTGGGCATCTCGGTGTTGGAAACGTTTAACTAATTTAAAATATATACTGGCACACTGGGGTGGGCTGCCAGTGTGCCACAATGCTGGTGGGTGGGGGATACAGATCGACATGGGACTGGGGCACCAAGGTCAAAAAGGGGCAGACTAGATCGATACAGGAATAGAAGCACAGCCAACACAAAGCACTCAGGAGCCAAAGGAGCACACATACAAAGCAGACATTCAGGAGCAAGTGAATCCACAAAGCACACTACCCCAGCGCTTCGTGTCCTCTCCGGGACACTTCGTCAGGAGGTGGGGTCCTGGTACTCAGGGTTTTTCTTTTATTAATAATACACATTAAAGTGACAGTGCATCAAATCATCAAATGCACACAAAAACAGTAATATACATTTCCTAAGCAACAACAGAGACCACCAGTAGTAGACACCATAATATAAATAAGTGTGAATGTATTAAAAGATTTTTTTTTACAAAAAAAACGTAGAAAAGCACTGCCAAAGCTGGGAGGTCAGACACAGCTGCAAAAGGTCAAATTACCAAAATAGATAAAATGGAGGAATGAAAAAGTAGATATATATTCAAATACAGTATTCTATACTAACAACAGATAAATACACAGCTTTGTATATAAATAACAGGACAAAACATCCCCTAAGATACCAGACCAGCTAGATTGGCCTATATACTATATTTAGGACCTATATAGATAGCCAAAAATATTTATTATGGCTAAAAAGCATAATTAAAAATCAATTCATGCATTTTGCTCAATTAGCAAAAAACCAGGTTATTAATATGATATTTTTGCTAATATAAAGGGGGCAGAAGAGACAACCAAGGAGGCAGAAGGTAAGGGGGGAGGGGGAGAAAGAGGGAGAATAGAGGGGGGAGGGGAGGGGGAAAGAAAAGGAAAAGAAAAAAGGAAACAAAACATTTAAAGGATACAAGCACAGTAACAGTTCCTATAAGAATGGTGTAATTTCCAAACATTCGTTCAAACCTAAAGGTGCCAAAGTCTTAAGTGTGTAGATTCATCTTGATTCTTTCTGTAATAGTCTATTAAGCCTATCTCCTCCTTTTTTAAGGGGCTTAACATGCTCAAGACCCCTAAAGGAAAAGTCTGTAGGGTCACTTTTGTGACAAAGTGCAAAATGTACCCCAATTGGTGTATCTGGCTCTGTTTTCAAAATTGCCCTAATATGCTCCTGCATACGTTCCTTCAGGGGTCTTTTTGTACGTCCAAATCGATACAGGATCCTACATGAAAATGTGCATAAATTTAGATGCAGGATCCTGCATCGAAGTACTGTAATGTGCCACACAGTGGTTTTGTATCGGAAAGCACTGTGCAGCACATTACACTATTTTGATGCCAGGATCCTGCATTGAAATTTGCACACATTTCGATGAAGGATTCTGCATCGAAGAAAAGACATCGAGGGGCAGTTATCTTTTTTACAGGCTTTCCTTTATTCCTCAGATTGCAGTGTGGCTTTGAAAGAATGCAGACGTGTCCCGGTCCAAAGAAGATCACCAATCCCAACTTCCGGAGGTAAGTATGGGGGGAGCATGGGAGGTGGGTGCACAGAGGAGGGTGGGGATGGGAGGGGAGGGGGAGATGATGATGGACCATTTTCTTCATTACAGGTAAAAAAAAAAAATTAAACGGACTTCAAGGGACGGTTTTCTTTATTTACAGCGGAAGATGTGAAAAAGAACTATTTTGGCACACTGGGGTGGGCTCTCAGTGTGCCACTTGAGTTGGGGCATGCATGATGTCGACAGGGGAATTGGGCACCCCCGTCAGCAGGGAAAGACTGGGGGGGGTGGAGAGACATTCAACACCAGGGGTGGGCATCCCGGTGTCGGAAATAAAATAAATTAAGTTATCTAGGCACACTGGGGTGGGCTCCCAGTGTGCCAGAATAGTAGTAATGTGTGCATAGTGCTGAAACGGGGATTGGGCACCCCGTGTTGGAAAACATTGTGCAGTAAATTACAGTACTTTGATGCAGGATGCTGCATCAAAATTATTGAAAATTTTGATGCAGGATTCTGCATCAAAGAAAAGACCTTGGGGGTGGTTTTCTTCTTTGCACGGGTTTTTATTAAAAAATAATGCATTTGGGCGCACTGGGGTGGGCTCCCAGTATGCCCAGTACATACTGTGTATTGTGTGCACAAAGCACGCAAAGCGCATCTTCCTTGACTCTGCAGCCTGCAGCATGAGTTCCAGCTGCGGCTGCAGAAGTCAAGAAAATACCACTTTTTCATGCAGAGAATGGACTCCAAGTTGTTCTCTGTATAAGCTGGCACCCGAGAAAATAACTTCTTTATGTCCCACTTAAAACACTAAAAAAATCAGAAAACACCTAAAGAGGTTCTCTTTAGCTGTTTTCCAATGTTGTTTTGTGTTTAAAACCTTTGGTACTTCAACATCCTCGCTAAGCGGCAAAACAAGATGGCGGCCACAGCACAGCTCAGTCGATCGCAGGACTGTGAACTGTGTGAAAAATATCAGCATTCTTTGTGAAAAGAAGCTGGTATTTTTTGCACAGTAGTCCTATTGTTCAAAAATAAGCTGCTATTTTTCGCACAACTCTTCTGTTGTGCGAAAAATATATCTTTTGTGCCTGATATATACATTTTCCCATAGGAAACAATGGGAAATTAAAAATGTCATAACTTTTGAATGGATTAATATTTTTTCACCAAACCTTCAAAAAGCACATCTGTGACCCAATGGCTTCCTATCCAGTAAATTTCAGACCACAATATAAAGGCATTCTTGAGATGCAGGTGAGCAAAAAAAATGTCAATCCCAATTTTTCTGCTTTTTCAACACTTTATATCTCAGAAACCACTCAATGGATTCCCGCAATTTGGCAGGTCAAGAGACCTGCCCCTAGAGATTATGCATGCCAAATTTTATGCAAATCTGCTGAACAGCTCCAAAGTTATTAACGCTCAAAGTTTGGACTAACATAGAAGTGTCATTTCACCCTAACTGTGCTGCGCGGCCATGCCAGTATTTTATATATATATATATATATATATGTATGTATATATATATATATATATATATATATATATATATATATATATATATATATATATATATATATATATATATATATATATATATATATATATATGTATATATAGGCATGTTTACAGTACTCAAGAGAATAGCAAGTCTTACAATACCACTCCCTAAATTTGCTAACAATTCATAAATTCATTTTGTTGTTGTAATGTTACCAGAGATAGTACCCACAAAATCTCTGTTTGATGAGTCTTCATTTTTTAGTGGCACCTCCTGAAACACCGGAAGTCTGCCTTAAAATGCCATCCATTTTGTGACATAGCCGAAAAGTCACTTTACAAAGTATATAATTTGTCTATTACAATAATGTCCCAAGTTCTACTAATAGGCTTGGTCAATACAGCGTACATCACTTATTTTATACCACTGCACTAGAAAAAAATTTAATTGACCCATCACTTGTTTTTTTCACATTTTAAGCCCCCGTGACATGCAGCACAGATGGTGTCCATCATGTTATGTCCACAAACATGGTGTAGTTAACTATATTAGCAAATAGTTATTGTTTTTAAGAGTTGTTTGCTGTTTTTCTTCATGTTCTTCCACCAGAATGCCGTAATTACTTTAGGTGGAGGAACTGCAGGAAATGAATACTTGCTTCCCAAAATGTTGCTGCCTGTGTGTTTCCTATAGTGATGCACATTATCTGGGGTTCAGTGAGTGGGCTTTTAGTCCACAAAACTAGAAGTGTACATTATGTCCTGGTTAGATTGTTTGGCACTGCTTTAAAGCTGGGGCATCATGGACATACAGCCCTTCTGCAGCTTATTGATCCAAGAAGAGTTTGTGGTGTCCATGACAGTGCGACATGTTTGAACATTATAGAAAAAGTAAGGGCTACTTTTTGGGGGTGTAGATTATGTTAAAATGCAAATATAGGGACTTATATCAGCAAACATCTGAAATGGATTTAATTAAACTACATTTAGGCACTAATCTATTCAAAATTTGTCAGTAACTGCAGCTGTGGAAACAAAAGACATCAAAGTAAACCAAACTGTTTGTAGTCCCATGTGCTGCATGTTAGCAGCACAAGCTCTTTTCATAAAAAAAAGTAATGGGAAAGTAAATATATTTTATGGGGAGTATCACAGAAAGATACATGAAGTATTTCAGGTTGGGTTCTGTAATGTGTTGTTATTTTTTCAGTAAGACAGTTATCAGTATGGGACATTTGTTGTACTGTTTATGCATTACTAAGACACCATAACGGTGGAGTACTTTGTATGGCATATTATTACTGAGAATACAGCTCCATGTTACTGGTTTATTTCATACTCTGTATCCCTCCTGGAAATACCAAAACCATAAAAAAAGACAAGCAAACGGTCCTTATTTGAAAGAAAAACATAAGTTTGTTTCTTTTGTTTGCTCTTAAATAAGATGCATGCTTGACTCAGTGACCATCCGAGAGGAGTAAATTAAACAAAATATTTTCTTACGCAGGATATTAACTGCTCATCAGTTGATATAACTTTTTTTGTGTTTCTGATGTTTCTCTTAACATGTATGCTTGTTTGACCATGTCTGTGATTGTTCACTACAAAGACACCATTGTGGTGGTGTCCTTCACAAACAACACAGTCCTGGGTAACGTTATTGCTTTCATTTGCTTTTTCATATCTGTTGTCCATAAATGCCAGTTGAAGATTAAAAAAGGTATGTAAAAGCTTCTCTTTCAAGTTGAAGGTTTGATTTTTTTTTAAATATTTGTTAGTGGAAGCCTGCGATGTTCTGTAAGTTTGGTGTCCCATGCGGTGCATGTTAAGCACAGTACAGGTTTTGGGGAAATACTGATGCAAAAAAAATTCCTTTGCCTAGGATTTTGATCACTGTGTCTGCCACAGGATCTCTGGCTTATATTATTTTAGGGGCATTTGTGGTGTTTCTTTTCAATTTTATGCCTGTTTGTTTCAGTGAATGTTCATTGCAAAGACAGTGTAGTAGAGGTGTCCTTTGTAATGAACATTCTAGGGACATGGATATGTTGTTCATCCACACTCATTGGCAGTATCCTTGCCGCTTTAAATCTTGCGGAGGTCTTCAAACACTCTCCCACCGGGTGGGTATAACTCTCGGCTCAGCCCCATGGCGACAAGTCTTCCTTACGCTTGGAAGCTCAGGTTTCCCTTATGCGCTCTGCGTTTGTGACTGGTTCCTATTTCTCCGCTTGCGGTTTAAAATAATATTTTGCAAAAGACTTTGATCTTGATCCCTGGCGGCTACGATGGATCATCGACTCAGTTTCGAGATGCCCATGCCCAGACCAGAAGATGTCTCGGGCGGATCCACACTCCAGTGTATCTGCTATAGGCAGCAAGCACGACCCGCAGGCTTGCGACCTGTGCTCATCTTTCTCGGCCCTCGTCCTCAAAGACGTGCGCCGATTGCAACTGGGCCGTCCAGAAGTTTCCCTCGGTGAAGTCAAGGCCGGTTGGCCGGTGTCAGCGGCGGTGACTCGGCGGATCAGCTCGGCGGATGGTGCGCCCTCGAGGAAGGTGGCGCCGGCCGTATCTTCCTCGGCGTGACATTTATCCCGCTCTCTGGGTTCTTCCTACGGCTTCCTTTAAGGAGCTTTGTCTGTCCCTCTCCACTAAAGGAGAAGGGCCTGCGTCTGCTGGACCTTTTTGGTCCAAAAGAGGACAAGAGTAAGTCCCTCCGTCGGCGGCTCACCAGGGCCGGAAGGTCCCTCTCCCGGGCCGTCGACACGTCGGCCCGATTACGACGTAACTCGACCACTGGCCTCACGAAGTATCCCGTCAGGTCAGTTGGACAGAGACTCCCACTGATGAAGTCGAGATTTTCCCATTGTTAGACAGGCCTCGCCCTTTAGCCGAGATTCCCCTCTCCCAGTTCCCCGGGGAGGAGTTGAGGATCCCGTGGGCTCGCTGTACCTCGGTTCCAGAGCCCTGGATGGCCTTCGAGCGAAGGGTGGTTCCGGCGACACCTCTACACCGACGGAAGTCCGGGACTCGGTCTCGGTCTCGGGACCTCTTCGCGGTCCAGCCGTTCCACCGTCATAAGCGGTCTCGGTCAGCACACCATGTAACCAGCGGCGTCGCCTTTCGTCTAAATCTCCTCCTCGGATGAGGAAGCCGGCGTAAAGTCGTCGGCCAGTGACGAGGACACTTGTCTTGCAACAGCTCCTCCTGGCAGAATAAGCCGACTGACGACCTTACCACGTGGAGGCTGTCACGGGCGGACGCCAACCCCCTTGCCGAGGCCCTGCAGGCGGTTGTTAGGCCCAGACCAACTGCTCCACGATTGCGGTGGAACCTCCGCCTCCACAGCCACAATTGGGGCCCGACCCAGGATTCTCGGTCGGCTGAGGGTTTACCCATCGGCTTAATAGTTACCCTCACTCCCGACCACGGCAGGTGAAGGGTGGTTCAGGCCAGAGCCGAGGACTCTTCCGGTCAGATGATTCCTCCTTCTTCTCCAAGCGACTGGACTTGAGTCTTCCAGAGGTCAGCCAATGGACGATAGCCGTCGTCCTTCCTGGGACTGCTCCGGCTCATCTCGGAGTCTACCGGGATGGGCTCGAACCCGTTTCAGACGGGCCAGGTATCCTTCACGCAGATTCTGGACCGAGGGATTCTCCGGAGGCTCTTTCCGGTGGCGAGGCCATAGTGGTCCAGCACTGAACTTTGGCAGCGCCTGCTCCCTGCCCTGCGCCCGGCCAGGATGGCCAGGAAGTATGCGTCCTACCGGTCCCTTGTCCGGGTTTGGAACACCTCTGCTGAGGGGTTGGTTACCGAAGGCGTTTCTCCGCCGGCAACGCCAGGGATGTGGAAAACCTCCTGACAAGGAGTCCAAGAAATTGGACTATGTCGGCTTAAAAGTCTACGCTTGGCCCCTCTCTCGGCCGTCAGGGCCAGTTCGGCCCGTCCTCATGGCACATTTTTTCTCATGCCCTGTTGGGCTCCCTGGATGTCAGCTCTCATCTTCCGCCGATCTGCAGACTACGGTTAAGCAGGTGCGGGACCAGGGCAGGCAGTGGCCAAACAGCAGCTCCAGACTGCTTTGGATGTAGGGACTCATGTGCCAGATCGGTGGCGCCGAGTGGATATAAGGTCAGCGGGCTTGGCTGAGGATATCCACCTTTACTCGATACCCAGCAAGTTGGCGGATGTTCCCTTTTTGGGACTGACCTCTTTCGCCCTGGGGTGGAAGGTCACCTGCAGAGGATCGAGAGTCCAATGCCACCTTGACTCGGTCTTCCGCTCAGAAGGACAAAGGCCGCAAACCACAGCCTAAGCCCTTCCGTCCTTCTGTCCCCAGCGCCGTCCGACCCAGCAACGTCAGGGCCAGCAGGCTCGGCCTTGGCATCCCAAACCAAGCCGGCTTCCTCTAACAGGAGGCAGGGAAAAGGGCCCAGGAGGTCCCTCGCCGTCCCTCCTCCAAGGCCTGCCCAGTGACGGGCTGAGGGTGTCGCCCCATCCCCGCTCACCTACCCTGGGTCCCCGTGAGGACGGCTCAGCATCGCTCCGCCTGGTCCGCTGTTACCACGGACAGGTGGGTCTTGAGGTGGTGGGAAGAGGCCTGCCCTGAACCCGAGCAGGCACCACCTCTTCAGACCGCCGCCTCGGGGATCCGGGATCCCAGCTCACTAGTGCCTCGTCAGCCGACATCGCTCTCCTCCTCCAGAAGGAGGTGGTAAGAGAGGTGGTGGACCCTCTTCAGACCCAGGGTTTGTGTCCAGGTACTTCCTGGTTCGAAGCAGACCGGGTATGCTCACACTCGACTCCACACCACCCAAACAAGTTCTAAGGTCTCGAACCCTTCAGATGGTCACCTGGCTCAGATAATACCATCCTGGAACGCGGAGTGGTTCTGCTCTCTGGACTTGCAGGGACGCGTTTTTCACGTCCCTATCCGTCCGCCTCACCAGAGATTCTTCGGCTCCGAAACGGAAGGATCTTCGAAGTTCGCCATGCTCTTCGGGCTTGTCTCCAGCTCCCAGGGTCTTCACCAAATGCATGGCAGTGGTGACAGCATTTCCGCGGGCGCCGAGGGTCCGGTGTACCCTTACCTGGACGACTGGCTGATAGCAGCTCCCTCCAGGAAGGAGCGGAGTGGTCCAGAGATCTGGCCTCCAGGTCTGCTTCCTCAACTGGCCTCTATCAACGAGGCCAAGTCGGAATGGAGTCAAGCAGGTGATTTTATTCATCGGGCGCAGCTCGACTCTTCTCGAGCCAGAGCGCTCCCGCGCGGACAGGGCCGAGGTTCTCCTCCTTTGCCCGATCATTTCTGGTTGGGCAACTGCGCCTGCCCGGGACTTCCTGCGCTCCTGGGTCTCATGGCGGCCTGTACCAGCGTGGTCCGCTGGGCCCGCTGGAAACATGCGCCCCTTCAGTGGGACTGGCCAGCCAGTGGTCAAACGCCAGTATCCCTTGGACGGCTTAGTCGGTGACAATAGGGATGTGAACGCCTCCCAGTGGTGGACCGCTCCAGATCATTTGCAGGAGGGCATCCTGCTCAGTCTCGCCCGCCAGCCGACGGTCTCTGTCGACCGATGCCTCTCTGATGGGTTGGGGTGCCCATCTGGGGAACACTGGGTCTATGGCCTCTGGTCCTCGCGGGAGTCCCGGCTGTTATCAATCTCGTTGGAGCTCCGAGCGTCCGCCTAGCTTCACCGCCTTTGCCCGCTTCCTCCGGGGTCATGGTCCGAGTCCAGACGGACAGCACACCACGACCATGTACTATCTAAACCAACAGGGCGGGATCGCCACAGCTTCTATGCAAGGAAGCTCTCCGCATTTGGTCACTCGTACAGCAGCCTGGAGGCGGATCTCAGCCATTCACGTGGCAGGAGCCTCCAACACCCTGGCCGATGCCCTGAGCCGGATAGGGGCTGCATCCCACGGTGGTCTCTCCTGCCGGAGGTAGTACAGCATCTGTTCTCCTTTGGGGCAACCTCAGGTGGACCTGTTTGCCTCCATGGAGAACATGGCTGAGTCTGTTTCATGCCCCCCTTCAGCAGGGCTCGCTGCAGGGGATGCCTTCTCGAGGCAATGGACCCTGGCCTTTTTACGCCTTTTCCATTTCCCTTGATCCACAAGGTGCTTCAAGGCGAGGAGGGACAAGGCGCAGGTGATTCTGATAGCCCCAGACTGGCCTCGCCAGTTCTGGTACCCAGATCTCCTCAGTCTCAGCTCCAGGACTCTGCGGCAGCTTCAAGCTCGCCCGACCTGCTTCTCAGTCAATCAGGAAGGTGTTCCATCCCGGACCTTCAATCCCTGCACCTGGACGCCTGGTTCCTGAGCGGCCAGAGTTCCAGGCTTTGGGTCTTTCCGACGAGGTCCTCAATGTGTTGAGGCGTCCCGTAGGTCGACCAGAAAATGCTATGCCTTCAAATGGAAAAGGTTTTCCATTTGGTGTCAGTGCAAGGCGGACCCTCCTCCCTGTTCCTTGGCAAGCATCTTGGACTATTTATGGTCCCTTTCTAGTCAAGGAGCTTAGGTCGGCGACCCTAAGGGTGCCACCAACGTATCTCTGCTTTCACCGGGCGCGGGCCGGAAGCAGTCGGTGCATGAGGAGAAGGTGGTCTGGCGCTTTCAAAGGCCTTGATCACATTTCCCTCCAGTGCGGAACCCCCACCTCCGGGGATCTACTGCTGGTACTGGCAAAGCTCATGGGGCGTTTATCTGAACCTATGCACAGGTGTGCCTCTCTCACCTGTCGGTGGAAGACCGTGCTTGGTGGCTATCACGCCAGCCAGGAAGGATGAGAGCCAGGCGCTCATCGAGTCTCCTTACCTGGTCTTCCAAGGACAAGAGAACGTCCCATGCGCCTCACCTCGAAATTCCTTCCGGTGGTGTTCGGAGTTTCACCTCAACCAGGTGTTGACTCTGCCGGTGTTCCCACCCCAATCACACCGAGGTCACTACAGGCTCCATACTCTGACCCTTGTGAAGGGCCGCTATTATAAGGAGCGACGGCTGAAATTGGGGAGAGGTTCGCCAGCTGTTTGTCACCTACGCTGAAGCCGCATCTGGCAGACCTGCAGCCAAGCGGACGATAAGCAGGTGGGTAACCTCCTGCATAGATCTCTGCTATAAGTTGGCGGGCATGGAGCCTCCCAGAGGGATAGAGCTCATTCTACCCGCCATACTGCTGCTGGTGGCTGCTTCAAGGCGTCTATCAGGAAATCTGGGGCTGCTACCTGAAGTCAGCAGCCACAATCATTACCCACTACATCGACCTTGAGTCACGCCGGGATGCTGGTTTGGGGCCTCGGTTCTCAGTCTCTTTCCCAAGTAAGTATATGGGGGTGTGCGTCTTGCCTCCTCCTCCCGGAGAGCTGCTAGGAGTCTGCCAATGAGTGTGGGTGAACAACATATCCATGTCCCTAGAAATACAGGTTACTCACCTGTAACAGGAGTTCTAGGAATGGTATATGTTGTTCATCCACACGACCTGACCTCGGCTTGGACTGACAACCTGAGCTTCTCCAGCGGGCCAGATCTGGCGTCATATGGGCGGAGCCGAGAGTTATACACCCGGTGGGTGGGAGGACAAGCTAAGACCTTCCGGCAAGATTTAAAGCGCAAGGATACTGCCAATGAGTGTGGATGAACAACATATACCATTCCTAGAACTCCTGTTACAGGTGAGTAACCTGTATTTATTCTAGACAATCTTACCATTTTGTTTGGCCTTGTTTTGCATCAGTATACCTCAAATACTAGCAGACTTGATAGAACAAATTACCTTCTTTCTTCTGGCAAGTTCATATATCTGCATGATACAGAAATGAGATTCAATCCATGTAAAGCAGCAGAGATTATATAGCAATAGAATATTTTTCATGTACATAATATTTATAAATGTTTTTAGGTTTTATTGTTTGTATGCCATAGTTATGAGATGTGCCTGATTAATTACATTCAGCATTTTATGGTTTGATATTGTGAAATTGTTATAGAGGTGTCCATGTTACACATGTTATGTGTCAGAAAAAAAGTTGCATAAAATATACTTATTATTTAGGAGATTAATTTGTGTCTGTCTTAAATACATATTGGTGCATAGTTGTACAGCATAGGTGGTCCAGGAAATCAGATAAGATGTAAGACATAGCTGAATTATAACATGTTTGGGTTAGTGATATAATGGTGTCTTAAGATGGATGCTTCAGAGATGCCTCACAAGTACAGATTAAAAACAAATGATGAAATGTTGCATACTACAGTACCTAAATCGAAGGCATATACATTGTGATATCAAAAAAAAGTGTATTGCTAAAAACAGAAAATATGACTTCATGGGCACCACATTACCCACGTTATATTTTCCATATGATAACTTACAGCTGCAATTTTCAAAACATATAAATGATGAACTATCTTTATATGTGGGATTATACTACTACACGTGTAATCACTGAAAGCGAAGCATACTCGAGCACTGTGCAAAATGTTTTTGGGTCACAAATGCACTTCCTCTCTCAGTATTGTATCTATGCCTATATATATATATATATATATATATACTGTATATATTATGGTAGCACTACAGTGCTACCATAGTTAGGATTGAGTAGCCCTTTTAAGGTTAAATGGTGAAACTTTGCACCTTAATAACTTTGCCACTGTTCAACGGATTTTCCTGAAATGTGGCAGGCATGGGGCGTAACCATAAGTCTTGGGATCTGGTAACTTTTGTACTGGTCGGATATACGGCTGTGGAGTTATTAAGCAACATCCATGCGCACAATTACGTTTTTTTGTGCATTCTTTGCTCGCGCCTACAGGTCGCACGGTTTGCGTGATCAGTTCGAAAACTTCAGGGAACATGCAGCCGGGAACCCTGATGTGCCTTTTGAAGATTTTGTGAAAAAATATTGAACGGTTCAACAGTTATTCAAAAAACAATTTTCCCATTATAGTCAATGGGAAAAGTTAACAAAAAGTTCAACAGTGTCTCAAATGCAGTTTTTAGTGTTGCAAATGACCCCTGTAGTGTCGTGAGTCAGCCATTTTTTTTTCAGTTAGTGGTCACAGAAATGCCTGGCATTTCAATGTGGGACCCTCTAGGGACACAATTCTTTTTGTGTTCACCTAGTTGGACCCTGAGGATGCTAGCCATGCCTTTTTGGGGGGGTTAAACACCCCAGAAATATGTTTTGGAATTTTTGGGAAAAAGTATAGTGTCGCAAAGTAGTGTTGCACTCATGACACTTTCGTGATTTCATTTGCGAAAGTGTCGTGATTTGCGACACTATTTTGCAACACTATGCCCAAAGTAACAGGAATTCTTTGCCACCCTGCTGCAAAACAACGGTTTGGTCTTTTGGGCTGAAATTTGAAGGGAAGAAAGCCAACATCCCACAGATGTGCCTTTTGGTGGTTTGGTGACAAACTGTTGCACGGATGGAAAGTTACAGTGCTCCGAAGTTGACGCTGTTTCCATAGACTAACATTGCAGCGTGTGCGGCGCGCTTTCGGCCGTATCTCAGAAAGCGATGTGAGATACATGGACTTTTTCAGAAAATATTCTAGGCCTCATGGGGGCTAAGTAAAAACTAGCCAGGAAAGTCATAATTCATACGAAATTTACATTTTTTTCCTACGTCGTACGGTTCCTGAGATATAAGCAATTTAGTATTCCAACTCCTCCTTTCTGCTCCAAGCCCCATTATTATGCATACATTCTTTGTACTCACTGTGTTTCTCCATGCAGCTGTTGGGGAAAACCAGGGTGTGTGCTCCAGTTACTGTTACACATAGCGTTTCCACTTGTGTTTCCTTACCCGTTTGTGTTAGCGTTCCTGTGTACGCACCGTGTGCGTTATCCTTTGCATTTCTGTTTGCGCTTGCATTTGCGTTACTCTTACCATTTGTGTCTACAGTACTGTTTCTGTTTGTCTTTCTTGTTGCGTCACCGTGCGCATTACCATTTGCGTTTGCTGCCGCCCTTCCGTTTGCATTTGTCTTTCGTTTTGCATCATCATTGTTACCATTACCATTTATGTTTCCAATTGCGTTCCTATGCCCGTGCGCATTACGGTTTTATTTCCATACTGCGCTTGCATTTCTGTTCCTTTGGCATTCTCGTTACCATTTGCATTTCCAATTCGGTACCATGACGTAGCGTTACAGTTTGCATTCCGTCGTGCTTGCATTTCATTTCTGTTTCCTTTGGTATTATTGTTGCTGTTACCATTACCATTAGCATTTACAATTGCAGTACGTGACCGTCAAGCATACGGTTTATGCTCGCACGCCGCTTGCATTTGCGCTTATGTTTCCTTTTGGCGTTATTGTTGCTGTTACTGTTACCATTTTCATTTAATTGCGGTACTGTGACTGTGACCATAATGGTTTCGTTCTGTATGTGCTTGCATTTGCGTTTCTGTTTCCTTTGGCGTTATTTTAGCTGTTACCGTTACCATTTGCGTTTCCAATTGTGGTACTGTGACCATGCACATTATGGTTTGCATTTCCATGCACGCTTGCATTTGCCTTTCCATTTCTGTTTCCTTTGGCACTATTTTTGCTGTTAATGTTACCATTTGCATTTGCAATTGTGGTACCATGACCATGCATGTTACGCTTTGCGTTTCCGTATGTGCTTGCATTTGCCTTTCCGTTTGTGTTCTCTTTGGCGTTATTGTTGCTGTAATAATTAACATTTGCATTTACCATAGCGGTATCATGGCCGTGTGTGTTACCAGTTGCGTTTCCGTGCGTGCTCGTGTCTCCGTTTGCTTCACTGTTCGCTTTGGCATCACTTTGCGCTTGCGTTTCTATTTACGTTTGCGTCACCATGTGCATAACCATTAGCGTGTGCATTTGCACTGCAGTTACCGTTACTGTGTCACAAAACATCACGTGGTGGGAGTGCAGGGCTTGAAGGGCCCATGCTCCCACCACTGCATTTTATTCACTATTTATAGTCGTCCTTCTCAAAAGAAGGGAAATTCATGGCAAAAATTTCCATTTAATGCATCAGTTAGGGTTGTTCCACAGTGACAAAAATGAGGAAATTCGGTGTTAGGGTTGAAAGCCCCTTGCACTCCCAAGCTAACCCTCCCAGCGCAGCATCGGTGTGTGTTGGGTCGTCGGTCCTAACTCTCACCCCATTCTCCTATACCTCAGCTTGTTTACACATGTGATGGGGTAAGAGTTAGGGCGACGAACCCAACGCACACCTCAATGCCGGTTGGGTGGGGTGGGTGCAAGGAGGGCTTTCAACCCAACAACCGATTTCCTCGCTTTATCGCTGTGGAACAACCCTAATTGATGCATTAAATTGATTTTTTGCCATGTATACATATATATATATAGAATGATACATGGGATAAAGGCATAATAGGTATACAGTTATTCCATATACGTCTGGTGAAAGAGAAAAGTGTTAAGGCCCCTCTTAAAGACCTCCACTAAAGGGGGGGCCTCCTTCTGGGCCCTCAAGAGTGAGTTCCAAAGGACCGGGCCTGCCACCTCAAATGTCTCTCCTCAGTGCGTTGGGGAGGGCACAAGGGCACGAAAGGATGCTGGAGATCACACAGGTGTCCCAGGCCCAACCTGTGTAGGAACATGTAAGTCAGTACTCTGACTTTTAAGGAGATAGGCCACTTAACTGGCAGCCAGTGTCGTTCACATGCTCTGGGAGACATGACACGACCTCAACAGGCCAGTCAACAACCTAGCAGCTGCGTTATGCACCAGCGGCAAGCACCAAAGCGTACTTCCATTGACCCTTAGGTATACAGCATCACAGTAATCTAGCCTGCAAGTCACAAATGCA
Source organism: Neoceratodus forsteri (assembly GCA_016271365.2). Taxonomy (NCBI): domain Eukaryota; kingdom Metazoa; phylum Chordata; order Ceratodontiformes; family Ceratodontidae; genus Neoceratodus; species Neoceratodus forsteri. The sequence goes on along the minus strand of CM057459.1, from coordinate 421,633,018 downwards.
TGTACCAGTGTAACCTGTCTCCAGAGGGAGATAAGGGATTTTATTTGGTTAATGTTACAAAGATGGAAAAAACACTCCAGCCTACTGCTGACACCTGAGCCTCAAATGTCAGCCCCTCATCCAGAATGATGCTGAGATTCTTCACCTTAGAGGCATCAATCAGACCAGTGGAACCAAGCCGAAGCCCAGTCCACTGCCCAGCAGCCGCCCCTCTATGACATAGCTTCACATCCAGTATTTCCATCTTATCAGGGTTAAGTCTTAACCAGCTTGAAGACATCCAGCCCTGGATCTTGGCCAAGCATCTGTTCAGCACATCGACTGCTTCTGGTATCCCAGGTGCAAAACACAGATAGAGCTAATTATCATCTGCATAGCAGTGAAACCCAAGCCCAAATTGTCTCATGATCGTCCCCAGGGGCAGCATATACACTGCAAACAGTATGGGTGAAAGGACTAAACCCTGGGGCAGCAACACCAAGGATGAAGAGAAAACTCACAACATCACTCTCTGTGTTCTGCTACTGAGATAGGATTCAAACTAGCTGATGACTACCGGTGAGTCCCACATGCTCAGTGAGTCTGTCCAGTAACAGCACATGGCCTATGGTGTCAAAAACTGAGGAAAGACTGAACAGAACATGAATTAACCATTCACCTCTATCTCTCGCCCTGAAAAAATCATTGCACACCCTGAGCGGTGCAGTCTCCATGCTATGCTTTGTCCTAAAACCAGACTGGAGAGGCCCATAAATGTCAAAGGCAGTGAGATGTGCCTCAAGCTGCAGCACAAACATCTTCTCAGTAACCTTGCCCAAAAAGGGCACATTAGAGACAGACCGGTAATTTGCCAAGACATCCAGGTCCAGAGTAGATTTTTTCAGAAGGGGCCTCGCCAGTGCATTTTTCAATGCAGCTGGGAAACCCCCCTCTGAAAGGGAGCACCAAATAATCTCAGTGAACTCTGGACCCAGCTGTCCTGTGCAACTTGCTAGTAGTCGCATTGGACCTGGGTCTAGTTCACAGCATGTTTGCAGCTTCAAGATCATCCCACTAACCTCATCCACTGTCACTATTCTAAACTCAGTGACTACTGAATTCACCTGCGACACATGGGCTCCACTGTGGTGGGCTGTAACAGCCCACGTGGAGAGATCCTGGTCTGAATACAGGACACCCTGTCTGAGAAGACCCAAGCAAACTCCTTGCATTTTGCAAAAGAAAAAGATCTGATGGGCTCCAAACAGGCCAGATGGAGAGGTCCATCCGCAGTTCAAAAGAGCTGAACTGGTTCATTCCTCCCAGCAGCAATCTCCCCAGACAGAAAACTTGCCTTCTTTTGTGTGATTGCCCTTTGATACTCACCATAATGAGCCATCATGCCAATTTATTCTTCTGGGCCATGGATCTCCTCTAACAATGCTCCAGCCCCCCCCCCCCCTTTGCCTTTAGCTCCCTTAGCTTACCACCAAACCATGGGAAGGGAGGAGGCGAGAAATGTGGAATAACAGAGGGGAGGGAGAAGGTGTATCAGGAATTAAGAGGGAGTAAAACTAGTGAAGAGGTTATTGAAATAGGAGGTGACCTAAAGGGAGTTAGTGATGATGTTGCTGCCCTGTTTGAGGGCAGGAAGATTGACTGGGATGGCAGCTCAAATAGGCAGAGGATAACTTTTGAGTATTTGGATGGGTTGTTACGGTTATTCTGAAGAATAGAAGCGAAGGTAAGGGAGACATGCATAGCCGCACTGCCCTCCACCCTGCCTTTGCTATGGTCTTTGTCAGTGAACACAGTAGCCAGGCAAGTTGGCTGCATAACTGATCCTGGGAAATATAGGACTCAGTCACTACAAGTACATCAGGATTGAGATGGAGGGCCCACAGCCTAAGATGGTCAGTCTTGAGTAAAAGGCTAGGGGCATTTAGTTGGAAAATCCTCAGACCCTTAGGGAGCGAGGGGAAAGTAGATGGGATCATAGGATTGAGACAGGGGCTTTGAGCTTAAAATCAACTACCAACAGGAGGGAGAAGACATTGACAAGCTTGAGAGAGCTTTTTCTTCTGTCAGGATGGCAGAGAGGATGTGAAAGTGGGGATGTGGAGGAAATGCTTATCAAAACGCTTTGAAGTTAAGTGCGGGGGTTTATAGAAGGAGAGGGGGACATAGACAATGAGCGGTAGAGGGGGATGTGGTGGTGAGGCAGAGGTAAACATGGAGGAAGAGGAGAAGCATGATGAAGTCGGGCGGGCGGGGCGGCTGGTGGGAGCTGCCGCCCGCGCTGACCGGAGGGGCGGGTAGTGGGCCCAGTGGGCAGGTGGGGGTACCGCTGACCACCAGGGATGGATTGGTTTCTAGTATTTTATAACTGACACCCGCGATCGGCTGGACGCGGTCCACTGGACCACCAGGGATATAGGAGAGTTTTTTAATTATACTTCTGCCCACTATCGCTGCGAGTGGTCCACTGGACCACCAGGGATATAGGAAGGTTTTTAATTATACTTTGCCCGCGATCGAAGGCGAGCGGTCCACTGACCACCAGGGATATAGGACATTTTAACTTTAGTACATATGCCTGACAAGCAGTGACACTTGTCGCTTGTGCAGGGGAGTCGGGTCCCTCGATGGCTTTCAGCCTGGCAGGGTGCCAGGCACAAGTCGCCGATGGGCTTACCTGCATGCAAATGGGGCTGATATGACATGCAAATGGCCCCATTTGCACCTTGCATGCATTATGGCCCCATTTGCATGTGCACTTTTGAATATCGCGGTGATGCACCTAGCACAACGGCACTTGCGCTAGCGCATCCCCCTGCCCCTCTCTGGCCACTTGTGCTGGTGCAGTGCCACTGCGCCATGCACATTGCGGGTGGTCACAGCGCGATATTCAACAGTGCTGAGCCATGGTGCAGCACCGTTGAATATCACCCTGTCAGCGCCCTGGCACATCCCAGTTGCACTGCGCCCAGGCTTGCGCCACAGCCTGGCACAGTCTGAATATCCCACCCCTATTCTTTAGTAGGGACTCTTCACATAGTCTGTTCTCACAGAGTCCCAGGTTATACTTACAGTATGTTCAACCTTTTGCAAATCTCTCTATTAAAGTTTACTGATTTGTTTTGATTTAACATGTTATTTACTAATCCAGCCCAAACCAATTTACGTCGGTTTTCAATTGTACGCCAACCCAAGTCCTCACACATTTCACAGTGTGAGTTTTATAATCACAACGTAGCACAAATCTAGCCAGTTTATTGTAGGTCACTTCTACTTTCTTCAAAGTGGTTACACTTGCATACCTATAAATGACCCCGGTAATATAAAACCTGTAATGAAAGTTGCATTACAATTGTATGCCTCATACTTTTGTTTATACAAAATGCTCTATGCCTGAATGCCCCAAGTTTGCATTACATGTACCTTATTCATTACATTACTGATATTTTCATCAAAGTTCAAACTTTTTTCTGGCGAGATACCTGGATATTTATTTTCCAAGACCTGTTTTAACTTTATACCATCTTTTGTTACTGTTTTTAATTTTGGCTCATTTCCCCTCCTGCAAGTGGTACTATTAAGAAAAGCCATAACATGAGATTTTTGACTGTTGAAAACCAAACCAGAATATTCAAACCAAGAATGCAATTTTGCCGGCCCGGTGGCGCTGAGGGTTGAGGCGCTGGACGCCACACCTCGCGCTACGCCGGCGGCCCGGGTTCGGGAACGGACTCGGGGGGTCGGCGGGGAGGGAGGATCTGAGCCCCACCGGATACCTCTCCTCCTCAGGGGTGGGTGACCAAGAACGCTCTGCGTTCTGCATCCCTTCCATAGCCGGTGGAAGCACCGGCAGTAGGAAGGGATGGAGGCGGCTTCGCTCATCGGAGCCGGGGAGGGGGGACATCGCGGCGCATGAGGGCTGGCGTGCATCAGCACATCGCCACTCGGGACGTACGTCCCAAGGCCACAAGCGCCCCAGGGACGGGCGAAGGAGAAATCGAAAAACCCTCCGCTGCCCTAGATGAAGTCCGCCTGTTCACTCCGGACCACCTACAGGACAGACCCCAATGTGCCAGGGAGAGGAGGAAGGGCACTCTAGGGGCAGATCCCTAAGGTAGGTGGCGGGGGGACATGAGCGGATGGAAGGAGGGGGCACCGGGGGTAGGAAAGGAGGATAAAGACGAAAATAAAAAAAAAAAAAAAGAATGCAATTTTGAAAAGACAGTCTGCAATTTTTGTTCTACATTTTTATAGTTTTTGCCAGATGCAACCGATACTGTGTTATCTGCATAAATATGAATTTGTATGTTTTTTATAAAGTTTGGTAATCCATTCATTCATATATATATATATATATATATATATATATTAGAATTAACAAGGGACCTAAAATGAAGCCCTGCGGTACTCCCTTAGACTTTTCCCTTAGGTCAGATAATTTACCTTCAATACTAACCCTTTGAGTTCTGTTTGTAATGTACAATGTAAACCATTTTTGAACTTCCTCAGAAATATTGAAACTACCCATCCTTTCTATTAGGATTTGGTGATTTACTAAATCAAATGCCTTTGATAAGTCCACGAACACCGCACGCACTGCCTATCTCTTACTTAAAAGAATAGAAACTAAACCTACAAGGTCAGTGAGCACGGTACTCATGGAGTGTCTCTTTCTAAAGCCTGACTGATGTTTGGTAATGAGATTGTATTTTTCTAAATGGTCATATAGTTGTGTATGGACTAGTCTTTCAAAAACCTTTGATACCACTGACAGTCTTTCAAAAACCTTTGATACCACTTGCAGGAGAGCAATCGGTTGATAATTTGATGGTACTGTTTGTTTGCTATTTTTAAAAATAGGTACTATTTTAGTAGTCTTCCAACTCTCTGGATATATTCCCTCAATCAAACTCCAGTTGTGCAAGAATGGGTGCAATGACATCTGCTGTGTCCTTTAAAAATCTGGTCTCTATACCATCTAGCTTTTTTGGGTTTGAATATATATATTTTTTTTCTTTAATACATCCTTTCCAGAAGCATCTTTGAATCTGAATTTTGTGGAAGCCATGTTTTTATTTTGATTCATCCTATCTTCCAGCTCTTTAAAATGTGTACCCTCTTTCACCATATTTGTTTTTGAAAGTTTTATATTAGGTAAATGCACACAAATAATCATGTAATGTATCTGTGGAATGAAATGAACATTGGAGTGCCCCAATGTGTTCTATTTGAATTGGAAGATACTTTGCGTTGGCTTTTCAAGGGATTTAATGAGGTCCCAATATTGTCTAGGTTCTGTGGACTCTGATTTTTACATTACAGTATTTTCTTTTAGCTTTTCTAATCTTTTGGGTTAAATTATTTTGAGCTATTTTAAAATATTCCCAGTCTTAACTGTTCAGAGTTCTAGTTGCTTTTTTTCACAATCTATTTTTTGCTGTTATTTTCTTCTTGAGCTTTTTAGTTATCCACGGGGCAAGATTTTTCCTCTGTTTATTTTTTTAAAAAGTTCTAGCTTATTACAGACCTCCATAAAAAGTTCTGTAAATTCACTTACGGCTGAATCTAATGTCGGAATTAAGAACAGCCTTGACCAATTTACACTAGCTAATCTATTTCAGCTGGAACCTCGCCTACTGAGGGCTGCGGCACCTGCCATTGCCTACCCTGTAGCCCTACTCATTAACCGATCCCTTCAGGAAGGGTCAGTGCCCAGCAAATGGAAAGGTGCCACCATAGTTCCAATCCATAAAAAAGGAACCCGGGATAGGGTGGAGAATTATAGGCCCATCTCCCTCCTCTGCCCTCTGGGAAAAATCCTTGAAAGAATAGTCTACGATCAGCTGCAATGCTATCTGGAACAGCACCTACTCCTCTCTAAGGTCCAGCATGGTTTTCGGAAAGACCATGGAACGGACACTGCCCTAGTCAGATTGACAACTGACATAATCAACGCCATGGACCAGGGCACCCCTACGGGGGCGCTATTCATCGACCTCTCCAAGGCCTTTGACATGGTCAGTCATAAGTTACTCCTCTCAAAGCTTCAAAGGCTTGGCTTGGATCAGCTCTCTCTCTCCTGGGCCACTAGCTACCTGACTAACAGAACTCAGACGATACGATGTCAAGGCGTCAACTCAAGCCCCAGACCGGTGATCACTGGGGTACCCCAGGGCTCCATACTAGGACCCCTGCTGTTCTCCCTGTTTGTGAACGACATAGCTGAGGTGTGTGCACCCAGCAATCTACTGCTCTACGCTAATCTATCACAGTGACCCCCAATCCTCCGTTATGGCAATTGAACTACAAGCCTGCCTGGGAAAACTTGAAACATGGTTAACTGCCAACCACCTCAAGCTAAATGAGGACAAGACAAAAGCTGTCATCTTTGGGACCCGGCGACTGGGTAAAGACCGTAGTGGTCTTCTCACTATAACATCAGCTCGAGGAATGCGTGTTGAGGACACTGACCAATTTAAGTATCTTGGGATTACCCTTGACCAGAAGCTAACCTTCAAACCCCACATAGATGTCCTAACTAAAACCATCCACCAGAGACTGGGTTGCTATACGCCTCGAACTCCCTCTGGAGAGGCACGAGAGCCATTGCTAACTGCAACCTCCTCCCCTATTTACTGTACGGTTCTCCAATATTACAGTCCCTCAGAGAGACTGAGCTAACCAATCTCTCCACCTCTACCACCGCATTGCTCGCCTTTGCAACCCACCCTCCCTCTAGGCGGCACCATCTGCGAGCTCTTAAGGACCTTAACTGGCCGGCACTCAAGCTTAAACTATCTTTTCCCTGCCTGCCTTTCCTACAAACCTCCTCCACACCATCCACCCTCACCTTAGCGACCTGCTTACCTTAAAGTCCCCTCCACGAACTCCGCGGTCTACCCTCAAGTCGACTCTTGGAACATACCCCACATCCGCACCAATCAAGGTAAACGCTCCTTCCAGTTCACCGCCCCTCATTTCTGGAACTCGCTCCCCTCTTCCCTGCTTGACAAACCCTCCCTCTCCTCTTTCAAGGCCGGTCTCAAAGTCTACCTCCTAGAACTAAGCCACTGCTGCTATAACCGCTAGATAAACTCCCTACCCCTCATGACCTTATGTGACTATCTACGAATCCTTGGCGCCCCTGGTACCAACTAACCTCTATCAAACTGTATACTCTTTACAAACTGTGTTATGTTCTTCTCTTTGAATGACCCTTGTACTTTTGTTTTTTTCCCCTGGGCAATGCAATTTTTCTCTGAATGCTGGTACTTGCTACATGCTCTCTGTCTCTGCCTTACAGTTACGCAACCTCCTGTATGAACTGTATATATATTATTTTTTAATTTTTTTTTGTATCTGTATGCTGTACCTTGTATACAAATTGTAAATGTATTTTCGAAGCTGTATACTGTACCTAATGTAAAGTTGGTGGTGCATTCGCCCCGGGTCACCCCTGAAAAAGGGACCTTTGGTCTCAGTGGGTTTACCTGGTAAACAAAATATAAATAAATAAATAAATATTTGGGATCACCTCTTTTGTGTATGTTTTAAAGCATCTCCTTTGTATTTCTACTAATACTGATTTTTGGGGTCTTTATTAACATTTGTAAGTTACAAATGATAGTATTATGACCACCTAATGTTGGGGCTTTTATCTCAGTTTTATTTATGTCAATTCTGGGAGAAATAAATACAAGATCTAATATATTTTCAAGACTGTTCACTCTCCCTTTCCTGGTTGGGACAGTTATAATCTGTTTTCAGTCCAACATTTTTAAAACTATTTTCAAGGCTTTTACCCCTTGGACGCTGCCACGCAGCACTGAAATTTCATATTAACACTAAATCTTGGTGTGTTGCATAATCCTGTACAATATTTGCTAAATTATCAAAGTTCCTCAACCTGGTCCTAGGCATAGAATAGATCACGTCTATAAACAGGTAGTGAGACTGCAGCTTCACTAATTAGCATTCAATATTTTCTAACTGTCCCTGATATAATATTTTTGCAGGGCCCAATTTCCATTTAGTGAATAATAACACTCCTCCTCCTCTCTCTCCTTCCTCTATCAAATCTGTGTGTACAGTAATTCTCCAACTCAAATTCTGTATCAGATACACTACTTGTTAACCAGGTCTCAGTGAGAACAATAATCTCTAGCAGTTCCAAGTTTATCCAAGATCTAAATAAATCAATTTTATTTTTTTAAACTTCTTGCATTGTCATGTATTATTTTTATAATGATAATAATATTTTATTTATAACATGCCTTTCAGAAAATCAAGGCACCTTAACAATAAGATAAAACAAAGAGCAATAAAAACAATTAAATACAGTCTCTCATAAAATTAATATACGTTCTTTCAACCTAACAGGACCTGGATTTAATTCAATATCCCCACTGAGGATTAGTGTTATGCATAGAGAACACCTGTGGGTCATAATAGTACTTAATTGTCCCCGCTGGGTGTAAGAGGTTTTAATTTCATACCTAATTAGTGAAAAGGAATTTCTTCTTTTCACTTTGCTCCATTACATTGAGACCTGTGACAGGTGATTTCCGGTACCTGGTCCAATCCTCAGTATATCATTTGCTGACTTCTTTTGTAGCATCAACTGAAGCAAACATATTAGTGTTGCTACCGATAACAACAAAGGGGAATAGCTTAAGTAGAACAATTTCATTTTACAATTAACTTGTCAAAAAATAGCTATAAAGAACTTAGACTTGTACCAACAACATATATTCCTACTACTAAATTAAAATAACAAAAATATTATTAAAGTTAATACATTTTTAAAATAATTTTCAGAATAAATATTATGCCCACATATATTCTAATACATATTTTAGTAACACAATAAAAGTATGTCTTGAATCCTACATAATCAATATAAAAGCAATACACAAGCAGTAGGTATGCAGAAAAGCAGTAGACAAGATTTTCAAACAGTCCACCAATAGTTTGGTTTATACATTTCTATTTGTAGAAGCAGGCGAGGAAAATTAGCAAAATTTCTACTCCCAGTGGTGCTTGTGCCAACAGCGCTCATGCCGTAGGGCAGCGCCAGCTTTAAACAGTTAGAAGCCTCAACCCTATGCACACCTCACAGCTGCCGGCTCTCCACCGAGCCCCTCATCATCTGTGCAAAGTGTAAGATAGCATGGCAAGAGAGGAAAACATTTCAGGTGGGAGGCTGTGCAAATGATGAAAAAAACATAGGAGTTGTCCTTCTGCCACAAGCTGTGCAGACCTCTGCTAATGTTCTGACACTGTGATAGATAGCAAATTTCTAGGGAAGACAGCACAAGCTTTTAACAGTTAGAAGCCCTGCCCCCCCTTGCTCATGCCACAGCTGCTAGCTCGCTGCTGAGCCCCCTTGTCAGCTGTACAAAGTGCAAGACAGAATGGCAAAGGAGGGAAAATATTTCAGATGGGAGGCTTTGCAAATGATGAAACACAGGATCTGTCCTTCTGCCATGGACTGTGCAGACCTCTGCTGATACAGTCGGCGCCACTTAGAGTGCCCATGCTTAATATGGGCAATTGGTTTTACCGGGCAGATTATGTTTGTCACTTGCCAAATCCATAGGCTTTAGTGTTAAAAAGAATGGTTATAACGATCTATGCCCACCTTCTATTGCGGGCAGATTTTGGGCAGATTAGCTGCAACTGTAGTTAATATTTCACTTAGTCTGTTCACGCTTTGGCATTAAACAGCTAATCTGCCCAAAATAAAAGGTGGGCATAGCACTAATTAGCTGCTGATTGGTTGCAGTAAGTTGAGGTTTTAAAGCAAGTAGATGGAGCACAAGGAACTGCGATCACTCTGATCGGTCTGGAACCATTGAAAAGGTAGCTTAACAGGAGCGAAGAGAGCTAAGCTAACAACAAGGAACAGCAGACAAGTACAGTATGCCCCAATATAGTTAACGGACTTCAGTGGACATGCCGCTGAAAAGGTAGTTGGAGGTAGCTAAGTTAACTGAGGCTTTAATGCATTTTTGCACTGTAAACAGAGGAAGCACAAGGAAGTGCGATCGCTCCGGAACCACTGGAAAGGTAGTTTAACAGGAGCTAAGCTAAAGCTAACACTACTGAAAAGATAGCTGGAGGGAGCAAAGTTAACTGAAGCTTTAATGCAGTTTTTAACTTGCAGTTGCATGAACTTGCATGATCACACCAGAGGGTTTTTTTTTACAACTGAAATATCAAGACACAATGCTTTTTGGTTATAGCGCCCACTCCCTATAACGGGCAAATTCTGCTTACACAGATGTGCCCGTTATAAGCAGCTTAGACTGTATTCCGGCACTGTGATACAGATGGCAAATCTCTAGGGAGGGCATTGCGATCTTTAAACAGTTAGAAGCCCCCCCTCCTCACGTCACAGTCGAGCCCTCTCGTCAGCTGTACAAAGTATAAGATAGAATGGCAAGGGAGGGAAATATTTCAGATGGGAGGCTGTGCAAATGATGAAAAAACACAAGATCTGTCCTTCTGCCATGGGCTGCACAGACCTCCACTGATGTTCCAGCACTGTAATACAGATGGTAAATCCCTAGGGAGGGCAGCACAAGCTTTAAACAATTAGAAGCCCTTTCCCCTTGCTTACGTCACAGCTGCCAGGCTGCCGCCGAACCCCCTCGTCAGCTGTACAAAGTGTAAGACAGATGGCAAGGGAGGAAAATATTTCAGATTGGAAGCTGTGCAAATGATGCAAAAAACACAGGATTTGTCCTTCTGCCACAGGCTGTGCAGACCTCTGCTGATGTTCTGGCACTGTGATACAGATGGGAAATCTCTAGGGAGGGCATCGTGAGCTTTAAACAGTTAGAAGCCCAGTTCCCTCACCCACATCACAGCTGCCACCTCACCGCTGAGCCCCCTCATCAGCTGTACACAGTGGAAGATAGAATGGCAAAAGAGGGAAATATTTCAGATATGAGGATGTGCAAATGATGAAAAAACAAAGGAGTTCTCCTTCTGCCACAGTCTGTGCAGACCTCCACTGATGTTCCGGCACTGTGATACAGATGCAGCAGCATATATCTAGCTCCCCCCCAGCTCAATGTGTCTTGGATGCAGCAGGGAGGCAGGGTGTGATGGAAGACCCTGGGCAACAGCCTCTTTACAATGCACCCCCATCCCCACCCCTCCGCCCTTTCAGTGGTTGGCATCCCTTCAGCTTTGATGAAGTGGTTTACCACCATGTACATGATGTGGGCCCCCAGTATTCAATTAACACCTCACAGCCATCAGTAACTCTGACCCACCTCTCCCAAAAACTGATGCCAAGAGAGGGAGGTGTCCCCCAGCCCTGCAGTCCCCCAGTCCCCCTTGCCCAGCTACAGCACTCACTGTTGTACCACCCCTCAGACTCTCTCCAATAAAGAAACTTTTCAAGAAAATGGCAAATAACATTTACAATAAAACTAAATACTGCATGAAAAGCAAGGTTGTGTTTGTGGATCTAGTCTACAATGTTCATGTCCAATTAGAGTCTAATAAAAAAAAAAAAGACATGAATAATGAAATAACAGTCAGCAAAGTCTCATTTACATTGATGGTCCCAGGCTCAATCATCCAAGGTTATGTTGATCTTAAGCATAACTCTGCCTGCCCTTCTCAGTGTGGTGTGGCTGTGTCTTTTTGAGCTCTGCCCCAACCCCCCACCCCCAATCTTCCCCTTTGCCAGATCTTCTTTCAAGATCTGCTACAGTGGGTTGATCCACCTTCTTGCCTTGTGGTCCTCTCTGATTCACTGACCATGTTTGTTTCTGCAGTTCTTGCTCAAACCCCAGAGCCACAGACTACGGTTGGGACACTGGTGTGACTGCTAATTCTGCAGGGTGTCTCCTGCCACCCCAGCTTCATGAAGAATTTTGGACTGTTCTCCTCAAAGATCTTAATCTGTGCTGGGGTGAAAAGCTGCATCCGAACTCCTTTCTCCTTCAGCTGTTTAATAACTTGCAGTATTCATTGGCACTGCTCCATCTGCCTTGTGGTAAAGCTGGTATCCCCAAAAGCCAGCTCACATTTGCCCAGGGTTTTCTCAGGACTAGCATTTTCACTTCGTGATTTACAAACGCATGATGATGGAGCACAGAGGGGCTCCTGTCTCAGTTGGCTTCAGCACCATTGCCTTATGTGCCTGCTTCAGGTCCAGATTAATGTCCTGTGGTACTCAAGCAATTCCCTAAACAGTGACACCATAAAGTCCGTCATCTCCTACATGTCAATGCCTTCGGGGAGACCATCAGCTCTCACATTATTCCTATGACAGCAGGATTCCAGCCGTTTCTGTTAGTTGTTGTTCCCACTTGTGGAGATATAGAAGGGCAGAGTTGTGACAATCGACCCGGGCAACCAGGTTGGTCAGGCATTGCTCAACTTCGACTATGAGAGTCTGTATTTCTCTGAAGTCCCCCTGGCTTGCAAGGGTAACTTCTTCCAGTTTTTGCAGAGCTGATCCTATGTTCTTTAGTTCTACCACTAGAGACCTTCTGGACACTCCAGGAAACTGCTGGCAGTTAAGTCTCAAGGATCTTTTTGGTTTAGGGCTTTCTACTCTGAAATCCTTCAAATGGGACTTGGCTGCCATTCTCACTAATACTGTCTGGTCCATTGTTTGCAGAGTTAGGAAAGTCTAGGGGAAGATGGAGTTAGATTAGGGTAACCCTGTTCCTGGAGCTTACCTGATCTGCTACTTCATGGATGGTGACGTCACCGGATGTTGACCCCCTTTTTCATTCCTTCTGCCAGTTTGCCCCTAGTTCTCAATCTCTCACCAATCACTGCTCTCTGTATGCTTATCTCTTTTCCTTCTCTTGAGGCCCAGCATCTCTCACACTCTTCCTCCTTCATAGCCAAATACTGGCTTGCCACTACTCCCACTTACCTCTCCTCAGCCCTGCTATCCCTTCCTCCTACTCCCTCCATTCATCTGCTGCTCACTCCGTTCATATCCTGTACAGTAAATCTGTAGTAGGCCAGTCTGATTTCACGATCCCTCTTTCTACATTTTTGACCATCCTCCCTCTCCACATGTCTCTTTTCCTCCCTCCACTCTCACTGACACACTTCATTAAAGAATGCACCTGCAGATAGACTTCTTCGTGTTCTCTCCACATTATAACAACCCATGTTCGATCCAGCACTCTCTGCCGTTTTACCTGCTTTACCCTTTTTTACCTACTCAGCTGTATCGTATACATCTCGATGTACTCTGTAAATTGAATTTTATGCCTCATTGGTTCTATATGAATGTCTTGTCTGACATTGGTGGCATGGTCCTTTGGCTCTCTATCTGGCTATCTCAAACCCAAAGTACATGTACACTTCTTACATTGTTTTCGTCTTTTCCTGCAATCCGTTACCTGTATGATTTTATTGTACATGTTCATGCACCTACTATTGTCACTTTGTTATTGCTATTTCACTTCCTATTGTATCCCCTCCTCTGGGTCACACCGGGAAACAAGCCCCTCCTTAGTGTGCCTATTCCAGTCACCAAATTTTAAATAAATAAATACATAAATTATTATAAGAAAGCTTAAAGGAGAACTGCACTGAACCTGTAAGTTGTTTTCCCCTGTTGAAGCTGATTTTTAATACTAGTTCTAATTCTGTTACTGTTTCATCTTTATCATTTCCATTACCCGAGTGGGTGCCTCTGATTTACGCACAGGGAGTAAGCACCATTTTAGGACTGTAGGATGTAGTTTTTGTCCTTGCTCAGCTCTTATCCTGCTGGTGCAGTTTATCCGTGTTCTTACTATAGAACTCAGTGGCTGAGAGGGGCATGAACTGCATCATAAAATTCTAAAATGGTAATTAACAGAGTGTAAATCAGATACAATCACTCACTCACTCACTGAGGTTACTAACAGACCATATAGATGGAACAATATTGGAATAGGAACCAGTATTTTAAAAAAACGCTTCTACTGGGAAAAATAACTTTTAGATTCAGCGCAGTCCTTCTTTAAAGTCAACTGTATCATGCAATAAAACAGACGGGGAAGCAAACAGGATGCTGGTGTGCACAGACAGGGGCTATGGTAGCACATAAAAGGAGGTGATACTGATCCCTGGTGAGGCCACATCTGTAGTACAGCATGCAGTTTTGGATCCCATACCTCACAAAGGACAATGAGAGGCCAGAGTTGGTTCAGAGAAGGGCAACAGAAATTATTCAGGGACAGCAGGATAGGTCATACAAGGGGAAACTGTATAGATTGGCTATGCGCAGTACATACTGCATAGATTTACACATACTGTACAGATTTGTGATTAAAAAAATACAATTGTAGTGAGCGGGTCACCAAAAGTGGCAATACCACCACCTGGGGCAACATGGGGAAATTGGTCAGACTATGTTTAAAAAGGGTATCAGGAAGTATTTTCTTTATGGAACAGGTGATAGACAAGAGAAGAAACTGCCCAATAAGGCAATCAGTGCTAAGCAGTGATGAGCTGCAAACAGGAATAGGGCAAGCATATGGGGAGAGGTGTCCATGGGAAGGATGCTCAAGGACCAGTAGGTTACCCAAAAGACTAGAGGGACCACTATGCTTTTTTCTGGTGTAAGTATTTCTATGTTTCTATAACATAGGTGCACAGACCTCTGTACTTTGCGAATATCTTGTTTCAACAGAAATTATAAAAATAAAGGCTAGAAGTGATTGACGTACCATTTCTTTTCTGCCTTCATCCTTCTCCTGAAGTTTCAGGTTAGCGGAGACCTAGAACATGAAACATTTTTTAAAGTCTCATTAGTTCAATACAAAAGTACTCCCTCACAGCATTTACACACTGGGAAGCAGGTCTTCCTTTCGGGTTTTTGTGCAGTGGCTCTATTACAAGAACAAATGAATTAAATAGTCTGCTTGCTTATTGTACATTAGAATAGAATTTGGCTTTATGTAGTGCCTTTCATGCCCATTGTATCTCAAAGCACTTTATAAAATAAGCAAAGGATTTCAAGCAATCTGATTGGTTGTTAGCTGTGCATTAGAAGTGTCTAATGCATGGCTAAACTTAGAAACCCATTTTTAAGTGCAATAAGCCACTCTGGGATGTGCATTAGACAGTTCTAATGCACAGCTAGGGGACTGAATGTACTCAGCTTGCAGACTTGTTCCTCGCTATGCCCTCTAGCCATGTGTTAGAACTGTCTAACGCACACCCCGTCATGTTTTGTTGCTTACTTACAACCATAGACAACTGCATAGAACAAGTCTGATTTTATACAGACGGGGTGTTCACCAGTATACTACAGAAAATCCCTAATTCTTGCAAGAAAATAAGCAAGTTTTTTTATTTGCCTCTGTATGATCAGCAAAGGAAGATGGAAGTATGCCAGAGATAAAGAGAAGGAGCTTAACCTGGCCAGGGATATCCGCGGTGGGGAAAGGGATTCTCCAGATACATAGGGGAGAAAAGAAAAGTGAGGGCACAGATCAGCAGGATTAGAACTGGGGGGGATGGGCGCAGGAAGTTGGGGAACAAGCAGAGGTGCTAAATGAGTACTTTGCCTCTGTCTTTACTGGGGAGGTGGGGAATCTTTCCAACCCGATGGGAGGGTAGAGGAGCCCACTGAACCAGGAGGTCAGTTGGAGACTGAAGGACTGGATGAGACTAGGGCAGGGGATGGGTCGCATCTAGAAGGGGAGGAGAGGATGCATAAGGAAGGGGGATGGGAGGGTGAAATCACAGCGGATAGGATGAGAGAGGCCCTCTGGTCGCTAAAGACAGAGAAGGCGTCGGAGCCAGATGGGCTGCATCCAAGGGTGCCGAAAGAACTGGCGGATGTGCTGGCAGCTCCACTGGCCTCACTCTTCAACATCTCCCTGATGACAGGGTGGGTGCCTCAAGATTGGAAGGTGGCTCATGTGATGCCTATCCACAAGGGGGCGTCCAGAGAGGAGATGGGGAATTATAGGCCCGTTAGCCAAACATCTGTGGTAGGCAAGGTTATGGAGGGCATTATCAAGGAGAGGCTGGGGGGGGGCAGCTAGAAAGGTTGGGGCACCTGGATGACAGGCAGTATGATTTTGTTCTGGGGAGGTCGTGCCAGACTAACCTGGTGGAGTTTTATGACTGGGTGACGGGTGCCCTGGACCGACATAGACCGGTGGACGTCGTCTATCTGGATTTCAGTAAGGCATTCAATTCGGTACCCCACAACGGCCTACTAACAAAGCTGGGGGATGGGGTGGGGGGCAGTTGCTCAGGTGGGTGGAAAACTGGCTTACGGGGCGAATACAGCGAGTGGTGGTTGGAGGGATAGTCTCCTCCCCCAGGAGGGTCATCAGTGGGTTCCCCCAGGGTTCGGTCCTGAGACACTTCTGTTCAATTCCTATGTCTCGGACATAGGGTGGGGTGTTAGGAGTAGGTTGAGTCTCTTTGCGGATTACTCAAAACTGGGAGCACTGGCAGATGGGGAGAGAGGCCCTGCAGGGGGATCTGGATACCCTGGGGGGTGGGCAAGGAAGTAGGGGTTGAAGTCCAATGCAGGGGAAATGTAGGGTGCTGCATCTGGGGGTCAGAAACCCGGGACATGCATACACCCTGGGGGAGACCACATCGCAAGTCACATCGGGCGAAAGGGACTTAGAGATAGTGGTGGACAGCAAAATGAATAACACAGATAATTGTCGAAGAGCTACAGCAAAAGCAAACAGGATACTGGGCTGCATAACCAGGGGGATTAGCTCCAGGAGGAGGGAGGTGATCCTCCCTCTGTATAATGCCCTGGTTAGGCCGCATCTTGAGTACTGTGTGCAGTACTGGAGACCCCATCTTAAGAGGGACATAGCGCTGCTGGAGAGGGTCCAGAGGAGGGCGACCAGGATGATTCAGGGCATGGAGGGTAGGACCTATGAGGAGAGACTACATGAACTCAATCTGTACACACTGGAGGAGAGGAGGGACAGATGGGACATGATAAAGACTTTCAAGTATGTAAAGGCGATAAATAAGGGTGGAGCCAGGGAAGTGTTCAGGCTTAAGAAGGGAGGAACTACCAGGGGGTACGAGTGGAAACTGGAAGAGGGGGAAGCACAGGGGGAGCACAGGAGACACTTCTTCACAAAGAAGGTGGTGGAACCATGGAACGCACTGCTCAGGAGTCTGGTGGAAGAGACCACAGTGGAAGGATTCAAGAAGGGTTGGGACAGGTACAGGGGGAAGCGGAGGCCAGGGAGGGCCACCTCTGGGGCTGAGGCAGGGGTGGAGGAGCGAGCTCCCAGTAGGGGGCTAGCTTCTGAGCAGACACGATAGACCATAGCGCCTATTCTGCTGGCTTTTACTATGATACTATGATTTGAGGAAACAAATGGGAAAGAGTGCAGGGATACAAAGAGATCATAGAGGAACAAGTGGCAAAACAGCTATGTAGGGTAGGACACATTTTTTTATTAAGTAGGCCCCCCATCACAGTCACACTCAAGCAATCAACCCCCCATGCACCACAGTCACCACACAGTGATTCTCCACTGCCGGATTATCCTCACAGGGTGAAAAGAATTTTGTCGACAATGACTGGGGCATGGGAAAATGTCAGACAGCAAGGTGCGAGACAGGGAACTGCATTGCGCACTTGGCTGGTCACACCGTATGTTGGCCCCATTGTGGGGGCGGCTTTGCCTCCCCCACAGCCCCCCTCAAATAAATATAAACACCCCCCACCCTGCACACATTTGAGGGGGGACCACAGTTAGGGCTCCATATTCCTGTCGCCCACAATCACTGCCGCACCCAAGTCCCGACTGCCCAAATCACATCCGCCCTAACTGCATTGCCCAGATTCCCTTCACCCTCATTCCCAAGTGCAACTGTCGAGATATCACCCACTGCCCCCTCTCAACCATGTCACTCTCATGGCTCTGCACTCACAGCTGCATCTTAGCTCAGCAAGGTGTTACTCAGCTGCTCCCCATCTCGGGTCACAGTCAGAGGGAGCCAATCTATTGGCACGGCCACTCTCAAAGGGAGCTGATCTGAGGAAGTGGTCATTTGTGGAGCTGAGGGATACAGGCCACAAGGGACATGTGTCTGAGTCAGTCAGGCCACTGATCTGCTTAGCAAGCCTGAGTCAGATAAAAAAAACTGCCTCTTTTTTTTGTAGCAGATTGATTTCTTCAGTGTACTAAGTCTGTTGCTAGATACAGTCAATTAGTTTGGGAGTAGCTGTGCCTATACTAGGCATTAATCAATGGTCAGGTGACTTGTTTTTAACCAGTGATGTTTGTGCCTTTGCCCTATCTTTTTCTATAAATTTCATAATGCCTTTTAACAAGGTTTATATGTTTGATCCTACTTGAACTGAGACTGACAAAGCACGGACACCTGATTTCATCCTCGTTGGTACTCCTCAGTGTACTGCAGTCACAGAACCTCAACAAGGCACCATGGCAGACCCCTAGGCAAAGTCTCTTTAGAACACTTGGGAGTGAGTATAGTAGAGGCAGTCTGCAGGAAAGCAAAGTATGGGATCTATAAAATGATGCTACAAGAGAATAAATATCCAAATTGCTTGGTTTTTGTGTCCCTCTCCAAAACATACACATACTCCTAAGCCACATTCCCTGAGCAAGGCATCATGGGTAAACAAATCCTTGCTTGAGTCCGGCTGACAAGGCTTCACGACAACAGATACTGCCTTTTAACAGGCTTGTGTGTCTGATCCCGTCTAAGCTGAGAATGACAAGGCAAAGATATGTGTTTCATCCTATTACAGCACAAGCTCACCTCCTCCACTAGCACTGAAGTACGACCAGCATCAAGTTAGTGGTAAGTTGTTAAAACCCAATTCACATTGTTTTTTTTTTTATTTGCTTATATAATCCAGCAACTAAACACACAAAAGCAGTCGACACAGAAAACAGATGTTTTTCTTTCCTTTTTTATAGCAAACTTATTTTCATGCAACAATTTTACAATGGATCTGTAGCAATTTCTACAGAGAGTATCATATTTGATTTCTTTCTGAAATAATAGTCATTCATGACACTCAGTGGCTTCATAACTATTTCTTTACTTTTTACAAAATACACTTGCCATTGTAATGCTTAAACATTGCTTTTATATTAGTGAAATGCAAAGTGCTATGCAAAAACTGATTTCAAGTAGTTAAACAGCTTCAGATTATTGCTTTGTTAATTGTCAATGTATACTTGCCCTTGCAATGCTGCAATTTTGCTTTTCTGGAGATAAAGAGCAAAATACTGTGGCAAAACAAATTCCAGGTAGCTTAGCAGCTTCAAATTGTTTCTCGTTTGCAATTAAGTGCTAGTGCTGTGCAAACAGTAGAGAAAATTATATCAAACTAATAGCTGAAATGGGCTAAAGAGCAGACACTGGGTTAAAAGACTTGGCTGAGTATCAATATGCTACTCACCTGTAACCGTAGTTTTAGGAGTGGTGGTATATGGTTCACATCTACACAATGGCAGATCTCCCAGAAAAGCTGACTTGTTAGAATGTCTTTAATCTAAACTTTTCTCACCACCTGGGCAGTATATCCCTCAGCTCCGCCCTGTGACAACAGATTCTGCACATTGAAAGCAGGGATCCATGTGCCACTTGCCAGGGGAGGTCGGGTGAGTAGTGTGGATGTGAACCATACATCATTCCTAGAACTATGATTACAGGTGAGTAACCTCTTTTTGTAGGGGCCTGGATCTGGTTCACTTATCCACATGATGGCAGACTTTCAGCAGTTCTCTGGGAGGAGGGTGCAAGGCACCCACTCCTACTTGGCAAACAGAGATTGGAGTACCAAGATCTCAAATGCAGCATCCCAACAGACTCCAAGTCAGTGCTGTAATGGGAGATAAAGGTGCATGCTGACTTCCAGGTACCAGCCCTGCAGACCTCCTGGATAAGGATGTCTCTGTAAGCAGCCACTGAAACAGTGGTATGTCTGGTGGAATAAGCCCTGAGCCTTATGGGAGGCTCCCTACCAGCCAGCCTGTAGCAGATACTGTATAAATGCAGGATGTAATCCACCTGCCAATCATCTGCTTTTGCTGCCAGTCTGCCACGTGCAGCTTCAGTGTATGTCACAAAGAGCTGGCGATCCGGACTCCGAACTCCAACCATGCACTCCACATAATAGGAGCGTGCCCACTGCAGTTCCAAAGTAGGGAGCCTGCGGTTCGCTTCCAAAGACAGGTTCATAAGGTATACCGGGAAGTTCATCACCTTCTTAAGATGGAACTCCGATACAACCTTCAGGAAGAACACTGAGTGAGAGCGAAGGACTACCTTGTTCCTGTGGAAGACCAGATACGGAGACTCCATGGAGAGCACCTGGAGCTCATTGATCCTTCTGGCTGATGTGACAGCCACCAAGAAGGCCATCTTCCACAACAGGTATAATACTTCACACCTGCACACAGGCTCAAAAGGCTTGTCCATGAGCAATGCCAGTACCAGCAATATGTCTCAAGGTGGTAGTGGTTCACACACTGGTGAGGATATGTGGTCCAGGCCTTTAAAGAAGCACCTGACCACCTTCTCCTACACCACTGTTGGCATAACAACCCACACTCGGTATGCAAAGATGGCTGCCAGATACACCTTTAGGGTCATCAGTTGCAGTCCCAGCTAGGGACCAGAGGTACTCAAGGATACTAGACAAAGGGCAGGCAAGGGGATCAAGCTCCTTGTCCTGACACCAATTGGAAAATCTTGTCCATTTAAAGGCGTTGCACTGGCGAGTTGACTCTCTTTGGGAGGCCTCCACAATGTGAAGCACATTCTCCAAAAGACCAAAATCCTGGCACTCTAGCCGCTCAGGAATCAGGATGTGATGTACAGGGACTGAAGGTCCTGGTGCAAGACCTTTCCCTGTTGTCTGGTCAGCAGATCTGGGAGAAAAGGCAGCCATCACAGAGGTCTGCTGCTGAGGCTGAGGTGATCAGAGTACCAGAACTGGCATGGGCAGTTTGGAGTATCAGGATCATCCTCGTCTTGTCCTTCTGTGTCATGACCACCATCTTGTGGATTAGAGGAAGGAAGGAACATACAGGAGGCCTTGGGTCCAGGGCCTTACAAAGGAATCCCCCACCAGTGTCCCGGACTGTGGACAGTGGGCACAGAACAGCCTCAGTTCTGTGTTCTTCCAGGAGGCAAACAGGTCCACCAGAGGTGTGTCCCACAGGAAGAAAAGATGGTTCACCACGTCCTGATGCAGGGACCACTCATGTGTCATCTCGCCCATCTGGCTGAGAGTGTCTGCCAACTGACTGTCTGCCACAGCGACATGGATTGCCAGGAGATTTTCACCCAGGCTATGCACAACGGTCCAAGTGCAGAGGGCCTACCGAAACAAGGGAAGTGAGTGCATGCCACCCTGCCTGTTCAGGTAGAATATGGTCATAGTATTGTCTGTCTGAACTTGTATGACCTGACCCCAAACTAGAGAAGTGAATTCCATCAGAGCTAGCCACACTGCTCAAAGCTCCAGGAGGCTGATGTGGTGACAGGACTCCCTGGGCGACCAGAACCTGTGGTTCATGTGGTCCCCCAGGTGTGCTCCCAACCTCCCCAGAGATGATTCTGTCATGAGAGAGATTGTCAGTTCTGGGCAGAGAAATGGGACTCCTTCCTCCAGATGTTCCGAGATCAGCCACCACTGAATGGCATTCCACACTGGCTGGCTCACAGTGACCAGCTGGTGCAAGAGTCCTAGGCACTGAAACACTAATGGCTCATCTCCCACTGGAGGTGCTGCATCTGTCAGCAGGCCCACTGGACCATGCTGATGCAGGATGCCACGTACCCCACCAGCCACAGGAAGTCCAGGGCAAGGTGCGAGCTCTCAACCTGAAATGATCGAGCAAAGGAGGTAAGGTCCAATGCCCAGTCCACAGGAATGGCCCATAGGGAGTCTAGCTTTGCCCTGATGAAGTGAATCACCTGTGACAGGATCAGTTCGGAATTGGCCAGATTGACCAACAGGTATAAGTCTCTGCAGGTCTGGAGGGCCAGATCCTTGGACTGCTCCACTGCCTCTCTGGATGGCCTGGCTATTAGCAAGTCATCCAGGAAGGGTAAACCCTGATGCCCTTCTGCTGCAGAAAGGCCTTCACCATTACCATGTACTTGGTGACGACCCTGGACATGGACAAGAAGCCAAAGGGCATGACCTGGACAAGAAACAGCACCCCTTCTGCATGGAACTAGAGGTACCCCCAGTGGGAGGGATGAACTGGGATGTGGAAGAAGGTATCCTAGAGGTCCAGGAAGCAGAACCACATGCCCTGCTCCAGAGGTAGTATGATCTGGTTCTGAGTGACCATCTGGAGGTTGCACTTCCATATGAACTAGTTTTGATCATGCAGATCCTGTATGGGGTGCCAGCCCCCACCTGTGTCAGGACCAGGAAGTACCTGGACATGTACTCCTGATTTGCCAAGGTGTCTGGGGCATGAGCTATGGCTCGTTTTGCAAGGAGCTGAACAACATTCTCCCTGAGGGTGGACAATGTGTCCTGCAACACTGAGGACTCCCTCAGAGTGTGGGATCGGTAACGTGGGAGAGCCTTGAAGTCGAGAGGCAACCCTCTGCCTACCACCATGTGAATCCACTTGTCCACAGTAATGATTGACCACTGCAGCCAGAAGTGGCAAAGTCACCCCCCTCCAAGGGAAGCTGGGTCAGGGACTGGACAGGCAGGAGATAGGCACCCCCCCAACTCGGCACTAGGCAGCTTTGGAGTGGGCACCAGTTGCTGTGGCTGGAGGGGCACCACTTCCCCTACCTCTGCCTCTTTTTGGCCCCTGGCAGGAGAACTTGGCTTTGGAGAATCAGGCTTGGTATTACTCCCTCTGGGGCTGATGCTGCTGCTGCTGCCGAGACTACTGTGGCTGAAAGGACCGAAACTGAAAGTGCTGCCTTCAGTTTCTGGGTCTTTAGGTTCTTCTGGGATGACACCACAGACTCCAGGGTGGCACTTGACTACTCAATCCAAGTAAGATGACCATCCACTCCTAGACCGAAAAGGTTCGAGCCCAAGAAAGGGACATTAGCCAACTTATGCTGAGTTTCTGCCATAAAGGTGGAGAACCTCTGCCAGGCCTTGAGATGCACTGCGATGGCCAGTGCCATGGCACGGGCACAGGAGTCACCCATGTCAAAGACCGTCTGGAGCTGGTGTTTAGCCAGTGCTTGACAGTGGTCTCTGACCACTTTTACCAGCAAGTGCGTGTCAGCAGGAAGGCAAGAGAGGGCATTATCCATCAATCCCAGCAGGGAATGATCAAAGTGAGCCATCATCAAGGCTTGGCTAACCTGACAGAGTCCAAGAGAGGAAGCGGCATAGACCTTCTTGGTCGCAAGGTCAAGCTTCTTCGACTCTTTGTCGGAGGGCTTGTCCATGTCCCCAGTGTTTCCAGATTTCCAAAAGACAGAGTTCAAAACCAGACCCTTGGCTGAGGGGTAGTCTGTGAACCTGGACAGAAAGCTGGTACGGAGTGTATATTTGTGGACTACATGGGCTGAAGGTGCCGGGCAGGATGCTGGATGCAGCTAAAGCTCCAGGGCTGTCCAATTATGGGCTCAGCCATGGGAAAGGTGACGACCCTGGGGATTCATCCCTATCCAGGAGGTCAGTAAAGGAGTATTTAGACCTTTTTGAACAGGCCCCACAGGGATGCTCTTGGACTCAGATATAAGTTGGAGAAGAGCCCCAAATGACACCATTCCATGGTCAGTGGTCAGTTCCTCGACCAATTCCCCACTGAAAGTATGCATCCTCAAGGGCTAAATGGTAGACCCATCAGAGTCATGTGAGGACTTGTCAAAGACAGCCCTCAGCTGTTTATCACCGTGGACCATCCTAGAGTCATCCAACTGGGTGATCTCCACTGATAGCTGACCTGGCAAGCCGGTCACAGCTCGGAAGCCCTTGGTTGAGGATCCCCGCAAAGGCTTCGGTGGGGGTGGTTCCACCCATAAACGTGAAGAGACAGATGTCGGCTACAGTCATCTTGGATGGACCAGTGTGGGCTTGACTGGTACCAAGGCATACTGTTGCCAGAGGAACTCCTCATGGTACTGCTGCATATGCTGGCAGAGCCTCTTATCAACTGAGGAGGAGGAGGAGGATGAAGAGTGCCTCAACCTTGACTGTGGACCCGGGGACCAATGTTGAGGAGAAGCTACTGGAGGGTCCCTACAGATAACGTGCATTGTCTTTCGTTGCATGGCCTCTGGTGGAGGCTGTTCCCAAGTGGCAGTGGATGGGGACACTGACTGCTCCACGTCCTCCTGGGTGAGGACTGGGAGGATCAGGGTCTTGGAGACTGACTCACTGTCAATCTCCATGGACAACTGTTCAACTGGTTCGAGGAAAATCTTGACCACCTGATCAACCGGTGTCAGGTCGCCAAGCCCAACAGTGGTACTGTGGAGTTAGTGACCTGACCCTCGAACTATTTTGACTTGACCGAAGCCAGGCGCTCGACAAGCCTCAAGCGATCAGGGGAGTCAAGAGAGCAGAAGGAGCTCGATCTCTCCCAGTCCCACAACCAATGGCGATGCTTTCTGTGCTTCTCGAAATTCTCCTGTGAAGGGTGCTCTGACACTGGCCCCAGCCAGAGTAGCACCGATGCCAGCGAGGTGCCTGCTGCAGCCTTTACCACCACTTCTTCCATGGCCATGAGTTGAACCACGGATCCTACCACAGCAGAGGCTGCCTTGCGACCACTTTTAGGCTGCAGCTTTAGGATCTTGATCAGCTGGCCGGCCAAGGAGAAGATGAGCCTAAGGATGAAGGGAGCATTGTCTGACTCAGGCCACAATCCATGACATCATGTGCCATCCCTAGGCAGTAAAAGCATGACACACGTGAGTCCGTCCAGGACATCTTCTGTCAGAATGTGATTCACTGCTTGAAGATGGGAGCTTGCTTCTTGTCTTCATGTTCCATTTCCCATCACCAAGGACTAGAGAAGGAACAAATAAAGTAGTGAAACATCAAATCTTGAAGAAAAAAACTCTTTTGGCAGAAAGGAAGATCTGATGTCATGGGGCGGAGCCAAGAAATATACCACTCTGGTGGTGGGAGGAGCTTAGCTTAAAGATGTTTCGACAAATCCGTTTTTCTGTAAGATCTGCCATTGTGGGGATAAATGAACCATATCCTCACCCCTAGAACAGTAGTTACCGAAATTTGAATAACATGCCTGTGCTGTGTGAATGAAAAGTGCATCCAGCTGATTAAGACTTGCATACGAGTCCTGCTAGGTCAGTATATAAAAAAGTGCAAAAAAAAGTCAATAAGAACAATAACTTATGTGCAATAGTAGAATACAGTGACACCTTGATAGTGTGGGTATTTTGAGACTGCAAAAAATCCTTGAGAAGCACTATAACTTAGTTACTTCTTAATGCTGGAAATGGTACACATAGCCAATCAGAGGTCGAAGGTCAATGTTTAAACCAAGAGGAACAAAATAGCAAAACTAAGTTGTGTATCAAAAGCTGCAAGTTAACCACTTAAAAGCTGAAAACTCACAAAATTTTGAAGCCAAAAGCGGAAAAGCTGTGTGTGCAGTACATAGCTACGTACATGAACAACAGCACAAAGAGATGGGGGAGGATATATCGCCCTGTATTAGGATTTACCCAATCACCTTGTAGCATCTGCATAAGTTAGAAAAATGTACAGTGCATAAATCCACAGATGTGTCTAGGATATTAAAAAGCAGGATACTTGCCGCTCAATTCACTTGACACTGTTAGGAAAAACCCTGTTCAATCCTCCAAAGTATAAGTTCAATAAGCATAAGCTTCAAAAATGGTGCCTGTGGCTTTCAACTGCTTGTTTCAAAATTCCTCTGTCTTAGCTATTCCAGCTGACAATGCGAATGTGTCGTGGAAGCACAAGTCAGGAAGCATAGGAAGACCAGGAACAGTTGTAAAATTCACAGGTAACCTTTTATTATTACCAATGACAGCAAAATAAAAATTGCTTAGTATAACTATTTACAAAGACAGTACAGAGAAAACATAGTCCTTCATCTGAGGGTATCTCTTATTCCAAGCTTCAGTCTCTCCCTCTCTCTCTAGCAAAAGCATTGCTGCGCTTTTTATAAGTCTTTGCCTGGG
The DNA here is from genome assembly GCA_016271365.2 of Neoceratodus forsteri. Classification (NCBI taxonomy): domain Eukaryota; kingdom Metazoa; phylum Chordata; order Ceratodontiformes; family Ceratodontidae; genus Neoceratodus; species Neoceratodus forsteri. The sequence goes on along the minus strand of CM057459.1, from coordinate 421,606,891 downwards.
AACTCATTACAAGACATCCTGTTTCTCACAAAATATTCTTGTCAGTTTCTTTGCAGAGCAGGCTTGCATATCGAACAGGATCCCAAGCTGGCCTCCTGCTGACAGCTCTGCAAAAGAGTTTGCAAACAAGCCTGAGAGGATCTCAAACTGTGTCTCAGGTTAACCCCCTAAATTCCAAATAGCTTTTTGCAATCGTTTCAATAGTATAACTATATACAGTTTCAAACAAAGGGATTCCTGTATCACTTAATTTCACATAAAGATTCACATATATTTTTTATAACTGCAGATATGCAAAAGGAAAGAATAGAAAGAAACAGCAAATGAAGGCAGAGAGATAATGAGAGGCAGAGAATCGTGAGACCATTAGAGTTATCAGTTCCTAGGTCTCACGAGAACATTTGGTTGCGCAACCAGACAGACAAGAGACAGAAAAAGAAAGGATAGAACTGTTCCTTGCATTTAACTCTTTCTGCATAACATAACAAATGGGACAGGGTCTTATTCAACCCTGTCACAGAATGGCAGTGTGAAAATTATGTCCAGAGTTGAGCAACGTTAAACACCGAGAAAACCTTGTTTCTGTGTTGGCAACCAAGTATCACCATCAGACGACGTAAGGGCAGTGTGGTGATGTTTTGGGTGTAACCCTTCAGCAGACCAACTGATGTTGAAGCCTGCCTGAACTTATACTTTATATTTATTCTTTTATGTATATAAACATACAGTAAATACCTTCATTCAACATTACAGCTGTACAGTGAGGGTGCCACTCCTCTTAAAATACTCAAAAGGTTAGTTAAATGAAATAAGATACGTCCTATGAGGGGAATCTATTAGGTTATAAACTTAGTACAAAGCATTCCATTTGCTGTAACGAAGTCCATGAGCAACATGAATTTTATAAATAAAAGTTAAAGACTTATAGATCAGAGTCCTTCCCTGATTTAGGGAGTTATCCATCATGCAATACCATAGTATTTATACACAATTGTGTACTGAAACAGAAAAGAACCCCTCAGAACTCTATATTCCCCTTACAAAAAATCTCCCCATATATCTGCCAGACATTTTAGGCGCTTTTACTTAACAAAATAGATGGACAATGATCCATAATTATTACTGGTGGAAGGTTATTAAATTTATAAAGATAGAAAATATTTATGGGGGATAAAACATAACAAAGTGAGCCACCACTATTTAATTTTAGAGTCCAGACCAGCTGAAGACCATCTCGTGGGTCTAGAATGAAGTAAAATGGTGTACTTTAACTACGTTGTTTTAAACAAACATTAACACTATCCCCCCTCTATAGTTTGTTACCAACAGTGTCCGAAAATCTTCAGGGATCTTCTTCTTCGGATGAAAAAGCATCTTCTTCTTCTCCCCTCCTATGGGAGGGAACATTCCTCTGGCACCATTTTAAAGCCTCCAACAGTTCCGAAAAGAGGAAAATTTTACTCCGGTGTGTAATTCACAGTCGCGCTGGATAGACTAGGCCATGTGGTATTCCTCCTTCCCTTAGCATAGCCCTTACTCCGTCAAAACGCTTCCTCCGTTGTCTAGTCGCATAGGATAAATCGGGGAAACAACTGGATCTGGTTGCCATCAAATAGAAGAGCTTTCTTTCTTTCTTCTTGCCAGGGCTAACAATTTGTCTCGTGAGCCAACTCCGTCGAGGACTATTACCACAGTACATGGGGCCCCTGGGTTGTCTTGTCTACCCCTAAAGGCCACTCGATAGGCTTTTTGAATTCTCTGGGTAATCGGGGTAGAGTCTTCTCCTAGTTGCTGAAGTAACCAATCTTGCAGAAATAGGATCAAGTGGTCTCCTTCAGTACATTCTGTGAGCCCCAAAACTCTGATGTTAGAAGCCCTTGACTGGTTTTCAAGCATTTCCAGTCTGGTGCGGAGATGGCCATTCTCTTTCAGGACTGAGGCTACAGCTCCCATAGCTGCCTCAGCCGTTTTATTAGCAGCGGTCCATGTCACGGAGACTGCTTCAAGTGTAGTTTCCACTACAGTGACTCTCGCAGTAAGAGAGTCAAACTTGTTGGAAAGTCCAGCCATGGAAGAAATTAAATGATTTATCTTTTCGCCGAGGGTTTGTAGGGTCTCGCCTCCTGATTCTATCTCATGGTCCTGTTCACGGCCTAGTGTTGCTCATGAGGATGTCGGACCTGAAGGGAGCTTTGATTTTGCTCCTTCTCCCAAGTGCTTTTCCTTCCGTGGATTGCCCATTTTTATCCTTTCAAGATTCAGCAACCTGTTGCTATAGCTTTTGTCTGGGTTTGTAGGGGAAATCTTCCTGAAAAGGTTGCTTTTTAAATTATTTTTATAGAGTTCTAGTGTTCTGCATCCTCCATGCTCAGGCTCCACAGCGCCCCCCGAAGCCTGCCTGAACTTAAATGAGGAAAGGGTGAATGTGCATAGTAAAACACATTAGAGTGTTTGAAGAGCCTAAGAGACAAGCAAGTGGTGAATACAAGAGGTGCATGTGCAGAAGCCAAAATTGCAGTGTTAGACTTACATGTTAAAGAAAGAATGTATATGGCAAAGATAAATACACTAAGAACAGAGAGTACCAGAATAGTGCAATAAAACTAAAGATAAAACCAAATGAGAAAACTCTAAAAAGAATGATTTAAGATTATTAAAGCATAGTGAAAAGAACAGGAGATACTGGACTCTGAACTTTTGTAACAGCTGAATTACACCACATCATACCAGATAAGTAATGCATGAATACATAAATAAAATATAGTATGCATATTATGTCCGAAATTCAGTTCTGAGAAAGATCACAAAGGATGCGGAGATAAAACAGAAAACGGAGCCATTCTATTAAAAAACCCCAGAGGACCTCAGTTTCATGAGCAATAATCCAGATGATCAGTAGCTAGACAAGGAATCACTTGTCCAGATAGCTGCTCAAAGGAAGTTCTTTATTGAGTCTATGTGGGAACTTGGTATCAAGAGTAAAGATCCAAAAGCTCTCCCTGCGACCCAGAAAGGATGCAACATTACCTCCCTGGGTTCAATATCCACTTTCTCAATCCCAAAGAACTGAATGTCTCTGAAGGTGCCATGTTGAGTGTCTTGTAAATGTTTTGCCATTGTGTAGTTATTGCTGCCCATTCTGATGGGGTTCAACTGTTGTCCTATTCTGATCTTTAGCATTCTTTTTGTTTGTCCTACTGTATATAGGAAGCTATGCAGGGACACCCAAGCATATATACCACTTCTACAGTAGAGCAATTTATGAAACTCTTGATCTTCATCTTGCATTTTTTATTTATGTTCCTGGATTGTGCATATTCTTTGATGTTCTTGGTGTGTTGGCAATATACACAGTTACCATCTGGAAGCACTGACAACCATGTGTTTATCTGTGGTGTCATTGTGTGAACCAAGGTGTTTCTAAGGTTTCTTCCTCTGTTGTATGTAATTCTGGGCAGATTCTGAAATGCTATTCCTAGTCACGAATCAGCTTGTAACATGCTCCAGTTACGCTTAATGATGTTTCCTACTTTCTTTGCTGTGGGATTGTTTCAAGTCAAAAATGTGTGGACTGTTACCTGATCTGTAGTGTTCCTCTCTCTTTCCCTCAAAAGAGCTGATCTGTTTCATTTGTTCCACTTTGATTCTGTTTTGTTTAATCAATCAATCAATCAAATCTTTATTTATTCAGGCGATCATCATTGAGCAAGGCTCATTTACAAGATACTATGATAATACTATGATCCAGATAACTCCTATCTTTAAAACACTGTTCCATATCACCCACATATTTTGTATATTCTTGTACAACTGTGCAATTTTGTTTTATGTGCATGCACTGGCTTCTAGGGATGTTTTGGACTAGGGACGGTAAATGCCAGCTTGTACCATGTAGAATGGTGTTTCTTTCCATAGGTTTTCTGTACAAAGCCGTTTTCAGTATATTTCCATCTTTGTGAACTGTAAGGTCTAGAAAGCTGACTGCTTGATAACTGTGTTTGTATGTAAATTTAAGATTTGTTGTTCAGGAGTTGATATAGTAAGAAAAAAAGTTCCAGTTGGTCACATGTTCCTGACCAGATCACAATGATGTCATCGATACAGTATTTGTACAATGTTATATGTTGTGTGAAAATATTTGTATCATCATACAGTATATGGATGTCTCGTCCCATTCTCTCTTGTAGATACTGACCAAATTGGGTGCAAATGCCATTCCCCATCACTGTTCCCATTTTCTGTATATAGCAATTATTTTTTAAGAAAAAATAGCTGGGCTCCAGGATGGATTGTGCTAGCTCAACAATAAAAACACTAGGAAGCATAGTTACATTATCTCTGCTTCTGTGCAGTGTCTGGGATATTGCTGATAAACCACCGCAATGTGGTATGTTAGTATAAAGGCTTTCAGTATCAATTGTGACTAGAACATCCTCTATACTCACTTGCAGGCCCTCTATTTTCCTGATAATGTCTCCAGAGTCTTTCAAGTATGATGTTACATTGAGTACCCATTTTTTGATAAACTCATCGTCAAACTTTAAGATAGGTTCATTTGTTGATCCAGTGCTGGAGACGTTGGGTCTTCCTGGTGGTTTTGTCACATTTTCATGGATTTTAGGTCATTGGTATACAGCAATTCTTGTGGGTGTTCAACTGTCATATATGGTATCTCTTTGTGATCCATTCCTCTCCCTCGGTGGGCCATTGTGAGCAGTGTATTGGCCTTTTCTCCTTATCTCTAATGTTGGGTCTCTATTATAAAGTTTTTGAATGTGACATGTTATTCAGCTGTTTCATGGCTTCTTGTAAGTAGTTGTCTTTTTCTTCAAAGGAGGATGGCACCACCTTTGTCTACTGGTTTTATTATGGTATTGTTCATGTTTGCTAGTTCCTGTGTTGCCTCCATTTTCTTTCGTGTCAGATTACTGTTCACATTTTCTGTTTACTAATGTTTTGTCCGATAACTCTGTCCATTTTGAAGTCGACAACATTCATAAATGTCCTTAAAGTATCACTTGGGGGTATTGGAGGTATGAACCTGGATTTATTTTTAAGTGAGGTTTCCTCTCTAGGTGGAATTCCATCCTGATTGTCCTGATGTTGTTGTAATGCTGGTTTGAGTATAAAAAATTCTGCAAGTTTTAATTTTCTGTGAAATTTATACATATCCACCTCTAGATTAAGACATTTATTTTGTACATGGGAACAAAACTCAAGCCCTTATTTAGTACCAATAACTGGGGATTCATAAGGAGTACATTGGTTAGGTTGATGATGGCCAGTTTTTCTGTCTTTTTGACCATCTTGGTTCCTGTTGGTAGTACTCGTTCTACCCATAATTCGGTTTGTACCCCTCCTCCTCTTGCTCTTCTTCTTCACCCACCCCCTCCTAGTCCTCCTCTTAGCTCTAAAAAAAAGAGGATGGTGAGCAGATGTGCCAGGTCTTTGTGAATCATTAGGGCCCTTGATCTTGAGTTTCTGTCAGCTTCAGAACTAGTATTCAAGTGCATTCCTGATAACAGATTTGTGAGAAAGTCCTCTGCTGCCCTTTCTGTTGTTTGTCTTTCTCCTGTCGTATTTGGTTGTCGTTTTGTATCGTGCCAGCTTGCTAGCATAATCTGCATTGTCTCTATTGTGTTTGTGTATTTTTTTTTAATCTCTTCTCCATAATTTCACAGTTTCATAGTCTGGATTCAAGTCAAGAGGTCAGTGACCTATTAAGACTCACCACTGAATCAGTGGTATTGTCTACTCCTGATGTCATCTATGAAAAGGTCTAACTTCTATTTGAAAGTTGCTAGGGACTCACTACAGAATACTTCACTAGGTAAATTATTCCAAAGCAAAATAATACAGTGACTAAACCAGTTACCCCTCACTGGTTCTGTAACTAGTACCTTTTAGTTGTCTGGTGTGTGTGCCCTAATGTTAGCAGACTTGTTACATCTTTCAAGACCCATGGCTACTTGGATAAACAAATCATCATAGGCATTGTACAGTAGATATAGCACATGTCTCCTTGAAACCTCCTGTAGTCAATGGAGTACAAGTTCAATTCCTGTAATCTTTCATCATAGGAGTTATGCTCCATGATGAAAGGTTACGGGAATTGAAATTGTGCTCCACTGACTACAGGAGGTTCTGAGGAGATATGTGCTATATCTACAACTCCTATGATGATTTGTTTATCCAAGCAGCATAATTCACAAGTAGTTTGTCCATTCTACTTTTTAAGTCATTCAAGTGTGATATAGAATATTGTTTGAATTCTTTTCCCTCCAATTTTTTTATTTCTCCCTGTCTTTTCACACTTTCTTTTTTACTCTTTTCTTATAAGTAAAAACATCCAATTTTTAATAAAATAAACCATCCAATCTTTAACAGAATAACTCCGTTTTCTGTTTTATCTCGGTGTCCTTTGTGATCTTTCTCTGAACTAAATTTCAGGCTAAATATGCTATCATTCATTTTATTTATGCATTCATGCATTAATTATTGAGTATGATGTGGTGTACTCAGCTGTTATCAAAGTTCGTAGTCCAGTATCACCTGTCCTTTTTGCTACACTACGATAATCTTAAATCATTCTTTTTAGGTTTCTTTTAATTTGGTTTTATCTTTAGTTTTATTGCACTATTCTGGTATTCTCTGTTCTTAGTGTATTTATCTTTAGCATCTATACATTCTTTCTGTCACCTGTTAAGACTAACACTGTAATTCTGCCGCCTGCGCATGCTCTTCTTGTATTTGCCACTTGCTAGGTCTCTTGGGCTTTTCAAACACCCTAATTTGATTCACTGCACATGTTCACCCTTTCCTCCTGTTTAAGTTTGGGTGGGCTCCAACATCAGTAGCTCTGATGAAGGGTTATGCCCAAAATCTCACCACGCTGCCCTCACGTCATCTGACTATGCCATGTTTCTTTAGTGTTTAACGCTGCTCCACTCTGAACATTATTTTTAGACTGCATTCACATTATCAGCTGAAACAGCTATGACTAAAAAATTTTAAACAGAGGAATTTGGAAACAAGCAGCTGCAAGCCACAGCTACCATTTTTTGAAGCCTATGCTTATTTGACTTTTACTTTGGAGGATTGAAGGGTTTTTCCTAACAGTGCCAATGTAATTGAACCACAAGTATACTGCTTTTCAATATCCTAGACTCACCTGTGGATTTATGCACTGTACTTTTCTAAGTTGTGCAGACACTACAAGGAGGTCGGGTCAATCCCGATACAGGGTGGTAAATCCTCCCGCCCCCGTCTTTCCATGCTGTTGTTAACTACGTGGATATGCACTGCACACCTGAGCTTTTCAGCCTTCAGCTTCAGAATTTTGTGAGGTTTCAGCTTTTAAATGACTATCTTTTGACTGTTAATGCATGGCTTAGTCATTCTCTTTTGTTCCTCTTGGTTTAAACACTGACCGCTGACCTCAAATCGGCTATGTCTACCATTTCTAGCATTAAGAAGTAACTAAGTTATCATGCTTCTCAATGATTTTTTGCAGTCTGTAAATACCCACACTATCAAGGTGTCACTGAATTCTACTCTTGCACCTCAGTTATTCTTCTTACTGACTTTCTGCACTTTCTTATATTAACCTAGCAGGACTCGTATGCAAGTCTTAATCAGCTGGATACATTTTTCATTTTTTTGCACAACACAAGCACCTTATTCCAACCTCAGTAACTACTGAGATTCAGCAAGCCCATTAACCCAATGCCTGCTCTTTAGCCCATTTCAGCTATTAGTTGGATATAATTTTCTCTACTGTTTGCACAGCACTAGCACTTCACTGCAAATGAGAAACAACTTGAAGCTGCTAAGCTACACGGACTTTTTTTTTTTGCACAGCATTTTGCACTTCATCTCCAAAAAAGCAAAGTTGTAGCATTGTAGGGGAAAGTGTACTTTGACAATTAACAAAGCAACAATTTGAAGCTGTTTAGCTACCTTTGCTAATGTAAAATCATTGTTTAAGCATTACAATGGCAAGCGTACTTTGAAAAAAGTAAAGAAATTGTTATCAAGCTACTACGTGTGATGAATAACTGTTATTTCAAAAAGAAATTGGATATGATACTCTCTGTAGAAACTGCTGCAGATCCATTGTAAAACCATTGTTTGGGAACAAGATTGCCATAAAAAAAGGAAAAAAATACATTTGTTTTATGTTTCTTTAGTTGCTGGATGATATAAGCAAACAAACAAACAAAAACTTTTATGTGAGCTTGGTTTAAAAACTTACAACTAACTTAGTGCTAGTACTACTGCAGGACCAGTGGAGGAGATGAGCCTGTGCTGTAATGGGATTGTTTCCCATTAGGAGCCGAAGCACTGTTCAATTGGACATGTAAGATGCCCAAGTAAAGCACCAGGGGCAGACAACTTGCATCCAAGGATGCATAAGGAAATGATAGATGAGCCAGCATTAAAACTCACTGAAGTTTTAGGAATTCAGTACAAGAGGAGAAGATCCAGGAACTGGACAGAGGCAGGTGTGAGTCCACTTTTTAAAAAGAGAGTACGGACAATCCGGTCTAAAGTCATTAACAGGAAGACACTATCTATCTTGACGCCTGCAAGACATTCAACAAGTACCGCACAAGAAGTTAATACACAAGGTCAGAAAGCATGGCAGGGTACTTCAGTGGAATAAAACTCTGACTTTTAGGGTAAAAATGGAATCAGTTAACGGGGGGTATTCAGGGTGGAGGTGGGTCAATAGTGGGGTAACACAGTAATTCATCATTCACTTGGAAGAAGGGGGGAATATCAGAGAACCAAATTTGCAATATTATGATTGGTTACTAGGGATTTGGACAGAGTGAGAAACTGGCTAGATTAGTGGCAAATACACTTTAAGATGGAAAAATGCATGGTGATGCATCTGGAAGCAAAGATATACAGTATACACCATATGGAAAGGAGACTGTGGCACGAGAGTAGAAAGGTAGGGTAATTCAAGGGTTATTATAGGTATACCAAGTACAAAAGCAGTCTAAACAGTGTGTTGCAGCAGACATTTAGCCCCTTCCCCCGCCCAGTCAGACATGCCAGGATGCTAGCAATGTTGTGAACGGTGATAGTAAATGTGCCCCCAGCCTTCAATCTGACATGTCCCTATGCCACCCACCACAGAACCATCCCCCAGTTCCTCTCAACTCTAGAAGACAAATTTGTAGTAAGTTTGGAGGGGGGGATGCCACATACTGCAGGCCTGCCATGGAGTGGCTTTCCAATGGAGCACCTTTAGATCAGAAGAAATGGAGTTGGAAATTGTTACAGGTATCTTCAAGGCTGGCGGGCACAGAGGCACAGATGGCAGAAGAGATGTGAGGAAGGAGGTAAGCATGACTGGTAGGGGTAATAAACAGAAAATGTAAGAAAAAAGAAGCCTACAATATGGTGGGTTACACACATACAGTGAGGAACTGAGATCAAGAAAATATATGGTCCTCTGTACAGAATGCTAGTTATGCCACATTTAGAGTACTGTGTGCTATTTTGGCCACCACACTACAGGAATCATATAGCAGACCTGGAGAAGGTGTAGCATAAGGTAGGTGCACCAAAATTAAAAGCAAGAAATCTAAGGCCAAAAAGCAAAGCTGGTTCGGCAATGAGGTGGCAAATGCAGTAAGGGACAGGAAGGCAGCCTTCCAGAAGTACAAAGTATTCAGAAAGGGGAGGACCGGGAGGACTACTGTGCTTAAACAAGGGAGATGAGGACTGCAAGCAGAAAGGCTACAAGAAAAATACACTTAGCACAGGAAGTAAAAATGGGTAAGAAGGCCTTTTTGCAAGATATAAGGGAGAAGAAGGACAGTAAAGATGAGATTATCAGATTAAAAAGGAGAGAGGGTGGGCACAGGGTAGTGAAGAGAAAGTGGAGGTTCTCAGCAAGTACTTCTGCTCCATCTTCAGTAGGAAGGACGGACCAGTGTCACAAGGGAGCAAGAAGGTGGGAACTGAGAAGCGGGAAGTCACAGACAGTGTAATACAAGTTGACAGGGTGCATAAGTCCTAAGGGCCTTGAAGGAGGATAAATCCCCAGGGTCAGACTGCATGCACCCAAGGGTCCTGTGACAGGGCTGGGTAAGACCCTATATCTTTTGTTATGCAGAGAGAGTTAGAAGTAAGGATCTATTTTGTCCTCTCCTATTCTGCCACTTGTCTGTCTCTTGCCTGCCTAATTGTGTAATCAATTTTTTCTTGTGGCACATAGGAAATGACCACTCTGATGGTACCACAGTTTCCCCTGTTATCTCTCTTCATTCACTTGCTATTTCTATTTGTTCTTTCTCCCCTTGGTTCTCTGTTGATAAAAAAAAAATATGTGAATCTTTATGTAAAACTAGGACCCCTTGGTTTGCAAATGTATATAATTATATTGTGGAAATGACTGCAGAGTGCTAGTTGGGTTTAATACAAAAGATATCAATCTGGAACACAGGACCCTGAGATGCAGTTTGACCTCCACGAGTTGTGTAAAGAATTGTCAATGAGAAATCAGCTTTGGGACAAAATGTATTATTTTGTTGCATCTGTTAAGACTAGATTTCATCTTCAGGCTGCCCTCAGGAAAGAAAATGACAAAGAGCTGAGACATTTTGCGAAAAACAGGAGATGCAAGTTATGAACTAGGATGCAGAGTTTGAAATGCCAGGCAAAAACTTCTGATATAATCAGAGCAATGTTCTTCCAGACTGACTCAGATGGAGCATTTTTTGTTTGTACTGTCTTTATTAAGAGCTATCCTGTACAATTTTTTTCTATCTTATTGTTACTACTAATAATAAAACCCTACTTGCAAATTGTATAACTTCTCCTGTACTGTCTATGCTTCCTGACCCATGCCAGTATAAAAGGTCCTAAAGTAACTGGCAGAGGTACTGCTGGGTCCCCTGGCAGATCTTTCTGGAGGTGTGGAGTGTACCCCAGGACTGGAGAACTGCACATGTGGAACCTCTTCATAAAAATGGTCCGAGGGATGAGCCCAAGAACTACAGGCCATTCAGCCTGACCTCAATAGTGGGGAAGTTGATGTAGACCATCCTGAAGGAAAGACTGGTGAACTGTCTGGAGCAAAATGGTCTCCAAGATGAGAAGCAGCATGGGTTTGTGTCAGGGAGGTCCTGGAAGACTAACCTAATTAACTTCTTTGACTGGGTAACCAGTACAGTGGACAAAGGCCAAGCAGCTGGTGTCCTGTATCTGAACTTCAGCAATGACTTCGACTCTGTGTCTCATAAGAGACTGCTCAGGAAGCTGGAAGATCTGGGTGTGGGGGCTAAGCTTGCTAGCTGGGTTAGAAGCTGGTTCCAGGATAGAAGTCAAATGATGGTAGTCAGAGGGATTTTTGGAAGCTTGTTCAGTGACCAGTCAGGTCCCACAGGGCTCAGTGCTCGATCCAGTGATGTTTAACATCTTTATCAGTGACAAGAGTGGATGGGATCAAAGGTAAAATCTGCCTGTTCACAGACAACACAAATCTCTGTGGCAGAGTGGACACAGAAGAGGGGAAACAGGAACTTAGGGAAGACCTGGCTAGGCTAGAGAAATGGTCTGGCATTTGGCAACTGGGGTTCAACGTTAAAAAGTGTAAGGCTATGCACTTGGGGATGAAGAATCCGGGGACCAAATACTGGTTGGGTGGTGTGCAGGTAACCAGGTCAGATGAAGAAAAGGACCCCGGAGATAATCATCACGCATGACCTGAAGCACTTGGCACACTATAGGACAGCAGCAGCCAAAGCAAATCGGATGCTGGGCTGCACAGCCAGAGGAATTACTAGTAGGAAGGCAGAGGTCATACTGCCGCTGTACAGATCACTGGTGAGACCACATCTAGAGCACAGTGTGCCTTATTGGTGCCCTAACCTTAAGAAGTATGTCAGCTTGCTGGAAACAGTCCAGAGAAGGGCAACCAAGATGATCCAAGGCCAGTAAGGCAATACCTACAAGGTGATGCTCAGGGGACTAAACACGTACTCTCTTGAGGGCAGAAGCAGAAGCGGGGACATGATCGAGACCTTCAAGCACCTTAAAGGTATAAACGTGGTTAGCACTGAGGGCCTCTTCAGCCTTAGTGGGAACAAGTCCACTAAGGGACATAACCTAAAGTTGGTGTGGAGGAATGCTCATGAGGGAGATAAGGAGGTGCTTTTCACTGAGAGGGTGGTGGCCAAGTGGAACAAGTTGCTGGAAGAGGCAGCCTCCCTGACAATGGTGGATAGCTTCAAGAGAGGATGTGACAGAGTGAAGGGGAAAGTTACAGGTAGAGGAGGGGGGAGTGGGAGAAGGGGGTATTTGGGGAGGTCAAGGGGAAATGGGGATGGGGAAGGTCCCTCTGTAAGACCAGTGGAAACTGCACACTCAAGCAGACTGGATAGACTTTAAGCCATTTATCTGCTGGCATGTTCATATGTTCGTATAAAGCTAAGATGATCCAGGATCTAAAGAGAATGGAATGCGAACAGAGAATGGAGCAGTTACGACACGTCATTAAAAAAACAGAAGGCTGAGTGGTGACATGATGGGGTGTTTGAGATACTCAATGGAATGGAAAAGGTACAGTAGATGTAAACAAATTATTCACTGTTGTTGCAAAGAAAAAGGCCTTCTGCAAGTATAAAGAAAGGCAGGGGGAGGAAGAATGGAGAGAATACATCCTGAAAAATAGGGAGGCAAAGAGGGCAGTTAAGGAGTAAAAGCAGACACAGAGCTGCAAACTGCAGAGTCAAGGGTGGAGAAAAACAGTTCTTCCGATATACTGTATTAGGAAAAAAGGAAGAAAGGAGGGGGAATCATAATGTTAACAGAGGTGAATAAGCAAAAGGCTGCCGTCCTTAATAATTTCTTTAGTTTGGTTTTCACTAAGGTGAACGGTGAACCCTTGCCAAAGAGTGGAATCAAAGCCACCCCTAAGGGTGTCCCGAAGATGAGGCAGCCAGTATTTACTAGCACAAGGGTCTAGAAAGGGCTGGTAGCACTGAAAAATAGATAAGGCCCTGGGACAAGATGGGTTGCATTGGAGGTTACTCAGGGAGCCCTCAGTGGAAACGGCCGAACCCCTGGAAGGTCTACTCGACAGTGCTCCAAAGACGGGTGTAGTTCCAAAGGACTAGAGGGTGGTGGATGCAGTTCTGCTCTATAAACGGGGGACAAGGAACATGTGGGGAACTACAGACCTGTCAGTGTTACCTCCACTGTAGGGAAGCTGATGGAGCCACTGATCAAAGAGGATCTTGTGGACTACTTGAAGAGGAATGGGCTCCAGGACAGTAAACAGCATGGCTTCATGGCACGGAGGGCTTGTCAAACTAACTCAATAATTTTCTTTGACTGGTTGATGAGGGAATGGGATAGGGGCCATGCTGTGGATCTGCTCTACTGTGACTTCTGCAAGGTTTTCGACTCGGTGCTTCACAGACACTTGCTGGTAAAGATAGAGGATCTTGGTGAAGCTAAAGTCATTTTAAACTGGCTACGTAACTAGCTAAAGGGGAGGCAGCACAGGGTTGTAGTCAACAGGGTCACGTCACCAGAGAGGGGAGTCATGAGCGGGGTACCACAGGGGTTGGTTCTGGGACCGGTCCTCTACAATATGTTCATTAGCGTCACTGGTGAGGGTATCCTGGGCAGGCTGTGTTTCTTCACAGACAACACTAAGCTCAGTGGGAGTGGATGGTCACGAGGGAATCGGGGAAATGCAGAGTGATGTACAAAAACTAGAGGGGTGGTCTAAGGTTTGGCAGTTGAAATTCAATGCCAATAAGTGCAAGGTAATGCACCTAGGGAACAAGAGCCCCAGGACAGAGTACTTGATGGGTGGGGTGAGACTTAGCACTACGGCTGAGGAACGGGGCCTTGGAATTATCATCAGTGACTTCTTCAATCAAGTCAGTGCAACAAGGTATATAGCAAAGTGAGTAAGATGCTGGGATGTACGGGGAGGGGTACTGATAGTAGAAAAAAATACTCCCTCAATATAGATCCTTAGTGAAGCCGCACCTGCAGTACTGTGCCCAGTTCTGGAGTCCTCACCTCAGGAAGGATGGAGATAGGCTGGAGACGGTGCAGTGTAGGACAACAAAAATGACTCAGGGCCAACAGGACAGGTCCCATGAAGAGTGCCTCAAGTCACTAAACATGTACTTGCTGGAGACCAAAAGGGAAAGGGGAGTTATGATACAGGCCTTCAGATTCCTAAAAGGAATTAATAAAGTGAACTGTGGGAAAATATTTTGCTTGAATACTAGCTCATGGTCACATGGACATGAGTGGAAACTGACAGGAGGGAGACTCAGAAGGGACATGAAGTATTATTTCATAGAAAGGGTGGTGCAGCTGTGAAAGAGTCGGCCTGCTGAAATGGTGGGTGCTTAAACCGTTGGTGGTTTCAAGCATGGTTGAGACAGAATGAAGGGTATGGTGGTTGCTTGGGGCAGCAGAAGCTGGGAGGGGAATGGGGGGAAGGATAGGTACAGCTAAGGCCCCGGAGGGACAGTAGGTCCATCCCAAGGCTAAACAGGGAACTCAGGAAGCCTGGATGGACCACTGGTCTTTTTCTGCTGTCACTGTCTATATTTCTGTGTTTCTCAAGAAACATAAGGGGGTTCACAGTCTCAAACTGAAAGGAGGAAGACTACAGTTTGATGTTAAGCAGTATTATTTCATACAGTGCGTGACAGGAATGTGAAACAGGCTCACTAAAGAATTAATAGAAGATGAAAAGACAGTAAACTGAAATCAGACAAGTATCTGAGGAGAATGGCATAACGGAATGTAAGTGCTAAGTCAGCAGGGGTGCAGACCTTATGGGCTGTCATTCTTAATCACAACCATTACTATGATACTATTCAAAGTAACACGGGATCTTTATATCCCTCCTGGACATCCATCAACAGGAAGAAGGTACATTAGTTTAAATCCTCTCCTGAAGGATAGCACCTCTTACAGTGCAACAATGTTGTACCACACCATACTATGACCTCTGGATATGTTCCCAAGTCTTTGGTGTCAGACTCTAGTTCATGACTTTGTGGCCCAGAGGTGCGAAAGCTGCTGACTGGGCCAAGCTAACATGAGCATTTTGTAAATGCACGTATAAGATTTAGAGCAACTTCACCAAAGTTTCAGGATCAGACTGGCCAATAGTTTGTAATTGTCTCTCATAAACAGAAAAAGATAGAGAACCCGAGAGGTAGAGTGGAGGCAAGAACAAGTTCAGAACAGAGCAAAACAGGGCACTAAAGGGAGTTTTAGGAGTGGTCAGGGGCAGCATAGAGACAGAAAGAGGTAGGGTTGGTCTGGAACTGCCGAAGTCAAAGCACAGAGACCTGAAAATTGCTGCAGAGTTTTAAAAACTGAATTCTAAACTGAAATAAAAAGTGAGACTATTCTAGGATGTTGATGATGGGACTGCAGGTGCAGACATCATCACAAAAATCAGAACAGTTGGCAAATCTCAATGTTAAACATGATTTGGGCTGCTTTTGTGGGATGGTAGAAAGAAAAATATCTAGGTAAATATTGTTGAAAACATATGTATAAGCCACATTAATATGACAAAAGACATTGATATTCCTTTTTTTTTTTTTATCATATCACTTTTTATCTCCTTGGTCGGAGCGGTCCCCAACTGACCCCCGGCCACCAGCACCCCTGGACTCGAGCCTGACATGTGGATTTATATGCCCCATCGAACTGTCTGGCCCATGACAGCAGTCCCCCCCGGGACCTGCAGCACAGAACTGCCGAAGATGCCTAGTCGACTCTGGGGGTGCAGGGCTGGCCATCAGCCACCAAGGTCACCCCACCAGCATTTTCCTCCTGTTTTTTCGCCCAGTGAGGAGCGGGACATGCAATGGCGTCGCACTGACGTGCAGACGCCCGCCACACTCCTCCCCTTTACATATGCCCCGCGACTGTGGAACATCCAAACTCCGCTGGGTGTCACTGCAAGTGCAGTGTATGGCCCTCACCCTCCCCGAAGGAAGGAGAGCCGTGGTAGGATGCTCAATCCTTCCTTCCCCCTGCCAGCCCCGGTGACCTGAGTCTATTCCTGAACCTGGGTCACCGGTGCGGCGTGAGGTGTGGCGTCCAGCGCCTCAACCCTCAGCACCACCGGGCCGGCAGACATTGATATTCTTGATAAGTGCAATGTTGTACACTGTCTACGGGGCTTTAGTTAATGCACTGTACAAACAATTTTAAATGATTATGTATATCTTTATCCAGCGAGTTTTCCCTTTGATGTCGAAGGGACTCCTTTTTTCCAAAAATTATGATACAACAGGTATAACAGTACAGAAAATGATTATGGCATAACCCCCCACGGAACATGAACTTGACACTGGGGCACTACCATTTTAGTTGTCAGTCAAGTACATCTCATTACAAAGACTAGCAAATTAAACCTACCATCATGGCCTCTTGTACTGTGATGTGAGGAAGCAACATGTCATCCTGCATGATGTAACAGGACACCTTCCGGAAAGAGCGCAGGTCCCGGGGTTGGCCATTAATAAGGATATCCCCTTTCATTCCAGTTGCTCTGAAAGTTTAAAAATAAACAAAAAGAGGATTCATAATCAATTGTGTGCGCATATGTGTGTGTGTGTGCGTGTGTGTGTGTGTGTTTCTGTGTGTCGATTCTCAAGGGGTCGGACAAGGATGCTGTGCATGTGTCTGACTGACCGACTGCATCTGAGCAATCCTGCAGCTAGGATCTGCCTATTTGTGACAAAAAAAGTCACAGTTCACAACATAAAATTTAGCAAATGCAATCTGTATAATCTTTTGTGACAACTGCGTACTTTTTTGGCTCCAAAATGAGGGCGCAGATTGGACATATATCCGTTTTGAAACAGCAATGGGTGGATACTCCCCCAATGTCTCTTATCTGAGGCTCAAATGCTATGTAACAGAAAAAAGCTGCCTCTGGTTTAAAAATAAAATCCCTGTTTTTTAAAGAACATTTCATAAACCTTTCAGGAGTCCTTGGATCCACATATTCAAATTGAACCAAATGGGTAAGCTTGGCACCGCATCAAGGTAATTTCAATAGCCAACACCTCTCCTGTCTATACTTCTGCTCCAAAAAACAAACAAAAAAACAGAAAGGTCTGTTTTAAGACAAAGTACCTTCTTTTTCTTTTTAATATCAGGTTACACATTATAGCCAGATACACTATAAACCCCTTCTATAAGACTCCGAGAACAGAGTCAACTGCAAGTCATGCTTTAATAATCTGGTATCCAAAGGGCCTGAAATTATATCACCTAACTGCTGACTACGCTGATGAACTTTTGTGCTGTAGCCCACTTGGCTAACTAGCCTGCAATCCACATTACCAGCAATGCTAAATGTTAAACAGACCCAGGTAATGCATATTAAAAGTATCTGCTAAAGAATCTGCTAAATAGCTGGCAAGTTGATTTACAGAATTCAGAGTCTATTAGGAAATACCCTGGAAGCACATGTACTGCTGCTGCACAGCAGGCTTGGGTAATCATATATTTAAATGCTCAGCACATCTACCTGAAGAAGTGAGGCTATGTGTCTTTATCTTGGTTTTGTATACACTCAGAATAATTTTACTCCCTAGCATACAATGGTCAAAAACTATCTGTATCACTACAAAAATGAAATTCAGACCTGCAAATATCAGTTTCTATTGAGGAATGGCACACCACTATGCTATCGGCAGTTAAAATTACTCTTTGTCACATATTTGGCGAGACTACGCATGGAAATGTCGGTACAGATTTTTTACAGCACCACTAATTCTAGCTAAATACCTACCTCCCAGCTATGGGAGATGCTGGCAGGAAAGCAACTGTGAACTAGCTGATTTAGGCCATGTTTTTTGGGAATGCCCTCTACTTACACCCTTTTGGTGCACCCTACGACTTACTCTATGGGATTTGTTTGGGGGGGAAGAGGTTGAGTTATCAGCTGAAAAGGTCCTTCTTTCCATTATGCCCCCTCATAGCCCACCCTGGAGATGCACTCAATTACCAGTTTTCTTACTGGCAGCCAAGAAAGCCATACTTCGTAGATGGATGACAAATATAATCCCATCGGTAGAGAAATGGAGACGCAGCATAGTATGATCCATTTACCAAATGGAACAATTAACAGCAACTTTACAGGACAAAATAACAAGGTTCTCAGACAAATGGCAATGCTGCGTAATGTATATGATGTAGATCGATGAATCATTTGTTCCTTAGATCATGTATTTGAGGTATGGGGGGGCGCTGCTCTCACCACAGGGAAGAGGGTTGCTTTAAGCTGGTAATGATATATGAAACAGCCTATCTCTACAAATTTCACTTATCTGTGAAGGTGTCTCTTGAATGCATTACAAATTTATTAGAGAGTGGACTTAATTATTAACAATGTGTGTAAGTCTGATGACCAACATTCAAGCAATAGTGTTGTATACACTTATTTGACTACAATATGTAATGAGTGTCTTGCTTAAAACTTAATAAAAATTATATTTAAAAATAAAACCTACCTGTATCCTGCCTGAACAATGCAGGTATTGGAAGTCACCTCTTCACTGTAATTATTTGCTTGTGTGTATATATACTCAGTAATAACAAAGAAAATACTGCATCGCATGTGCATGGTATAAAAGATCCAAACATTAGTGCTGCAGTTATGGATTCCAAATAATTTAGTGGTTAATAATTATATTGGGCCCTATGCATGAACACTATGCAGCAAGCACACTACGCACAACATGCACGCGTATGAACATATGCATGGCAGGCGCGCAAGACAAGTCCGAGTGCCATGCATGAAGCGCAAGCAGCTGCATGCGTAGGCAACCTGCACACAGCTGCACCGATGTTGGACTGTGCAGAGGCGGAGAGGCGTGGCCACATAACAGTGTACACATCACCACTACACATCCATGCATGATGGCATGTAAGGCAGTCCAGCGTAGTGGCGTAGTGTGCAGAGCATTACGGCAGGTGGAGGGCTGCCGTAAGCACCTGTGCAGCAGAGCTGCAGGACACATTACATGGAGTGTAGTTGCCAAAGGAACAGGCATGAGTGTTGCAACACAATATCACATGAGGGTGGTGCCCTCCCAAGCACAGAGGATGCCAAGCACCTCACACACCATTCGTGACACAGCATATATGTAGGGACATCCCTAGAACAGGTGCATCCAGGGGATGCAGGGGACAACAGGTCATGCAAACACACACAAAAGGATCCCAGTCGCAACCCCTGGCAACTGCAATAGGATGCCACCTCCAGTGATGGACCCACCATGCACCAGAGGGCATATATCCTTTGTGCCATGGACATGCCGGCAACCACCAAGGCCGCCACAGTAGCACCCATGTGCACAATGCAGCAGCACACATCACCCATGGCAGTGCCACAGACCCCTGGCCCCATAACCCATCCACAACAGGGAACAGCACTCCACTTTATACAGGCCACAGGCAGTGGCATCATGTCAGCAGCAGCACAGGTGTAGCACAGCACAGCCACCCGCCACGTCAGGAACATATATATGCCAGAGACACCATGTCACAGGTGTGGCAAGGGCCTGCAATGGACAAATGAGGGCCAGAATGATGTCACAGATGTCTTGAATGCACCCCTAGCCACACCTAGATGATGTCCCTGACTCCAGCCCCCCCCCACAGCCCACAGACCAGCAGTTCCTGCCTTCCACCACAGCACAGCAGCGCCAGCCCAAAAGAAGGAAGAGAACACAGGGGATAGATACCAAAAACTTTAAAATGCATATCCAAGTACAATGGTGCACAACAAACAACAGTGAAATGACCAAGGCCAGGGCGGACATTGGGAAAGAGCATGCGCAGTCCAACATGTTGGTCCGCAGCCAGTGGTGCACAGCTACGTGGTAGCAAATGGTGTGTGTGGCAGGCCCCAGCTATGACTCACACTCCCCCCCTCCTGCAAGTCCTCACTGGACACCAGCAGTGCAGTCTGGGTCCAGCCTCTCCGCACTAGCACCAGCTGGTACAATGGTCCTTTGTAGCTGGCATGGGGTCATTATGTCGCGACAAAATCGCACAAGACAATAATGTAGCAAACAAAATGGCATGCACCAAAACAAGGTCTGGACAAAACACTGACCATTACACGTAAACAAAACATAGGAATATCTGTTTTTTTGCAGGGGCACTGCCCCCCGCGCCTCCCTTCTCTGAAATAAAGATTACTAACTCCGAGGGGGTGTGGACTTAGGAGAAGGAATGAAACACAGGAGCA
Source organism: Neoceratodus forsteri (assembly GCA_016271365.2). Classification (NCBI taxonomy): domain Eukaryota; kingdom Metazoa; phylum Chordata; order Ceratodontiformes; family Ceratodontidae; genus Neoceratodus; species Neoceratodus forsteri. Next base: position 421,586,607 of record CM057459.1, on the reverse strand, counting down.
GGCATAATGTTTGTAAATTTTAAAAAAGGCATAACACAGTGGGACCTGGCAGGAACCAAGTCACGGTCCCAGGTCCCCGATGCCGCCGGATGCTGGTGCCCTAGCCACTCCACCACAGGAGCGGTTCGTCCAGGTACCACACCAGCAGCATACTTCACAGTTCCACAAGACAGCGTACAGCAACAGGGGTAGTGGTTCTAACCATATGCTCACATCCCCGTCGCCATACAAACCTTTGCTCTTTGTACAGTGCGGTTATGCTTGCGTGGTTTTGTCCACAACATAATTATCCGGTACCTCAGTAGCACTGCAATGGGAAGAACATGGGGGGGGAGGCATGAGTGGGATACACATGAAGGGCCCAGCATGTACATGTTGGATGCACAGTTAACACACTACCCCCCAGTACCTATCTTTGAGGGCATGGTTAAACTCCACATCTCTCCCACCTCATCTTTATACAAGATATCCTGACTGCCAACTCTGAGGGTGAAGAAAAATGGCAGTGGATGCTGCTGGCGTGCCCCCTGTGGCACCACAACCACCACCACCACTGCCTTGGCACCATCTGGCTGCTCCCTTCTCAGTGGGGCCATCTTGTCCAGTCTGACACTCTGTTCCTGTGGGACACATAACTGAAGAAAAAAGGTTAGATGTACAGCCCACACCTCACATGGAATGCATGCAGCACATACCCTGCAGATTGCATACTCACCTGGAGTAGTACCTCCACCTCCAACAATGTCACCCCTTGGGGGTTGTCTGTGTAGTTCACCTCAGAGACCCTCCTCAGCTTCTGGGGATATGCCCCCACATGGAGAACCTCAGGCGTGCACCGGTACCTGCTGTCTCCTATGGCTACCCTTTTGCTACCTGACTGTGCAAGGCATGGCCCGATGACATTGGTGCACATTGTGCTCTGTGCAGGAGTGGTCAGCTAATGCCCATTTAAAGGTGCAAATGTGCATTCTGTAGGTGTGTGTGCTGTTGGTAACCATGTGGATGTCTGCACACCTGCCATCAGGTAGAACACTGTGCTACCTGGTCCATAGCCACGTGTCTTCAGGACACGTCTGGATGCCCTTTACATGCATGACATGCACTGCATTAAGCAATTCTGATTTGATCGTACCACCACTGCCCACCAGTGCGACCTCGTATGGGACTCCATGGTACCCAACGGTCCTGGGTGCTGTCCATGGAGACAAAGGTGCCCTGTACACGTTCCTACTATACCACTGGCTCATTCCAGAGGGTGACAGGGGACGTCACGGTTGTCAGCCAGTCATCAGTGTCCAGGAAACTGGTGCAGGTCACCGAAGCCCTGCTGCACCATGTGTATGACCACCTCACTTGCTCAACAGCTGTTGTAGACAGTCAGGTCAAGAAACATGCATTTTATGCCATGCATGTGTTGCACCTGGGTTATGCCTCCTATCATCCCACATATACCTTATACTGTATTCCTGGTCTGTTATACTGTGATACGGCTATTTTGCACTAACATGTAGATTTAGGCACCCATCATATAAGCATGAGTGCCAGAAATGTGCTTTGCTGCTAATATATGCTAATGTTTACATCCTTTATAGGATTATAGCATGCATGATTATTATACCTCACTATAATGCATTATGTTTGTGTTTTACATATATTCTATATTAGAGGCAAAAAACTCCATTTAATGCATCAGTTAGGGTTGTTCCACAGAGACAAAAGCGAGGAAATTCGATGTTAGGGTTGAAACCCCCTTTGCCCTCCGCCCACCCCAATTGGAATCTGGGTCACATTGGGGTCGTCGGCCCTAACTGTCACCCCATCACATGTGGAAAGAAGTTGAGAAATAGGAGAATGGGGTGACAGTTGGACCGATGACCCTAATGCGCACCCCGATTCCAGATGGGGGGTGGGCTGGAGGGATGCAAAGGGGGTTTCAACCCTAACATCGAATTTCCTCACTTTTGTCGCTGTGGAACAACCCTAACTGATGCATTAAACGGAGTTTTTTGCTTCTAATTTCCCTCCTTTTTGAGAATGATAATGAGAAATAGTGAATGTAATGTGGCGGCGGGAGCGCGGGGCTTCGCCACGTGATGTTTTGTCACATAGTAACATTGTGCCTGCAAACGCAAATCGTAATGCGCATGGTGATGCAAAGCGAAACAGAAAGAGAAACAGTACTGTAGACAGAAATGTTAAAAACAACGAAAACGCAACCGCAAATGAAAACGCAAAGGGTAACGCACATGGTGGCGTAAACGTGAACGGTAAGTGAAACAGGTACGGAACCGCAAGCAGAAACGGTAATGGTAACAGTAATGTAAGTGCACAGGCTGGTTTTCCCCAAAAGCTGTATAGAGAAAGACAGTGAGTAAAAAGAATGTATGCAAAATAATGACTCTCGGAACAGAAAAATTAGGACTTGGAATAGTAAATTGCTTATATCTCAGTAACCGTACGACATAGAAAAAAAATGTAAAAGTCATATGAATTATCACTTTCCTGGCTAGTTTTATACTTAGCTCTTAGGAGGGGGCTAAGAATTTTTTCGACAAAAAGTCCGTATCTCGCACCGTTTTCGAGATACGGGCCCTGAAAGGCGCGGCGAATGCCGTAATGTTATCCTATGGGAAAAAAAAAGAAGTTCTGAGTGCCATAACTTTGCCTCCCTGTAATATTTTTTCACCAAACCACTGAAAGGCACATCTGTGGGATGTTGGCTGTGTTCCCTGCAAATTTCAGCCCAAAAGACCAAACTGTTATTTTGCAGCAGGGCGCCAAACAATTGCTGCAATGCGTCGTACGCCGTAATGTTATCCTATGGGAAAAAGCGTCAACTTTGGAGTACCATAACTTTGCCGCCGTGTACTATTTTTTCAACAAAACACTGAAAGGCACATCTGTGAGATGTTGGCGGTGTTCCCTCCACATGTCAGCCCAAAACTCCAAACCGTTCTTTTGCAGCAGGGTGCCAAAGAATTACTGTTATTTTGGGCATAGTGTCGCAAAGTAGTGTCGTGATTTGCGAAAGCTTTTGCATTAATTTGCGACACTTTCATGAGTGCGACACTACTTTGTGAAAGTACTTTTTCCAGAAATCTGAAAAACATATTTCTGGGGTGTTTTACCCCAAAATAAAGACATAGCTAGCATCCTCAGGGCCCGACTAGGTGAATACAAAAATAATTAGGTTGCTAGAGGGTCTCAATTTTAAATGGCAAGCATTTTTCTGATCACTAACTGAAAACAAAATGGTGAATTTGCGACAGTAAAAGGGCCATTTGTGACAGTAAAAAGTGCATCTGCGACACTGTCAAACTTTTTGTTAACTTTTCCCATTGACTTATAATGGGAAATTGTTTTTTGAATAACTTTTGAACCGTTTAATATTTTTTCTCGAAATCTTCAAAAGGCACATCAGGGACCCTGCTGCATGGTCCCTGAAGATTTCAGGCCATTATGCAAAACCGCAAGTGACCTGTAGGCGCAACCATAGAATTCCAGAAAAAGCGAACGCGACGTCAAGAGATCATGCTTAATAACTCCGCAGCTGTGTATCCGACCGGTACGAAACTTGGCAGATCCCAAGGCGTATGGGTCTTGATCGTGTATTCCAAATTTCAGGCAAATCCGTCAAACGGTTGCAAAGTTATTAAGGTGCAAAATTTTGGGTTTAACATGTAAATGGCTCCTCACCCTAACTATAGTGGCACTACCTAATCACTGATAAGAGGGCTTTTATGGATCGTCAGTGATTATTGTATACTTATATTCTCATATAATTATATGTAGTGTGTGTTTTACACTTAGGCAAATATACCACGTGTAGTAGTGGACTGTCAGCACTTTTCTTTGTCTAAGCTTCATGCTGAGAGAGACAAATCCTTTGTCTGACATTATACTAATTAGTAATTCTGTCTCCTAATTCATTACCCAATGAAGAATGTCTTTTACCATATTGTTTACAATCTAGAACCAACACATTTTGTTTCTCATATCCATAGCTATGAGATAATCTCTGTTGCTATGTTGTTATCGGTGGTATATAACCTTGTGTAACCCAGCTCCTCATGGAGATTCTGGAAATTCTGGAGATTTTGTACATTCTTCAGGAGACTGGTGAGAACCCATCTCCCTTGTGATTTTCCTCTGTCACATGCTTGGCTAAGTATCGTAACAAACTTATCATTTTTACTCCTGCTTGTGTGGTTGTTTCTTTGGCTGACACTATAAACATACAAGAATCTGATTATTTACTCCAGAGCTGGTTCTGGACAATATTCATGGCGACCATTTGGCAGGTGTCTGGGTGTTAGCCAAGGTTACATTTTAGTTTCCCTCTGTAAATTAAAACACTGGGTGAGAAATCCCAAGTGACAAGCTTACACTAAGGAAGCAGACGTGCATCACATAGCTAGAGAAGTCCTTTGCACTGCCTATGGCTATTATGTTCTTACAACCCTTTGGTTATCTCTTCCGGAATCTGGAATTAGGACATATCCCTGATCTCATACATGACAGACGTATGGGTCAGTGGTATTGCCCCAAATGCACTTCTGTTGCAGGTGTAAAATGTTTATTTGAATCTAGCACTATTCCCTTGCCAATGGCAAGGAACCTTGGGTATGTCACCACACACACCAGTATTGCTCCATGTTTCAAAACGTATTCCTGCACAATCCAGGAAGCCGTGTTTGTGACTCTCACAATGTCACTGCTGCATTTTTGTCTGGCAACATCCTTCTCTGATTGTCTGGCAACCATCTATTCTATTGCTCATCTCAATGGAAACTTTTATCGTGCAAGTTTGAAACTACCTCCTTTGTTTGTTTACCATGAGGTTTTGGAATCATGACTGACTCTGAACTTTGATTGTCATACCTGATAGGACTATCACCTTTTATGCAGATGTGACATCCTCCAACTTGTCTTACCAACTTGCGAATACTTGCCTAATAACTGAAATTAGGTTTTCACTTGTGAACTCTCAAATAAACTATATTCGGTCCAGCCAATTCAGATTCGACAATCAAGCTCATTGTTATGCATACTATGAAGCCAAGCCTGGGGTGGGGGCAACCCCCTAACTTCAGCAAGAAGACTCTTCTTCATTTGATCTACAATCAAGAAATCCATTTTCTTCACTGCTTGTTTTTCAAGCCTGGCTGGCACCTCATACAAACTGAGCACTGTCATAACCTTTACACTTTGTGCAACCATGTTATCATCTTCCACAACAATGTTGCTATTCCATTGTGAAACTCAATGGCAATCTAATGCACCCCCTGCTGAGGCCTCTGAAAATACTGCAGCCTCCTGAACATTTGGATCTACCTTTGGAAAATCTAAATACATTTAATTTGAACTATGACTCTACATGTAACATTTAAAGAAACCCTGGATTTATCCTTAAATTGTTTGTAGTGTATGGCTTGTGGACAATGACATTTTGTGTCCTGTTCAACTTACCAACTGAAAAATGCCATCCTCAAGGTGGTATATTCTGCTGATGTGGAACATTGTGTGGTGACCAACTATACATTCTTCTGACATGGACTAAAGTTATGCAAAGTGGAACTGTCTAACTTCTATTTTTACTCCCTAAACAGGTTATAGGTTATACTGTGATCACAACTGTTCCCATCCCGGAACCAGATACCACTGAATCTAGTCCTAACTATCCGGATGCTCTGTCTCAATATTTACTTATTTTTAATATCCATACAGGCAACTTAAGTTTGTCTCTCCAAACTCTTCCCAATAGAACAAATACACACCTGATACATACCAGTGATGACATTGTTATAATATTGAAAAACCCCATTGTGAAGTTTCTTTTCAAATGTTTATAGTAATATAAGGTTTACTAACATTTTCCCATATAATTACATTTAGTTGTTTAAGGAAAACCCTGAAACACCACTGTAACCAGTTAAAATTCCTTTATCAGGCTCGTACTTCGGGCCTATAGATGAATGGTGCCTAACCGTCATCTTTTTGTTGTGATACCACTTTTGCAATTAGGGCAACAAAGAGGGGACTGTTGCACCTGGGTTATGCCCCCCCCCCCATACACCTTACACTGTATTCCTGGTCTATTATACTGTGATACTGCTATTTTGCACTAACATGTAGATTCAGGCACCCATCATATAAGCATGAGTGCCAGGAATGTGCTTTGCTGCTAATACATGCTATTGTTTACATCCTTTATAGGATTATATCATGCATGATTATTATACCTCACTATAATGCATTATGTCTGTCTTTTACATATATTCTATATATAATCTACCTAATCACTGATAAGAGGACTCTTATGGATCGTCAGTGATTATTGTATACTTATATTCTCATATAATTATATGTAGTGTGTGTTTTACACTTAGGCAAATATGCCATGTGTAGTAGTGGCCTGTCAGCACTTTTCTTTGTCTCTCAGCTTCATGCCAACAGAGACAAATCCTTTGTCTCACATCATACTCATTAGTAATTCTGTCTCCTAAGTCATTATCCAATGGAGAATGTCTTGTGGCATATTGTTTACAATCTAGAACCAACACATTTTGTTTCTCATATCCATAGCTATGAGGTAATGTCTGTTGCTATGTACTGTGTGACACAGCAGGTATCATCACTAACATGTGTGCCAAGTACCCCGGCTCATGCCATAATGAGTACATCTTCAATGGGTCCAGACTGTGTGCCCTGCTCACTGTACCCAGGATGAAGGGGTGGCTGATAGGCGAGTATACGCCTGCAGCATCTACGCCAGCCATGTGACCACCTCTCCACAAGTCCTTACGATGTTTGTTCTATACCTTCTGCACAGGTGATAGCGGATACCCACTACAGAAATATCTAATGACACTGTACCTGGAGCCACCTGCTGATGCTGAGGAAGTATACAATGCTGCCCACAAAAGGACACAAGCCATCTTTGAAGAACCATCGAGAAGATGAAAATGAGGTTCCAGTTCCTGGATCGGACAGGTGGCACAATGCTGCTTGCCTGTGGGAAGGCATGTAAAATTTTCACGGCATGCATCATATTCCACAGCACTGCCAAGCACCAACATGAACCTATGCCGCAGAACAGACGCAGAAATGTCTCGGCAGGCATGTTCGGGTGTGATAGATGACCAGGATGTGCAGCATATGATGCCCCATGTGGGGGTCGTTCTGCAGTTAGGGAGGCTGTGGCCATGGGCCATGCAGGGGTGTGTGGGTGTACAGGGCTGCCTGTGTTGAGGGGGGATGGGTGGGTGGGCTCGGGCACTGTGGCGACACCTAACTCTGTATGCTCCTCACACTGGGGGGGGCATGAGTGTGATAGGTGTGCAGGGCAGCCTGTGTTGTGGGGGTGGGGAGCACAGGGCTGTATGGTGGGGGTATGTTCTGTAGGGTTGTGTGGGTGCTTCTGTGCAATAGTGATATGTGCATGGTGCAATGGTGCTGTGTTCGTGAAGTGTGTTACATTACTGTTCCATGTACTGTTGCCTGGCCAGTTGAGCGGAGGATCATGTGCCAAGGTGCTGTGCTGCAGTTGGCACTTTGCCACTATCACATGGATGGTGGTTGGCCTGTGTGACTGGTCCTTGCTGTGGCTGTGTGCCTGCCAGCTCCACTAGTGTGCTGCTGCTGCTTGTATGGTACTGCGTGGCCATGTTGGTGTCTACCTCCTCTATAATTGGGGGTTGATAGCTGGCAGCTGGGCAGTGTTGGACCCCTATGACCTTGCCTCCGGTGGGGCTGGTGGGTGACTGCAGTGTGGTGTCCTGCAGCTCTGTATCAGCCACTGTGTGGCAGACTGGTGATGGCTGGGACACCATATTCCATCGTGGTATGAGGAATGCCTGGCTACCTGTGCTACCCTTGGGACAGCATGCATTCCATAATCTTCTTGAGGAGGTCACCCACTCTGTCGATGTCCTGCCACATGGCAAGCACCTCAACCATCAAGCCCAGGAGTGCCTTTGTGTTTCTGTTCTGTGTCTCTAGTCTCTCCTGTTCCAGCTGGTGAACTTCTGTGTAATATGTATGGAGGACACCATGTGTGCGGGTCTGCCATGGCCAGATGGTGTGGTAGAGGGGCATTTGTCCCCACTGTTGTATGTTGGTGCAGTGGTGGTGGTATGTGCACCTGTGGTGGCCACTGTGTGGTGAGTTGTGATGGCTGCACAACCCATTGTGCCACTGGCATACAGGCAGCACCATGGTTGGGGGATGCAGCTGTCATCCTGCTCCTCCACCATTCACGCTTTTTGGTCTCCATGTCAGTCTCGGTGTCCATAAGTGCCTCTGTCTCCTGCTCTGTACCTGAGGTGACATGAGGTACATGTGTTATTTACAGCTGCCCTGCTGTGGGCATTCACAGGTATTGTACATGGGCCCTAGTTTGATCATCTACCTCTGCTGTCCCCCTGTCCCCAGTCTCTGTGTCTGCAATGTACAACACATGGGGGTTAGCAGCACTGTGGCATACTGACCCTCCCAGCCCCTGTCCCTGCATGGTGCTACATATCTGGCACTGTGTCCATGCCCTCAACCTCCTTGTGCAGGGCTACCTCTGTGAGGGTTTCTGCTACCATCCTCTCTATGGGGGCTAGGGTGTGTTCCTGTGTGGGTGGCCCACTGCCCATTCCTCGACGTGCCTGTGTGTCTGCCGCCAGCTTTTTTTTTATGGCCAACCGCAGGTCACATCATTTGTGCATTTTGGCAGCTAGTGTCCATGCTGCTGGGACAGGCATGTTGATGGCTGCCTGTATGTCTAACCACAGGTGGGCCTTTGTCCCTGGGGGGGTGACAGGGACTGTACCCCATTAAGGGTGATATAATGTGCCCGTATATTGCTCACCATGGCTGCCACCTGCCCACACGTGATGTTGGAGGACCACGACCATCCCATGCCTCAGGTCTGGGCATGTCCACAGTGCTGTCCACCACTCTGTCCATCTCCTACATACCCCGGTGGCAGACCATGTAGGTCATATGCGGCTCTCCCTTCCTCCACCATTGTCTGAATCCTGTTTACTATCTCGCTATTCACTTCCATGGATCTGCGTGTGGTGGCACGGTTCCCATATATGATGGGTTAAAGGGGTGGGTTTGCATATTCCGGGACTGCCCAGTCTGCGCTGTATGGGACCCCTGTTTGTCTCCCTTGGTCACGCTCTCTGCCACAGCATGGCCTGCACACCTGTTAGTGCACAGCGCATTCCTCAGTCAGCTTGCAGACCATGTAGCTGTGCACCAGTGTTACAACTCCTTTGGGCACGATTTACACCCCACTGTGCATAGAGCCCACTGAATTTTTATAATTTGGTATTCCCCATTCTTTCCTTATGGTTTCCCTGTCCCCCACCCCGACAATGACAACAGTAATAATAATCGTGGGAGAAAGGCTGGGTTCAACCACTGAAGTTGCCTTGATAAGGCAGTGGCCTTAACCACAATGTTAGTTTGATAGGGCATTGGGCTGAACCATTAGCGTTCCCTTGATGGGGTTGTTGGGAAGAACCGTCAGAGTTGTCTTGACAGGGGTTTGGGCCTGAAAACTGAAGTTGCCTTGATGGGATGTCTTAATTTCAATTAGTAATCCCCTTGGGAACCTGAGACTCACTGAGATTATTTTTGTGCCTGCTGTACAGTATATCATGTAATAACCGTTAAAACTACGGAACAGTTCTTTGTAGAAATGGCAGGATCAAGGAAGCTCTGAAAATTGTATATGAGCACTAACAACAGGGAAGTAACATGCTCCAGCATTTTAGACCACTATTCATCCCATCACAAAGGAACAAGATAGTTTTCTGCTGTGTGATAGGTGGACACCATATGCTTTACGGCTTAGATGAAGAGCTAGAGACCAGATACAAGTCTAGCTGGAGAGGGTATATGGCATTCCAGAGATCTGAAGTGGATTTCTGGCATGGTGTAGGCTGTTTTCAATTCTGTTATTTTCCTCCAAGGGCTTTTACTGACCTGTATCCAGCAAGGATGTTCATTAGAGTAGATTTGCCAGCTCCGGAAGGTCCCATGATTGCAACCAGTTCCCCACTTCTGAAATTCCCAGAGACTCCTTTTAGCAGCGTCTTGTATCCTGTCAAACAGAAACAGTTAAGGATGAGTAAAAATTAGGTTTATGCTGATCCTGAGGATTGAAGAGTTTTCTGACCTACGAACATTCTCCCAGCAACCTATACCAGTAGACTCGCCAAGATCTCACAAGGCATGCAAGAGACCCTAATCCCAAGTTAAATAAACTCATCACTGTTTGCTGTATGGTACATGGGATGTCTTCCATTCAAACAATGGGTTGAATTCAAAGCTTTAACTTTTTTTCACAAAACTGTACTTTATCTTATGCCAAATACTGCAAGTGAGAAATTTCCTAGACGTGTTTAACATTTTTTCTACTAGATCGCAAAACAAATATGTATTTTCCATCCCTCGTTTTAATGCAACATTTGGCCAGAGATCTTTTAAAGAGACTCACCAAGATACAGTAAGTAGCCCCTGCATCATATCTACCGGTGCCTTACCGCCAGAGGACCCCGATAATGTTAAGCTTTCCATTAAATTTTCATTTGTTCAAAAGTTACATCCCTCGTAAATTTCTATTCACTGGGTCCCAAGTCCTTTCCGTTTTTGCAGCCACTCACGTTCCGCTCCATTAAGCAATGGGCGGCAGCTTTTCATCTATTTTACATAATATGTTGGCCACTTAGCAATGAAACACAGGCACTGGTCGACTAACAAGTCCCTTGTTAGTCAACCGTGCCCACATTTCATTGCCAAGGGCCATTATATTATTTAAAATAGATGGAAAAGCTGCCGCCCACTGCTTATAATGGAGCATGCCCCCGCGCTCTCACTGGCATCTCATCATCACGCTAGTGAGCGCGGGGGTGGAATGTGGGCAGCTGCAAAAACCGGGAAGTCCTTGGGACCCGGTGAATAGAAATTTATGAGTGATGTAACTTTTGAATAAATGCAAGCTTAATGGAAAGTTTAACATTATTAGGATCCTCTGGTGGTAAGGCACCGACAAATATAGTGCAGGGGCTAATCTTGGTAAACCTCTGTAAATATATAGCGATTACCCTTTATAATAACTTACCTCCGTCTGTTAGGAATGGTGTATTATTATCCTCGTTCATATCTGGTTTGCATACTATGTTGCTGTTGGATTCCAACTGTGTATGTTTTCAGCAGCACTTGAATGTATTTTTATGTACTGGTCACTATGAAAAATGGCATTTTTGCTAATCTGCTTACCAATTTAAATAAAAATGAAATTAAATGAAATTTTACAGGGGAGCAAAGAATATTCAAGGCTGAGGGAGCAATCCTTGCACAGCTCCACTGCTCCTGAGCTACTGGGCTGTGTTGGGATGATGTCTCTCCTATGCCTTGCTTATGTTTCAAATTTATTTTTTATTATTCCATTTTTCATGTTTCAGAGCTTTCTCCTCATATTCTCCCTTTCCTTCTATTCTTATTGGCCACCAATGTTGTCCGGCCAGGGTCAGAATCCTCCTTTCAGAGTATTGGTTCATCTTGCTCAAGTCACGGGAAGGTGCAGCTGACCAATCCTCACTGCTATGCTGCTGGACCTGTTCCTACAAATCGGGGCCCATTCAACCAGATCTCAGTACCTCTTGTTGGACTTGGGGGCGGGAGCCAGAATAAAGCAAGCACTGGAGACAATGATGTCAACAGAGCATGCAAAGAGTGGCATAACCTTATCCCAATGGCAATGGGACCCAACAGCATGTCCTCCCAATGATAAGATCCCCAACAACCCTCTGCAGGGGAATGGAAGCAGACTAAAACCACTTTGCTACTGAGGCCCCCCCACCCACCCCCGGGCCACCATGGGGCAGTTGTTCCATAATGAGTGAGGGAACTTATGATTCCAATTGTGAAAGAAAGGCCCCTCAACTGTTATGCTATTGGTGCAGCCCAGTGGCTTTTTTTTTTTTAGTTTTTACTTGGTAACTGGGTAGCAGCACTGGGCTAAGAGTTTGCCCATTTTCAGACAAGACCTGAATCATATAGTAAAAGGAATAGTTACAGAAAAGGTTGCTGGTATATAAAGGGCATCGGAAAGTTACATAAAAGTTAGCCACCATGCAGCTGTGTGGGGTGCAAACAGAACACAGGAAGTTCATCTGAAGCAAAAGCATATACACACTCACCACTCTCACTGTAGTTGTCAATGGTGTGCGGTAGCTGGAGTCATCTATGATGAAGTGCTCCCAGCATGAAATGTAAGGTGGTACTGAGTCAGAGCCTTTGTTGTTCAGCTGTGTTTGACCAACCTTACTGTCATTCTTTGATTAAATATTTTGTAATATTAAAGCAATCCTGGCTTTTCTTCCTCCTGACCATGATCAGTGAACTTCATACAAGTAACTTCTAGCAGTGCTTGCACCGATACAGTGCGGAGTTTATCCCAGGACACTGAAGACCATGTGGCTGCTCAACAGAGGTGCTGTCTACCTCACGCCAGTGACAGCTATTGTACCAATGTAGAGTGATGAGTGACTCTATGCTTTTGCATCAAAAAGGAAGCAGAACATTATTATTTGCAATTTTACTGCTGTGGGTATGGCTGGGTGACTACAAGTGGCTAAGCCATCCTCTAGTCACATGTAAATCCTGTCAGACTGCATATGACATGCCATTGAGAGCCTTGCAACTGAGCCATCTTGAATGTTTACCATTAATCTGGAACAGGATGATTTTGTCCCCAACATATGAGTGTGTGTGTACACATAGGGGTATCTTCCATTTAAAATGTTGAGCTCAGTATTTTAAAACACCGTTTATAAATGCAAAACCAATATTGTTTATGTGCCGCTTACATGAATTTAATGGAGTGGTAGTGGTATTTTATGAATAATATTTGATAAATGAAAATATGAAATCTGCGTTAGTTAGAATCTCAGTCCTGTTTTGGTTAAAATGGACAAACAGCATTATACAGTCTGAGCTACAATAATTTAATTCACAATGATTCACTCCACAGTTCTGACACTATATGTGCCTAGATGTGTTGTTCCAGTGTGTATTCAACCATTAATTGGGTTATTCTAAAGGGGTTTGAACTCCATACAGTTCCAAGCCACTGTACACGTCTGTTACTCAGTTTTATTTATTTTATTTGAAATTTCTTGACAGGGTAGGACCCAAGAGCATTAGATACCCATTTTCAAGGGTGACTCGGAGGTGTAAACAATAAGCAATGGTACAGGATAAATATGCACTACATTAGAGTACACAATAATCAGGTAACAATACACTTGCACATTGACAATACAATACATCATAGTACATACAGTAGTAATCAGGTAGTGTTACACTTGCAGACTGACAACTCCATACAGTATTCTTTAACATCATTTTAAATGTATTCTGTTTTTAGTGAAGCAGGTAAATTATTCCAGCCATGTAATGGCTCTTTATATAAAACAACGTTGGCCCAGGGAGGAATCGAAGAGTTGGGGACTTATGAATAGTGTGTGAGCAGATCTAGTACAGTGGTAACCAGTGCTAGGGCTAGCATCAGCCAAGAATAAGAACTAGGGTTGCTCAGAAATCCCTGAACGAAATCAGATTCGATCCGATTTTCAGATTTAGGATTTTCGGATCTGCAGTTGGAAAATCCTAAGTTCTAAACTGAATCTAAAACCTATTTTACATAAGTATTTAGAATTCCAAATTCAAATTGTACATTTGATTTTTAGTTCCTTTTAGGATTTGAAATGGAATTGGATTGGGATTCAGAAGTTCCTAAACTCCTAAATCCTAAAATTAGACCAGAATCTGCCAATTCCGAACATCCCTAATAAGAATCTAATAGGACTTTTTAGGAAATGTTTAAAACTGGTGAGGGTGAAATACAGAAATTAATGCGTAAATCCAAGGAAAGCCAGCTAAGGTGTTTGTAAAGAGTGCAGTGATGTGTAAATCTAGGGCTGGAGGTATCAACTCTGCCTTTGGCGCTGTATGGGATATTAACCCTTTGCAAGCTTGTCACGTTGGCATTGACATAGACTGGAAGCCCATAGTTCACTAAGGACAGGAGAAGGAACTGAGCCTGGACTTTCATAGTGTGAGTGGACAAACAATTTTCTGGCCTCTGAAGCAGACCAAGGTGAGTGTGATCTGTTTCAACCAGCATGGAGATGTGTTCTTTGAAAGAGAAAGCCTGTCTGATCTGTAATAAAACCAATGTACTTATAATTTCACACTCTCTCTACAAATGTGCTACTTGAATCTTTTTTTTTTTTTTAACTTTATTATTTTTAATTAATGGATACACATTACAATCTCATACAAGGCAGCAGGGAGTTAAATACCATAATGTAACCACCAGGGGTGCTATCCTAAGGGCTACTACCCCTGCCTGCCCTAACTGTGGCAGGGTGAGGGCCCAGATCCATTGGAGGGTGCCTCCACCTAGAGGTCGGGGTTGAAACTGTCATGGTTGACTCGGTCACAGCCCTCTGGGTTGCTGCAACCCCTCTTCTTCCCACTAGTGGCCAGCGCAGTTCAATTTCAGTGTCTCTACTACTTACACTTACCCCTCGGCTCGAACCAGTCAGCTCACTCTGGGGACCCCCTGGAAAGTAAGGTACAGTTACACCACATTCACTGTGCAGTATTTCACCATTGATACACAAACTAGCCAGTGTACTTTTGCAAAACAAGCAATCTGATTTATTTAAGGGGAGATAACAAGGACCCGGGGGGAATCAGGTTAATTGGCTTACCACTACAGTATATATAAATCTACCTATGGCTCTGTGCACAGGCCTAGTAAGTACTGTCTATGGGTACCCAAGCCCTAATTGCTAGTTCCTCGATGCAGCTGGTTGGGGCCCTGACACACGTGAGCAGTTAATCCCTGAGCAGGTCAGATGGTGCCAGAAAGCTCAATTAGTGCTGTCAGCAATACAACAAAACGATTTAGGCTTTGTTTGTAACCTTTAACAGGGAGCTACCCTGATTCAGTACTCACAACTCCAGAAGAAGACCACGCTTTTACACTCACAGGGCTGAGCCTCAGCTTCAAGGCCTCCTCACACACTTATATGGAAAAACACAGAGGGGTACCATACCAGGCAGCTGCTTTCAGGATCCGACCGAACTCACAGCCACACGGGCGTTTCACTGCACTTTACTGTCCTGACAGACTGAGCGCGATTCAGCAGATTCTCCAGTCCTCTTCAGGTGTAGCCTGGTAGGTAGCTGTGCTTGTACACAGCCTCCTCTGACCACAAGCCTGCGGATTTTATCCCTGGAACACTGGCAATGCAAACGGCCGCCTCAGGCCTTTCACGTGCTTCCCACGCGAATACTCCACGGCGCAGGAGCTCAGAGCTCCCTACTCCTTCACAATCACAACGCATCTGCCCCTAACAGCATGGGGCAATCCTCACAGCTCGGGCGCTACCTGATTCCATTGGCTGGTTACACATGCCAGTCACTTAGTCTGGCCCTCAGTGGTGTGAAAAGGCGCCATGGCCCAGAATGCCACTTCCAAAAACTACAAGCGGTGTCCCCATTGGTCGTCTGGCTCCAGCCAGAGTCCTGATTCCTGGTTGGTCACCTCCACTCCATTTCCAGTGCCCCTTGGCTACTATTGGACCCCCTTTCACACAGTCCGGGTCCAATATGGAGAGGCACAACACAAAGTCCCAGCTGCAATAAAGAGAGGTTAGATAAACTGCAATTTAACCAATACTATACATGTTTTTAAAGGGGACAACCACATCTGTTAGATAGGCCCCCTCAGCGCTCCTAGCAACCACAGAAACGGAGTGATCAAACAGCAGTCCAGAGCGGGACTCGAGCAGGGAAACCCCAGTCCCCCTATTGGTACTGCTAAAACTTGCGAGCAGGCAGCCCTCACAGAGACAGCACTGGAAGCCTTTTAAAAGCACTCACCACGCCCACAGAAACGGCCTTACGCTGAGCACCAGTCAGGCATGCAGCATTTAGGCAAGCTCCAGGAAAGGCTCCTAGGAACCCCCATTAGTAGGGGGTTACAATAAGTATCAGGTTATGTCACTGACACTAGATGCCCTTCAGCAGAAAGCAATATCATGTGTGTACGTGACAATACAAGATTCAGAGTAATGCAATATACTATATCAGCTAGATCATTCAGGAAGACATTAAACAGTATAGAACCCAGGACTTATCCCTGGGGTACTCTGGTAGTAATTCTGATGAGCAGAGAGGAAATGGAATTCAAAGAAACTAACTGATACCTGCCAGTGAGGTAGTTCTGGAACCAGGACGTGGCAGATATGGATGGACCAAAGGCCTGCAGCTTGGTAAGCAGGTGGCCACGGTGCACCGGATTGAATGCCTTAGAAAGATCCAAGAAGAACTCATCATGGGCTTGTGGCTGAAACATATTCTTCTCTTAATTTTGCACCAGTTGGTCTTTTGTGAATACTTTTTGGGGATTCAATAACGGAACATAGTTATCTGCAGCAATATGTTTGCTAATGGACTTAACCACCATCAGAAATTATTAACATCATAAACTATAACACAGACAATAACACATAACAGGGTGAGGGCTGTGCAGCATTATAAAATGGACAGAAAAAATGATGAACGCTTATTGGGGGGAAGCCAGTTTCACCTGTGATGTTATCCCAGCACAACCTCACAGATGAAACTAGTGCCACAAAATAGCCTACATATGATCGTAAACACATAACTTGATTCATTTTATAATCACAATAAGGCACTTCAGGACATGTATCACTGAGATAATGTCACTTCAGAGGTGGTTGAGATGCATTCGGCCTCTGGCCTAACGCCTCACAACACACCCAAGGCATGACATTATCCCAGCAGAACCCACACCTTGGTGTGCCTTATAGTTTAATTTAAATAAGCAAAAACCTTCAGTACTGGATGAAATATTAAAGGACCACTCCCTTGACAAGGTGGCAATAGAAATGCTGTGAAACAATGGGACTTAATAATAACCACTTGTATGAGAAGCTGTGAACAAAATAAAAAATACCTTAAACGTATTTGGTGACAGAGTGGCTTTGTTCTTCCTTAGCTAAAAAGGGTATTAGAAATTAGAATCTCTATCAATTAGTAAATGTTTGCACAGATCCCAACTCCGATGCTGGACCCTAAACAAACCCTTCCCCCCATTCACTGTGAGTTAAGTCCTGTCACTCTCTTCCCTCACTCAGCCCAGTAGATCAAATTAAGCATTTCACTGTAGTACTACTGCTTGCGACACTAATGACCCTTGTTCGGAAGCAAACCTGGGGTAGTGGAGGTCAGTCGGTGGGGGGTCGAGCATCTGAAGGAATGCTCTCCTCCTCTGGGAGGGGAGGGTGGGCGGATCCCAGCACTTGCCTGGCCCCTGGAGGAAGGGCAGCCAGGGCCTGAGCATTCGGGGGGGAGGGGCATGTCAGATGTTACACGTTTTGTGGGAGTGCAGGGCGTGCATCCTGATATCACTCCATGCCATGCCTCTTATGGGGACTGAAAAATGGAAAACTACCGGCAGCAGGATGATGCTGAGTGCTCGCAGACCCTGCACCAGAACAGCTGGGCTCACAGGTCTGGACCAGATCCTTGACTGTGGTGGGGAGTCCCACTGGGGGGACAAGCCCTGGGGAAAGACAGCTGGTGGAAGTCCCAGTAGTCCCAGTGGAAGTCGGGGTGACAGGGTTGAAGTGCTTGGCAGATGGGAGCCAACTAGAGGGGGGATAAACAGAAGAAGAAAACAAAAATAAAACTCCTAACATGTACCTGCCCTCTGTCACCCAAGACAACCTCCTTCCTCTCCCCCTCACAGACACCTTTACCTTTTTCTCCCATGGTGTGTCACCAACACAACCCTCCCTCCATCTTGGACAGTCGCCATAGTCTTCTGTGTGGCATGCTGGAGGGGGGAGAAAAGAAAAGTAAAAAAACCATACTGCCCATGTGCAAGGTCTTAGCTTTATGTTTTGTTTGGTGTGCCTGAAAATGTATTTTGACACAATTAAAAAATATATATATAGCAGCTGGGCAGTCATTGGGAGGTGCAGTAAGTATCCTGTACCTCACATTTGGTAAAAAAAAATAATGAAATGAAAAGTTATGGTGATTGAAAAACAACCCCAACAAAAGCTTGTTTTTCAAATGTTTTCACCAAATTTATGTAATAAGGTACTTGGTACATCCCACACATGCAATCACCCAAGTGGCACTGCTCAGACCCCCTGCAAGTTACAGGTCCTACATGCCTGATGGGTCTGCTGCTTTAAGGTCTGCATACAGGGCCATTCACAAGCATGTAACATGCCTGGGATGTGCAGGAAGGGTTCTGGTGCTTCAAAATGCACGCTAAGGACCCAGTGCTGCATAGTACAGGAGTGAGACACTGTGAATAGCCCTCATGAGCATTCATAAAGTACAAATAGCCAAGGTCATGTGGGAAGGCACTGCTGCTTTGCAAATGAACTGCGGGGTCATTTGCAAAGCATGTCATTGGCACAGTGCTTTATAGATCATTTTTAAAAAGTAAGGAAATTAAAGCACTGCAAAATAAAGCATCCAATAGTGCTGAAGATTAAAAGTCTCCTCAGCTGTGGTAAGTTTCTGGCCCGACATTACTCCAGGTTTGACCGATCCTGCAACACAATATCAGTGTTGCCCTAACTTTGGCACCCAGACTCCAAGCAGTACTGTGTAATTACTTTTGTTTGTGTGCCTGGATGGACAGTACCAAAGATAAAGCAATGCCAACGCTGCATTGTGTGACTGTTCAAACCCCGGAATGCCAAGCCACATATTCACTGTAACTCTAAGTCTTTTAACACTAACTAGCATTTCCTTACTTTTGTGGCTATAACCTTCAACCCTAAATGATGTACTGACAATTTCTTTGCAACTGGTTATTAACTGTGTTAGAACCAACCCCTGCAGACAATGTATTTTAAAGTAAAAAAATTAAACTCTTTTATGTTGGTCCAACTGCAAAGTAATGAGAGTTGGCTCTCTACAAGTGCCAAAGTGTGTGCTGTGCTGACATAATTACAGTCTGGAATGCATGAGCCCAAATACCAGCAATCTCCCTCATGCTATATCACAAAGCACTACTGGGAAAGACTGCCGGCATTCAGGCCCAGCAGTGAGACTGTTAAGATCAGTAGTGCTCTGCTTTAGGACTTTTTTATATGAATACTTGCCACCTGTGGGAAAGTTCTGACTAAGGGGACAAGGGTGGGGAGGGTGTTGGGTTGAAACTGGTGTGGGAAGGATATTAATTAGAATGTTGTTTTCTTCTGTATTGCAGTTGCGCAAGTTAAATGATGGTCGAGCAGTGGGAT
Source organism: Neoceratodus forsteri (assembly GCA_016271365.2). Taxonomy (NCBI): domain Eukaryota; kingdom Metazoa; phylum Chordata; order Ceratodontiformes; family Ceratodontidae; genus Neoceratodus; species Neoceratodus forsteri. Next base: position 421,567,234 of record CM057459.1, on the reverse strand, counting down.
TGTGCCAGTTGCCAACAGGGTCGTGGCACTGGGGTGCTCTGGTGGGTGGAGAGTACCACTGGACAACACAGAAAATGTCTGGGGATGGGAAGAAGCAGGAGGTGCCAGTGGACACCACAGAAAATGTCTGGGGATGGGGAGAAGGAGGAGGTGCCACTGGACACCACAGGAAATGTCTGGGGATGGGAGAAGGAGGAGGTGCCAGTGGACACCACAGAAAACGACTGGGGATGGGGAGAAGGAGGAGGAGGTGCCACTGGACACCACAGAAGATGTCTGGGGATGGGGAGAAGGAGGAGGTGCCAGTGGACACCACTGAAAACGTCTGGGGATGGGGAGAAGGAGGAGGAGGTGCCACTGGACACCACAGAAGATGTCTGGGGATGGGGAGAAGGAGGAGGTGCCAGTGGACACCACAGAAAATGTCTGGGGATGGGAAGGAGGAGGAGGAGGTGCCACTGGACACCACAGAAAATGTCTCATGGATGAGGAGAAGGAGGAGGTGCCAGTGGACACCAGGGAGAACTTAATGGGATGGGGAGAAGGAGGAGGTGCCAGTGGACAATGGTTAGAACTTATACGGAAGAGAAGGGAAGAGGCCGGGGGTGCCACTGAACACCAGAGAAGACGTGGGAAGAGAGAGGGCGTGCCACTGGACACTGGGAAGAGACTAAAAGGATGTGGAGAGGGAGGGTGTCACTGGAAACTAGACGGTAATTGGAAAGGGATGAGGAGGGAATACATTCCCCCCCAATAACCTCCATTATAAGCTTGTGACCACTGTAAATCTTGGGGGCCAATGCAAATTGTTAACACTTTCCCACCTGGACCAGTGCAAAAAAAAGTTAAGCGTGACCATTTTACATACATACTGTACAATATTTTCACGAGCTGCCATCTAGTGTTATCTATTTCATTTCAAGTGTGACTCCTAGGTGTCACTGGTTTGCCACACTTGTAAATTGACAGCTCATGAACAATGGAAAAATATGAATCATAATTCTTTACATATTAATTTTGGTAAGCTTGACTGAGTGGCTCAATGTCTATCACATTACACAGACTTTAAAGCTGTCTCACCTGCAAACTGACAGCTCGTGAGCAATGGAAAATATGAATAGAAAATCCTTACACATATTAATTTCTGTAAGCTTGACTGAGCGGCTCCAGTGTGTATCACATTACAAAGACCTTTAAAGCTGTCCTCACCCTGCCAAGGACAACAGTCAACATTGTGATATTGAGATTCAATGTTCTTAGAGCCCATTTGCTGCCTACTGTTGCCAATTAGAGTAATGACTGACTGGGGGGAGACATATTGGAACCATATTTTCCTTCAGTCTCCATCCATGTCAGTCAAGTGACAACTACAGCAGGTGAACAAATGCCGTATAGTAGCAGTCCATCAGGTTTGAGACCCAGTGATCACATACACATAACAGCACATCAAGTTAAATTCAGAAGTGCCTACGTCCATGCGGTCCCACCCCCCACACACTTCCTCTTTGTAAGCAGGGATTAACAGGCATGCTGTGCAAATGTACTACTAATTTACAGGGACTCCCTTCCCATCTTACTAACCAGGATACCTCGTGATTTCCTTTCAGCCTCAGGGCTGTCCCTCACGTGTAAAGAGTCAGATGTTCACCGCTCCACAAAGGTGGTGACTCGTCAACCCCTGGAAACTAACACCTTGTTGCCCTGCTTTCTGTCCTGGCCAAACTCCAAGAAAAACTTGATTTTTCACAACTCTCAGCTCAGCTGGACACCTCTTTCTCTCCACTTTCCATTCTGAGTTCCAGAAAACAGGTTACTCACCTGTAACAGGAGTTCTAGGAGTGGTATATGATGTTCATCCAAAATTCTGGCAGTGTCCTTTCCCTTTAAGAGCTTGCCAGAAAGTCTTCAAGCTGGCTCCTCCCACCCACCTGGGTGGTAGCCCTTGGTCTGCCCCATGACCCCAGATCTTGCCCACTGGAAGCAGTGGTGTGCACCAAAGCCAGGGGCGGTCTGGTGGGTTCATGTGGATGAACATCATCATATACCACTCCTAGAACTACTGTTACAGGTGAGTAACCTGTTTTTCTAGGGATGTGGATATGGTGTTCTAGCCACACTTCTGGCAGACTCCTAGCAGTTCCCCAGGAGGAGGGAGGCAAGGTGCATACCCCCTACTTAGGGAGCAGAGATTGGAGAACTGAGGCTCCAATACCAGCATCTCGGCGTGACTCTAGGTCAATGGTAATAGGAAATGAAGGTGTGTGCTGACCTCCAGGTAGCAGCCCTGCAGATTTCCTGGATAGGGACGACCCTGGAAACAGTCACAGATGCAGCGGTATGGCGGGTGGAATGAGCCCTCAGCCCTCCGGGAGGCTCCCTACTCTCCAACCTATAGCAGAGATCAATGCAGGATGTGATCCACCTGCCAATCATCCATTTGGCTGCAGGTCTGCCAGGTACAGCTTCAACATAGCTGACAAATAGCTGGCGAACCTCTCCCCGAATCCCAGTGGTGTGCTCTTTATAATAAGCGAGCGCTCGCTGCAGGTCCAAAGTATGCAGCCTGTGCTTGGCCTCTGAGGTGTGACTGGTGAAGTGGAGATTAATCACCTGTTAAGGTGAAACTCTGACACAACCTTTGGAATGAACTTTGGTTTGGGGTGCAGGACAACCTTGTCCCTGTGGAAGACCAGGTAAGGAGACTCCACCAAGAGCGCCTGGATTTCAGTGATCCTTCTGGCTGACATGACAGCCACCAAGAAGTCAGTATTCTATGACAGGTGAGAGATCACACCTTGCTGCATTGAATGGCTTGCCCATGAGCTTTGCCAAACCAGCAATAAGTCCCATGGTGGTGGTGGTTCATGCCCTGAGAGGAAATGTGGTCAAGGCCCTTAAAAAGCATCAGACCACCTTCTCTTGTGCCACCGACTGCTGACCAGCCCACACCCGGTAAGCAGAGATGGCTGCCAGGTGCACCTTAAGGGTCCTCGACCGAAGGCCCGACTGGGAGAGGGACCAAAGTTAGTCAAGAATACTAGTCACTGGACAGGACAAAGGGTCCAACTCCTTGCTCTGACACCAAATGGAGAATCTCTTCCATTTGAAGGCGTAGCACTTCCTAGTTGATTCCTTCCGACATGCCTCCACAATGGTGAAGACAGCTTCGGAGACACCCAAAGCCTGGGACTCTAGCCACTAAGGAACTAGGCTGTCAGGTGCAGGGATTGAAGGTCAGGGTGGAGTACCTTCCCCTGATTGATGGATGTGGAGGGGTTGTGGGATAACAGATGGAATCAGACACCAGACTTCAGGTTCAACACACACAATCTCTGTGTGATGTTTATTCAAAATACAAGAAATAAGCTTCTGCAATGCCATATTCCTTCTTCAGTACATCAGTTTGCAGCAACAGACTATGAATATCCTTTCTCTGCACTTAGCCAGCACCTACTGACACTGATCTCTGATCCAATTCACTAGTTGAGATGTAGTCACCACCCCTATGCAAGCCCCATTTGCTTGGGTAGTGGGGCCCAAAAAGAAAAAAAAGCTATAGACAAAGAATCTCAATGCAGAATCACTGAAAAAAGGTCTACCCCAAAGGGCATTGGAAACAAATTAAGTTTCAAAGAAATACAACATCATACATACTTCCATAATGCAATGCATCATGGGATATATGCAAATCATCATGCCATTTCTTACTGAAGTTTACAACAATATACAGGCATTTTAAATAACACAACTAGCTTAATTTCTATAATAGTCACCTAGTATTTTTTACCATTATCAAAACACCAAGTGCCATGGTATTTTCAACATTTACAGGTTTCATAAACATAAGGTATATACATTATGGTATTTTATAACATAGTGCTATTACATACTAAATCCAACAACAATAAACACAATCTGTTTTACGTACACTTGGAGGTCACCACAATAACCTCCCTGTATGAGGACCTAAGAGGGAAAAATGAAAATTAAAGAGGATACTGTAGCATAGTCAAGGGAGGGAGAAGTGGGTGCCCACAGGTGGCCAACCTTTTGGACTAGAAATAGTAAAGGATAGATTAGTCTTAGAAATAGAACAACTGTTGCAACAGATTTAAGAAAATGTCGGTCCTCAAGTGTGGCAGGAGCTCCCGGTCACAATGGAAAGCAGGTCTGGGCATAGAGGAAGATGCCTTGGGAACCTGCTGCTGAGGTTGAGGAGATTGGGGTACCAGAACTGGCATGGCCAGTCCAGAGCCACCAGGATCACCTGTTTCTTGTCTTTCCTGGCCTTGAGGAACACGTTGTGGATTAAGGGAATCAGTGGAAAGGCACAGAAGAGGCCTGGGGTCCAAGGCCTCAAGAAGGCATCCCCCTGCAGCGTTCCCTGCTGGGGGAGGGGGTGGGCACAAAACTGCCTCAGCTTTGTGTTCTCCCTGGAAGTGAACAGGTCCACCTGAGGGGTGCCCCACTGGCAGAACAGATGGTGAACTACCTCTGGGTGGAGAGACCACTCGTAAGACCCCTAGCCCACCTGGCTGAGGGTGTCCACCAGCTGACTGGAGGCTCCTGCCACATGGATGGCTAGGAGATCCACCTCCAGGCTGCGTACGAGGGTCCAAACATGGAGAGCTTCCCAGCACAAGGGCAGGGAGTGCATCCCTCCCTGCTTGTTGAGGTAGTACATGGCCGTGGAGTTGTCCATCTGGACTTGGACCACCAGACCCAGAATGTGCGGACCGAATGCAGTCAGCACCAGCTGAATTGCCAAGAGCTCCAGCAGGTTGATGTGGCATCTGGGGCCAGAGCCCATGGACTTGTGTTCCCCAGGTAGGCACTTCAGACCGTGAGAGAAGCATCGTCATCAGGATGACTGTTGGCTCTGGGAAGTTAAACAGGATCCCACACTGGTGCAAGCTGCCATGAAGCCCAACAAGCGCTGGAAGTCCCGAGCAGGGCACAACTGCCCAACCCAAAATGATTGGGCACAGGAGGAGACAGCCTCTGCCCTGTCTGCCAGGAGCTGGGCATTGGCTCTGCAAGAGTCGAGTTCCGCCCCGATGAAGCTGATCACCTGCGAGGGCACGAGTTCTGACTTGATCTCACTGATCAGGAGGCCAAGGGAGACGCAGGTCTGGAGGGCCAGGTGAGGTCCCTGGACTGCTCCACCTCCTGCCTGGAGGGACCTGCAGTCAGCCAGTCATCCAGGCAGGAGTAAATGAATCCTTGGTGCCTCAGGTAAACTGACACCACTACAATGCATTTGGTTAAGACCCGGGGCGGAACAGGCCGAATGGCATGGCCTGGAACTAAATAGAGGGCTCCCTCTGCTCGAAAGCGGAGGAACCTTCGATGACAAGGATGGATCGGGATGTGAAAGAACATGTCCTGAAGATCCAGGGAGCAAAGTCATGTTTCGCTCTAGAGATGGTATGATCTGAGATAGAGTTACTATCCTGAAGGTATGTGATCTGAGGAACTTGTTCAGGTCATGTAGATCTAGAATGGAGCACCAGCCCCAACCCCCCCATCTGCTTTGGTATCAAGAAGTACCTGGACACAAAACCTGGGTGTTCCAGAGGGTCTGTGACAGGAACCGCCACCTCCTTGCGGAGGAGCTGGGCTATGTCAACTCTGACAGCTGAGAGCATGTCTGCGGAAACCAAGTCCTCCTGTGGGGCACGGGCTCGGCAAGGAGGGTACTGCTCGAATTCTAGAGGCAGGTTCTGACCCACCACTTCTAGAACCCACCTGTCTGTGAGACAGTGGACAAGGTGGAAAGGAAGTGGTAGAGCTGGCATCCCATGGGAGGACCCAGGAGGTGTGACAAGCAAGAGGGAGGCATCCCACATCCCGTCACTGGACAGACTCAGAGCAGGAAGGGGCCTGACTGAGGTGCCACCGAGCCTCCCTCCAAGCTTATAGACAACCAAGGCCACTGACTTGGGCCGAGGGCACCAGGCCTGAGCCTGTTGGCCAGCCTTTAGCCATTGGCTGGTTTGGCCGCAGGAGTGGGAGGCAGATCAAAGGGCTTCCTCTTCTGCTGCTGCTTGGAGCCCCTGGGGTCCTTCTAGGCAGATGTCATAGAGTCAATGTGGCACTGGACTCTCAATGTGGGTGAGGTGACTCGACCTCAGGCTCGAGCGGGTCGGTGCCAGGAAGGAACATCTGCCAGCTTGTGCTGAGTGTCCACTATAAAGGTCGAGATCCTCAGCCAAGCCCTGTGGCGCCAAGGCCACTGAGGCTGCCATGGAGTGGGTGCAGGAGTCCCCAATGTCCACTGCTGTCCAGACTGTTGTTGTTTAGCTACTGACCTGGCCCTGGTCCCAGACCTGTTTAACCATGGTCTGAAGGTTCGCTGGCAGATGAGGGAGCACCTCATCTAAAGTACCCAGCAGGGCATGGGAGAAGTGGCATAATGAAGGCCGAGCTCACCTGGCGGAGACCAAGCAAGAAAGCGTAGACCTTCTCAGCCGCATGGTCCAACCTCTTGGACTCCTTGTTGGTCAGCTTGTCAACATCCCCAGTGTTGCCAGAGCACCTAAAAACAGAGTTGGCCATCAAGCCCTCGGCTGAGGGGTGCTCTGTGAATGCCGAAAGGGAACCAGTGAGTACTGTGTATTTGTGGGTTATGTGGGCAAAAGACACCGGGCAGGAAGCAGGGTGCTGCCAGAGCTTCAGGGCAGGGCCAAGGATGGCTTCTGCCACAGGGAAGGCCTCCATCGGACAGTCTCCCCAGTCGAGGATCAGACAGAGAAGACCCAGCAAAGATGTGGGACCCTCATCCGTAGAGAGAGTCCCCACCGACTTGACGTCGTCTAGACAGGGGTGTAGTGAGGAACCCTCCAATTCAGAGGAGTCATCAAAGAAAGGTCAACCACCCGAGTCCCCGCTGAACCTCCATGGATGGTCAGGCGTGATGGTGACTGACAGCTGATCACGAAGCCTCTTGGCCAGTCGAGATTCCTTAGGTGGAGCACTGACCATCCACTGTTTTAGGCGGCAGTTCCACCACAATTGGTGGAGATGCCAGAGGACAAGCCAGGACTGATTTGGTCAGCTCTGTAGAAGGAAAGGTGTCGGACTTTCGGACAACAGCCAGGTGATGGTCGGTGTAGAAACTGGGCTGGTTTGACGCCAGTTCACACTAACTGTTTCCACATCAAGTCCTTGTAGCACTGATGTAACTTAGCCAAAACCTCTCTCACCTGAGGAAGAACAATAGTAGGGGAGCCGCTTCCCATGGTGCTGAGAGCAGGAGGAACAATGTTGACAGGACCGGCTTGACCCACGGGAGGCAGGCCAAGACCAAGACTGCTGAGGGGACCAGCAGCAGGGCTCAGAGAGAGTCAGAGAATGACAGGTCTCCTCCTGGTCATTGTCAGGAACCAGAAGTGGTGGGTCAGTGGACTGATCCGTCCCTCTGACAGTATGCATCAAGACCTGAGTTGTAGACAAAGAAGTATCGGCCTCTTCAGTCGACAACTGGTCGGTTGGTTCGAGAAAAATCTTGTCTGGGACTTCGGCCAAGACAGGCCCAATGGGATACCGTGGAGCCAACAGCCAAGGCCGAGGATTCGACCGAAGTCAAATCCGAAGAAGCACAGGAATCAGAGACCGTCGACCAAAAGTACTCCCAATCCTATGATCGATGAGTCTTTTCTTTCTTAAACTCTTTTTCAGATTTAAATTTGTTGGTGGGTCCCTGACCGAAGGTCGGCAGAGACTGGCACAATTCCTTGAAGGAGCCCATAAAAGTCAAACCCAGCTGAAGCAGCACGAAGGCAGAAGCCGAGGGGGAATGAATCATGACTGGCCACCTCCTCTTCGAAGGCCGCAAGCTGCTCGGTGGACCCCGCAACCACAAAAGACCACCCAACGGCATCCTGGATTTGACTGGCAGGTTCCATTGTGCTGGGCGGCCCAATTTCAGGTAGGCAAGACGGTCCTCCAGAACATCGGATGAAACAAGCGGCAAAAGTTGCAGGCCTGGGGATCATGGTCATGCCCCAGGCAGTAGACACACGTGGTGTGCGGGTCTGTCCTGGACATCTTCTGCCTGGAAGGGCACCGGCAGAACCCAGGAGCGGACTTATCGTCCACTGCGGTCGCAATCAAAGATCAAGCTAAAGACAAAAACTCATAAGAGTTGAAGTTTTGGAAGTAATTCTGAAGAATTTGAGTGCTAGGGCCTACTCAGCGCAGGAGTGGTATGGAGCGAACCTGCTTCTTTCAGTGTAAAGGAAGATGTGGCATCATGGGGTGGAGCTGAGGGAGTTACCACCCAGGTGGGTGGAAGAAGCCAGCTTGAAGACTTTCCAGCAAGCTCTTAAAGGGAAAAGACACTGCCAGAAGTGTGAATAGAACATCATATCCACGTCCCTAGAAATCCCATTACACAGTCTCTTCCCTTCTCCAAGTCACTAGCTCCATACTTAAGGAGATGGACAATGCTAATATAACTGCTGCCATTTTCATTGACCTGGTAAAGGCCTTTAACATGGTAGCCAACCAATTTCTTGTCAAGATGAGAAGAGCAGGACTCAACCTCATCAGTAGGTTGATTCCACTTCTACCTCTCTTGGCAGCCACCACCATTCCAGGCAGGCAATGCCCTGTCCCCTCATACCCTCTGGGGTTCACCGAGACTCTATCTTGGACTCCACTCTCTTCTCCATCTTCCTAAATGACCTGCTCACTATCTCTGTCGACACAAATATCCACAGGTATGATGACGACACCATACTCTTTGCTGCTCAATGCTGGTTGCAGTCACACCAGCAAATGGTTAATGTTAATAAGACTATTTCATGTCTTGGTACTAGTCAAAAGATTGCAAGGTTCAGTTCACCCTCATTTTTAAAACCCTGGGCAGTACTCCAACTGATGAGGTTCCTCACTTCAAGTACCTCTGTGTTTGGCTGAACTGATGCTTAGACTTCTCTATCCATATTGATGACATCCTCAAAAAATCTGCCCCAAACTTGGTGCTCTTTGTTGCAATGGGTCTTGCCTATCCCTCCCTGTCTACCCTGAAATCATCCTTAAGACAATTCTTCTGGTGTTTGACTATGCAGATGTAATCTATGGGGCTGCCCTAAATTCCTTCTTTGCTAGACTGGACCCTCTTTTCCATGCTTTCTGCCATTTTGCTACTAACCCGCCTCTCTTCACCTACCACTGCTCACTCTACACTAACCTCTCTATTCTCTACACTTCTATCCAGGTGCCTCTCTGACTGCTTGCTCCTCTTCTTTCTCCAAATTCTGGTTCTCCTACCTTCCTCCACACATATCCTTCCTTCCTTCCCCTTCTCTCCCATCCACCTACCAATTCTGATCTGCTGACTCTCAATCATGTGCTGTCCCTTGCTGAAAAGCTACCATGGGGCAAACTGCCTTCCCTCCCTCTGACATAATCTACTCTCTCAGCTTCTCCGCTGCTCCTCTTACTGCTCACTCAAGCACCTCCCTTTACTCCTTCCTATTCCTGCTCCTAGTTCCTCTCTGGCCACCCAGTACTCTTTTTAGGGGCTGATGGGTTGCATACCCCTCTCTGGCCAGTCAGTTTCATATTAGTTATTCTGCACCTATTTAATCATGTAAGTTATCATTATGTAACACAGTTTAATTGTTGTGTTTCATCTTTTAGGTATGTTCTGTTTCCCATTTGCATTAACTTGTGTTTGGTTGCATTGTATTATACTGTTATTTTGTTTCTATGTATATGGTGTATCCTCCCATATACCCTTCCCTCCTCTGCCACACCTGGAAATGAGCCTTGACCCAGTGTGCCTTTCCCAGCAACCAACTTCTAAATAAATAAAGATCTACTTGAGCAACAGCGTAAGTCCCAATATGTGGGTCAGAGACAATTGGGAAGCAACACACATTTAAACATTCTGGTACCATTCAGAAAAATGGAAGTGAAGAGACAAGAAAGGATGTGATGGCCAATGTAACTACTTCATTTAATGGAAGGAAGTTTAAAAGTGTAGTAATCCCCTCCCTACAGTAGGGTATAGGGTTGTAAACATGTTCCAAAGCTGTGTAAGCTGCGTCTCCGCGGTGCAGGGCAGGTGCAAGGAAAGGGTGTTCAGCCCTACACAAAACATGAACTCCAAAGTCTTGCACTCACTTGCACAAAAGCACAACCGATTTCAATTTAGTAGTTCATCCACTTTTATTGTGCTTCTTTCAGTACGGACAATTACCAGTACCCCATCACTTCCCCCTGGCAAAGGCTTTACACCATAGCGCTGGGGTACTGGTAATTGTCTGTACTGAGAGAAGCACAATACAAGTGGGTGTAGGGCTGTCACTAGTGGTGCCCATCAGAGCACTTGGTGCCTTGGCACCACTGTTCTGTCCTTAGTGGGTGGGGAGGATACTAGGGACAGAGACAAAAGGATATTTTTGGTGGGAAGTTTAGGCAGTTCCAGTGAGAGTCATTTCAAGGTAACTCCGTGCTTAGGGCAGTGAAGGTTCTACTTGGTCTACTAAGGGACACTGGAGGATGCTTTCCAGGGCTGGGGTGGTGGCGGGGCACTAGGCCGGACTGGTGAAAAAACTCTTCAGCATGTTTACCATTACTATCAGACAGGGGTTACTGGTGCCTCTCTTGTAGGGGCCCATATGGGTGCTGGCTGAGGGGAGGACTCAATGGCCATGCCCTGGGTACACTGGTTTCGCTTGGTGCCTTAAAAGAAGAGGCCATGTGGCTGGCCGGTGGTGCTGACGTGCTGGATGTTACACCTTGTGCCACACCAGTGACCCGGGTTCGGGAATGGACTCAGGTCGCTCAAGGGCTGGCGGGGAGGCAAGTTGAGGCGTCATAACTCTCCTTACTCGGGGTGGGGTCTGTGCTGCAAATGGCACAGCTAAAGAGACTCGCCCATGCCAGGGTGCTTGGTTTGCCTCCATGGAGGCGGACACAGCTGCTGCACATTGCACAGTGCACGGCATAAGGGGTGAAAAGGAGAAAAATCCGCGGCAGGATGACACCCGACTCCCCACAGGCACTGGGCCAGGCATAAGGTAAGCCCGTGCAATTCTGGGGACGAGTTATGGGTCGTGGGGCAGAAGGGCTGTAGGGGTGGCGCAGAAATAGCAGTAGTGTTAAAACAAAAAAAAAGGAGAGGCTACAATAAGGGGAACCCTTGTGCAGGCATCACCAGCATAAAATGCTGGGTGTCGAGAAGTTAGGTAGTACTAGCAGGCGTGGGCTACGAGGTGTCTCATCAGTGGCTATCGCAGGACTCAGACTAGGGTTGCATGGCTCCACATTGTGCAGGATTCTCACCTTTTAATAGGGCTGTGTAAGTTTTCCGACAGTCAGGGCATCGTCCAGCTCAGATCCCTGGGTAGCAAGAACCATAAAGGAAGAAGTGGGACAAAGTGGGTTTCCAGGCAGGCAGTACCCCTCAGTAAGTGTGCATCACTGGCTTTTGGGCCTGGAGGGATTCACTGAAGATCTGAGTATCCAAAGGTAACACTTGAGAGAGTAGGGGCTCTGGAAGTGGAATTATCCATAAGCCACAAGGACAACATAAAGAAAGTACATAGGAAATTTACTGTTCTGGTAAAGCGTGCAGTCAACTGCAGTATTCTCCTGGATGGGATCCCCAAGGTGGGTCTGCAGGACTGTTACCCCTAAATGTAGTTGGTTTGGCTGCAGTGCCTCAAATGGCAGGTGGGGCCCAGGACCCACAAGTCACTGTGGAATGGTGGGAAGACCAGCCTGACACAGAAGCTAAACCACAGAGGTTCTGGACACTGGGATGCTTATTGGCATTCCATTTTCTGCCCTTTCTAGTGTTTAAGTAAGCAGGTTCAAGCTCAAGCTCGCAACGGAAGATAAATGTTAAGCAGGGGTATGCAGGAGAAACCCTTTATTGGATATGAAGCCTTGCTTCAGATACAGGGATGGGAGAGTCTATGAGTACTGGAGTCAGGGGCCACAAGGTGCCCACCTCTGTGGACGTCAGTCTTGCAATAATGAATTATAGGTGATATGATGAAATGCTGGAACTTCTTGGCTCTATGTCCTGAGTGATAACTTTGTACCTGAATGAACTGCTATAACCAAGCCACCCTAGTAAAAGACCACATATGAACTGCCACTCTAGGTGCTGAATGATTATGTTTGACTCGTGTTTTCAAATTTCTGTCTCAGTGGGAGCGTAGAGAACTAGTTTTAGCTGTGCCATGACTGTTTGCAAGGGGGCTCCCGGTGAGCTCTCAGATCAAAATTTCCCTAGACATGGCAGTCACCCTGGAACACGCCCATCTCCGTTGGCTTACTTGTATACTTACGTTTGTACTCAGAGTGTATGCATAACTGTGCCATACCCTGGATACTGCTGTGTTACACCATCTGCCTTAGACAATAAGTTCAAGGCACCATTTGCCCAACCCAGGTTCTGTGGCTGGGAAATGCTGCTCTCTTTGATGGCTATGTGCTACTTTCTCACCCCCGGTAATACTGGTGAGCTAAACCTTCAATAATCCTATATATGACAATCACACCAACATGCACAGTGTCTTGGAGTATTTATGGCTTAAACGGACTGTTTAAGTGCAGTAAGATGCTTCAGCAATTACGCAAAGAGCATTTGGATGTAATCTTCCTATAGGAGACCCACCTATCTGCTGCAGAACACTGTACATTAGCCAGAGGGACTGCATACACGATATAAGCCACAACATATAGATCAGGGAAGCAATGTGGTATAGCCACTTTGCTGCCAGCAACCAGAGCATTCAACTGTATTTCTAAATATATTAACTATATGTCCGAATATGCTGAACCTTCAGACTGTTATGTCATTCTCATTGGCTACTTGTGTTCGGCTGAGGCCACTCTAGCTAACATATGCTTTGCCCAAACTTCTCCAAATCAGTGTTACAGAATTGTATTTGTAGCCCAGGTGCCGTGTGCCTGTGGGCTACTACCCCTGCTTGTTGGCCCTCTAACAGGTTAAGGGGCCTGGGTCCTGCTACGGTGGTGATTGGGGGTTCCTTCCCAAAGTTATAAGTAATAGCACGGTGCCTTCACCCAGAGTAAGTAGTAAGTGGGTCAGGTGCCATGTTGGTACAGCCTCCTGGGATACCGTACCTACCCACCTCCCCTACCAGTCACCCCACACACTGGATTCCCAAAACCTTTTTCCCACTAAATATCATAGATCTATTAGAAAGCAAAATGCAAGGAACCTTTCTTGACACAGCAATTTCAACAATCAACTCACAGCTTTATTGGGGGAAAGGGCTAGGAAAGAAACATAGACTTTGATGGCAGATAAGGACCGTTTGGCCCACCTAGTCTATCCCATGAAAAGGGATACCTGAATGAGGGATAGCTGTGGAATAAAAGAAAAGTTAAGTGGCAAAATGGCAGACAGTAACTATAAGGGCCTGTAGGCCAATCCACCCTTGGCTGCCCACCTCCACTGGTACCAGTGTTACACCCTGAGAGTTCCCCGGGGTACCCACTAGTTGCAGGCCTGGATGTTGCCATGGATTGGCTGGCTGTTGGGGCCCTGAAAACTTGAGAAAATTGTTTAAACTAGGTTCACACCCCCTGGTTTGAACTTCTGGACCCAGGTCCTGGGTACTCATGGTTTGAAGGACTTGATAGCGTCTGGAGACACAATTACCAGGTGTCCTGGGGTATGGAGTGCCGCTCAAGAAGTGCAGCGATGGGCAGAAGGAGGATGTCTCTCCTTGGCAGGTTAGATCTTGCTTGCTTAAAAGTCTTGTAGCTTGTCCCCTTGATTGAAGATCTATCCGCTTGTCACCTTCAGCCGCTTCTGGCCTGTTGCAGAGCTCAATGGCAGGTCCACAGCAGCCCCAGAAGGCCCAGACCCGGGAGTGGCTCCACAGCCCAGCTCCCCACAAGGGTCGCAGGTGCCCTAGCACCCCAGCAAGTGCCGGTGACCTCAGGGACAGTGAGTCCCACTTGGAAGGGGTTAGCTAGTTCCCTCCCTGGATCTGGGTGAGGATTCCTAAGCAGCTGGAGTCCCCTGCAGTTCCTGCACTGAACTCGTGAGATAACTGATATTCAGGCAATTCTCCTAGCTAAACAATAGTGATGATTTGACACAGGTGCTAGCCTTCAAACAGCAACTTCAGCTTGCACGCCAACCAAAGCAATCAGCAGGGAAGTTTGGAACTAAGAAAGTCCCTGCTCACTTCCAGTGCTTTCAGGCTGTAAATGTCCAGCTCAGTTTCCATTCAGCTTCAGCTGGGACACAGATCTCAGCCACTCTTGTTCAGTCCACACAGCAAATTCACAGAACCCGGCTAGCACCCAACTGCAGAGATGCATTGCCTCTTCAGAACAATTATCAGAGTCCCAATCTGTAAAGCAGGTCCTCTGCACAACTGTTTAACTTACAAACGAAACAGCACAGTCCTATTAGCACAGTTCAATTTACCAGTACAGGGTCTCTGCAGCAGCTATTTTCTCCAATCGAAACAGCACAGTTCACAGTACTTGAAGAGTTCCCAATTCAGCTCGGTCTCTCCTTCTCCTTTTCACCAAAACTCCCTTTCAGTATTTGTAGCCGCCGATTACGACCTGGGAAAGGCCTCAGACAGTTCAACTCCACTCACACAGGAATCTCCAGACTCGAGAAAAGCCAGGGAAAGACAGACTCAAACGTAGAACGTCCTTGGGTTTTCACTCAAGAATCCAGGCACCTGATTGGCTGTTCAAGCCTATCAATCAGCAGTATACACAGAGATCAATACTCCCCCAATTGTTCATTTGGGCATGAGTTAGACGCCTGAATTAATGAAACTCCCTCTCCCAGAATCCCTTGGGTCCTCTTTCAGGCGCCTAAGCTGCTGACTGGGTGATGTAGTGGGGCAAAGCACAAGAATCATGGCCGCTTTCATTCAGTCTTAAACAGTCCTTATGTTGTCCCTCATGACAAGTTCTGATGCAGCCCACAGAAACAAGTGTAACCCACTTACAAATGGGACTTCCGGAAAAGTCTTACTTGAGCTTGCCTAAATGCTCACTGCCAGGCTGGTGTTCTGCGTTTTAGCAGATTAAATGTATTGCCAAAGAGTGCCTGCATAGCCTCTGTGTACTCTCTTTTTAAGAGCTGCTTGGATTGCAGTTTTAATTAATCTAAAAGGGAGCTCTGTAGAAGATGTGCTTGTTTGCTGATCATTTGTTAGAGTGGTAATAATATTGCAGTTTGTTCTAACCTGCCTTTTTTGCAGCAAGGACTGTTCTGTTTATCTCCACCAACTTGGCCCGGGACTGTCAGAATGGGCCAATCAGTACTGTTGGAACTCTAAAATGGAGCCTGCCTACAGGGGCTTGGTGGAGTCAAAACTTGTAGGAATTGTAGTTTTTGCATTTTGGCCGAAAATAACCTGGAGGAGAGCCTTGTTGTGACTGACACACAGATCAGCCAACCAAACCTTTTGGATCTTGAGAAAATTCCCAAGCTGTTTGCAGCTAGTTTCAGTTCTGAGTTGGGAAGTGAAGAGATAACAATTTGAATGATTCAAGCAGCAGCTCAGTGTAGATTTGCGTGGGAGAACTGTGGAAAGGCCCGAGTTTGGGCCTGCATGCCTGCCTGCTGTCCCTCAGAGAGAACTTGTGCCCTTTTCAGACTGAATCCGAACTTGGAGAGCGAAGTAAGCCACTGAATAGTGACGTGGTTCCTACCTGAAGAAGACCGAAGATTTGCTGAATGCGATCGGTCTGTCTGGACTTTCAGCCACCTCTGAACTCCCAGATTGTGCAGAGACTCTGTAATTGTGACCAGAGAGCCTTTTCCTGGTACAGTGGAATTTCCTTACATGTGACTGTGTTGGTGCTTTAGTGGGTCGTAATTTGGATCCCCACTGTGGTTTGAATTGTGTTCTGCTTGCTGGAAGCTGCATTAGAATTTCCTTACATGTAAATGTTCTGCGTGCTGCTAGTGGGTAGCAATTTGGTTCCCCACTGTCGTCTGAACTGTATTCTGCTTGCTGGAAGCTGCATCCAGCCCCACGGACTGAATCAAAAACCATCTCCATTGGGCCTGGGCCTTGCCACACTGGCCCAGCCTGACAACCCGCTGCACAGAGAAAGCCATTGATGAGAGACCTGCCTGGGGATCAGCTTCCTGCTCAACACTTGAACAGGAACGACACCTCAGTGATTCGTGTGAGCCCCGCTTCTCCGGCATGCCAGCTGAACAACCTGCAGTCTCGATTTTGTCCTGCCTATGTCCAGTATTGGGTATCGTGAGTAAACATCAGGGTAGCTCACTGCAACAACAGCTAAATCTAAAGTGTTGTCATCTGATTGTCTTGTTGCTTTTTCTTTCATGAACTGAGCCCTCCGGCTCCAGATTACAAATAGTGTGTGTTGTGCATGTTGCTTTCTTCCATCACAGGGCCCCAACCAGCTGCAACGTTCCTGGCTAGCCCATCGTCTCCCTACCTGGGTACCCAGAGGTGTGACTGTGTGGGGACTTAAAGCACATGCATAATTGTTTGATTAATATAACTTTTAAGCAAATCAACCTGATTACGCCCCTTTCTTGTTCAAGTCCCCTAAATAAATCAGATCTGACTTTTTTGCTGCATTTAACCTGACTGTGGTTCCAGTTTGTGCCAAGAGTACTGTACTGTTGCTATTTACTGTGCATAACCTTGTTTTACAGGTGGTCCCCAGGGTCGAGCCAGAGGAACCAGCCTTGGTGGTAAGTGCAAACAGTGTGGGTACTGGTACGGTGTACAAGGGGTACTGCAAAACTGATTATTGTATATTGCTCAGGCCACTAGAAGGGAAAGAGGGGGGTTACAGTGTCCTGGAGGGCTGTGCCCAGGTTAGTTTGACCACTACCAACCCTGACCTCTGGGTGGAGGCACCCGTTTCAGAACTCAGGCCCCTTAACCTGCTGCTAGCCATGCAGGCAGGGTTGGGATAGCGCCACCAAGGGGTTACACAAGGCATTAACATAATAGCCCACATGTACATAGTCCGCAGGAGCCCACTTTTGTACATTCATGTGCAGGTTCCCAGTTGCTGCTGCTAAACATCGCCCCCAGGCGGCCAGCAGCATTTCATTAATATTCATATAATTCATATAATTAATATTGCATTCAGGCAATACAAAAGACACAGGCAGAAGGGATAGGGAGAAGTACCAGGAGAAGCAAAGGAGGCAGGGAGGTCAGTAAGGAAGCCAAAGCTCAGACAGAAGAACACATTGTAAAATCAGTGGGTAGAGGGGACAAAACCTTTACAGGTACATAAGTGAAAAAGAAAGGCAAACGGAGGGATAGTGAGACTGAAGGGGGAGGATGGGGCTGTTTGGAGGATGACAACAGTAAAGCTGACATATTGAACAGGTATTTCTGCTCAGTCTTTACTGAGGAAGAGGAGGGTAATGGGTCTGAATGGAGTACAAGGGGTGAGAATGGTGCAGAAATGGACACAAGTCCCTTTACACGAGAAAGGGTCCTGAAGGAACTGGAAGTAATAAGAGTTGATAAAGCAATGGGGCCAGATGGGGTGCACCCCAGGGTCCTTAAAGAACTAAGAGAGGTGGTGGCTGAACCTCTTGCTATCCTGTTTAGCCGATCACTAGAAACTGGGGAGGTACCCAAAAACTGGAGGATAGCAGATGTAGTCCCCTTATACAAAAGTGGGAACAAAGAGGAAGGGAACTACAGACCAGTCAGCCTCACCTCGGTAGTGGGGAAGATCATGGAAGCACTACTGAAGGAGAGATTGGTGGAACATCTGGTTGTCAATGGACTACAGGACCCAAGGCAGCATGGTTTCACCAGGGAAGGTCATGTCAGACCAACCTCATTGAATTTTTTGACTGGGTGACTAGGAGGTGGATCAGGGAGGCAGTGGACATGGCCTATCTGGACTTCAGCAAGGCCTTTGACACTGTGCCACATAGAAGACTATTGCACAAACTGGGGAATATGGGTGTAGGCAGGACAGTAGTGCGGTGGGTAGGTAACTGGCTGGGCAGCAGGACACAGGGTGGTGGTAAATGGCTGTCACTCCACAGAGGGAAGAGGACCAGTGGGTACCACAGGGATCAGTGCTGGGACCGTACTATTCAATATCTTCATCAGTGACATTATGCGCAGGACCTAGAAAGCAGAATTTCACTGTTCGCTGATGACACAAAGCTCTGTAATAGAGTAGACACACCAGAGGGTGTAGACAGAATGAGAAGGACCTGCAGAAACTTGAAGAATGGTCCGGGTTTGGCAGTTGAAATTCAATGCAAGGAAGTGCAAGATAATGCATATGGAGTACAAAAACCCTGGCACAATATATCAGTTGGGGGTGAGGATATAGCATGCACCAAGCAGGAAAGGGATCTTGGAATTATCATCTCCTGATGACCTCAAGGCAGGGAAACAGTGTGACAGGGCAGCAGGTAAAGCAAATAGGATGCTGGGATGCATAGGCAGGGGCATCACCAGCAGGAAAAGGGAGGTCATAATTCCACCATACAAGACACTAGTGAGGCGCACCTGAGTACACTGTGCAGTTCTGGAGACCTTACCTACGTAAGGACATAGACAGGGTAGAGAAGGTTCAGAGGAGGCAACAAAGATGGTGTATGGATTGCATACAAGTCCTATGAGGACAGGTTGAAGGCACTGAACATGTACTCCTGGAGGAGAGGAGGGAGAGAGGGATATGATAGAGACATACAAGTATCTTACAGGAGGAACAGGGTGCAGGAATGCACTATTTTAGCGAAAAAGATGTTCCAGGACTAGAGGGCATGGGATGAAGTTGGAGGAGGACGATTCAGAGGAAACGTGAGGAAGAATTTCTTCACAGAACGGGTGGTGGATAAGTGGAACACCCTGCCAGAGGAAGTGGTGGGGGCTGAAACAATCACGGATTTAAGAATGCATGGGATAGACATAAAGGAATTCTGGAGGTCAGGGTATAAGCAACAGACTTCCTGAAAACATAAACTGAACTTAAAAACATAAATGTATAGACTGTGGCCATAGGCCCTTATCTGCCGACACTGTCTATGTATGTATCTATGTATGAGGTGTATCAGGGCTCATGAATTATTCATGAGCCCCTGGCTACATGCCCTTTCAAACTTTAGTCTAAAATATTAAGGAGGCTTCTTCCTGCCTCCTAGAGGTCACCGGTGCCCATTTACCCTGGCAGATTTACCGGGGCCACTAAATTACTCACCAATCGACCGCAACACCCGCATTCGGCAAATCACAGATGCTATCCAGAGCATGCGTGATTCCCGCTGGCTCCGAGCAGCATAACAAGCAATAGCGGATCGCAACTTGGATTTAAAGCCCAACAGGGCTGAAATAAAACTCAGGGACTGTCAGGGGGAGAATTTGGGACACCAAAAGGGTCGGGAAACACCACGAGGCAACCAAAAGAACGGGAGAACTGGGGAACCTAAGGTAGGCCCCAAAGGGGGGTTACTTATTAATAAGTCAATGGAATCTCTTAAGGGTCCCTAATTCTTGGGGGTGATACCTCCAGGCCAAACAGTTCCTGAGCTACTTCAGCTCAGAAGTACCTGTACAAAATGCTGCATCACCTGGGACTGGTGGATGTCTGGATATCAGCTCAGATGAACCTATACAAAATGCTGCATCGCTTGGGACTGGTGGATGTCTGGCTACTTCAGCTCAGAAATACCTATACAAAATGCTGCATCACTTGGGACTGGTGGATGTCTGGCTTCTTTCTTCAGACAGGACATACACCCACTACTCCCCCAGCCATGACTGCTATGCCAGGCTGGACAAGTTCACAGTGTTGTGTGAACATTTTTCTCTCCTTCAGGATATGGCCTATGACCCCCACTTGCTGTTTGACCACAACTCGCTCCTTCTTAAAACAGATCTGGGCAAACCCCAGACAAACACTTTTTGGCACTTTAATACCTCACTCCTCCAAGATGCAGCATTTAAATCCCAAATTGCCAAGACCCTTCAGCAAACAATACAAGACAATGATAATGGAGTGGCAAGCGACCCCCTTTTTCCTTTCCAGGTTTACTTGGTGATGTCCTTTGGCTTCACTCCATTCTTACCCTTCTATTTTTGTCATTCAGATGACTTTTTTCCCATTTCTTCATTAAAATATACATATATACTGTATATAGCCCAGAAGTTAGAGTAACAAGCTGTAAAATGAGCTTGGTACATCCAGCAGACCTAGGTTTGATTCCCACAACCTACACTTGTATACTGTGTGATTCTAAGCAAGTCACTTAACCTCCCCAGTGCTCCCAGGTCGCCCCTGAAAACAGGCACTTGTGCTTAGTGGGTCTTACCTTGTTACCAAAGAATAAAAAAAAAAATTACATGACACTGTAAAATCGGTGGTCAGATGGCCAATTACAGCTTACTCAGTAAAGCAAAAGAGGGAACGTGAGACCAGGCTACTGGCCCTGATGGATGCGTTATCCACCCTACAAAGCCTCAACACACAGGAGGAGTCGAGCACAGTCACCCAACTTTCTCAGGTAGAAGCTGACATCCAGAGAATATTACAGGTAAAGGTGGAACTCGCCTTACTCTACCTTAAACATTCCTTTAATGAAGGAGGTGCTCAGGGAGCACATCTCCTTGCTCGCAGACATGGAGCAGAAAGGAAACGTGCCTGCGTATTGCAGTTACACTGTCCGCTCTCGGGATGACTCAAACACAGGGGTAAACACATTTTCTAGATTATGCAGGAATTTAATATAAAAAAATGTACATAGCAGATTATCCAGCCACCCCTGAAACCACTCCAGTGTACGTACGGGCTCATCCCCTTCACAGGGGTAAACAAATTTTATAGATTATGCAGAAATTTTGTTTTAAAAAAACATGCAGCAGATTATCCAGCCACCACAGAAACCACTGAAGTGTACTTAAGGGCTCGTCCCCTCCCCACCCTGACATATGCCCAGCAGCAGACCTTGCTGCACCCCATTTCCCTTGCAGAGATCCAGCATATGCTGGGATCAGCCAAAACTCAAAAATGCCTTGGCCCTGACTGCATCCTATAGAATTATATGAAGCCTTTTTGGAGTCTTTACTTCCCCTGCTCCATTGTGCCTTTAAGGCTGTACGAGACAGCGTAGCTCCTCCACCATAGAGCTGGAATGAGGTGGCTATTTTGGCCATACTGAAGCCTAGTAAAGACCCGAGTAATCAGAACGAAACATGAGATGCAGCACGTCCAGGATAGTAGCAGCAATGCAGTATAAGGCAGCTAGCCCCAACAACCATAGGAAAACATAGAAAAACTGCACTCAGGAGCCAAAAAACAAATTAGCAGGTGTAAATTACACTCTCTGAAGCATTTTATTACAAAGCTGTCTGGAGGACCATACGCCCTGGTGCTTCAACCTGCTGTGTGCCTTCGTCAGAGGACTTTTTAGCTCCTGAATGCAGTTTTTTGCCTTTTCTTAGACTCGAGTAACTGTACCTCATACTGACTAATTTCCATATTGAATATGTACTATAAATTATGCATGGCAGTATGGGCACACAGAATTGACAAGTTACTCCCCAACCTTATTCACTTGGACAAGGCAAGGTTCATCCATCAAAGACAGATGATGAAGAACATCACAGGTACTTTTGATCTACTGAATTATGCAAAACCACACTCTCTCTCTCTCTCTCTCTCTCTCTCTATGGCCCTTTTCAACCTTTATGCTGAGAAGGCCTTTGATATTTCCTCTGGAAGACCCTAACAGCCTTCTGCTTCACCCCTCAATTTCTGGACTGGTTCCATTTCGTCTACAAAGCCCCAGTGGCCTACAGTAAGGTGAATGACTCAAGTGACCCAATACAACTACAGAGGGGAACCAGGCAGGGGTGCCCCCTATCCCCCTTCTTATCTGCGCTCCACACTGAGCCTCTAGCATAGGTTACTCATTCGGCTGAGGGGGTAGAAGGGCTACTCACTGGAGGTAGAAAATGTATACTTTCACTTTATATGGATAACATTCCACTCAACCTGCTGTCCCTAGACACTTCCATCCCCCACGCCTAGGCAACTATAACTCGACTTTGGCCAGGTACTGGGTTTTGTGCTGAATCTTCAGAAAACTGAATTACTGCAGTTTCAAAACACTCCAACCCCAGATTTAAAATGCAGATTCCCTTTCCGCCACCATAAAACAGGGATTAAATATTTAGGGATGCAAATTGATAAAGATCTGAATAATTACAGAACTGCTTAATTCTCAGCCTCTCACCCAGCAGCTCACTCAGGATTTGGCCAACCGGTAACCTCCTCCCGTTAGCTTTTTCTCACAAATAGACTCAGTCTGAATGGTAGTCCTCCCACGGATCTTATATTTTCTGCAAACACTTCACTTGTCTCTTCATGTGATTATATTTTGTGGACTAGGATAAATTAATTTCAAGGTACATATGGAATGGACACTAGCCCAGGATTAGATTCAAAACACTGCAACTCCCTAGAGACAATGGAGGGCTTAACCTTCTCCATCTAAAATGATATGCCACTGTCAAATAGGTAGGTATCATATGCTGCTGGTTATCAGTCACCAGTACTGCTCCCTGGAACCATACAGAACTTCACTACAACAATCCTTCTGATATGGTAAATATTTATTTGCACACCCTCTACAAACCATTTCTCTCAGGGACTTTACCACCTACACAGCCACTACCTTACAGCACTGGCAGGTATTTCTAACAACACCTGCACATTCTGCCTCCCTTGGTACTGGCATCTCCTGGAGAAGGATTCCACCTTTCTCCCATTACAACCGGACACAGCATTTCAAAGATGGAGACAGTTAAGGTGAAACTATGTATTTTAATTTATGAACAGAGCAGGCATGCTCCCTTTCAGCATCTTCAAAATGTTTATGAGCTGACAAGGTGGAAGCACTACTGCTATCTCCAGCTCTGTACTCATCTCCTGCATATGACTGGGAGACCTCTAGGATTACAGGTCCAACTCCACTGCTCCTGTGAATCTTTATGGATTTCTTAAAAGGCAACATATGGCTCCACTCGACTGGCCATCCCTATGGAGGAATACAAGAGCTCTGGCCTCACACATCTTAACACATTCTGGTTAGAAGGAGTCAAGAGCGGCAAACACCATACTGGATGGAAACAAGGACCAGACACTCCCTGCATGCCATGAAAGTGACCTCGTCTCCGTTCTGGCAAGAATTCACTTGGAAGTGCAGATCTCACTACTTCCATACACCCCAAATACAAGCCAAATATATGGACTGTCATATAGTGCCTGTTAGAGGAAGTGCGGAGCTCTGGAGGCTGACTGTGCTCCTGTCTTTCGGTCATGCCCACAGATCCATGGATTCTGGCAGCACCTGGAACATGAGCTCCTGGATTTTTCCCTAGCGCTCACCCTGGTTTGCTCCTCTATGCTTCTTCTCTTCATTCCACCTGGAGGAACAAGGCTAGTGCACAAGTCTTTGGTTCCAGTGATGCTCCTGGCTGTAAAAAAAAAAAAGTAGACACCAGACTGTGGCTACAAACCCCACCTTCTACAATACCATAGTGGCAGCAAATAATTTTATCTATTTACCACATGGAAAAACCTACATATGGGTTAAGAGGGAGGGAAGACATATTTCATCTGACTAGGCGACCCTGGCAATGATTACGAATTACAATTCGTACCATAGCCACACAGATTTATAGCACCCACATTGCCTGTATACCACTTATTACCTAGCTATTTATATTTCCTGATTTTACTGATTTTTTTTTGTATAATTTTACATATTGTTGCATCATTAATGACTTAGTTTGCAGTCCATACATTTCTATCAGACAACGTGCTTGTACTACCAGTTTCTCTCTGGCACAAATCAGTTGCAAATTATTTCCTGCCTGTATGAACCAATGGCTGTATTCTGAGATTGTTACTTCATATTTTGGACTGTACCTCCAATGTTCTTTTTCAATTATGTAAAACTAAATCTTCTTTTAATAAGAAGGGAGGTTTGCAAAACTATATATGTATTTAAAATAAATATAGAAAGGGTCTCAGAAATGCTGCAATCTGATTGGCTGTCAGCATCCCAAGACCCTTACATTAATCCCTGTTACACTGTCAGGTAGAGCCTGATCACCATGGCGCATACATTCTTCCTGCCAGCATTCTATACTCTAGCACTGCTGAATGACTGGAATGATGCATTCTGATGCTGAACCAGCAGTCTTAAACTGCTGGTGAAAGAACTATTTTATTAACAGTCTCCCACTCAATGAGGAAAACAATGAGGTTCAGAGGGAACATGAGGAAGTACTTCTCATTAGAGAGGGTGGTGGACAAATGGAACACCCTGCCAGAGGAGGCAGTTGGGGCAGAAACGATTACAGGATTTAAGAATGCATGGGATAGGCATAAGGGAATCCTAGTAGCTGGGGAGGGGGACAACTAGCTCTATGGAAGCTTGAAGAAGCACAGTTACGTAAATGGGCAGACTAAGTGGCCATAGACCCTTATCTCGTACAACATCTATGTAACATTTGAAAAGCGCCTTCATAAGAAACACAGGCTCGTAGGTTAACCCTTAGGCTGCCAACAGAATTAGAATGTATAGGAATTTTGGACTGATATACAGTGCCTTCAGAAAGTATTCCCCTTTGGATTTTGTCACATTTTGTTGTGTTACTACCAGAATTTTTAATGCATTGAAATGATTTCTTTCCCTTGATTCACACAGCATACTCAACAATTTAAAGGCAAACATATTTATATTGTGTAACAAAAATTTATGAAACATTAAAACTGAAATATCTTGTTTACTTAAGTATTCACCCTCCTGTCAATACTTTGTAGTCTTTGGCAGCAATTACAGCTCTGAGTCTTCTTGGGTATGTCTGTATCAGCTTTGGTACATCTGATTTGGGCATTTTCACCATTCTTCCTTGCAGATTTGCTCTAGCTCTGTCAAGTTGGATGGGGGCGCTGGTGAACCACAATCTTTAAGTCTTTCCACAGATTCTCAATGGGATTCAAGTCTGGGCTTTGGCTGGGCCACCAAGGACATTCACCTTCTTGTTCTGAAGCCACTCCAGTGTTGCTTTGGCTGTATGCTTGGGGTTGTTGTACTGTTGGAACATAAATCTTCGCCCTAGTCCAAGGTCTATTGCAGACTGATGCAGGTTCTCCTCAGGATGTGCCTGTATTTGGCTCCATTCATTGTTCCTCTATCCTGACAAGTGGCCCAGTCCCTGCCGCTGAAAAGCATCCCCATAACATGATGCTGCCACCACAATGCTTCATGGTAGGCATGGTGTTACACAGGTGATGAGCTGTGTTCGGTTCTATGCCAGGTATAGCGCTTGCATTCAGGCCAAAGAGTTCAATTTTTGTTTCATCAGACCAGAGAATATTTTGTCACATGGTCTCAGAGTCTGCCACGTGCCTTCTTGCAAACTCCAGGCATGCTATTATATGGCTTTTCTCAGGAGTGGCCTGCCTAGCCACTCTCCCATAGAGGCTACATCTGTGAAGTGCTGCAGAGATTGTTGTCCTCTGGACAGGTTCTCCCATCTCAGCCATGGAACTCTGTAGTTCTGTCAGGGTGGTCATTGGGTTCTTGGTCACTTCCCTGCCAAGGTCCTTCTTGCCCGGCTGCTCAGTTTGGGAGGACGGCCTGCTCTAGGAAGAGTCTGGGTGGTTCTGTAATCTTTCCATTTCCTAATGATGGACTTGACTGTGCTCCTGGGAACTTTCAACACCCTAGAAATGTTTTTATACCCTTCCCCAGATCTATGCCTCCTCACAATTCTATCACAGAGTTCTATGGACAGCTCCTTGGTCTTCATGGTAGAGTTTCAGCTCTAACATGCACTGTCAACAGTGGGACCTTATACAGACAGGTGTATTTCCTCTGAAATCATGTCAACCATTTGAACTGACCACAGGTGGACTCCATTCAAGTTTTAGAGTGATCTCACAAGGAAATTGAATGCACCTGAGCTCAATTTGGAGTGTCATAGCAAAGGGGGTGAATACTTATCAAATCAAGACAATTCAGGTTTTTATTTTAAATTACATGTACAAAAAATTCCAGAAGTTTCATTCCACTTTGACATTATACAGTAATTTGTGTAGATACGTGACAAAAAAATCCCATATAAATGTATTTTAATTTGAGTTTGCAACATCACAAAATGTGACAAAATCCAAGGGGGGTGAATACTTAATGAAGGCACTGTATCAGTCCGTGGCCCTGCAAGGGTTCAATTGTATTTGTTACTGTCTATTATGAAATGGGAGGAAAGAATGCTAGTGCCTGATTGGCCAAGAAGAGCTTTCAGCTGGGCTGTTATCCCAGCACAACGGCCCAGATGAAAGCAGCTCAACAAAAACATGTTTAAAAAATGTATCCACTTTACTAAAAAGGACCCATTTCATAATTACAATAAAGCACTCCAGGGAGTGCATTGTGGTGGGCTAATGACCCTTCTCTGGTGGGCCATTATCCCACCATAATGCACCCTCTGTCATGTCTTATTGCTTAATTACTGACTGTCTTGTGCTGTATTTGTTCTCATTCTCAGCTGTCAATATTGTATTATAGTTTGTTTCTGGCAGTCTTATCCTGCTCTACTGTACCTGCAATTTTCTCCTGCCTTG
This sequence comes from Neoceratodus forsteri, assembly GCA_016271365.2. Classification (NCBI taxonomy): domain Eukaryota; kingdom Metazoa; phylum Chordata; order Ceratodontiformes; family Ceratodontidae; genus Neoceratodus; species Neoceratodus forsteri. The sequence goes on along the minus strand of CM057459.1, from coordinate 421,540,594 downwards.
CTTCACCTATAATTCCTGATTCACTGTAATGTTGTTTCTTTTGAGTTCTGTGGTTGTACCTGGAAATAGGCATTTATTTGTCTAGTGTACCCATCTGGTTAACAAAAGCGGAATAAATAAAATGCAGTTCTCTTTAAGCAGCAGCTGATGATGAACTCTAGAGGACAATGAGCCAGATTCCAAGAAAATTCACCTAGTGATGAAGAACAAAAGCAAGAGAAATGCAGACAAAATAAAAAATATAACATTTAAACTGAATTGCATCTTAGTATTATTGGCCCAATTCTCAGTCCAATTATTGATGATTGAGAGCAAGGGAAAATGTGTACCTGCTGCCCTAATGTAAAATATTTCTACTTGAGAAGTTGGTATCTGCACCAGGGAGCAGACTCTCAGCTTAGATACTACTATTTATTACGTTATCCCGCTGTTACTATGTGCAAACATGGCTTATGCACATTAAAGAGCTAGTAGAACCAAAAAATTGCAGACAGGAACATTTTTACAAATTAACGTAGTAGTCACTTGTAATATTATTTCTGAAGTACAGTATTTTTCTCTTTCTGTTTGCTCATTAGAACATTTTCTGAGGTCTTAAATGTATAAAATTATGGACGGATGAAAGAATCCAGTTTCCTAACTGGCTGACAGCTCCTTGGGCATGATTAAATCCCACAACAAAGTCATACAAAATGAAAAGATCCTGGCCACTACTTTTTCACCCCCACCCCCTAATATTAATCCTCCTGTATGCCCACAGTCTGCCCCCAAACAACATGGCTGCCCAGGCTACACATTCTATTCTATAACTGTTGCCACTAAGTACAACACTATTGTTCTTTCTTCCCCATCCTCAAGTAAAATGACAATAGTGATGTGCATTTTCCACATCATTCATCTGAAGCCTCGTCCTGCCTGCTTGTTATAAAGCTCCACCTGCTTGCTAGCATAACACTGTTTATTGTAAAGCTCCACCCACTCGCTCTCAACACGCCCCTCATTGTAAACCTCTAACCGCTCACTTCCAACACACGTGTGTCACCAGCAACTGGCACGCACACCCAGTCTGCCTAAAACAATTACTATTCATTTCCAAAGTTAGGTCATGGTCACTTACTGCTGCTTTACCTAACACCAGCAGCATTTCAAAAAGTACGGCAAACACTCCTGCCTCTTTCGGGGGACAGGGACATACAATCAGACATTAGTGGTCACTTTCAGCAGCTTTACTCCATACACAGAGCATTACAAAATTAACACTTCTGCCTGCTTTGGGGCCGGGGGGGGAGACACACACACACAAACAGATGCATTTTATAGCAGTACCAGCACCAATATAAAGGATTGTGTATGAGCAATCATACACAACAAGGCAGCTGTACCATCGAGAGGTTTCCATGGTAACCTGAGACCTTGAGAGCATAGCTCAAGAGGCTCATTACCATGGAAACCTCAAGATCCTAAAACTGCCTCGTTTGTGTAGGATTGCTCATGCACAATCTTTTATAGTGTTTGGGCAATCATACTTTTAATTCTCTGCCCCATCAAAAGTGAAAAGATAACTTACAAGGGCACGGTTCCTCAAGCGCCGTTCACTTCCTGGCCAGCTCTCACCACCGCAACCCACTTCATCTCACATGCGCGACTGCATTCTATGTTGATGTGCTGCATTAGTGATGTACTCAGTGCAGCACAACATCGTGACACACTAAGTGCAGCAGAACAGCGCTGTTCAAAGCATGGATTTCCATGCAGAACAGCGTTCTACCATACACTATAAACATATGCCAAGACTACAGTGCCTTATCTGCTATTAGCTCCTATAGCAACAGTGCCACCTGCTGAACTGCATACACAAGGTACAATAGACCTATGTTAGCCTTTCACCACTCATGTGGTGACTGCCCCTCCCACCCTGGTCCTAGGCAGCTTCTATCACATGACTGCCCATGTGACCTGTCTTCCTTTGAACAATCTCCCAAGTTTCCCTAGTGCAGGTTATACCATTTGGTCACTAGGAGTCACTGCTGCACCCGACTCTTTCCTCCTTACACCGCTAGCATAATTAACTCATTCTGTGCCAAACTGGGCTCCCTGCCTAGCTCACCCCTGTCATCATTTCAGATAAAATCTAGCGAAACCCAATTGCTACCTGTATGCATTCCAGGGTTTCAAACCCCCAACCCTTTGCTTTAGAGGTGGCGACACTAACCATTAGACCATCTCAGTAGCAGTAATTCAGCCTATCTTGTCAGACTCCTTAACTTCTCAGCCACCTCTCCCATTGTTTCCCCACCTGGGTTTTTACTACCCTCTGGCCTGCAGTGCCACTCTAGGCATTGCTGCTACCTTTCAATGGCCTGCCTCCCTGCAGTGCTAGCCCCACTGTTCCTAGTGGTGGCACTGTACTCCCACCTGGTCCAGGATATGGAGCCTACATCGTTTACATCTTTTCCCCGGCCCCACTAGTGTATATGACTATGTTCCATTCCCCTAATCCACATCCTCCGTGGGACTCCTCTTGCAGAGTTCTGGCACATACGTTTACTCTTCCACAATATTCATCCATAAGGGCAGTGTTAATTGTATCCATTATGTACCCCTCATGCTGCACACTTGCATCGGATCACCACAAACAGCGAATGACAAGCAATAGGCTGCTCAACAAAAAAAGAGCTAGCAATTCTCAGAGACGACTTGAAAAGTTAATTTTGCTTCTACTTTATGCTCGGGAATGTGAAGTAAACCTGGCACCCCTTCTGACTTTGAATCAGCCCTGGGCTTGAAATTAATGCTAATTAATGCTTGCAGCCTTCTTAAAAAAACTTGACCAAATAAGAATATGCATAGCACATACAAGCCCAGATATACTACTGGTCACCGAAACATCGTTAAAAGGCACCACCACTGATCAGCAGATTCTGCTTCCCTCCTTTAATATCTTTAGATTTGATAGATCTACTAGAGGAGGGGATTAGTTATCTATGTAAATGCCAAGCTCAGTGCCACCGAAATCCTATCATTATCCAAGCCAAAGGAATTTTAATGTTTATCATTAAGGATTTAACTACCTTCCTCTGAGGCATTCAAAGTCATTTGCTGTTACAGACCACTCATCAGGGGTGTCGATCTTCATCAACCCTTAGGAATATTATTGAAGCTAATACCAATGAAACTATTATCCTTGGTGACCTGAACTTGATTGGTGTACACCCTAGAGCTAACGCCTCTAAAGGACTTATGTGATGAGCTTGACGCCTTGCAGCTTATCGCTGAACTCACCAGGAAATAAGGAGAACAGCACCATTCTTGACCTAATCCAAACAGACAGCCCACACAAAATTTTACATACAGCCGCCTTCAACAACGACTTGAGTGATCATAATACTGTCATCTGCATTTGTAATGCGAGGAAAATCATATCTCTTGTTCTAAATTTATTATAAGGCATCTTTGCAAGTATAAACTGATCACTATCTAGCGGACCTCAAGTGTGTTAATTGGCAAAGTCTCTATCTGGCCATCTCTGTGGATGAAGCTGTTGCTATTTTAAATGAAAATCTTACAAAACTAGCCAATAAGCATGCCCCTTTCATAAAACGTAGGGTGAAAAGGTTACACACCCCTGGTTCACTCCAAAACTGAAAGCTACTGTAACCCATCATAACTTTCTCCAGTTATCTTACTACAATGGATTGAAGCTGACAGGCTCCTTTCAGACCCTGTGCCGATTACAAGAAAAGTACCCCAAGGTTCTATCTTAGGACCTCTATTATTTTGTACTTACATCAACTCCCTGGGCAACAACATCTATAAATCAATGCTACACTTCTTTGCAGATGATAATCAATCAATCAAATTCTTTATTTATCCAGGTGAACACCACTGAGCAAGCTTATTTACAAGGTGGACCTGCATTACACAAGTCAAGTAACAATGCATTTGTAACCCCTAGATGGCGCTATCCCAGGGGCTACTACCCCTGCCTGATTTGCCACTAACAGGTTGAGGGCCTGGATCCAATGGCGGTGCCTCCACCCAGAGGTCAGGGTTTGCAATAGTTAAACTTACTTGGTCACAGCCCTCTGGGACACTGCAACCCCTTTCTTCCCACTAGTGGCCCACACAATATATCAGAATTACCTTCACAGTATACACTTACCCCCAGGACTAGTTCGCACTGGGACCTCCTGTGAAATAAGATACAGTGCAACAATCACAGTACAGTACTTTAACATAGACAAATACCTCAGGAAGTATAACTTTGCTGAAACAAGCAGCTCTGATTTATTTAGGGGATATAACAAGGACAGGGAAATCAGGTTAATTAGCTTATCCTTTACTATCTACCTGGCTCTGTGCACAGGTCTATCCCTACCAGTTACTGTCCCTGGGTACCCAAGCCCTAGTGGCTAGTCCAAACCGTGGCAGCTGGTAGGGGCCCTTTCACACAGTGAAAAGAAAAATGAGTTTAAACAGTCAGCAGTACAGTGATTCCATTTGGATTCAATGTGGCAATTCAACAGGGAGCGACCCTGAATTAGTACTCACGACTTCCAAACAAGATAGGGTCCTTCAACGTCAGCAGGGCTACTCTTGAGCTCCACGAGACTCTTCACACATTTATATGGTAAAAGAAAGTACTATACCAGGCAGGCTGCTTCTCTATCCCGATCGCATTACTGCACAATACCCGGAGAACACACAGCAGATTCAGTTCTGACAGACCGAGTGCAATTCAACAATTTCTCCAGTCTTCTACAGGGTGAGCCTGGTTTCTACTCTTCAGAGATCCTTTGATTCTTTTCACAGGACGGATTCAGTCCTAACAAGCAGTTACACAAGCTGCAGACCGGAACTCTGGGCCTTACACACGTTTTTTGACTGAAACTGTGCACTGAAGGAGCACAGGGTTTCTTTCCCCTTCACTGCCAGAGCTAAACTGAAACTCCAACAGACAAAACCGGGCACTTCCTTTGAGTTCCTCCCAGTTCTTGACTGGATTGGCTGTCACTCACAATAGACTGCTGCTGTTGGTCCAAAAAGGCGCCGAAGTCTAAACTACATCTCCCAGAGTCACTGCCCATACAATCCTCTTGTGGCTGGCTCAGATTATGAGTCAAGTTCTGATTCATCAAGGCACCATTTTAGAGCTAGCTTACCCCACACTGATTGGTCCAGTTCAGCAGTTCAAAACCAGAATGGGAACTAGGCAGACACAGTTCTGACTGCAAAGAAAGCAGGTTAGACAAACTGTACTTCATTATTACTGTAAATGATTTCTGGCAAACAGTTACATCTTTCAGATAGGTTCCTTGCACCCTAGTGACTGCAAAATGGAGGAATTGCAGCAGTTCGAGTGGTACTCAAACAGAGAAGCACACAGTCCCCCATACAAATAACTATGTCTGCAAGCAGACAGCTCTTAAAGAGACAGTACCAGAGGCTCTAAAACACTCACTGATAAATGGCTTAAACGTCAAACACCATTCAGGCTTGGAGCATTCAAGCAAGCTCCTGGAAGTCTTTTGGGAACCCCCATTTGCAGGGGGGTTACACATTTATATACAGACAAATAGACAGTAGATGCAAGAGTACAACAGTACAGGTAGGCCTGCAATAGACAGGATAAGTAAAAATACATTTGGGTTCAGGTAAAAGACAGTCGGTAAGGTATGCATAACAATAAGGTAGCAAGTCAGTAAAATTTATACCAGGTACAACAACATACATGGTTTAATATTCCTGTAAGGTAAAGGCATTATAGTCCAGCAAGAGATTAGTTGAAGTGGATGCTACAAGCGAAGAGGCACACATAGTCAGTTTAAAAGACCCAGGTGCTCAAGTATACTGTCTTGTATACATCCAAACCTCCCTGACTGAAGTATGCACTGAGTTGCAGTCAGACTTTAATCAACTGCAGCACAATCTAATTAACTCCAAGCTGTTGCTGAATGCAAAGAAAACTAATGATATATTTTACCCACCATTCATGGCAATCCTCGTGCCCAGAATACTCCTGCACCTATCACAACCTCCTTGGGAGTTCTCTGGAAGTTGTGAATAAATTTAAGTACCTGGGTATCTGGCTAGACAGCAAGCTGACATTTGGCGCACTCATAAGATTGTCTTTCCAACAAACTAAGAACAAGACTAGTTTTTTTATAGGAACAAATCCCTTTTCCCAGCGGACATAAGACATAGACTGTTTCAAGGCACCTTTCTCCACTGTTAGATTTTTATTTACTTATTTTTATGTATTTGAGATTCAATTAACACTTTTGAGCCAGAAAGCCTTTACAAAGGGTTTCAAGTCAATCAAAGTAAGACAGTACAAACTGGTACAGGCAAGTTCAACCATACAGCAACAAAACTGCAGACAAGTTCTATACAAACATGGTCCATAAGTGTAAATTATAAACAGCAGCACATCAAATGAGTGCGTGTACATAGCATGTTAAGGAGACTTAAAAGAGGTACATTGGCTATAGTGGTAAGGTAAGCAGCAAAAGCCAGCCTAGTCAAGAGGAATCATGGGTGACAGATTACAGGAGGGACGGTAGCAGCCCGAAGGTGGCCTTGTCGAGGTGCAGAGGGAGAGAGTAGGGTCTAGGTACAGGCGCTGCAGGGCCTCAGGGTGAGGAAATTGCACAGAATGAATAGCGGTGCGAGGAAAAGGGGGGTCAAATGGTAGACTAGGATTGACAGCCACAGTTGCTAACTGAAGAGAGGAACTTTATGAGTTCTCTTTTGAAAAGGCTTAGCTTTCCAGTGTCTCTGAAAGATACAGGGAGATCACTGAGCCATAGGGGTTCTCTATAGGATAGGGACCTCTGGGTAAGGGAGGTATGTCTGAAAGGCACCTGGAGAGCACCCTAGCTTGACTTCGTGTGTTTTGTGGTTTGGGAGTACTGGAAAATTCCTGCTATGGACTCAGGAGTATGACCAAGCAGAGCCTTCATGCCTAGTAGGCAAACCTGGTATTTAGCCCCCAGGTAAAGTGGGAGCTACTCCATTTGGGGTGTACAGGCTGCATGTGTGGGTCAGCTGTCGGTCCCTAGAACCAGTCTACAGGCCTTGTTTAACAGTATTTGACCCTCCTGTGTGTAATGTCAGTGACTGCGCTGTAAATTACAAGCCCATAATCTGTTGCGGACAATACAAAACTGCTGGTTACAAGCTGCAGTGCACTGAGGGTTTGAGTATGCCTATGCCTGTACAATAGGCCAAGCTTTACGTTCGCAGTTTTAATGATGTGATCAGTGTGTAAAGTGAAGGATAGTGTGTCATCCAGGTACACTCTTAAGTATTTAAAGGTGCTGACTTGCTCAATTTTACCCTTCATGGCTATAGATGTTCAGGGGGCCCAGCTTTATTCTTTGTCTGGGGCATAGAAAAACACGATGTCTTTGTCTTCTTGTAATTCAGAAGTCTGACAAGACGGATGCTACACATTGGCACTTGGACCCTGAAAATCCTGTGGAACAAACTGCCTCAGTATATCTCTTCCCATTGTTCATAGGTCACACAGCACCTGTTCGTTAAGGAAATTCACCTGTATTCTATTGGACGTGCCAGAGTGCAAACCTCCCAGGCAGGGGGCTCTTTAGCTTTGTCATCCCATGAGTCCTGGGAATAAAATCCAGTCTGTACTCAGACTTCCTAAACTAGTCTCCTTAAACCTTTTCAAATCCCTGGCCAACAAAACATTTAAGGAAAGCTGTTGTTGTCACAATGGCTAGCACTCTATCCATCATATACCAGTTATGCACTTAAGCACTTAATTCTCCATCTACCCCCTCCGTACTCCCTTCTTTCCTCTACCTACCACTTTATCCCGTATCCCCTCCTTTCCTCTAACTTCCCCTGTCTGTCCAAAATAACTAGTAATGATATTACTTGTTTCCTGCTTGATTTTCCCATGTGATGTGATGTTTGTTTCTGGACCTGCAACACTGTTTAAATTGTATTTTTATGTATTACTTGTTGTACCATTGTCTACCAGGACCTCCTTGTGAATAAGCTTGCTCAATGGAGTTTTGTTTTTTTCTGCAAATAAACTCGAAACTTGAGCACAATGCTAACCACAACCCACAAAGAACCATTTTGTACAGAAGTATGCCTACAATACCCCCCAAAACATAATCTTTCGCATATTTTTAAAGTTGTTTTTTTTTTACGTCAATCTCTTTCTCCCTCAGTCCCCAGTTGGCTCACATCTGCGGCTGCCCACCCAGCCCCATACCCTGACATCAGGCTGAATCCCCATCTTCCCCATGGTCCCTTCCCCTCATGGTGGTGTGCTGAGGAGCCCCCAACTCAACTCACCTCAAACAGGATCCAGTGTCCGGGGAAGCGCCATTCAGGGTCGGGGCCTGCAGTGGGCAGCTGTTCACTCTGCATTGACCTGGGGACCATTTTTCTGACTTTCTGATCGGACCCCCTGGAAGGCATGCAATGGCCAACGCTGATGGGGCAATGCGCTGCGTCTGCATGCTCCCTCAAGCATCGCCCATCTCCACCCCTTTCTGCAAGTGAACTAGTGCTGCCCCCTAGCTTCTGCTAGGGGCCAGTCTGGGACCAACCACTGGCCTCCCCGGAGAAGAGAGAGGTCCTCGGACGCTAATCTTTTCTCCTCTGCTGCCAACCCTGGTGACCAGTGCTTGTTCCCGAACACGGTCGCCAGCATAGCATAAGGTAAGGCGCCCAGCACCTCAGCCCTCAGCGCCACCACAGGCCGGCTTTTGAAGTTTTTTCTCATAAAATTGTAATCCTTCCAATTCTATAATAGATATAAATTTATGCCAGAAATAAATCTGATCTGTAATAAGGCAAGTTGCTTGGTGCTTGGGGCTGACAAGTAAGGTTGGAAGGACCGAAAGGTCCTGAACCTTATTATAAAGATCAGGACCCAGGTCAGAGGTCCTGATTGGTTCTGATTCAAATCAGAACCTTCAGGAAATTGATGAAAATAACTGAAAATAATCACAACTACAGTGAAACATTGAAAATAAAGTATTTTTTCTTACCTGTGTGCCAGTCTGTGTTTCTGACTCCATTCTATGTATTCTGCATGATGGCTATATAATCCACTAGTGTTTGTGTTTGTTTCCTTACCCTTTTCAGAGAGGCATGGAGGGTACCTCTGATTAAACACATCTCAAGCCCTCTCTCCATCCAGCCACTGTAATTACAGATATTCCCAGCCACTCCTGTCTGATAACATCCCCCCAGCAGCAGCACACTTCTGATCCCCTTCCTGTCTGGTGACACCCCACACTGCCCTAGTACTGTGATGTAGGTACACCCTGCCACAGCATGCACACCCTACCCACTTCATCTGCTGATGCCCACCCTTTCCCTATACAATAAATACCACTGTCCTCCTCCCATCTGCTGTAACCACTCTGTCCCAGAATGACTATCCCTACCCCTCCTCCCATCTACTAACATCCACCGTGTCCCAATACAAATACCCTACCCCTCCACCCAGGAGATTACACCCACACTGTCTCAATATTAACACCCCTAATTGCTGATACCTCATCCCAATATTAATACCCCTACCTCCTCCTACCATCTTCCGTTACCCACCCTGTCCCAAAACAAATACCCTTAACCCCTCCTCTCTGTCAGTCATTATAAATAGTATAGGTACTTTTTACATCAGGGATAATGTTCCTATCATCCTTTGATATCCCATGGAGTGAGGGTAATTAATTACTCAGAGGTTAGAGTAATGAGCTGTGAATGAGATGGTTTATCCGGCAGACCTGGGTTTGAGTCCCACAACCTCTCTACTTTGCATACTGTGTGACTCTGAGCAAGTCATGTAACCTCCCAGTGCTCCTGTTCCCCTGTAAATGGGTAATGTGGCCCAGTGGGCCTTACTCAGTTACCAAGAATTAAAAAAAAATTACACATACGTCATAATTAAAGGCTCTTACAACCATGACCACTGACTGTAGCGGAAAATAAGTCATTTAATGTTCGGGACTGTAAGCCCTGTAAGCCGCCACCTTATTTAGAGTCCATGAGTAACACAATAGTTTGGAAAATGCCCATAGACAACATTCATATGTCCGGGGTCCTCAGAACTCATAGCAAACTACAGAAATTAAAAACTGTTAAAGGCAGTATCTGGTATTAAAAAAACAAACAAGGAAGTAACCATTCAAAGGACTGGATTTGCATTCAGTTTAAATGAGACAATCACATCATCTGATAATATTTTGTAAAACGTACAAGGCCACTGAACAAGAACAAGCAAACTTGCAAGCTAGCTCAACTGAAGCAAGTCATGGGTGCAGCAGCTCCATGCAGGAGGTTAATATGAACTGTGTATAATAACACCATCAGGTCTCCCAACCAGATGGTCACGGTCATCTTGTCACCCCCAGTCTTCACTGATGGCAGCAATTTAACAAAAAAGACTCCATACCTACATATAATGGGAAACAACATCCACTTCTCACATTGATGCCCCACAAAAACATCGAAGGCAAAATACTATCATTTTAAAACTACTTGTAACCCCTAGGCAGTGCTATCTGTAAGGTTATAACCCGTCTGTACTTCTGACCACAGGTTGAGGGGCCTGGATTTGGTATTATGGTGCCTCCACTCACAGTAATAACTGTGGGGGTATCTACCTAGCGTGGTATAGCCCTCAGGGAAGCTATAACCACCCACAAACCTGCCCAGTGACCAAATACCCTGTAACAGAAGATAACCCTTTGCAATAGTTGCCACGCAGTTAACAATGAGCATTAATGATATGCACATGTTCCTTGCACTTACCACCAGGGACTGGTCTTCAGCAACTCCCCTGGAACCCCGTGTAAAGACAATGTTAGCAAGGCAAGCATGCACTTTCAATACCGTGCACCAACTAAGAATACGCTCATAAGCCAGTTTAAACGTGAAACAGAAAATCAGGTTTATTCAGCGGACGTGAACAAGGATGGGGGCGTGAATCTAGAAGAACTGATTACTTTACTGATTTGAGTCAGGTTACTCTGCATGCATGCACTGTATAGTCCCACAGCAAACAGTCTAACAACACTGGGTAGCCAGAATGTTATGCTGGTTGGCCAGAATTGGTGCCTGGGGTTGACCGGCATTGCAGCTGTTGTTGGGGCCTTTGATGGAAAGAAAAGGCAGTTAAACATACATAAACAAAGCTTTGGTTATTTGTATCCAGAGCCGGTTGGCGCTGTCCTTTGTAACCCTGAAACACACTGGAGCATTCAGATGGTACCACAGGAAGATTCAAAGAAAAGTTGCAGAGAGTTACCCTGAGTTTACTCACTGCACCAGTTAGCTGAGGAAGGTCTGGTGATATGAAGACCTGCTGCTGGAAACTAAACAGCATGGAGAAACTGGGCCTGCATGACCCACCTCCGCTTCGTGGCCTTTCCTTCCAGATGGCCGCAACCTGCGATTTCTTGCTGTGCAAGGGCTGGATCCCCGATCTGGACTCTTGCTCAGAAAACAGTCACTGGTGCAGATATAGGTGGCTTGGGCCGAGTTTGGCATAGTCCCAAGGCTGGATAAACACTTCTGGCACAGTTCAGTTTGTTTGCTGGTGAAAATCTCCAGCTGGCAGACAGTTTGGTCACTGGTAAAGACGGCTCCCTTCCGGCAAGCAGGAGTCCCTGAACAGTAAGCCACAAACCACAATACACATTCAGCACATTTAATGGGAACAGCATTCACTTCTCTGCCTATCAGATCGGTTCACTATTTCAGTCGACTCTCTGAGCAAACCTCTCAATTTGCAAAAGCAGTCTCTCACATAACTCTTGGGCTGAATGTTTCACAGGAGCTTCTGTCTGTCCAATATCTCAAGCTGCACTTCTCAGAGTCTCGGGCAAACTGCCACAGTTCAACGGTTAGCTTCAGATCAGTCCAATTACTGCTATCAAGCAGTCCAATACTGGAAAACAATGACAGGTAGGCAAGTCAGGCCTTTCGCTGCCAAATCTCTGCAGCTCTTTTCTTGGAGCGGCCTCTTGACGGCTTGAGTTGCTTACTCTCCCAGCTCTAACAGCAGCTGAACTTTTTTTCTAACAGTTCTTGAACTAGTCTGGTTTTCTAGCAATCCAACTGGCTAGGGAAGCTGTCAATTACAGTTCTGGTGCTCAAATTAGTCAGTTTAGGCGCCAACCTGTAAAACTACAAGAACTACAGTTTTCCTTTCCATGAGACACTTGAGCTAAGGATCCCTCGAGGTCCCTTGTGTCCTGATTGGTCCAAATACCTGGAAGTCCCAGACCAAACATGGTGGCTCCCATTCAGATGACTAAGCTGCAAGAAGGCAGGTTAAAGCAAACACTCTTATTTCAAACATAACAACAGATTAGAAATAAACATTTATGATAATAGCTAGATCTCCCTCTGCATCACTATCGACAGCAGTGTGGAACAAATTAGAGTGGTACCTGGCCGGTCGCGAGCTTTAAAACACTCGGACCCAGCACAGACCATTTACTGCATACATGCTGTCCATAGTCTTAAAGGGACAGGCGCAGAGGCACATCATGGCACTCTTACGCAAATCAACAGGATCAAACAAATACCATGGGGTTTACTATTTCTGCAGGACGTCTGCCTGGCAGTGGGTATGGCTGGAGCCCAGGAAGACACTTAAGGTAAGCCACCAAATTGGTGGTGGGGGATTACATGCTAATGGTGATAGAAACTGTAGTAATAACAGCTAACTGCAGCAACAGCATTACAAGTACCGGGTGTAACCCCCCCCCATACAAATGGGGGTTCCTGAAAAGTCTTCCTTGAGCTTGCCTAAATGCTCACTGCCAGGCTGGTGTCCTGCATTTTAGCAATTTAAACGTTATTGCCAGAGAGTGCCTGTATAGCCTCTGTGTATTGTCTCTTTAAGAGATACCTATATCGCAGTTATAGTTAATCTGGGAGGGGGCTGATTGCTTCTATGCTCGAGTCCTGCCTGGGCTGCCAGATACTCACTCCGTTTCTGCCATCGCTATTTGCGCAGAGGGAGCTCTGTTAGAAGATTTATTTGTTTGCTGACTATCTATTAGAGTGGTAAAGATACTGTAGTTTGTCTAACCTACCTTCTTTGCAGCATGGACAGTTTCATTGATCACCACCACCATCTTGGTGATGGACTTCCGAAATGGGCCAATCAGGACCTTTGGGGACACTAAAATGAAGCTTGTCCCCAGGGGTCTTGTGGGAGCAAAATTTGGTAGGAACTGTAGTTTTGGAACTTTGGCGCCCAAATGGACCTGAAGGGGCAGCCCTTGTTGTGACTGACAGACAGATCAGCCAACCAAACCTTTTGGATCCTGGGGAAAGTCCCAGGCTGCTAGCAGCTAGAGTCAGTCTGAATTGGGAAGTGAAAGAGGTAACAGCTCTAGATAGTTGAGCAGCAGTTCTGTGTAGATTCGCTCGGGAGAACAGTGAAAGGGCTGTTTGGCCTGCCTGCCTGCTGTCCCTGAGAGGGAAACTGAAGTTTATTCAGACTGAATCCAAATTGTGAGAGCGAGACCAGCCACAGAACTGTGACCAGACTGTCAACCTGAAGAAGACCAAAGATTTGCTGAATGCGATCGACCCGTGAGGAATCTCCAGTCACCTCTGAAATCCTGGTTTGTGCAGAGAGACTGTAATTGCGACCGGAGAGCCATGTGTCTGGTACAGTGGAATTTCCTTACATGTAAATGTGTTGTGTGCTGATAGTGGGTCGTGATTTGGTTCCCCACTGTGTGCTGAACTGTGTCCTGCTTGCTGGAGGCTGCATCCAGCTCCAACGGACTGAATCCGTATTCATCTCCATTAAGCCTGGGCCCTGCCACACTGACACAGCCAGACTACCTGCTGCACAGAGAAAGCCATCGAGGAGATACCTGCCTGGGGATCCGCCCCCTGCTCAACGCTTTGAACAGGAACGATGCCTCAGTGATTCGTGTGGGCCCTGCTTCTCCGGGCACTCCAGCTTAACAACCTGCAGTCTCGATTTCATCCTGCCTGTGTCCTGTATTGGGTATCAAGAGTAAACATCAGGGTAGCTCCCTGCAACAACAGCTAAATCTAGAGTGTTGTCATCTGATTGCCTTGTTATCTTTTCTTTCATGAACTGAGCCCTCCTGCTCTGGATTACTAATAGTGTGTGTTGTGCATGTTGCTTTCTTCCATCACAGGGCCCCAACCAGCTGCGTCGCCGGCCTACCCAGGGCAACGTTCTTGGCTAGCCCACCATTTTCCTACCTGGGTACCCAGAGTGTGTGACTGTGTAGGGACTCTGAAGTGCATGCATAACTGTCTGATTGATTTAGCCTTTAAGCCAATCAACCTGATTATGCCCCTTCCTTGTTCAAGTCCCCTGAATAAATCAGATCTAACTCTTTTTGCATTTAACCTGACTGTGGTTCCAGTTTGAATTGAAAGCACTGTACTGTTGTTGTTTGTTGTGTATAACCTTGTTTTACAGGGGGTCTCCAGGGTCTAACTGTTGAAACCAGCCCTGGTGGTAAGTGCAAACAGTGTGGGGACTTGCATGGTGAATAAGGGGCATTGCAAAAGGTGATTACTGTATATTGTTCAAGCCACTAGAAGGGACAGAGGGGGGTTACAGTGTCCTGGAGGGCTGTGCCCAGGTTAGCTTAACCGCTAACAACCCTGACCTCTGGGTGGAGGCACCCGTTACAGTACCCAGACCACTTAACCTGCTACTAGCCAAGCAGGCAGGGGTGGTATGGCAAATAATAAGGCATACGGTGTGAAGACTGTACATTTTGATTATACTGTGAATTTTAATAGGATTATAAGATTGCTTTATCTGTTTTAACTGTTTTACTTGTACTGTGCCTTGATATTTGAAAGGCGCAATAAAAATAAAGTACATTATATTATGTCAGTGTCAGTGGCTCAGCAGGTAGCACACTCACCTCTGAGGCCGTGTGATCAGAAGGCTGTGGGTTCTATCCCCACACCAGGCACTTGGGTTCATATCCCAATACTGACACTGCAGTGCAGCATGAGGGGGTGCTGCACTCCTGAGGTGCTGTCTTTCGGATGAGACGTTAAACCGAGGTCCCATCTGCCTGTCCTGGTGGTAGTTCAGGTGGATGTTAAAGATCACATGGCACTTCTCGAAAAGAGTAGGGGAATTTCCCCGGTGTCCTGGCCAAATTTCCCTCATTCACTAAAAATACCACCAACAGCTTAATCTAGTTCAAGATCAGTTGGCTTTCATCTGTATCCCCCTCCCCCGGGTCGTGCCTGAAAATAGGCAGAATCTGCCTAGTGCACTTACCCAGTCAACAAAAACTAACTAAATAAATATTATTAGTAGTCCTTGGGATAGCGCCACCTAGGGGTTACACGACCACTGACAGGAGGTGACAGATCATATGAAATAAAGTACAACACAAACGTTTCTATACGCCACAAATAATTTACTGCGACAGTCCCTTCCTGTTCTGTTGCTCCCTGAGTAGCGTGCACTACCTCTGTCCAAGCTAGTCACTTTCAGGTAGCTTAGATAGATACCAGAGAAGGCTCATGCTATATAAAATTAATACAAAACTGATGTATGCCCCTGATGTGACCGCCATCTCTCATTAGGCTGCCTACTGCCACATTCTGTCCAACTCGTGCTACAGCACCACTGCAAGCATGCACTCTTGTAGTGTTGTGGTTGCATTACAGGACATACAGGAGGCAGCTGGGACAGCCGGCGGGGGGGAATAACAGCTTTTATAATGCCAAACCTCACCCAACAACTAACACACCAAAATCTGGCCAATGGAAAATCATGTACACAAATGCTCACAGCCTGGGAAATAAGATCCCAGACCTGCAGGCAATAATGTCAGAGGCTAAACTGGACATAGTAGCAATTAGTGAGACGTGGTTTACCAGTAACCACACTTGGGAGACTTCAGTACCTGGCTATGTATTGTTCAGAAGAGACCGAGGTGCAAAAAGGGGGGGAGGAGGCCTTGTATGTTAATGAAAATATCAAAGCTACAGAAATTCAGAATACACATAAGGAGCCAGAAGAACTGTGGGTCACCCTGGAAACAGGAAATGGGACAGCCATAAGAACTGGGGTGGTCTACAGGCCCCAGACCAGAGGGAGGACATAGACACATTACTGTTAGAAGATATACAAAACATGACAGCTAAAGGGAGGTTCTGATAATGGGAGACTTCAACATGCCAGATACAGATTGGTCAATACCAGCAGGAACATCTGCCAGAACTAGACTCATAGTGGATTCCTGCAGGGGAGGGCCTCAAACAACTGGTACAGCAACCCACAAGAGACAGGGCTATCCTAGATCAAGTACTGACTAACAAAGAAGGGATCACAGATCTCAGGTAGAAGGTCACCTGGGGCCAGTGACCATCACATGGTATGGTTCAATTTGGCTACTACATCTAAATCATCCCATTCCAAGGCAAAAATATGGGACTTCAGAGGAGCTGACTTTGATAAGATGGCCAACAGAGTTAAGCTAGCCCTGGCAAAAGAAACACAGGTGAGGAGGTACAGGCAAAGTGGGCAAGCATTAAGGATACAATACTTGAAGCAACATCCCATTGTGTGAGACAGAAAAGGAAGTGCAAAAAGAAGGAAACCACTTTGGTTCTCAAATACAGTAGCAGAAAAGGTCAGAGCCAAAAGGCTGGCCTTCAGAAAATATAAGGGAACACAGCGGGATGAAGATAGGGGGCATACCAAACTGCCCTAAGGGAAGCAGGTAAGGCAGTAAGGCAGGCAAAGTCCCAAACTGAGGAAACACTAGCACAAACAGTAAAGAAGGTGACAAGACTTTCTATAGATACATTAGTGAAAGGAGAAAGTCCAGAGGGGTATTGCTAAGCTTAATGGAGAAAAGGGAGCATGTGAGGAGGAGGACCCTGTAAAGGCATCTATCCTAAATAGATACTTTTGCTCAGTATTCACTGAAGAGAAGGTAGGCAGGCCCACAGCTCAGCATCATGGACACAGGGGGAGGGAGGTGAGCACTACTCCTTCACAAAAGAAAGGGTCCTACAAGAGCTTGCTAAGCTCAGGGTGGATAAGGCAATGGGACCTGATGACATACATCCCAGGGTACTTAAGGAGCTAAAGGAGGAACTAGCAGAGCCATTAGCAGAATTGTTTAGTGAGTCTCTGAGCACAGGAGAGGTCCCAGAAGACTGGAGAAGGGCTCATGTGATCCCACCCACAAGAGTGGTAGCAGGGAGGAGGCAGGGAACTACAGACCAGTCTGCCTCAGTCTCGTAGGGTAAGATTATGGAAGCACTCCTTAAGGAAAGGATAGTGCAACACCTGGAATCCATAGGGGCACAGGATCCAAGACAGCATGGGTTTACAAAGGAAGGTCCTGTCAAACTAATCTCATAGATTTCTTTGACTGGGTAACCAGAGTGGTGGACCAAGGGGAGCAGTTGATGTCGCCTACCTTGACTTCAGCAAAGCTTTGACACTGTTCACATAGAAGATTGATAAATAAGCTAGGTAGGCTCGGGTGGGTCAGAAGTTGGTCAACTGGGTGGCAAACTGGTTGACTGGCAGAAAACAGAGAGTGGTGGTAAATGGTATACAGTCAGAAGAGATGCAAGTCACAAGTGGGTACCTCAGGGATCAGTCCTGGGGCCAGTCCTATTCAACATCTTCATTAGTGACCTAGCAGATGGACTAGAGGGTAAGGCTTGTCTGTTTGCAGATGACACCAAGATCTGCAACAGAGTAGATGATCCAGATGGGGTGGGCAGAATGAGAAGAGATCTGGATAAACTAGCAGAATGGTCAGAAGAGTGGCAACTGGGATTTAATGCAAAGAAGTGCAAAATCATGCACATAGGGAAGAGAAACCCTGAAGCCACTTATAGGCTGGGAGGGAGTTGCTAGCAGTCACAAAGGAAGAAAGAGACTTGGGCATCATCATCACTGATGACCTGAAATCATCCAAGCAGACCTCTAAAGCAGTAGGTAAGGCTAGGGGGTGTTAGGTGGCTTAGTAGGGGTATCATGTCGTGAAAGAGGGAGGTAATAATCCTCTGTACAAGACATTGGTTAGGCCCCATCTGGAGTACTGCGTGCAGTATTGGAGGCCACACCTTCACAAGGACATTAACCAAATTGAGGCAGTCCAGAGAAGGGCAACCAAATGGTGCAGGGACTGCATCAGAAGACATATGAGGACAGATTAACGGAGCTCAATATGTATACCCTTGAGCAAAGGAGGGAGAGAGGTGATATGATCGAGACATTTAAACACCTTAAGGGCATAAACAAGGTGAAAGAGTCTAACATGTTTAAATATAAGAAAAATAGCAGGACAAGAGGACACAGCATGAGATTAGAGGGAGGCCGATTAGGGGAATGTGAGGAAATTCTTTTCACAGAAAGGTGGTAGATGCATGGAATGGCTTACCACAAGAAGTAGTGGCTATGAATACAGTGCAGGGCTTCAAACAGGCATGGGATAGGCATAAGGGAGCAATACAAATGACTATGAATAGATAGGTCACTGACATAGCAAAGGCCGATGGCACATTTATAAGGTAGAAAAAGAAATGGGCAGACTGGATGGGCCTTGCGGTCCTTATCTGCCGTCAACTTCTATGTTTCTATGTTTTTTTTTGTTGGTTTCCTTGTGGATAGTGGTGCTGCATTTGGTGGCTGTGAGTGGAGGTTTTTTTTGTTTTTATAAGCACCCTTTGGGCGCTTACTAGTTAATTTTCAGTTGCCAGGGGGAAGGTAGGCAGAGAGGAAGCGGTGGTGCCACTTAATCTGGGATATGGTGCTGCCTGCAGATGGTAGCTAGGCCATTCCTAGAAGGGTATAAATGGCTAGGATTTTGGAGCCTGAAGGGGCAGAGGGAGGAGCAGAGAGAGACCCAGGGAGAGGAGCCAGGGGGTTGGCCCGCAAGTTCAGCTGGAGGGCCGTGGCGGGGCCTGGTTGGTCCACTTGCCACCCCAGTCCACCACCCTTGAAGACCCACGAAATGGAAAGCGACGGTCCGGGAGTTGTAGAGGGTTAGCAATGGAGCAGAGAGCTGGAGCAAAGCAGAAGGGCCTGTTGGTGCAATTGGGAATTGGAGACTGGGGAGAGAAAATGAAAATGGAGGCCTGCCATGTGAACTTCGCCTCCTTGGTGGGCATACACCGATCGGGCCTATAAGCCCAAAAGAAAGTATTGTCCATGGGTAGTTCAGCTGTTGGGCCATACTGTTTATTTTGGGTGGGCCCGGTATGGCAAATAGGACCTGAGGTGTGGCTGGTAGTGGCAGCCCAGCCGTTGAGGGCATAACGGTGGCAGAGTTACCCCTATTCCCCCCAAGCTGGAGGACACGGCAGAGTTGAGACCCACATTGTGAGCCACTTATGGAGGTCCATTTGGGGAAATATTGTTTGGGAACCCAGCAGGATGGCAGTCCGTTGGGTGATCTGTGTGGCACTGGCAGACTATCCCCCTGATGAGTCACGTCAGAGACTGGAACCTCTGCATGCTGGCTAGGACTGGGAATCGAGGTTTGGGGCACCCCAAAACCCCAAAATAGGCCCAGTTACCAGCCACGGCATCTGCAATTGGTTCTTTAAAAAGGTTCTGATGATTCGGTTCTTGCTAAAGAATATCCATTTAAAGTATGAAATAATTCGGCCCGGTGATGTAGGGGGTTGAGGCGCTGGTGCCTTACCTCGACCCATGCCGGCGACCTGAGTTCAGGAACGGACTTGGGGTGCCGGCAGGGAGAGGAAAGGATTGAGCATCCGGAGGACTGCTCTCCTCTCTGGGGGTGGGATCAGGGGACGCATCGCTCGGCAGCAGCCCCCAGTGGAGACTGGAGGCACTACCTGAGCATGCACTAATGGGGACACTGAAAACCAGGGAAAAATGGCACCTGAAGCGAGCGGCTTGATGGCTGTCCACAGTTTCGCCGTGGTACCCATGTGGATTCATGTTCTGCGGGGAGTTGGGGGCTCCCTGCGGCCCTGCTGCGGGGAGGGGGGAGCTGCAGGAGTCTGGGTGCCTGCGGTAGAGGCGGTTGGTGGCTGGATGTCCCCGAGTTGGTTGCAAGGACGAGGTAAGGGGAGCAGTTCAGGCAGCCAAGGAGCGAAAAAACAGACAACAAAAGAGTATGAAATAAGATCTATAGGGGAACGAGAAGTATGCTCCAGTAAGAAACAGCCCTGGGGTTGGAGAAAGTGTAAAATCTGAAGAAGGTGTAATATCAGGTGGGTGGAAATGAAGTAAAGAGAGTGTAACAGTTTGGGACAGTACAAACATCTTGTGCTGTCATAAGCCAAAGTATCCGTGTAGGAATGGAAATGCCTGACAAGAGAGTAAAGGAAAAGGCCAGTGATTGCTGCAGAGAGAGAGAGAGAGAGAGAGGAATAGAGAAAGGAATGAGATATGAGTCAGTGAAGTGTCACAATGTTTAAGCTACCTCATGTTTAGAGGCCTATATGGCCCTAGAAATGCTGCCAGGAATTCTAGTTTGTATGACTGAAGGAAGATCTGCAAGAAATAGTCTGTTAGCACAAGAGGCTGTTGCAGTAGATTTTCCAGTGATGTCTGTGAAAGCAACCCACCGTTTAATACCCCCTGCTCCATGGAGTGGTTGTTACCATTTTCCAAGTTTAATTAAATCGTTGTTGCATTTTGATTCTGGAGCGGACAATGAACTTACTCTAAATTACTGCGCATGCCTACCTTTTCCTAACCACCACTGCCTCACAGGTGAGAAGATCTGCTTAAGTATGTTGCCTGCTCCCCCCTTCAAAGACTTCCAGTCACACCGATTCCAGAACCTAGGTAATGAGATATCTTTGCTTCAAATGCTTTGGACTGTTGTTGCTGTATTTGTCAAGTGCCCCCTCCCGACACTTCTACCACCATCTAATACCCTTAGATGGGGAGTGGGGCTTACATTTTCATTTAAGCCCATCTGAAAAGGGGGAAAAGCATAGTGAGGCAGACCCAGTACACCTTCAGCACAAGTCCTTATTTACCCAGGTCAGCTGGACACCGAGAGATTGGGGTTCTAATTCCCCATTGGACCGTCCTCCCATCACTACTGACAAGTGCACCCATTCATCCGCCCATCACTACTGACAAGGGCATCCATTCATCCACCCATCACTACTGACAAGTGCACCCATTCATCCGCCCATCACTACTGACAAGTGCACCTACAGCTGCACTCGCTACACCCAAACAAACTGGTTTATCCCTACCTAGCAGAATTAAGTTCCAGACATGTCTAACTCATTGCTTCCACCGTCACCAATCTCTACAACACCAGGAACATGGCTCAAAATGCCACTGAACTGCCTTTTCACCATACCCAGCTGGGCAAGTGTTCATTCGCTGTTAGGACTGCTGGCTGGTTAGATGAGCTGCCTGATACCTTGCATAATCTATCTAAGTTTGACCAGTTTAAGGGAACACTACGGGCAACCCTAACAGTTTAATGCATCTGTAACTGCTAATCATCCTAAGTCCCTCCCGGTATACACTTTGAAGTGTGTCAAATGATGGCTCTGCGAACGTGTACCATTACTGTGCTTATTTTACACTGTTTCTGTTTACCTGCCATATTGTAAAATTGTATGCAATTAATCTAGCCTATTTATTTGTACTCGTTCGACTATACTGTACTTGTTTGACATCATTCCACTAGAACCCGCTTATTATATTTGTTATATAGCCTTGTAATCTCTTTTTTTTTTTTATTTCTTTCTCCCCACAGTCAGCCCACATCCAGTCTCCATCCTGGCATATCCCAGCTCCTATTGAGGTCCTCATCCCCAGTGATACCCCCACAGCTTGCTCCCCCGTGGCAAAGAGGTGGCGAGCTCCCCTTACTTACTGCCAGGATGGATCCAGTGTACTGGGGGTGACATCCTCGGAGCCCAGTGAGTGCATCCTGGGACGGCCATCAAGCCGCATGACCATATTCTTTTTCCTTGTTCTTTGTTCCCCCTCAGGGGTGGGGCATGCAATGATGTCAATGGAGGCAACGCACATGCTCCCGTGTGCACTCCTCCAGGCATCTACCCCATCCCCACCCTAGATGTCAGTGTTGGCACTCTGCCCCCCCCCCAGCCTTCGATAGGGGGCAGGCAATTGCCGACTACTGGAAACCCCCCTCCCTGGAGAAGGAGAGCAGTCCTTGGGATGCTCAATCCTTCTCCTCCCCTACCGACCCGCGGCGTCCCATGCTTGTTTCCGAACACAGGTCGCCGGCGTGGCACAAGGTGTGGTGTCCAGCACCTCAACTCTCAGCGCCTCCGGGCCGGCCTTGTAATCTCTGTTATTGATGTGGAACCTTTGTAAAAGAGCACTTGTGCTTAAATGTATTCTCCAAAATTTTCAATGAATAAATAAATAGCAATAATACACTCCAGAGTGTGGTGTATCATGGGATACATCACTTCTCCGGTGCATGAGACACTCAATATGCAGCCTTGTGCCTCACAACACACCCAAGGCATGACATTAACCCATGATACGGAATGGATGGGGAGGGCTAAGACCCTGGAGGGATAGTAGGTCCCAGGGTTAAACAGGAACTCAGGCAGACCAGATGGACCATTGGTCTTTTTCTGCCATCACTGTTTATGTTTCTATGATATACCACACCCCGTCATGAATTCTTGCTTAATTGTCAATTTCTGCTAACTGGAGTGCAGTTGCACTCAGTACCTGTGGATGCTTATGTCTGCTTTTACTGAATACAATTTCAGTTCATTTGTTTATGCTCTTGCTGTGGTGCTGCTGAATTTTCCACCGACATCCCACCCCTGGCACCCGGAACCCAAGGACTTACCTCCTCTCAGGTGTGTCGGCACGGCTTACCCCCTGTAGTAGGGTTTGGCAGCAGTGCATTTTAAAGAGGACACTGGACAGGAAATGAGTGCTAACTGGCAACAGTCAGTAATGTTCCTAATAACAGAAATGAAAGCCATGTCTCCAAATGAGCCATATTTCTCTGTACTTGAATAAAAACTGATGCGAACACAGTGTTTTTCAATAGTTTTCTTGTTATGGACAAAATTCTACACAATTCTATTCATGGAACCAGTAATCTGGAGTTTTTGCTATGTCACAATTTGTTAACGGAATGCAGAGCATGAGCTTGTGTCCTGTCAGAACCATGCTTAAGAGTTCTGTGCCCAAACTGTGACATAGTTATAATTCCACATCACTGGTTCCATGAAGAGAGTTGTAACAGAATGCTGCCCATAAAAACAAAGCAATGCAAATATTAAGTCTAATCAATTATTCATGAGCTAAACTAGCTCAGTGATTGGCTGCCATGCCAGTCT
This sequence comes from Neoceratodus forsteri, assembly GCA_016271365.2. NCBI lineage: Eukaryota > Metazoa > Chordata > Ceratodontiformes > Ceratodontidae > Neoceratodus > Neoceratodus forsteri. Next base: position 421,517,260 of record CM057459.1, on the reverse strand, counting down.
GAAATCTCTTAGAAATACCCAGCACGGCAGTCGTATAGCTCGTCACGCATTCTTGCTAAACCACTTTCAATGTCAGAAATTTTCTAAATAAAATGAAAACAAAAAAAAAAAAGTTTAGCAGAGGCACATTAAACACCTGCACAACAACACCATCGGTACCAGGGACAGCATGTCAGCTCCTGCCATCAGCTCCTCATGTTACCATACATAACAACTGGCAGGACACAGCAGTCTTGCCGCGTACCACCAGGGGAAAAACAAACAATAAATAGAAAAAACTATAAAAAAACAGCTGTAATTATTACGATTAGACTTATAATAGCAATAATGGCAGTATAGCCTAGAGGGTAGAGTAACAAGCTGTGAATGAACTTGGTACATCCAGCAGACCTGGGTTTAAATCCCACAACCTCCACTTGCATACTGTGTGACTCTGAGCAAGTCACATTACCACCCCCAGCGCTCCCAGGTCACCCCTGAAAACAGGCACTTGTGTCTAGTGGGCCTTACCCGGTTACCAAAGACTAAAATAAAATAAAAATAAAATAATGACCTCACAGACGGTCATTTCATAGGATTAATGACTGGCCAGTGGGGGTTGGCCCTCAGCTGTGACTCGCCCCCCCCGGCCAGTCCTTAATCCCCAGGAAATGATTTGCTGTTATGTCATTATTGCTTAAATACAGTTTTTCACATCACTTTTTATCCAGGTACCGTTACATGTGGATCATTTAGGCTTATGGATATCATTTCTGTAAATGGCAGCATTACAAACAGCTGCCAATTAGAAATCATTTCTTGTTCTCTTTAAGATAAATAAAACGTTTCCTATGTGTGGACTACAACTCTGCCTGGCAGCTGACATATCTAGTTCCATTTCCCTCACTACATCATCAGCACCATGACCCCACCGACTGTGGCATCACAGGTGACAGACCTGGCAGCTACTAAGTGGCTCCTTCTGAGTAGCTGTGATATCACAGTCAGTGAAGTCACAGTGCTGATGATCAGTGAGAGGAACAGAACTAGATATGTCAGCTGTTAGGTAGAGTAGGTTCCACAGACCAAACCTACTAATATCAGTTAAAAAAAATCTTCTAATTAACCAAAGGGACAAGAAAAGGCACCTCAGATACAAAAGGTAATAGCTGATTGGTTTTAAAGAGGGGATACGGCCATAGCCATAGCAGTGCATCGTTCAGTAGTGGAGAGTGCCCAGAATCTAAATATGTGTGCGTTTTTGTCATAAAATAAATAAATTCCTACCTTTTTTTGTAGTTTTGTGGTGTTTTGAATGATGCACGTCATTGGGCCGAAAATGGTAGAGTGTGCATGTGCATGACGTGTGATGTCAGCTCCAGAACGGCAGCGCTCACAACTTGCCATGGAGGGTAGCACTTCTACACTGGAGCTTGGCTCTGGCAATGCTGTGAGTGATGGAAGCATGCCAGATCCATCCCTTGGTGCAGATTCTGGCACTTCTGAGGAGGAGAATGATCTGAGGACAGTGTGTTTGAAACTGAGATGATTTACGATCACCACTATTACTTGGACCCAGTGGTTAGCGAGGATTCCAGTGACCCTAAATACACCCCAGTTCACAGTTGCACATTGGAAATACCCAGAATAACCAGCACTGACTGGTGAGTGTCATAATGTACCGCAGTGCAGTGTGAGAGAGCAGCACATTACACATATCTCAGTTAGTCTAGCCATATTTATATTTTATACATGGGAGGAAATGTTTTTTGCCCTGGGCCACCCCAGTCAACGGCAGCTATAAGGAGACATTAGTGATGGCATGTTGTTTTGTCTTGTATGGCAGATGTGCAGGCAAGAAACTGTAGATGTTATGCCATTGTATTACACGTGAGCCTATGTGATGAGCCTTACTATTCATACTCTGTGGTCAGCGAGTGACATCTTCTACTGTGCCCCATGTGACAGTGGCACAGTACAAGGGCCTCAAAGTACCGATGCTGAGTGGTGATTGACATTATGGTATTCATAGCAGTGCTAAAGGGAAGCACAGTCGAGATTTCTGTGTGACTGTGTATGTGTATATATATGTGTGTGTGTGTGTATGTGCGCGCGCATGTGTGTCAATGCTCCTGTTTGCTCTGAGAAACCCCCACATTACTATACACTGTATGGCAGATGTGCAGGCAAGACAGTGTTGCCGATTCTGCCATGGGATGACAAATGTCACTCTATGACATGTTCCTTACTATGTGATCCTCATGGTCAGCGTTGCATATAGTGACCCTTACTGTTCCCCCCATGACACTTCCACAGTTGAAGTGGCCAGAGCTACTGATGCTGTCTGGTGATAGACAGTATTGACATCACAGCTGTGCTAAAGGGATTTCCATTATAGATGTCATATATGTACCTAAATGGAGACATTCTTGATTGCATGTGGCCCTCCTCTCCCCCGAACAACAGACATAGGGAGACTATATGGAAGACAGTGTATGCTATATGCACAGGACCAAATTTTTTGCGGATTATGCCATGTCATGATATGTGTTGTAGGTGTTCTACAGTTCTCTAGAAGCATTGGCACGGTTTACCTTGCCCTGATGTATGCTGAGCCCCCCTCCCCCCGATAGAGAAATCTGGAAACGCATGATGCCTGTATAAATTGCTGCTGCCTTTGTTGGCTATACCTGGTTTGGTACAGATTGGGCATACATACAGAGCTTCCATAGGCTGATCTGCTCTCCCCTGAACCATACTTGCATGTCATGTCCTGTCACTTGTCATAGATCCTGTGCACCCTGGACATCAACAACTACTGTCATGTCACAGTGATGTACACCGATATGGTTCACGTGTCCTGCGTCCTCTGTACCGTCATACAGATGTCACTTGTCTACCTGTGCTGTGTTCTCTGGAACCACTGGTAGTAGTACAGCACTACAGAGTTCTGCATATGAATGGTGCTGTAGGTACCATACACTAGATTGTGCGGTATAATGGAAACATGGTATACCGGCAAGTATATGCAGTGAGGCACATATATAGGCTTGTTTTCACTGTTAAGTGTGTGCGACTGTGTCTAAGTGTGTCGTGTTGGTGTTGGGGCACTATTCCTGTCAAGGCACAGGCTGATTTTATGCAACCAGGAAAGGCATAATGAAATTGCAGGTTGTTGTGATTTGTGATGTTGGCCAAGTAGGAACTTCACAGGCTTGACTGTGATGAAGTCAGTCTCCTTGTGTTTCTATTTGGCACCTCTGCAGAAGCCACTACTTGTTTTGCTTTCTGTGGCTACATATTGTATCATCCCTTGACATCTCCCCCCCCCCCCCCCCCAAAAAAAATAAAGACAGCCTGTCACACACGAATATGAACGCTGTAATGCTGAATAATGAAGTGAATATCATGAATGTACCTGTCAGTGTACCATCTCGGTATACCACTATGCCAACATCCAGCCACCACGCAGCCCAGTCGTTATATACATGGTGCCATTGCGCTGCAGGACCGCAAATGTTTTCTATGCTTTTTACCCACTGACACTCCTTAACCAACAAAATGCTCAGCACAATATGCTATCCCAAGATCTGCTGTTGTATCGCACCTGTTTCTCACCCCACATTTGCTTGTCACACTCTGCAGTCATGAGCTGCTTGTCCTATCAGCCTAACAGGGTATTTATGCTTTTGTTGGTGTAATGTTCAGTCAAGTAAAGGCAGTATCCTACATAAATTATTTACTATGCTACTGCAAGTACCTTAGAATGTGTGACCCTCTTCACAGTAGTCGTATGCACTGAAGAAAGAACATCTGTTTCATGTCACATTCCAGTACAGCGCCATGCATGATTCCTCCCACAGCACATCATCTTTCTGCTACTTTATGTGTAATTAAGATCAACATTTGTTTATGTTCAGCACCACTGGTCTTCCTTGGTTGTGGGTGATGCCGGTTGTGTCCCCCTCAAAGTATTGCCAGTGACGCAGTTCATCATCATGTATCTTGTCTGACTGGAGGTCTTGGTCCCATACAACATGTTGTGATACATGTCAAAGTGTTGCAAGATGCAGTTTTTGTGAGATATATGTACTCATGGGGTGACTTCTATGACTCATGTGTGTGTTGATGTCACCAATGTCTGCCAAGGACACTTGCTAAAATTACTTTCCTAGCAGAGGAACAGTAGGTTGTAGGTGTTTAGTCTGTGTTTCTGTGGTGCACCAGGTATGAGCCCTTTACAGACACCTGCACTGATTTCTACACTAAGAGCTACAGAAGACAGCAGCAGCGAGGATCATGCTATGGTATGCCCTTGGAAAAATGAAAATGTACACAGCTACACAGAACCTCAATGCCACAGTAAGAGATATAAAAGATTTTATGCACACAATGATAGTGCCACACACCACACTGACAGCACGAATCGCAATGAAAATTTCCGCTCCACCGCAAACACACCATGACTGGTCTGTTCTGGAGCTGATGTCACTTCCAGTTTCTCAGTCTCCACAGCACATCACGGAAGCTACTGACACGGAGCTGGATTAAAAATTAAATTTCTAAAGGTGGAAACACATTTCTGAGAAACAGACTTTACGATTTAACTTCAGTGGACTTCTGCCACCAAACAGTAAGAGACAATATTTGATACTGTTTTTGCCGGATTCCCTCTTTAAAAACTAATATTAGTTTTAGGTGATGCACTAGCTCATTAAAGGCACATATAACCAGCCCATACATGTATGTGCACTGGAACAGTGCCATGCACATACAGTAATGCATGGCCTGTCCATCGGTAGTTCTCTTCCCAACCCAGTCCTTAAAGAGCTAGTACATTCAAAAATAGCAGACAGGAAAATGTCACAAATTTTAAGAAGTAGTTAGTTGTAACTTTTTATTTCTTAAGTATTTTTCTGCTTCCATTTGCTCATTAGGCAGTTTCCTATGTGATAGTATTATGCTGGATGTGTGGAACAGCCCTCTGCCTGGCAGCAGACATATCTAGTTCTAGTTCCTCCACTACATAATCAACACTGTGACCTCACTGACTGTGACATCATGAGTGATTGACCTGGCAGCTACAGAGTTTCACTTCCTGGGTAGCAGTGATGTCACAGTCAGTGATGTCACAATTAGGGTTGCCACCTATCCGTTTTTTGACCGGATAATCCGGTTTTTAGGGTCCTTATCCAGTCATCCGGTTTTGAATAAATGTAGTCCGGTTTTTGGACCTGTTTGAGTGCTCATATACTCTTAAAACTGATGTATCAAATCAGTCACTGTTTTGGCTGCATTGCATGTCCAGGTTACAAAGAAGTTCTGATGTCATTCAGACCTGCCTTTGTTTGTGAATCCAGTCTGTCTGGGAGGTGTAAAGTTTGGCCATTAAGATCATTAGCAGTTAATTAACCTAATCTTTTCCACTCTGAATTTTAAGTATGGGCTTTTACTGCTATGACAGGAAACAGTTTTTACACCTTTATGTGCTCTCATGTGTTTCTTTTTGTTTGTCCTATATTCTGGTATGTTTTAGATCCATTTTTGTTAAATTAATAATCTAACTTGTATTGCCTTTATCACTACATCTGCTCTCATTTTTTGTATTATCTGAACATTCCATGACATTAGCTACACTTCTACAGGTCATTCAGATAAACAGCCTGGAATGCTATGTCTGAAATTGTGGAATGTCTTAGAAATACGAAAAGAAAACAGTAGCTGCTGATGTAAAGGGGATCACAGTGCAGTATTAAGGGTACCACAAGCACCAATATTTAAGTTATCAAACATTGGTCAAAGCATATCAGAATACATGACTGACATGGAAAGGAAAATGGGAAAGTGTTTAACAGAGGGTTGAGCAATAAGCTGTGACTGAGCTTGGCATATCCAGCAGACCTGAGTTTGATTCCTACAGCCTCCACTTGTATACTATGTGACCCTGAGCAAGTCACTTAACCTTCCTGTGCTGCTGGGTCACTCCTGTAAAATGGGCTATGGAGCCTATGGAATCAACCTGGTTGCCAAAGAATAAAAATAAATAACTGAATAAATAAATCAAATAAATAACAGTATAAGAATGATTTCCTATCACTAGTAATGTCTATTCCAACATTACAAATGGCTTTGGAGGAGGAACGATACACTCACCAGTCATAAAAAGGGGGTGGAGTCAGAGGCAAAGTTTGGAGTGTGGTTTAGCATCCAGTTTTTACCTTATCCAAAGGTGGTGACCCTAGTCACAATGCTGATGTTGTACTGGGGAGAATAGAACTAGATATGTCAGCTGCCAGACAGAGTGCTGTTCCACAAACCACACCTACTAATATTAGGTAAAAAAAATCTTCAAATTACCCAAAGGGAAAAGAAAAAGCACCTTAGATATAAAAGGTAATAGCTGACTGTTTTTAAAGATGAATATTAATTTTAGGCAGTACACTAGCTCTTTAAGCCCACTTGTGGGCCTGGGATGTCTGAAGTTATATTCTTTCCCTCACTAGTTTCCCTGGTAGTCCACTGGTATCCCAACACACACACCAGCCAATGCCTGTCCATGGTGGTCTACCTAGCGCCATTCCCACATTTGCAGCAAGTAATCAAAAAGGTCCCACAATTATCTCAGCCCCACAATGTCTCTGCGCACCTGTACAGCACTTTGCAGCCTCCCACCACCAGCTTTTCTTGGTGCTACTTGGGGGACTGTCGCAGAACTTCTGAGATGGGTGTGCTGGACCAATCTGGCTATGTGTATGGACCCCACCCCCTTCTGCACATCAGCCCATTTTGATGTGCGTTGGCATGGAAGGCCACCAGGACCTGCAGCATAGCTCAAGGAGGCTGCAACCAAGGGACTGTTGCAAAATCAGTTTGCAATGGTTCTATGACAATCCCTTGCAACTGAGAATCAGGTCATATACGTTTTCAACATTTTCTCAAAAGTTTCTAATGCACTTTAAGTTTGCCTCCGTCCTTAAAGAGATTTTCCAATATAAATGAATAATTCACAGTTTACATCAGCAGAACTCAGTAGCACAAATTTCCGCACATATGAATCTCAGTACCTTCCATTCCTCATTTCTGATGACATTTTCATTATACCAGGATTATTTTCCCTTAGTATTCTTCTGTTCATACTGCTTTCTCCTGCTCTGAAGTCTTAATGCTCTGCTTCTGACATCACAACCTGTTGCCACAGACATGACTGTGATGTCACAAGCAGGGGATTATGACTTCAAAGCAGGAACAGCAGCTGGGACAGATAACGTCTACAGGAGGAAAGAGCCTGTTCAAATGGAACTGTGTTCAGTAATAAAAAATAGAATGTCCCGCAATTCGATGTCTGTATAAATCTTACATGAGAGTTCACTCCTGCCAATGCCATCTGTAATCTGTCTGCAGAAACCTGGAAAATGACTTTCACCTTCCCATGTTTTTCTGAACCTTCTTTATCTCCCTTTCAGCCTTTCTGTGTATACCTAATGGTGGATGTAACTGGTTTGTAAAGCATTTTGGGATACAGTGTGTATGAAAAACATTATGTAAACCCAAATTCCTTTCTTTTCCTTTTGCCCAAATTGCTGCTTATCCCTACATGAAATGTAATGATAACATGCTTCAATATAAATGTTTTCAAAATAAAGTTTATCAGACTGTTTGAGAATCCACTCAACCTTAATCAACTGTACTTACGTGGGACCTGATGCACCTCAGTGCTTCTTCGACACACCAAGAAGCCTTCCATAGTAACAGAAAGGTTTATATACCATGTCATGGGGTCTAACTACTTCAGGTACGTGACTGAATGACTGCCAGTAACCTGTGAGCTGCTGAGCGGATACAGCATTATCACAGAGTGTGCTCACTGTAGAAAAATGCTAATTAATTAGATTGTTCTTTATAAGCTGCACAAGTGACTCACAAAGTTATAACCTTCAGCATTCATTAGCTTTTGTAATCAGCAAAGGCTTTTTAGTCTTCTGCAGTTCATCCTTAGAATGAACTGGAATTACCTATGTGGCTTTGTCTGCACAAGGAAAATAATTCTATTTTTGGAGAGATAATCTTACAAATTAAAATTAATTTACCTCCACTAAAATATTCTTAGCTGCAGGATTGCAGCTTGGGAAAAAAAGCAGTTTGGGAAAGAAAGTGGCCAGGACAAGCTGTGGTTAATCGTTCAGCTAGTAGCAGGAGTAGAACGAAACTAGAGGAGATTGCCTTCTTTTCGACTGCACCCAGACTGGAATTTCATTCTGGCTACAATTTCGGCAATGTCAGTCTAGCCAGGCCTTCCGAAGCAGCTACTGTTCCTACCTACTTACGTCGACAACATGATCCTGCTCCTAACGAGTATATATTTGTTTTGGACTTCCTTGTACTGTGTTTGATATTCAGTTCCATGTCATCGTGAACCTTTTGCAATTTAATATTTTTGTAAACTAGTTATGTAGCTTGCACCCCAGGTAGTACTCTACATTTATTGCTTAAGCATCCAACCCCCCAAAAAAACAACCTTAAGGGTGCATGACTTTTAAAGATGGAGACTCCGAGACTTGGAACGCTAAAATCCACCTTTTCGTACAGTTGCTACATTCCCCAGCTATGGAACTCCTTGCCAGCAGAGTTTTGTGTTATCCGGGGTAAGGGTCCCCCTATCAGGGCCTTTGAGGCATGGTTTGAGCAGAGAACTCAAATAAATGGTACCCACTGACCTGGAGTAAGAGGGATTAAGTAGAGGTCTAAATGTCACAGACTACTGTAAATTATAACATGTTGATGTGTGTACACTAAATGTATCATAGAAACATAGACATTGCTGGCAGATAAGGCCCCAAAAGCGCTACACTAGTTTGTGGCCGTTGACCTTAACTGGTCAATGGCAATGTATCACGTGAAGTGTATTTACTAAGTGACAGCATACAGTATGTATTGCACTTCTACTTTTGTAACTGAAACTTTTGAAGGCAACTTCTGTACTTGAAGAGACACCATTGCAAATAAACTTGTTTCAATGGTTACCTTCCCTAACAAAATCGAATAGAATTTATCCTCACCAATATTCCACTTTGTACTGTATTTTGTATCTTGGACTTCTGTAAATGACTACTGTTGTGTATTACTGTCACTTATTGTACCTGTAGCCCCTCTCCAGTGCCATCCTGGACAGGGCCACAAGCCCTGCCATGCAGGCCTGACCACAGTTAAGGGGCCTGGGTTCCCATAGCTGACCTACGGGCAGGGCTGGTGTTAGACTTTATGGCTCCCCAAGCAAGCCAACATTTGGTGCCCTCACCAAATTACAGGCCGGAGCTGGCCCACCGGCGCAGCGGTTGGATTTCCGCTAGTGACGCCAGCGACCCGGGTTCGGAAACGAGCCCGGGAAGCTGGAGGGCCTACCGGGGGGAGAGAACTTGAGCATCCTAGGGACTGCTCATCCTCTCCGGGGGGAGGGGGGAACCAAAGCTCAGCTCTTGTCTGGCCCCGGGTGGAGACCCAAGGTACAGCAAGCCTGATGCTTAGTAGAGGGGCGACGTGCCAGACGTCGGCGCTTCAGCGCCTTGACGTCTGGGGACATGGCATGCTGAGAGAACATGGGAAAAGAACCGCGCAGCCTCCCAGTAGATGGAGCACCAGGCCCCGACCTTCAATGCCCCTACTGGCCCGGGGACATCATCCCGACGAAATATAGAAGCATCGGGCTATAAGGGCCCCCACCTCATACCCACCTGGGGGGTATAACCACGGCTCCATGGGGGATGGACTGCACCTGTCACCAGGTAGGTGAGCGAGGGCTGAAAAGGCCGTAGGTGTCTCCTGAAGAGGGGAGAGCTGCGAGGAGAGGGGAAGTAAAAAAAAAAAGGGGGGTAACTGAACTAAGAGATTTCAACCTTGTTGCCCTATACCCATTCCCAGTAAGTTGCACCCTAGCCCCTTCCTAACATTGTTCACTGACCAGTATGGTGCCTGAGCCACCCTCTCCATAGCCTGACCACCTTGCCTTGAAGCTGTTCCAAGGGGGAGTTTTTTCCCCTCAAGTTCTCCTTCCCTCCTGCTTCATTTTGTTGGGAGGTGGGCAGTATATACACCTCCCTCTGTCCTTCTGCCACCCCCTCAGCTAGTTTAAATGTTCCTCAAAGTAACATTTAAACCATCCATTAAGGACTGCAGTTCATATCCTAGATAGATGCACACTTATCAGCTTTGTACAGGCCCACATCCTCCCAGATTGGTCCCCAATGTAGTCTACCCCTCCTCTCTGTACCATTCCATCGGACATGAGTTGAAGCTCCTGATATGGAGTTCATTGATCCTTTCCTTGGCCGTAGCACCTCAGTAAACACCACCACACATGCTACCTGTTTTCGGCCTCCCTCTGAATAATTCCAGCTGCCTCCCTAGCTAGAACATTGGTCCCCAAGTGGACAATGACATCCATCTCCCCGCTGCTCTGCCACCCTTGTTATCCTTATGATCCGGTGTCCATCCCTACAGGCCGCGATGCCAGATAGGCAACTTACCTCCTTGTCCTCCCTCCTCCCTGTTCCCAGATCTATCCCCCTAATAATTGAGTCCCCCACCTGAAGCTGCTTTTTCTTTTGCTGGGGTCCTCTGCCACCCATCTTGGGTTCTTCCCTTTGGGGGACCCTGCATCTTCCCCTACCACTAGTATGAGTGCTACTTCTCAGCAGTCATATCCTGCAAGAACTGGCAAGTTGTTGCATAGTGGTACAGGTGGAAGAACATGCTCCTGTCTTGCCACCCCCATCCTCCCAGAGCCCAGCACTGTCCAGAGAGCCCTCCTTCCTTTATGCTTCCTCTGGGGCAGAGGCAGTGGACTTGGTGGTCCCTGGGAGAGGGACAAGGCCACCTGGATAATGGTCAGCTCAGTCCAGAGTCTAGTGACTTTGTCCCTCAACCCAGACAGGTACATAAATATGGGACAGCACCTCAGTCTCCATAATGTCTCCCTGAAGACTGCTGCTGTGCACCCACTGCACTGTACTACTCCCATTTCTGACTATATGTTCTTCCTCCTGCTCCTTATTGCATCTTGTCCCTATGTTTGGTTCTACCCCATGAACCTCCTAGCAGTGTTTCCTGTGTCACCCTTAACTGCGTCACCCTTCCCCAGATAGGGTATCTCCTGACTTTCCATTTTACCCTAGCGTGTTCCTGTTTACTGCCTTCTTTAACTTTCTCCCTGCTCCCCTCTGCCTCTTTATCATTTTGAGATCTTTCCTTTTAGTGCCCTCCTAGAAATCATATTTCACCATCCTCTAGATAGGGTGTGCCTCCTTTTTCCCACTAGTGGCCTGTCTTCTGCCTTTCACTGTTTCTCTACAGTGAGTGTAACAACAGATGTCACCAGGAACGGTACCTTACCTTTGTCAGCTGACAGAGTCTCCTGCTTCCCTGCTTCTTCCTGTGGGCACCTGCTGATGCCTAAAATGCCAGTACCTGTTCCACTCATTCACAGTTCTACTCATTTACAGGGCCATGAGAGTGCTGAGACACACTGAACAAGGGAGTCTTTTATAGTACTTATTAGAAGAAGGCAATAAGCCTCTGTCAGCTCCACAGAAGGAGGATGTGGGAAGCAAACCCAGGTCTGCTGGGTGTACCAAGCTCAGTCACAGCTAATTGCTTTAACTTCTAGTCTATACTGCCAGACAGTTTATGACAGACTGCAGAAGACTATATACCTTTATTGTACTAAGATCTAAAGTCTTAACTGAAAATTAAGGGACTGTTAACAAAGCTTAGTTTGGCCTGTATACAAATATTGGTGAATTTTGTGGCACTTATGATCAAAAGAGTTTTCAGTCCTCTGGTACTCTGGGGAAAATATTTAGTATGAAATCCTTACAATTTGATATGTGCCTCTGTACAGTTTTGGAGACCATACCTTAAGAAGGATAGGGACAGGATGGAGACCATTCAGATAAGGGCAACCAAAATGATACAGGGGCTTCAGAGGCTGTTGTAAAAGGAGCGACTGGAGGCATTAAATGCACTAACTTGAATCTAGTAGAGAAAGGGAGATATGACAGACACCTTTAGGTACATGAGGGGTTTAAATTCAGTACCCTACACTGAACTATTCACCAATGCTCCCAACTCAAACACAAGGGGGCATGCATGGAAACTGAGGTGTGGGAGTTTCAGAAGGGATCTTAGGAAACCCTATTTCTTGGAAAGAATTGTGGAGACATGGAACAAACTACCTGTGGCGGTAGTAGGGGTTAGGACCATATCAGCATTCAAAAGAGGTTGGGATAAGGAGTATGCTAGAATCAAGAAAATACAAAATCACACATGCCCCCACAATGCAAAGCATCATGGGCTGCATATGCAAATCACCACAGAATATTATGCTGGTCCAACTTTAAGCAGAATTGCATGGTGCCGAAAGGCCTCTCACACAGTTTGCAAAGGGTGCTAACAGAAGACATAGACACGTGTTTCGTCCTACCAGGACTCATCAGTATGCCTCGTCTGTTTGACACCCCAGTGGAATGGACCAGCTACCCTTAAGGCAGTGTGCCTTGGATATATTGTGGTGAATCCATTAAAATAAAAAACTATTTAAAAGACAAAGAACTTCTGTGCGCAAACACTGAGGCAAGGGTTACCCCAAAGGGCATTTGGCTGGGAAGCCAAGTTTCAAGAAAATACAAAATCACACATGCCCCAACAATGCTAGAATCATGTTGGCAAGGGAATCTACCAGCTAGGACCCAGGATCACCTAGGATCTTGAGATCTCATGGCCAGACTTGATGGACCCTCGGTCTCCTTCTGCCATCACCTTTCAATGTTTCTATGTGCCTGCACAGCATACATATGTAATCTCTGCTTGTGAAGTAGGATGTGGACATAATGGGCCTAGACTTCTCTCCAACTTAAATTACTACGTTCCTGTTTCAAAAAGGGAACAGAGAAATTGGAAAACAATACTGAAATGGACATCGAAAATAATTGGTGCATGAAATGCATGGGATAGAGTGCTTTGCAAACACTCAAAACAGATTCTAAATGTGTAAACACTGAAATTGAAAAGGAAAAGCATAAATGACACAGGATTTTGATGCCAACTGCCTTCTGCAAATATTCACTTCAAAACAAGTGATGGTAGAAGACAGTTCTAGGAAAAACTGAGAAATTTAGGAAAAGTCTGATACTATGGGCTATGAAGACCTTTTGCTTGCTGGTGTAATTATGATGCACATTAGAGAGGCAAAGATGTGGTGAAGTCACAGACTCCTCCGTTTGCAAAGGTTGAGCAACATTCCGAGAAATTTGGCACTTCACCCAAAACACTCATGAAGCATGGTAAGGTTCCTTCACTGGTAAAGTTTCATCTTAATTTCCCACCAGGATTTCTACCAAATACAGAGGACCCTGCAAGCAAGCCACTGAAATAAATGAATAATGTTGAAATCCTCCCCCACCCTCATAGCAACCTGTCTTCCATCTTTTCCCAATATCAGTAAAAACAAAATAACACTCCTTCCCCCAACTCACTTACTATCCAAATGATATCCTCCCACCCATCCCACAGTCCCAGAAACATATTTTTTATTAGCTGCCCTTCAGCTAACCAAATGTAGGACCACAACTCTCCCCTCCTTTCCCGATGATCCTGATAATAATGAAGTACCCCCTGCCACTGACACACTTAGTACCCCACTTGCCCTTCCCTCCTTGGGTGCACTGACATGAAAAAAGAGACTTCTCATCAGAGGCAGCAACTGGCCAAGCCCTCCACATAGCACCTCAGCCAGCTGCTCCAATCCGATTCATTTTGCACAAGTATTATGCAAAAGTCTGGCTGACAAATCTCTGAATGGGGCAATAGGGCACACTATGTGATCGAAAGAGCTCATACAGCCCTTAGACCAGCACTCATTAAATGCAATCCCCATGTCCGTACACCATTCGCTTCTTAAATTACCTGCATAGACTTCATGTACTACACAAAGCTAAGGAAACAAAAGATCTAAGTTGGGACGGGAAAAGAATCTGCTTGGCTCAAGATTTACCACAAGAAGTTAGGCAGGGATGAAGAAACCCCCCCCGACTTTCAGTAAATTAATCGCTACTGGGATTAAATTCCAAATGATGTACCCTGAAGCTGAGCATTTCTAAGGATGGTAAATCTTATGCTTTTGAAACTCTGGAACACGCTGTCACACACCTCTCAAAGCTGTTCCCTGATCTTTTTAAGTCAGGATGATCGTACTGAAATACTTCAAAGATTTTGTGTTGAAGTGCATTATGCTAAACAATCACTGACATGCTGCTTAAAAACTTATCTAAGTCTTAAGAAAAATTAGGTTTGTTTTTCAAACTATTCTAGGGATTTTGAACATTTTCTTTAGATACTACTGAGCTCCTCAGGCTGTGAGAAAAGCGTTGCTTGTTTTCTTCAGTTGCGTCATTATAAGCGAGTGAATTGCGGTTTCATGTTTCTATTAAGGTTTAAGAGTGGACAAAATAAGATGGGATCTGGGGACTAGCAGTCTTGATAACCTTTTTTTAATTCTCCCCTCAATGATTTTTCCATGCGGGTTGATTTTTCTGGAGTGCACGCACTTTCGAATGTGTATGTGTTTTTATAAATCCCATGTCTGAAAATTATTTAGATTTATTAAATTCTGAGGGCTGATACATTTTTGAACAATCCCAACACCAGAAGCTTTTGGGGGCATTGTTATCTCTGGGTGTTGTTACACCTGTGAAATCATCAAGCTCAAGAATTGGTTATAATTGCCAGATTTTCAAGGGTGGAGCCTCTATCGAAAAATACAACTCCTGATTAGTAAACTGTTTTAGGCTGGGAAATGCATAGCCTTAATTAATTACTTTCAAAAATGTATCTGGTTTACTAGCCCATATCTAAACAGATTATACTACTATTTCCCCCAGGGTGGGTGTCTAAATCGACCGTGGAAACTCTGTGACAATTTTGTTCGATCCAGGTAATAGATGTGACGTGAGCGTTCTTATATTTTAATGTATAAAAGATGATCAGGTTGTCTCTATAAAGAGTTATAAGTTATTGCTTAGAGAGGTAGGCGAACAAGTTGAGTAAGCATTGGTGGAAGTTTTTAAGTACACTACAAAAATGGAAGGGGGAGGGACAGAGTTAATGTGGACTCCTTCATAAACAAAGGCTCTTAGAATGCCTCTCGACAGGGACAATTATGGATTTGTTAACATGTGTTCTTGGTCTGACTTTGTTAACTTATTTGAGTTGGATTCTCTGTTAAATAGGGGTGATTTCCAATATTACATTGCAATGATGGGAGGTACACTCTCTTAACTGTTATGCCTTTTTTTTAGATTAATACTCCTCTAGTTATAGATCATGTAGTTCCCCTCATTATTGCGACTCCACTTTATCTAATGGAGCAGAGGCAGTTTTGAGCTTGGATTAGGAGTTTGACACTGTGAGACTCCATCTTAAATAAACTCCGTTAAATAAGAGATATTTAAATCATTCTTCTCCTTTCAAATCTTTCTTCCACTCTATTATCAACCTCAGAGACTGGGACAGGAGATCACAGTTTATGGATCTAGCTGTAGCCCTGTTACTCAAAGAAATGACAGTTCAATTTTTGTGTGGCTTGAGAGTAACCTTCACTCAGCATTATAAAGCTGTCTCTCCAACCTATCTGGTCTTGTTCCTATCACTCTGATAATCTCTGTCCCAAGTAGGGACAGAGAGAAAAAGAGTGATAGGAACAAGACAGGATAGGACGGAGAGACAGCTTCATGATGTTTAGTGAAGGTACCAGGCCAAACATAGCCGCTAACAAACAAAAACCTAAAGCATACTTTTTTTTTTCCAACAGACCACATAACATCTAACTGATGGGCTTGTATATAAAATTACCTTATTCAGCAATTTTCAACTTTTCAATAAAAAAAAAAAGTATGCCAGTGTCACTGTCAATTCCTCAATGATTGTAAACACTGGAAAAAGCTGCCTCTCCCTCTCAAATATTAACCCCATGAGCTTGCACTACCCCCTCACATAGCTGACTTGAAAAGGACCGTGGAGGAGGGCGCAACGCTTTTCAGCATTTCTATTGGCTAACCAACCTTACACAACAGCTAATAGTGTGTAAAGCTGGCATCTAGCCTCCCGCAAGCCATTAACTGTTACTGTGCACTGTGGTGGGACTCACAAAGTCTCCAGATGACAGGATCGGAATACTAAATTAAAATATCTTCATTGGTATTCGGATCCTGCTATGCGCCCACCAGTCACGGAACTTTGCTGGCGCCCCAAGCGGCCGCTTGTCTCGCGTGTGCTAAACCCCGGCACTGTCTACGGGCATCCTTTCCCAAAAGTTAAAATAAAAATGGCGGGTGCCTCCACCCAGAGTACTTATTCAGTGGGTCTGATTGCTTGCAGTACAACCCCTTGGAATGTCATACCAATCCACCTCCCCCAACAGTTAGCCTAGGCATGGACTTACCAAGTTTGAACCTCACCACATTCAGTTAAAACATTTACCTTTTCCATTTCATCCAATAAACAGGCTCGCTAAAATTTGGCTCCGGATCCATTTCTGCTGCAAAACAATAACACCCATGGTTTATTTACAGGGGGGGGAGAGGGTTTAGGATGGGGTAAGTGGAATAGAGTTCAAGTAAGCATTTTGATTCTGCATTTCCCCAAATTCACATTTCCTTTTGATTCAAACCCAGATCTCAGTCAATGCAGCCATCCTATCTGTCTAACTAGCTAACTGCTGCAGGTGTGTTCAATCCCAGACCCACAGGTCCCAGTCCATTCAAACCCCAAAGTCCTTCACTGGGTACCCAGATTCTAGTTGTAGGCCTGAGGTGCAGCTGGTAGCCGGTGTTGGCGCGCTTACTTGAATTAAGTAACTTTTTATATCCTTTCGGTTAGAGTTAAACTTTTACCTTTTCCTTCTAATCCTTAGCTCTACCTCCTGCCCAAGTGGGCAAACATATTTACAGTCCACAGGTGCAGGGCAATTCCTGCAATTTACTCACAGTTCTGCAGAATCAGTCCTTGGATGGCACAGTTCACTGATGTCCTGGGGATGGATGGCAACATAGGCAGAACCAGGTACTTTGCTTGAAACAGGGGACACAGAGGCTACAGCTTTCTCTCTCTTTCTCTTGCTTGCAGATCTTGCAGCTTGTCCCCTTCGGCCCATTACAGGCCCCGTTGCAGGGCATGTACGCAAGGCCCACCAACTACAGAGGACCCAGACCCAGGAGTGGCCCCACGGCCTGGCTCCCTCCAATCACAGCGCCCTAGCACTTGGGTGCAAGACCCATGATCACTTGCAGCACAGACCCCACTTGATGGGTTAGCGAGTTCCACTCCTGGCCCTGGGTGTCAGCAGAAACATTCATCACATTCTCTTCTGGTTCTCTTTCTCTCTCTTTCCTGCCACAGTGTGAAGACACAGCAATCTGTTTCTCTCTTCTCCTTGCTGTATCTCAGGAGCAGACCACAGGTACCCATCCACGAAAGGCATCTGTCCATCCTTCTGCTTTCACAGTCTCTCAACTTTAACATGCCACATTCTCGCTCTGGCTCACACATATCACTGGTACACTCAAAGTCCCTTTTCTCACTGTGCAGGTACATAGCAGTTCTCCAACTGAAGAGGCTCACTCTTCCTACTCTTCTCTCAGCACATTTAACATTCTCTTGTTCCTCATCATTCCCATCTTTTCCCAGGCTTAGATGCAACCTTTGTCCTTTTACCCGGCTCAGGACACAACCGTCATTCTTTTTCCAGGCTCAGAACGCAACCTTTGTCCTTTTACCCGGCTCAGGACACAACCGTCATTCTTTTTCCAGGCTCAGAATGCAACCTTTGTTTTTTTGCACGATCAAGACACAACCTTTGCCCTTTTTCCAGGTTCAGGACACAATCTCTTTCTGACAATCTGCAGCTTTCCCTTTCCATTCGAGCTGCACATCTCTCACCGCTATGGTGCAACTTCAGAACAACACAGAAAATTCAGCAACCTGCAGCTTTCCCTTTTTTCTCTTCCAAGCTGCTCCTTCACTGCTTCTGCTTCCTTTTTCCTGATGGGGCAGGCGCTTCCTGCCCTGGGGGACAAACTGCTGACAGCCCCTGGAAGGCCCATCTCACAGCCCCATTCTCCAGGGGCAGGAGCCCCCCGGAGGAGCTCCCACCAAACTAACTCAAACTCCCACTGCCCTTGCTTTATTGGGAGCCCTTTCATCACTCCCCATTGGCTGGAGCCACTGTCCTTAGACAAAAATTAATATGTATGAGGCTCCCTCAATGCCTCATTGGTGCAGAAAAAGGTGCCTAAACATTCCCCGGTATTTTCCCCCAAAAGTCCTTTCAATCAGTCCCAGAGTCCCTGGCTGAATCCTGGCTCAGTGGTTGGCTGGCTGGTGTCACATGGCTGCCCAACCTGGTGGGTATTGTAAACAGTGTCCATATATTTTACATAGAGTCCCAGATTCCATGTGTCCCTGCAGCCAAACTGTAATCATTTATTTAATCGTTCCCCCACCATTTGGTAGCCACCCCTATGCCCTGTGAAGCAACTGCATTCATGAACTTGTCAGCTCATCCCTTTTCCAGTCGCTGCTCCATTTCTCATAGCCCCTAGGCAGCCCCACTTCATTCCCTGGCTGCAGTCCATGAACTCATTTTACATATTTATTTTCCCCACGGACTGGCAACCTCTCCATTTCCCTCTGCACATATATCTTTATTGCATTCATTTTCCTTTTCCCCGTCTTAGCACTATCTCTTTGCCCCAGCGCTAGACAGACTCTTTATTTGAAAGGGACGCCACCTTATGAATATTAACGAGATGGCTCCCAAATGCCTAAGTGTGACTGGCGCTCACAGAAACATCTTTTTCCACTTCCCTGCCACCTCTCTAGTTGCCCCAAGGTCTCCGGTCCCTCTCTTATTAGCCAGCAGGACCGGGACTACTGGAGAGGCACACTGAAAGTCTGCTGAAACAGCCACACAAAAATGCACTTCTGCACATGCACGGAGCTCGCCGGCACCACAGTGCCGTTTCCAAAGCCGGTGGCTCCACGAACTTGCTCCTCTAGCCCCACTCTCTTTGAAAATCAATGTGGGGGCCAGCAGGAGAGACCAGAGTACACAGGGGGAAAACCAGGAAACCAGGACCCAGGATATAAAAAAAATATGAGGGGGTGGAAGCAAACCCCGGGAAATAAGCCTTTTTTTGGTGCCTCACAGGTAAGCCCCCAACAGGGGGGTTACATACCTTTCCCTTACTGTGAGCTCTCAATTAATGTCTGAAAAGAGGCAACTGTTTGTCTAGTGCTCCTCCGAGGTAAATAAAAACTCCATCAATAAATACTAACATACTAAATTGCCAGCAGAATAGGCCCAGTGGTCTATCGAGTCTGCTCGAGTGACAGCCTACAGTCCACTCACTACAACTGCCCCCTTCCCCCTTTGTGACTCCCCTGCAGACCCTCTACATACCCTGCTCCACCCACCTGGACTATACCCTGTCTGTCCCACCCTCTCTTGAATCCTCCACTGTCTCCATCCCCACCCACTCTGATGGCAATGAGTTCCAGGGCACCACCACCCTCTCAGTGAAGCAGTGATACCTCGTCTCCCCCTTAACCCCCCACCCCACCAATCTCAGGCTATGCCCCCTCTTGACTCTGTCCCTCCTCAACTGTAGTAGTCCATCAGAGCTGACCCGGTTCATCTCCTTCAGGTATTTAAAGACCTCTATCGTATCCCCCCTACCCCTTCTCTCCTCCAGAGAGTACATGTTCAAATCCCATAGTTTATCCTCATAGGACAGGTCCCTCAGGCCTTGAATCATCCTTGATGTCCTCCTCCTCTGGACCCTCTCAAGAAGGGCTACACCCCTCCTCAAGTATGGGCACCAAAACTGCACACAATACTCCAGGTGCAACCTAACCAGGCAGTTGTACGGGGGCAGCAGGACCTCTCTCCTCCCTGATGTTATCCCTCTGGCTATGCACCCCAGCATCCTATTTGCCTTCGCAGCTGCCCTCCTACACTGCTCAGAATTATTCATTTTGGTGTCTATTGCCACCCCGAGATCCTTTTCTTCCCTGGAGACCGCCAGCTTTACCCCTCCAACACTGTAGTCGTGCCCCGGGTTTCTGGCCCCCAAGTGGAGTACACTGCACTTCTTGGCTTTGAACCTCAGCTGCCAAGTGTGCGAACACCGTTCAAGTGTCTCCAAGTCCTCTTGCAGCATTCTACTCCCCTCCTCATCTACCGCTGCTCCGAGTTTGGAGTCATCCGCTAATAGACTCAACCTGCTCCTAACTCCAACCCCGATGTCTGAGATGAACGCGTTAAATAGGACCGGCCCCAACAATGATCCCTGGGGAACCCCACTAATGACCCTTCTGGGAGACAAGAGCTCCCTTTCAACCACCACCCTCTGATACCTATCCATTAACCAATTACCAATCCACCCTAGTAACGTCTCCCCTAACCTCAAGCTCCTCAGCTTAACCAACAATCTATGGTGTGGCACCGAGTCAAAAGCCTTACTGAAGTCCAGGTACAGGACTTTCACTGGCTTCCCCTGGTCTAGAGACCTTGTGACCCAGTCGTAAAATTCATCCAGGTTCGTTTGACATGATCTTCCCTGGACGAACCCATGCTGTCGTTCATCTTGGAGACCATGGGCCTCCAGGAACTCCACCAGAGGACCTGATAGCATTCCAGGGATCGGGTTCAATTCACAGCATGGTTGCATCCGTTATTCCTTATTTTTATTATTTTATAATATTTGTGGAGAGCAAACACAGAGTAAAACATAAAATTCATTTCAATCACAACCCTAGTTTAAGTACAGAATAGAGGGGGTGAGAAAAACAAAAAGAAGAATAAAGATAAAAGAAAGACTAGAACCTTACTTCAAATACATTTTCAAGTAGTCCACATATAGGTAAGTCCTCAATGTGAACGGGGGTGAAGAATGCTTTATTATAAAATATATTTATTAAATAGTACCCCCTCATTGGGGGCCATTCTATGGGATGTAGAGGGAATACTAGGTAAATACGGCTTCTCAATGGGAGAAAAATTATGGGACAGGAGCAGCTTCTTGGACTACAATAATACAAGTGCAGAAAAAACAACACCACTTGCCCTTGGCCAACAAAAAAAAAATGGTGGGTTCTTCCAGTTCTCGTACTTATGCAGCAGCGTTTCCACACAGCTCCCATGGCGAAGTTTCAAAGTTTACCTGAATTAGCGTATTTAACGCATTTTAAACTCGAAATCACTGTCAGTACACTTAACTTGAGTTATCAAAAGTCAGTTAAGCTCTCATTTACTGAGACCTTTGTTTCATTTTCGGGTGCACTATGCTCAGCTGGCATGGTGCATAAGGTGACCCTGAGTCGGACTCCAGCTGGAGTCACAGCAGTCAGGACCCCACCCCCATCCCCACCCTCGTTGTATGCTCTGGCTTGGAGGTCAGAGCAAAGTGGAAAGAAGTCAAGGTAACGATTACCTTGGCCCTTTTCAGTCTACTGTATGACTTTCAAGCCAAAACAAGAGCTGCTAATAGGGACTTAAAATCACAGATATCTGAGTTTTCAGCCTAGGTTACTACTATAGAGCAAAAGCAGGAGTCCACTGAAGAATGGTTAACTGCAGGAGAGACTGCTGACTCTGCACAAAATCAAAAACGACTCACTGCTGAGGCTGCAGCAACAGCTATCCTTTGTGACGAGACTGTTCTGAACAATAAGATTGTAAAACTAGAGCTTTGCTCTCACTCTCTTTTGCTCACGCAGAAGACTGCTGAGGAAGATGGAGGGTCTCAGTATGCTGAAGGACATACAGTGCCTTCAGAAAGTATTCACCCCCCCTGGGATTTTGTCACATTTTGTTGTGTTACTACCAGAATTTTTAATGCATTGAAATGATTTTTTCCCCCTTGATTCACACAGCATACTCAACAATTTAAAGGGCAAAACTATTTTATTGTGTAACAAAAAGTTATGAAACATTAAAACTGAAATATCTTGTTTACTTAAGTATTCACCTCCTGAGTCAATACTTTGTAGAACGCTTTGGCAGCAATTACAGCTTTGAGTCTTCTTGGGTATGTCTGTATCAGCTTTGCATCTGGATTTGGGGATTTTGCCCATTCTTCCTTGCAGATTTGCTCAAGCTCTGTCAAGTTGGATGGGGAGCGCGGTGAACCGCAATCTTTAAGTCTTTCCACAGATTCTCAATGGGATTCAAGTCTGGGCTTTGGCTGGGCCACTCAAGGACATTCACCTTCTTGTTCTGAAGCCACTCCAGTGTTGCTTTGGCTGTATGTTGGGGTCGTTGTCCTGTTGAACGTAAATCTTCACCCCAGTCCAAGGTCTATTGCAGACTGATGCAGGTTCTCCTTAAGGATGTATGTATTTGGCTCCATCTCATGTTCCTCTATCCTGACAAGTGCCCCAGTCCCTGCTGCTGAAAAGCATCCCCATAACATGATGCTGCCACCACCATGCTTCATGGTAGGGATGGTGTTACACGGGTGATGAGCTGTGTTCAGTTTGCGCCAGGCATAGAGCTTTGCATTCAGGCTAAAGAGTTCAATTTTTGTTTCATCAGACCAGAGAATCTTTTGCCACATGGTCTCAGAGTCTGCCACGTGCCTTCTTGCAAACTCCAGGCATGGTATTATATGTGGCCTTTTCTCAGGAGTGGCTTCCGTCTAGCCACTCTCCCAGAGAGGCTACATCTGTGAAGTGCTGCAGAGATTGTTGTCCTTTGGGCAGGTTCTCCCATCTCAGCCATGGAACTCTGCAGTTCTGTCAGGGTGGTCATTGGGTTCTTGGTCACTTCCCAGACCAAGGTCCTTCTTGTCCGGTTGCTCAGTTTGGGAGGACGGCCTGCTCTAGGAAGAGTCTGGGTGGTTCCGTAATCTTTCCATTTCCTAATGATGGACTTGACTGTGCTCCTGGGAACTTTCAACACTCTAGAAATGTTTTTATACCCCTCCCCAGATCTACGCCTCCTCACAATTCCATCACAGAGTTCTAAGGACAGCTCCTTGGTCTTCATGGTAGAGTTTCTGCTCTGACATGCACTGTCAACAGTGGGACCGTATATAGACAGGTGTATTTCCTCTGAAATCATGTCAACCATTTGAACTGACCACAGGTGACTCCATTCAAGTTTTAGAGTGATCTCACAAGGAAATTGGATGCACCTGAGCTCAATTTGGAGTGTCATAGCAAAGGGGATGAATACTTATCAAATCAAGACATTTCAGGTTTTTATTTTAAATTACATGTACAAAAAATTCCAGAAGTTTCATTCCACTTTGACATTATAGAGTAATTTGTGTAGGTACGTGATAAAAAAATCCATATAAATGTATTTTAATTTGAGTTTGCAACATCGCAAAATGTGACAAAATCCAAGGGGGGTGAATACTTTCTGAAGGCACTGTAGATGACTGGGAAAGTGGTTGAAGGAGAGACAGCAGAGGGTGATGGTAAACGGGGTCAAACCAGAAAAGTAAGGTCATGATTGGGGTGCCACAGAGATCTATCCTGGTTTCTGTCCTCTTCAATATGTTCTCCAGCGACATTGGAGAGGGCACCTGGAGCAGGTTTTGTCTCTTTTCAGATGACACGAAGCTCTGTGGTAGGGTAGATAGTGACGAAGGGGTCAGGGAGATGCAGAGGGATCTACAAAGGCTAGAGAGGTGGTCTAAGGTTTGGCAGTTTAAATTCAGTCCTAGTATTTCCAAAACGAAGGGTGATCACCATTCACACCTGTCCTTTCCTCGCTGCTCTATTCTTTTACAACACAAAAAGATCCTTGGCAACATCTTATAGCTACCTCACTAGTTTGTCAGGCCCCAGGAATGCTGTATAATTTGTCTACTGCACAATTCCTATTTTTGTGTTGTGCAAGAATAAAAAAATAATGAGAAGAAGACATACATGAATGGTGTTCACGCCTTTTTTTTTTTTTTGGAATTATGATGGAATTGTCATGAGGGTGACCAAGACCAAGACTGTAGATTTCACTTCTGTCAGAAGTGAGGGCAATCTGGCATACGTGTAATTTTAGGAGGGGACGGGGGGAGGGACATGTCCCCCCAAAACATTTTCCTACATCTTGTTCACATTACTATAGAACCCCTCAACTTCAACTGCCACATCACCCAGAACCACCCCGGGCCAGAAGAAGGTGGCTTGTATTTTCCCATCTCCAATCTGATCCATCTTTCATTCCCACAGTCCCAGAATCTCAGACAGTGCTGCATGCATACAATGTCACTCACATGGATTGTTGCAAATGCTAGCCAATGTGTTACATCACTGGATTTTTTTTATCTCCCTTCAGTGCCATGTTAAATAGCCAAGGGGCCCTTTGCTGCATACACTAAGAAGGGGATCTCTAGTAATACATGCCAGTCATGTTTGCATTGTGAAACGAGTTTGTACACCTGGGAACAGCAAATACTGGCTCCACATGCTACAGGAATATCTTGAGTAACTTCTCCTGTACCAATGTTAGTAGAATTGTTGGAGACTGCAGATGTCTTCAACCCACGCCAGAATGACAAAAGGATCAAGAAAGGCCCAAGCTTTTGTCCTGCAAGTCTTCACAGATGGCCCTTCCAACACAGAGCCCCAGCTACATTGGTCCTCAACAGCCATGAGCGAGAATGGATTTTTTTAATACCCCTTTTGTCCCTGAATTGTGCTTTCATTCAGTCATGGTTGTCAGCTGCTTTTCCAGCACTGAGCTGTTGCCCCTCCTTGGACAAGTACACCATATAACCATGGCTTACTCATCATTGTGGAGCTCCCCTTTCTGCCTGGCTATGGTGTAATCAGGGTAGTTGAACTGATCACAATGGTGGGACTCCGTAACATGAAAGAGGGCAGCCACTTTCGTGCCTGAGAAACCCGTCCCTTAAGTCAGTGCATGTGAATGTTTTTTCTCTGGGTAATGTCTCTAATTTTGGGATCTTAGTTAGTATAGTAATCCTGAAATGCTCAAGCATTGTCTGCTCCATTTACTATCTGGAATATAATGCAGCTATTCAAAAATCCCCTGAGTGGTTAACATGGAATAAATGGTACTGTAAGTTTTACAGAGCAGATACCCACAGTCAGTTTAAATTATCATTAACATCAAATAGCATACTGCAGATAAAAAATGTACTGCAGTATACCGATAGATAGCTCCCACCCCACTCTCTCTCACACACACAACAAAAGTGACATGTCCTCCCACCTCTGAATGTCTTAAAAAGCTACCCCATGGTATAGCTCCACCAACACCAAGGTCTCTTTGCAGTCCTTGCCATACTGATTTTCTGCCATCTCCACCAAGAAAACTGGAATACCCTGCAGGACCTATCTATATTTGAAAAAGTACCCATGCTCTTCCTCATTCGTCCAGCTCCACAGCCACAGTTCAGAAGCATCCAACAGATGGATACCTACTATCTCTGCCCCACGGCTGACTACATGCTAACAGGAGCATGACCATGCCCCATGTCAATATGAAGTATGACTGTGATTCTGTGTTTCTTGTGTCTGGGAGAAACCACTCAAGTATAGTAAGATCTATTTGCAGGGAAAAGCTCCTTCCAGGTCAATGCCATTAAAGTTTTTACTTTGGGGTAATATTTCAAAAGGTGCCAAACCATTACAAGGATGCAGCTGGTCCATTGCTTTCCCTTCTTTGAGTGTTGGCAGAGCTGTCGTCAGCACTAGCTTCAGCCGTCTGCTGCATTTTTTTGGCTTTTCTTTTGTTTTATTCTTTTATTTTATATTGCTGCTCCTTTCTCTATTATCAAGTAGTTGTATGCTCACTCATGTTCAAGTTCATCTATGCGATAGCCTTCTTTCGATGTGTTATTTTCAGTGCAGGTTAACTTTCCTTTTACAATTTCTGTATTGGCACATTTATATAACATAAATGTCATCCTGATGTCCAGTGGCGGAGGAATATACCAAAAAGTGGGGTCAGAATTGCATAGAACACCTTAGCCCAGGGTGCTGGGGAAACAATTGTCTTCTTAAATGTACCTTAGACAATCTACTTAGCTTTTTATTATCCTGAATAATAACACCCACTTTGATGAATAATCCATATTTTTTAACAGAAATGCATGGGTTATTCACTATAATCAAAACAAAACAGAGTCAGGAACTGTAGTTTTTGAAGAGGTTTTAGAGAAAGGAAGCTAAAAATAACTAAACAGTGCAACTCATGCAAGAGTAAAACAAAATAGTTTTTCCCAAAATTATAACTTTGTTTGCCTGGATTTTCAATGTATGTTGAGTACCAAAAGGTTTAAAAGTAGCCTTTCTGCTGTCACTGGAGAATCCCACCAGCCTCATTTTAATACTGCTCCACTGATTAAAATGTGTATGTATGTGGTGTGTGAATTAATTGCCTAACTTACCAGCTACAGAAGTGAGGGGTCTACTGCCCCCTGGACCCACTGGCTCCATCACCTAAGCGATGTCATCAGAGAAGGTCATGAGAATGCTTTTCCAGGTGTGTATCACGAGTTATACAACTTCAAGTAATTTACAAACATGAAGTAAGTTATTTTTGGGGTTCCATGGTGTCTCTGGAGTTTAAACTGGACATGTACCCATAAGAGGTTGAAAAAACTGGTTAGTAGATTTAGGGTGTGGCAGAACTAAAGTGGTGACAAGGATCCCGATAACAAAGAAGACAACCAGGAAGCACTGGGGGTTCAACATGCACCTCTGTTATGGTGGTTTGGGAGGCTTGAATAAAAGCTTTGGGAATTACACTAATTTAGTGTGTCTAGTCACTTCATTTCTCTGTGATTGCATTGCAACCTGTGTGTCTGTGGCAAGCAATCTCCCTGCAATCTTCTTGCTGAATTTTGATATAGTACTTTGGATGATGCTCAGGCCTTTTATTATAACTCGGGCTTATAGGCTTAGGGTGAGTTTCCAAGTTGATCAGAGTAGTCTGAGTTCTGTATATTTTTGGGTATTGAAGGATTCAAGCGTATCAGATACTAACATACCTTTTAATGGTCTATCCATGCTATGTTAAGGTTACAGTTCTCTTAGAGCTGCATGATGATTTTTATGCAGCATAAGCTGATCTTAGGTGGTGTATGGTTTGTTTTTATCACCTTTTTGTTTCATTGCTATGAGGATGTTGGGAGTTTGAGAAATTCTCTCTCTAGCTTGTATTTTGTGTGCAAGCAGGTTACTAGAATGTGGTTCTTGAGGAGATTTTTAGGGTCTGGTTTGGTCACGAGGAATATGTTGCATGCTGCTAGGCATCACTCGTTAGCCCAAGTCATTCGTACAGTTCTTTTTTATAGTTAACTAAGTAGCAGGGATATTACTTTCACTCAGATGTTGGGCATGAAATCTTAACCCAGAATTTTCAACTGGGAATTTATTTAGCTTTACATCAAGCTCCTTACTGTAGTTGTAACGTTTCTGCCTTGGTGGTCTACAGAACTTAGGGTTTCTAAGTACAGATGTGCGAAGTTGCCGAATTTCACTCTGCAAAAAAATGTCATGGATTGCGCTTAGTACACAAAGCACAACCCACAAAATTCGCAGATCGTGAAGCGCAGGATCAGATGCAAAAGTGTGGAATTTCGTTGGTGAAACTCCACACTTCACACAAACTTGCCCAAGAAATATAAATCCCTGGTGTCTAGTGATACCCCCCACCCCCGCTGATTGCCAGCCACCCCCCAATATCAGTGGCCAGTCAGCCACAATGCCAAAAAAATATATATATTATTTTTAATTAAACCCGTGGTGGTCCTCCCCACCCACCGATTGCGGGCCACAGTTTAAATAAAAAAACTCGCCCCATGGCCCCACACACATCTGCTGATCACTGGCCAGTCATAAAAACATATTTTTGTAACTTCAATCATTGGTGTCTAGTGTACCCCCCACCCCGTCAGGGAGTGCCCCCTAAGTCCGACCACACCACCCCGCTCCCCCATCCCGATCCCACCCTGACCGGGCCACCGACACAGCCCCTAATGAATAATTGAGTGCTTGTACAAGCATGCACTCATTCATTGACAGCTGACAGTCATTTTAAAGATTTTTCGGGGGGGTGGAGAATGGAAGGGGGCTGCTCCGGTCACCAGCAGGGGGGCAGGCAGGATGGGCCAGGGAATGGTGCTGTGGACCCTGGAGAGGTTACTGAAATAATGTTGTTTGCTTTTTGTACATAGCACCCACAAGGCACTGGGCAAGGATTAATACTAAATATTTCAATGCTCCCTGTCCCCCCCCCCCCAACTTTTACACCAAAATTACTCCTCTGCAACCTAGGCACTTTTTATTTTGTTTCAGTTTAAATTAAATGCCAAAAGATGCAAGGTTATGAACCTAGGAAATGAAACACCAGGACAGAGTACTGGATGAGAGGGGTAAAACTGAGCACTACAGCAGAAGAAAGGGACCCGGGAGTCAATATTAGTGACTCCCTCCAATGATCAAGCCAGTGTAACAAGGCCTATTGTAAGGCTAATAGGATACTAGAGTATACTGGAAGGGGTATTGACAGCAGGAAAAAGGAGGAATTACTACCTCTATATAGGTCACTGGAAAGCCACACCTCTTTCTGTTTGAAAAGTTCATCAGATCAAGCAGAACTACTTGATGTGTTCTGCAGCATTCCCTTATAACAGAATAAAAATCTTGCACTGCGATGCAAGACCTACTGTAATAAGCCTTTAGACTGGGAAGTGTTGGATTGGGTCAGCTTTAGCTCCAGCATAAAAGTGAATAAGTTCAGTGTATTGGGATACATGTCTGGACACCCTTTGATTAGGGCTGTGGAGACCAGTCATCTTTTTACAGCTACAGTAGGCGAAGCCTGCAGATGTTTTGCATGTACAAAAGGAGTGATGTCATGTTTTATGTCCGTGGAACTCAGTGAAGGTGTAAATAGTCTCCTCCGCCTTACCCTCCTCCAAGAAATGTTTTATGCCCTCAAATAAATACGCTTTCATGTTAGTCAATGGTTGCTGGGTACTGTTTTCTTTCTTAAATGGGCGGTACACCGGCCCGGTGGTGTAGAGGACTGAGGCGCTGGTGCCTTACCTTGACCCACGCCGGTGACCTGGATTCGGGAACGAGCTCGGGGCGCCGGAGGTTGGCACGGGGATGGGATGGCGGAGCTGGATGGAGCTGCTGACAGGCAGGCTCTCCTCTCCGGGGAGGAAGTGCGGTGTCCCTCGGCTGATGGGCGTCCCCCAGTGGAGGCTGGAGGAAGCTCAGGCCAGGGGGAGGCCAGGGGGTAGGGAAAGGAGGCTGTGACCGGGGCTGTCCGACGCATGCGCGCCTCCATGCGTATGCACACTGACTTCTGGGGTCTCCGGGAAAGAAAACCGGAAAAATGCTGGCTGGCAGGGTGAAGACCAACCCCCCGCAGGTGCCGCTGCCGGGCTGGGCAGGTAAGAAGCCGGTGATTCCGGGGAATGGGGTTGGGGGGGCAGCTGGATGGGAGCCGACCAGCAGAGGGAGAAAAAATGTACTATGATAAAAATGAAATGGGCGGTACAAGAACTGGAACCTGAGTAGTGGGAGGCAGCATTGTTTTTTGGGGGGGAGTAAGATCCACCCCCACCTCCACCCGAGAAGCTCCTAAAGATCCACCCCCACCTCTTTTTTGATTCATGTGGGAGGGGCATGAGGTGGATCTATCATGTTGAAACAAGACACACTAGTTTGGGATCTGGACCAAGGAAAAGAACAAGTCTGTGGAGTCCCTGCATTTTATTAAGGACTAGAAGAACAGAAGATACTTAATGCCTTCAAATTGGCTTAAAACCCTTGGAACACATGATTATCAGAGCCACCTGGTGTCTCAAAATGAAAGAGTAATTAAGAAGTGTCTGAAACTACAGCTCCCAAGGAAAACAATAGACACAATGTTCTAGTTGAAAGAGCCACAGGTTTTTCTTAAACATTTATATACTGATGTAACTCCCTTGTTCACTGGGGTTACTAGAATCCCACTTAGAATCAGTGGCAGGCAGGGAGAAGCAGCTTGTGAAATTCCAGTTAAATGGATTTCACAGTGTCCCACTCTGTTTTTCAGTTTCAGTTGAGCTGGAGTGATGATGTCACCACAGAACTGTCGCAGCAGCATAAGCCACAATGGAATGCTAGCTGCAGGGGTTAGCTGTAGAATGTTCAGTTAGAGGAGTAGTCTGTAGAGTGAGGAGTGCTGCAGTAGGCAGCTCTTCTATTTTAGCTCTGACAGAGAGCTACCTCTGGAGACTGGGTAATTTGTTCTCACCCTAGAAGAAGAAGAACATAGAAGAGCAGTGAATGAAGTGGTAGAGACCGTTCCTAGGGTTTTTTCCAGTACCCCATCCCTGGAGGGACTGGGAGGGGGGATTCCAGGATTCAGGGGCAATCCCCTGGTCCAGCCTGGAGTGTGGTAAAGCAGCCTGAGATTCGTTTGTTCTGTGAGTACCCGAGACTTTTGGTGTAGAACAAGCCCTGGGGCACCTGCATTCCTGTGGTGAGTTTTTCTCTGACAAAGGGACCCTGTCACCAAGACTTTCTGTTAAACGTGTCTGCCTATTATGGGGTCCGGAGAGAGACTTGCCAAGTACAGAACTTTTAGTTTGTGTCTGATTTAAAAGCATCTGCTAAAGTGGGGGTCTAGTGTAAAGACATTGCCAATTACAGAACTTTTAATTTCATGACACCTCAGATGTGTGAGAAGTAGTATGTTAAATGTGAAAAACATTTCAAGATAGCAGCAACAAGAGTTTTCTGAGACAGGTGTTATTAACCAGATGAGTGGCAGAGTAAAATCTGGAAGCAAAAGGTGGGAGACCCCCCATCTGGAGTAACCATGTTTACCTCTCTGGGTTCAGTTTGGGCACCTTCATTTTCTCTCAATGCACTTGGCCAGTGCCTGAAGAAAATACCCAGACGTGGGATTTTGCATTTTCTGTGAGCCTGAGTGTGCTCTTTGGTGGTCGAGGGTGCCACCAGTAATTCCTTATGAAATATGGGAAAGTCTCCTAGTACTGGTCGAGGGTGCCTAGTCAATGGAAGTATACCAGTTCGGGCCGTGTGAGCCAAGTTCTATTCAGAACCTGAGGGTTCACTGTGTGTGTGCTCTGTACCTCAGTAATCTGCATTACCAGTAGGAGTAACCCTGTGGGGGGGGTCCATCTTCACTTTGTATTACTCTCTGTGTATGTGAATAAAAGCCACACTCTAGAATCCCAACCAGGTTTGGACAGTACTGTTATTGCTTCCACTGTGTCTGGATTTACTTGGGTGCCCCTGGCCAGAAGTACAAACCTAGCATAATTCTGAGCAAACGTTTTCTCCCAGGGACCCAGGTTGATGGCCATGATAAATGGTCCCCCCAGGTGTGAGCCAGGTAGTTGCCACACTTGGTTTGCCTGTTTGAGGATGGCAGGCTCCAAAGTAGAAGTATTAGTAAACAGAACTGTTCGTAGTGACAACCTCAATCCCTCTCATTGGCACCATGTGTGAGAGGAGCAGCCCTGCTAGTTGAACAAGAGGGGCCGGTGGGGGGAGGTTACAAAATGGAGGCACTGCTGAGGATTTGTTTGGAATTTGGGAGAAAACAAGAGATGTCTGCTCAGGTTGTGGCTAGCGTTTGTCTGTCTGGCAGTAGGTAGCCCAAAAAAATCGGAAGTTTTGCGCATAAGAGATTCATCAGAGTAGTGCCATCCATATGTGCCACTGTGTGCCTGCTGTTCATGTGCTGCTGTGATTGTGCCAATGTTTACCAAGGAGCTGTAAAGCCAGATTGTGTGTGCCCCTTGTCCTGCATCCAAAATAACATTTTGCCAGCTTTAATTTTCAAGTTGTGACAAGAAAAAGTATGGAGAACTGTGGGAAACAAAGAGACATTTGTGCCCTGAAAGTTTAAAATGCTTGCTGTGTGGACTGTGGGAGTCGCTAGAGAAATTGCCATGAAAAATTGTTAAAAGTGGTGCTCTCGAGTGGAGTTACAGTTGAAAATAAAAAAGTTGTTTTGCAGTTTAAATTTTGCCTGCTTGATGATCGCCATGGAAGAGAAGAGCACGAGAAGAGAGACAGAGACTCATTTGCATGGTGTCAAGCGATTGGTGAGACTGCAATCAGTCCCACACCCAAGCCAGCTTCAGAGTGCTGCCCAGTGTTCGAAAGGGAGTGAGCGAGTGGTGTGCGAGCTGGCTAGCCAGGAGGAGCGTCGCAGTGACTACAAATGTTCTAAAAGTTAAAACATCAGACTTTTCTGTACTAAATTGGGCTCAACTCATATTCCGATCAACTAGGGAGAAAGCGTGGTGTTCGTAGGGACAATCGGCAGGGTCGCAAGCCAGTTTCAACCCGGAGGCCTTCCACTATCGACTGTAGGACAAAGATTTCCATCAAATAGCCAGCTACTGATTCAGCGAGTACCATTCAGCAAAACTGAGCTCAAACTGTGTATGATTTTTGTAAAGCCAGCTGGATCTGTGTAAACAGTGTGATTGTTTTTGCAAAGAAGGACTGTGTAAAGTAAATGAAACCCAAGCAAGAATTCTGAGCATTAGACCGTGAGCATGTATTATGGATTCAGCAACAGTGTCATTTTCTGAGCAAAAAGAGAGACTGTGAGTTGTATAAGAGGCTGCAACAAACAGGTAATCCTGTTCATGAAATACTGTGGCTTCAGTGACTTTAAGCAAGTAAAAATGATTGAAAGCTAATGATAAAGTCTGAGAAAATCATACAGATGTGATGAGGAAGCAACACAGTGCAGTCTGCGCAGTTTGAGTAAAATTTATCAGTATGCACTAAATCGGGTGTGCAGTGGTTTGAGTCAGATGCAGAATGTTGATGCACCAAGGAGTGCTGCCACCATTACAGGGTGGGGTAGTAATGTAAACACAGCAGCAGGGAGCCGTTTTGTGGGACTGTTCTAAGTAAAGTGAACTCCGTGATAACAGTGAACTTTTGTGTGTTTTTCTACAGTCATGGCTTTGGGATCATCCCACTACCCGGATCATGCCCGGGCTATGATAGTGGAAGAGGTTACCAAACTGAAAGAAACAGAGAAATATTTCTACGGTGGAAGTTTGCCTCCTCATGTTGCGATTCCCGGATACCCTGTGAGAGTATGCATAATGTGCCTCAAGGCTGGAAGGGGCATTTTCATGATTCCTCATTGTTCTGGGTGCTTAGAGAAGCAAGGCCTAGCTAGTGCACCCAAGATTCATTTGGCTCCCACGTGGACAAAGCTTCAAGATCCTGCAAGTAGCAGCACACAGCACCAGGTGGAACCTGTTTTTTTTGGGGGGGCCCAGCAGAGTGTGGCACAAAGGAAGAGGGTGTAGATGTACTGGCAGAGCAGAGTCCTTGTGATGTCTCCACGCTTGTGTCGCAGATGGACAGTGCGGAGGGAGAATCAGTGGACGCATGGAGAGAGGGTCCAAGTCCTAGCCTCATTGGAGAAGATGAGGTCCAAGAAACCCTAGATTGGGAGGTGTCTACCTCTGCACCTTATGAAGAGTGGACAGTCTTGGGAGTGAGGATGACTGCTCACTCCTGGGCCCAGGTCCTAAGTGAGGAAGAGGAGGAGGAGGGAGTTTATGTATCTTTATGATGAAGGTGCTAGTCCACAGCCTCAGAGGAACCAGAGGAAGAAGTTGGTGACTCTACAGCCCTGCCCCCAAAAGGAGGGGTCAGGGACCAGTTCTACATTGCTTTGAACATGCGACACTGGCAGAACCAGGACTGGTCACCCCCAAGCCAGGCCGGTGGTCGTGAACTGATCAAGATTAGTAAGGATAAAAGAGTGGTTCATAGGAAGGCAGATGAGATCTATGGAATGTCCTTTCCTACCTTTCCTCAGAGAGTCTGGAAGGAGATTGCGAAAAACAGGAGAGCCTGGCTAGTGGAAGAGGCAACCAAAAACATGCATCCAGGTGCAACTCGATATGTCAGAGACAAAATTGTCAGAGACAGACTCAAGTTTTGGAAAGTGGGCAGGACACTGTTCACAGACACTGTACGTATAGTGGACAGAAAGGGAAACGAGACTTTCTATAATGTGAATTATGAGCACCCAGACAGGTTAATAATTCTTGCACCTGACCCATTGTGGTACTACCCTCAAAGTAACCAGCTTCCTGTGAATGTGCCCATGCCTACCAAGTGGAAAGCAGAGCAGTGGTAGCCAGTGGTGCCATCCAGCCGTTGACGTACCCATGTTGTTCCGCCAGTCTGGTGTTCCAGGATCTAAAGGTGCATCCAGATTCTTTTTTTTTTTTCCAATTGTTTAACCAGGTGAGACACACTAAGCTGAAAGCTTATTTACAGGTGCAACCTGGGAGCACAAGGAAGTTAACTGACTTGCTCAGGGTCACACAGTATGCAACTGGGGGCTGTGGGATTCAAACCCAGGTCTTCAGATTTGCAGCTAAGAGCCTTAAACCATACAGCCTTGCAGTGTGCCTTCCAGTTCCATCGTCTGGCCTTCCAGATGACATCAGCTAGAGATGACATCAGCCCAGCTATTTCCTGATTCATCGCCTGGGATTTCGGATGACTTCAGTCCAGCTGTTCCTTTCCTGTTCCAAGGTTCCATCTCCTAGATGACATCAGCCAGAGATGACATCATTCCAGCAGTTTCCAGACACGCCATCCTGTCATTTCCGGAAGATTTCCACCCAGCTGTATCCGAAAAATGCTGCTAGGGAGAGTCTTCGGCTGGAGATCCAGGTGTTGTTCCATTTTGTCGTTCTTCAAGGTACTGGTAAGTCCAGACATTTCTTACTTTATTGACATTGCAATACACATCCTACACCTGGCAGACTACAGACTGTTGAACTGTCCACAAAGACTCTCCCCTTTAGGACTACAGTACTTCAGGAACTGTGCTTCACCGGGCTCCGGCCCAGGAGAGACTCTTTCATGGACCTTGCCTTCGGGCACTGTTTGTCACTAGTTGGGACATTTAGGGCATTCCATCCCCAAAAGGTGTATTGTACATAATGTTGATGTTTTCTACTTTTCTACTTTATCTAAAAAAATATTTTTGGGGATTCTCCAGTGTTTTGATGGTAAGGGTTATGGTCGTGTACTGTGTCTGCAGATTTGGGGGGTGTTTTTGTCTTTTCTCTTTCAGGTGGATCCTAATGAAGACAGAAGAGAAGACAAAAAGAGGATTGGAGGGTCTCATCGGAGATCCTCATGTGCTTTAAAGTGTTAGTTTTTAAAGTACTTTGTCGTTGTTAACATGTGTTAACCTCTTCTCCTCCCACAGGTGTAACTGTGGGGGAGTGTAATGCTTGTGTATAGTGTTAGCTCCGGGGTTTGGTTTGCAGGTGTCCAGGGATGGGGGGAGGTTCCCCAGTTTTGGGTAGGTTTGTTTTCGGTCAGATAGGTTTTCCCTAGAGGGCTAGGGGGATAGACAGGCTATGGTCCTGACCTGCAGTAGGGGCCACAGTGCCGGTCAATTAGGGCTGTGCTCTGAACAGTTCTTCCAGGGTCACTGGTTTCCGTAGTAAGATCGTAGTGTAGGTGCTGATGCGTCAGCCAATGGCCTTTGGGCCCTTAGTGTTGCCTGCCTGTGCCTGGCACATGGTAGGAGAGGGCCTGATCACCCCTCTCCATAGGTAGTACATAGGGTAGAATGGTCTGGTGCCGGGTAGGCAATGTCTGGGGACAATCATTTTCCTGGCTGAGGGTGGGTGTAACCCCCTTGTTCCCTGGGGTTACTAGAATCCCACTTAGAATCAGTGGCAGGCAGGGAGAGGCAGCGTGTAAAATGCCAGTTAAATGGATTCCGCAGTGTCCCACTCTGTTTTTCAGTCTCAGCTGAGCTGGAGTGATGATGTCACCTTAGAATTGTCACAGCAGCATAAGCCACAATGGAATGCTAGCTGCAGGGGTTAGCAGTAGAATGTTCAGTTAGAGTAGTAGTCTGGAGTAGTCTGTAGAGTGAGAAGTGCTGCAGTAGGCAGCTCTTCTATTTTAGCTCTGACAGAGAGCTACCTCTGGATATTGGGTAGTTTGTTCTCACCCTAGAAGAAGAACATAGAAGACCAGTGAATGAAGTGGTATAGACCATTCTTAGAGGGTTTTCCAGTGCTGCATCCCCGGAGGGATGGGGGAGAATTCCAGGACTCAGGGGCAATCCCCTGGTCCAGCCTGGAGTGTGGTGAAGCTGCCTGAGATTCGTTTGTTCTGTGAGTACCCAAGGCTTTTGGTGTGGAAATGCCCTGGGGCACCTGCATTCCTGTGGTGAGTTTTTCTCTGACAAAGGGACCCTGTCACCAATACTGTTTCTGTTAAACGTGTCTGCCTACTATGGGGTCCGGAGAGAGACTTGCCAAGTACAGAACTTTTAGTTCATGTCTGATTTAAAAGCATCTGCTAAAGTGGGGGTCTAATGTAAAGACATTGTCAATTACAGAACTTTTAATTTCATGACACCTCAGACGTGTGAGAAGTAGTATGTTAAATGTGAAAGACATTTCAAGAAAGCAGCTACAGGAGTTTTCTGAGAAAGGTGTTATTAACCAGATGAATGGCAGAGTATAAATTTGGAAGCAAAAGGTGGGAGACCCCCCATCTGGAGTAATCATGTTTACCTTTCCGGGTAAAGTTTGGGCACCTTTATTTTCTCTCAATGCACTTGGCCAGTGCCTGAAGAAAATACCCAGATGTGGGATTTTGCATTTTCTGTGAGCCTGAGTGTGCTCTTTGGTGGTCAAGGGTGCCACCAGTAATTCCTAATGAAATATGGGAAAGTCTCCTAGTACTGGCTGAGGGTGCCTAGTAAAGGGTAGTGTGCCAGTTCGGGCCATGTGAGCCAAGTTCCATTCAGAACCTGAGGGTTCACTGTGTGTGTGCTCTGTACCTCAGTAATCTGCATTACCAGAGGGAGTAGCACTATGGGGGTCCATCTTTACTTTGTATTATTCTCTGTGTATGTGAATAAAAACCACACTCTAGAATCCCAACCAGGTTTGGACAGTACTGTTATTGCTTCCACTGTGTCTGGATTTACTTGGGTCCCCCTGACCAGAAGCACAAACCTAGCATAATTCTGAGCAAACGTTTTCTCCCAGGGACCCAGGTTGATGGCCATGATAAATGGTCCCCCCAGGTGTGAGCGAGGTAGTCGCCACACTTGGTTTGCCTGTCTGAGGATGGCAGGCTCCGAAGCAGAAGTATTGGTAAACAGAACTGTCCATAGTGACAACCACCATCCCTCTCATTGGTGCCACGTGTGAGAGGAGCAGCCCTGCTAGTTGAACAAGAAGGCCGGTGGAAGGAGGTTACACTAAAAACATAAAGTTCAGCTTTTGGGATTAACAATATTTGTTTAACATATATGTATATATATATATATATAGTTTGCCTTTTTAGTAGTTTCAAAACTTTGAAAGCATTGGTGTTAGTAATTTATTTAGAAATACATTTTTTAATTGTCTTTACAGTTAATCATGCGGTTTCATGTGAGGGCACATTTTTGGGGGGAGGGGGTTCAAATTATTTTAATCATGGGCACAGTACTTGGTAAACACAACCTTTGATGAAGTGTATTTTTTCTTTTAAGTTTGAGAAGTGGAGTTTCCTTGCACATGTTAAAAATACCAGCTGCAATTAACAACTACTTGTAGAAACAAAAGGCTGTTTTTTTTTTCCTACTTTCTTTTCACTAATATAAACTGAGCCAGGAAAAAAGTAAGACTGGAACAACTATCAGAGCTGCCATCCCCCTGGACATGCCATTTATCACTCATTTACAATAACACAAATGTAGTTTCACACTTTTACTATGAGGGAAGCAAGAAGATGAACCAACATGGTTAACAAACACATTCCTTGACACCTGTGAATGAGTGGGGAGGGGTAGTTTTTTCTAACATTCCTGGTGGTTTTATACTCTCTGGAACCTGCTATTCATGTTTTTTTTATTGCATCTTGTCCCAGGCAATCTTCCCAGAGTGCAGTTTGCTCTATTGTTTAATAACTCCAGTGGAGGCCAGTGCCTTGTTACATTGTCTTTTGTTTCAAATTAACAACAGACATCATGGCAGCCAAAGGAGACACACTTTGAGTCTTAGGCTATGTACAGCATAATTAATAAGTTTTCATATGCATGATCTTTGCATTCATGTTATTGCTAGACATACTGCAGCTAGCTTGGCTTGAGGAAGGGTGAACATGGTCAGAACCCCTTAGCAATTGAGATGCATACGCAGCAAATAAGTCCAGATGCGCTAACTGCCTGCTGAATAAGGAAGGGTTGCAGGAACCCAGAGAATGAATACGGGGGGCTGATGGTCATCAAAATGGAAAGGGATTTTGGGGTAATCATATTGGATGACCTAAAGGTGGCTAAACAATGTACCAAACCTGTGGGGAGAGCCACTGGAATGCTGTGGTGCATCAGCGAGAGGTATTACCAGCAGAAGGAAGGAAGTGATGATGCCACTGTGTAGATCACTGGTGAGGCCTCATTTGGAATATGGTGTCCAGTTCTGAAAGCCACATTTCTGTCATGCAACTTTAAATCACAAATTGATTCAATGGTTCTATTTTCAGTTTCTAACCCTTTCCCCTACTTCTCCCACTGGTTATGCATAATCTTTCCATCCATGTTATTGCTAGACATACTGTAGCTAGCTTGGCTTGAGGAAGGGTGCACATGGTCAGGACCTCTTAGCAGTTGAGATGCATGTGCAGCGAATAAGTCCAGATGTGCTAACTGCCTGTTAAATAAGGAAGGGTTGCAGGAACCCAGGGAATGATTATGGGGGCGGAGGGCTGATGGTCATCAAAATGGAAAGGAATTTTGGGGTAATCATATTGGATGACCTAAAGGTGGTTAAACAATGTACCAAAGCTGTGAGGAGAGCCAATGGAATGCTATGGTGCATAGGGAGAGGTATTACCAGCAGAAGGAAGGAGGTGGTGATGTCACTGTGTAGATCACTGGTGAGGTCTCATTTGGAATATGGTGTCCAGTTCTGGAAGCCGCATTTCTGTCATGCAACTTTAAATCACAAATGGGTCAAATGGTTCTATTTTAGATCTCTGTCCCTTTCCCCTACTTTTCCCACTGGTTAGCCTTATGGAACACAACCAGAGCATATCTTGGCTAGCATGATGAATGCACCTACACAAGCTGCTTCTCAGTCTACAGCACTGTCTTTTTAAAATGTTAACTTCTTGTTGAAAATATGGCATAATCTTTCCATCCATGGTATTGTTAGACATACTATAGCTAGCTTGGCTTGAGGAAGGGTGAACATGGTCAGGACCCCTTAGCAATTGAGATGCATATGCTGCAAATAAGTCCAGATGTGCTAACTTACCCTAAAACTGTTGTGTCACAGTTTGCATTTTCTTCTTGAAATGGTTACTTTTGCATTTATGTTTATTTTAAAATATTGAATATTCTGTGTGTGTGTGTGTGTCTGTGTGTGCGTGTGTGTCTGTGTATGCGTGTGTTACTGAAGCAAGAAATGTACAGCTGTCATTTTTTACATCCTATTCAAAATTTGTTTTTGCACCTGTGGTGCCAAATGGTACAGTCGCTGTGCAAAATCTCCTTTCAGCTAATGAACGGATAGTGTCACTGTTCATGCGGTGGGGTCATAAAAAGCCCATGTTGAAAACTTGGGAGTGAAAATACCAAGAAATGCCCAGGGCATTAGGGTCTCTGACCATAACACCCTGCACTGTAGGGACTGACAGGCATCAGGGGTGTAACCTGGGATTGTCAACAGTAATGCTCATGCCATTCCACCCCCATCCCCACCCTGCAGCCAGTGACAGGTATCGAGGTGTGTCTTTGACTCTTCAGCCTCAAAGTTCACTCCATTCTCTTATACTGTGCCCATTTCAGCGTATTTCCTCATGGAATGAGGTGAGTGTAAAGTTTGAAAACCCCAAGGCACACCTCGACACTTGTCTGTGTCTGCAGGGTAGGGTGAGGTGAAATGGCGTGAGCATTATGGGCAATGACCCAAAGGTGCACCCCAATGCCTGTCCATGTCTGCGGGGTGGGGGTGGGGTTGGCATCACTTCAATACTTCACTACCATTCCTATTCTGTCTGTCTGTCTGTGTGTCTCTCTCTCTATCTATATGTCTCTGTAATTATCTTTCTATTAATTGCATGTATCGCTATTTTTACCTATTTCTTTTTTTTTTTATACTTTATTTTTTCAATTCCTTAAGAAAGAAAAGAAGAAAAATAAGCAATTTACAAATTTAGGAAACAATAAGAAAAACAAATTTTACAAACAGTGATAAACTTAATAAAGTATAAAGGATTTTTTTTCTTTTTTTTTGGAGGATTAAAAGAAAAAAATATCCAATTACTTATCTTTCTCTCTGAGCACAACAAACAGTATCTTTTCAAATAAACCTTTGAATGTGCTCCAAGCTTTTTTGCCTATTTCTAAAACAAACCTGCATATCACATTTGCCTGCACTCTAAGCACATACTTATGAAACTGTGCATATTTGTACTCCACTTCTACGTAGACCTCATACTTTCCTAATATTCCAATTATCACAAGCATAACTACCTTGCCCTTATCAAAAGCGACACCCTCTGAAACTTAATATCATATTTACTCTAACAGTCCATCATCCTTACACCTGACTTCCTGACATCAACACATTGCTTAAATATAACTTACATCACCTCATGGACAAAAAAAAGTTTCTCTTAAAAAAATAAAAAAAGTGTAAATAATCCCAAGGCTGAACATATGCCAGCCATTACTTTTTCATGTACTGCCACCTTCTGTACCATCATGGGGGATTTGCATGTGTTTCCCTTGATGCTTTGCATTATTGGGATATGTGCAATTGTGTTTTCTTTAAAATTTGGCTGTCTGGCCAATATCATCCGGGATAACACATGCATCAGTAGCATTTGCTCTGGGGTTCTTTTGTAAGCTTCCTATTCCTTCCATTAAAATGTACACCTCCATATATTTTTCTAATAATGTGTATGCCTTCCTTAGAACAGAAACTAAAACAAATCTTACTACTTACAAATCGTTGTGTTGTTTCTTCATACCTGATTCCACACAACTTCACTAACTTCATTATGTAGCCGTGGTGGATCTGACCAGATTTTGTTCCTTTCTGTGATCAGCAAACCTTGGACAAAAGCCCAACACATGGTACCAGAGTATACACTTGCACCAAACCAAAGCTATACATGAAAGACTTTTAATAGTCCACTGAAAAATGCCTATGAGAAATAGTCAATTATAGGGCTTACGATGCATCAGGTGACCATACACTAATTCCTGATGTACACAGCAGGTCTGTACTTCTGTTTTTACACGGAATAAAAACATTTTTCTATGGACTATTAAACACCTTTTCAGTATGTATTTGATTTGGTGCAAGTGGTATACTCTGGTGCCTGTACTGGGCTTTTGTCCTGGGTTTGCAGTAGTGTTTCCAGCCTGAGCACCAGCATCCTTTGAAGCCTTTCCACCAGCTCTGCATACAGTATCATTCTGTAACCAGACTTTAAATCAGATTTAATCCTCCAGTCTATTTTTGGCCTACTCTGAAGGATAATGGAAAGTACAGTTACAAAACTTACTGTAACAGTAGATTTTTGAGGGGATCTGTCGCTGCAGGCCATTTCAAGTAGGACTCCGTCAGGCAATACACCCACATGGAAACTTTCTAGCTAGCAGCCTACCAGTAGGGGCCGCCCATCTCCAATGTCACTCTCTCTCACGTCAGCTATCCTATATAGGTGGGCGGCCCCCATATCCTGCCCAGTTCTCCCACCAGAGACCCTAGAATATCCGGCTGAGGAAACCAAGGAGGAACCCAAGGTTCAAGGAAAAGGCACAGAAAAATAGAAGGCTGAATGTCTCCTCTAGGAGAGGAAGCATAACAGGAGAAAAGGCCTGGGGGAAGAAGGGAGGTAAAAGCAAGGTCTGCTGCATGAGATCCCCTCAAAGATCTACTGTTATGGTAAGGTCTTATACTATCATACATCGGGGGAATCACTTGCAGCAGGCCATCACAAGCAGGATGAGTAGTAAGCAGCTGCAAACCTCACAGAACTATACAACCAGGTGGAGATGAAAACCCCTAGGAAAGAAGGCCCTGTAGCACAGCCAAGCCAACATTGGCTCTACGCCTAAGGCTGATGTCCAAGCTGTAGTGCTTAGGGAGAGTGTGAATGGAACTCCCAACTGGTTGCCGTGCAGATTTCTGCAGCTCACACATTACAGAAACAGGCTTTCAAGGCAGCCATCCCCTTGGTAAACCTGCTGTGAACCCTCGGAAGCTCCTTCCCGTGCTTCTGGTAACAAAAAACGATGCAGTTGCCCAACCATTAGGACAAGCACTGTTTAGAAACACTATTAGGGGTATTTTACTGGCAGACTATGTGGGCCAGGAGGTCCTTATCTGCCGACAGAATCTACGACTCTAAGACAAAGCTCATTTCCAGTTGTGACTTGGAAGCATAGAAAGGTTAAGTGATTTGCTCAGGGTGACACAGTATGCAAGTGGCGGTTGCTGGTTTCAAACCCAGGCATGCTGGGTCTGCAGTTAATTGCATGTAAACAGGCCCTTTGTTTCAAACAGTTTAACTGACTCTGCTATTTATTTCCCACACAAAGTTACAATTCCCTGCGCATGGTGTTACAATAAATTACATGGCAACAGACTGTGATGTCACAAACAGAGGAGGAGGATGTCTTCAGGTGAGAGGGGGGATAAGCAACACAAGCAGATAAATCTCAAAGGGACAAACATCCTGCTTCCATGCAAATACACTTGCTTGCAAAGAATGGCAGACAAGAAAAAGAGGCATGCTGTAAAGGATAATACATGAAAGAGTATGCGGTTCTAAGGAAATAATGCACACTGCAGGTGGTTGTTAGGCACAAGGCATAGTCGAGGACCACAAGCGAGTAGTGTTTTATTCCCTTATGACTGCATACCCAGTGTGTTATCTCACTTTTGAAATGGACTTTTATTCATTAAAAAAGAAGTACTTCGGGTGAGGTATGCCATCGTCAGAAAATAATCAACAGTCATGTGATGTGTTTTGAGCAATGAGGTAACATGATTTTCATGGCCCATTTTATAAATAAAATATAAGCTTAAAGAGATCTACCAGCCTAGACCTCTACACCCCATAGTTCAGTGCCTTACCTCTGCGAACTACTGCTGAGGCATATTAGATCCAAAAATCTCCATTACTTTCTCTGGCAGAACACTCGTAAAATTGCTTTAACAGGGACATAGGCACTTCCCGGTTTGAAGATCTGCACCCACAGCGCCCTGCCCCGCGCTCAGTCAACTTTATGATGTAATCCCAGGGAGAGTGCAGGGATGTGCTACATTATAGTCTATGGGGGTTAATTTTAACAACAATTTTATATATTACAGTGATCATGTGGTGATTAAATGAGGGTACCAGGTGACTAATAAGGCCCGTGTATCATTCAGTCATAACCTAGGCATGTTACCATATTTATACACCAAATTTTCAGCATAGCCTTCTTATTACCCCACCTAGCAAACCCGTTAAGTGAAAATGTTCAAATCCCCACCAAAATGTAATTCCGCGCTACAGGTAAAAAAACACATTTTGGCTAGGATTTGAAAAATAACAGCTGTCACAATCATGAGGTGCTGTGAAGAAATGGCTATGTTGAAAATCTGTGGTCAAAATACTGACAATTACCAAAGTTATGAGCCTGCATCTGCAAATTGCAATGTAGGCTCATAACTTTGTTGTTTTTTTTTTTTTTTTTCTTTATTTCTTTATCTCCACCTTCCTACTCTCGGAGCCCTGTCCTTCCTTCCTCTCATCCTCCGTTTCCACCTCGGGGATCTGCCCCTAGAGTGCCTCCTTCTCTCCCCTGCACAGTGGGGTCTGTCCCTCTTCTGGTGGTCCTGGATGGTTCCGAGAGGCTATCATCTAGGGCTTACCGAGAGGTGTTTTCCCTTTTTCTCCCTGGTTTCCCCTACCCTCTGGGACGTCGAGCGCTAGGACGTCGTCCCGAGTGGTGTGTGCTGGCGCTGACGCCAGACCTC
Organism: Neoceratodus forsteri; assembly: GCA_016271365.2. Taxonomy (NCBI): domain Eukaryota; kingdom Metazoa; phylum Chordata; order Ceratodontiformes; family Ceratodontidae; genus Neoceratodus; species Neoceratodus forsteri. Next base: position 421,473,164 of record CM057459.1, on the reverse strand, counting down.
TCATGCACCATCGACGTCCCCTCCCGGCTCTGACGACCGGAGCCGCCTCCATCCCCTTCAATTGTCGGTGCTTCCACCAGCTACGATGGGGATGTAGAATGCAGATGCGTCCTTGGTTCCCACCCCTGAGGGAGGAAAGCATCCACTGGGATGCTCGATCCTCCCTCCCTCCCTCCTGCCGACCCCCGGCCACCCGAGTTCGTTCCTGAACCCGGGTTGCTGGCGTAGCGCAAGGTGTGGCATCCAGTGCCTCAGCCCTCAGCGCCACCGGGCCGGCCAACTTTGTTGTTTTTTAATATTTTCACGCCAAATTTTCAACATAGCATTCTTATAACCACATCTCATGGAGAAGGGCAGAGAAAATTTTCAACTGCTGCCTGAAAGGTGATTTCATGCCATAACCACAAAATCCCCTTTCAGGAGAGAACTGCCTAATTTCACTGACATTGTTCATGAGGTGGGGTCCCAAAAAAAGGCATGTTGAAAATCTGGGCAAAAATATTCAAAAATGGCCAAGTTACACCATCAAGTTCAAAACCCCACTGAAATACACTGCACTGCATACTTGATTTCCTCAGTTCACAGTCCGGCTTTCAAGAGTAAAGATATGTCTGCGGTCCAGAGAAGACTGCGGCATCAGTCTGCAAGTGGGTAAGTAAGGGTTTGGGGGAGGGGCTGCTGAGTGGGAGGGTCGGGGCGGTAATAACAGCACAACAGACATCGATGGACAGTTTCCGTTTTTACAGGTTAAGAAAATGAGGGACATTTTCTTTATTTCAAGGTGGACACTGGGATTAAGCACCCCAGTGTCAGTAAAGATCTGGCAGCACTGGGGTGGGCTCCCCAGTGCTGCATAACTGAAACGGGGGTTATGGTAGCAGCTGCAACAGACATCAATGGACAGTTTCTTTTTTACAGGCTATAATAAAGAAACAATCTAAGAGGGAATGTTTTCTTTATTTCAGGTGGACACTGGGGAATTGGGCACTCTCACTGTCACTGTTATATTTCGCAACACCAGGGTGTGGGCTCCCTGGTGCTACATATCTAAAACGGGGGGGGGGGGACAATTAAGGAGACATCGATGGATGGTTTTCTCTTTTGCAGGTTTTAAAAAAAAATGTCAAGGGACACTTTATGTCACATACATTCTGTCTGACACTGGGACTGGGCACCCCAGTGTGGGCTTGTTGAGGAATGGGGGTGGGCGACCTGGAGGGTAGGAGCAGAAGTTTGGGAGTGTAAAGACACAGATAAACTGCTGTCTCCACTGTTTGCAGTATTGAGGAAAGTACTCAGTGTGGGGCATTCTTGCCCTTCTGTCTACATAAGGTCTGAACTTCGTCTCACTAATATTAAAGCAAATTTGACAGCTATAAGCTAAAAACTACTGGATCAGACTTACTAGGCTGCCTATACACTCTGGCAGTTAAACTGTGTTTGAAAGAAAAAGAAACCTGGCTGGTCATGGGACATAAAAATGGTTATTAGCTGTCCAAGGTGATGGAAATTAAAAAAAAAAAAAAACAAGTTAAAAAAATCTCAAAGCAATGCGAGATCAATCTAAGGAATCAACAAACTCAATCTTAGAAAGTTGGAACAAGGACCTTACAATGCATCCCAACATCCTGTTTGCCTTGCTAGCCGCTCTCCTGCACTGCTCAGAGTTATTCATACATGCATCCACCATGACTCCTAGGTCTTTTTCCCCTATTGAGGCCTCCAGCGCCTCCCCTCCCAGGGTGTACCTGTGTTTAGGGTTTCCCCACCCAAGATGTAACACCTTGCACTTAGTGATATTGAAATTTAATTTCCATGTGTGAGCCCAGCTTTCCAGGGTGTCCAGGTCCCCTTGCAGGGCCAACCTCCCCTCAACATACAGAATGAAATTAGTGAGGGCCTAGGTGAATGTGTTGAGCTCACGGCTGAGATGGTGCTCATGGCTGTCTACCCGGATCGCGCCCCTTGGACAAAGACTCTGCTTCCCATTTTGCTGTTGGCGGCGAAAAAATCTTTGACAAGGAAATGGATGATGAAAGTTGTCCCAGGTATTCAAGAATGGAGACAAATCGTGTATACTATATATCAGATGGAAAACATTACAGCGAAACTAAATCAAATTGAAGATTTCGCTGCCCTATGGCGGAGATGGTCGGCCAATCAGGCAGGAGTTGATCCAGAGTTTTGTCCTTAGGGAGTAGGTTTTGGAGAGGGGAGGATATGAGAAGTGGAAGGGGTCATGGACTGTTCCGATTATATACAAGATAAGGGTTGTTCAGATGGTGTCTCAATTTGTAACCAATGTGAAAGATATACAAGTACTACTTTATTGTATAATAACAAATCTGAAGTAATCACAGAAAATCACTAGTTTGTAAAATGTCTCCTGATGTACAAGTAAGGAAAATTGAAAAAAAACTTCAATAAAAAATAAATAATAATAAAAAAAAAATCTCAAAGCAGCAGTGCACAAGGGTATTACCCTGAGTACCAAATATAAAAAATATGTAGGATACTTTACAAGAGCCCAATCTTCGTAATATTTTTATCAGACACAAGTTTGAACAATTCCCCAGCAAAGTCTTACAACAACGGTATGACAAAAATTCTCAAATCTTAAGATCAAATGCATGTACTATGGAATTGTACTGTACATGGTATTGCAAAGAAAGAATATACTAGCTTGGCCGTTTTGCAATCAAACTACCTTAACAAATATTATGTTCCATATGGAAGATGACTGGAGTATTGAGAGGCTAGCTAAATATCTTTTTGCCATTAGTAAAGAATAACATCTTATGAAACTTAGTTTAGTTAGGACATGAAGAAGAAGTAATGCTGGAATACTGATTTATGCTCCATGTACTTTTTAGAAATTTAATGTATATTGATTATATGTCTGTATGTAAATTGTAATGGCTTTTTAGCTACACAATAAACTTGATTTGACCTGGAGGGTAGCAGGGTCTAGAGTAGTGGTAGTGAGGGTGGGTACCCCAGACCAATGACATTTAAAGGGACACTGCCAGTTCTGGGGCTGGTAAACTCATGTATGCATGAATAGTTTGTTTACCTTGCTATGTGAGATTTTTGTATTTCTAAAATGCTGACAGTCCTCTGAACATAGCAACGTATTTTATCAATGAAAATGAGTGCTCAAACATACAGAAATATAGAGTAACAAACGGAAGACGTGACTCTGGGCATGCGCATCAGCGGTCGCGCTGAGGCGCATGCCCAGTGTCATGGCTACAGATTTCAACTCTACATCCCAAAATGAAAAGCACAAAGTTCTGGCTTTCTGGATGACCTCCTCAGTCGGTGGGCCAGACAACTCAGACCAAAGTTGAAGCTTCTGGACCGTTCCCCAAAACACCCAGTCAGGTCGCTTTTCCTCTATGATGTCCCACAGCCTTTCTGAGACATAAGAGTATTCAGCACTTGGATACTCAATATGGATTCTATGCCTCACCCATCCCTCCACTTGGGACCACTGAGGCAGATCTCGAACACTGGTCCGCTGGGCAGTATCAGCTTCAACCACACCTGAGTTCTGTATGGTACGTTCACCGGGTCACTACTCAAAAGTCCATCCATCCTGACACGGGTGGCCTTGCACAGCACCAGGAGGCACTGGGTGTTATCCAGCAGCTTTACAGCAGGGCACACATAAGGATGTGGGATGGCTCGGTATACCTTCTAATCAGCAAACTGATAGGTAGGGTTACCACCTGCCCTGATTTTCGCAGGACAGTCCTGATTTGGGCAGCTGTGTCCTGCAAAAAAACATCAAAAATACTAAATGTCCTGATTTTATAGTACAAAAAATATTTTCTAACTTTCCACTAAATGTTGCAGAAAACTACAATACCTTAACTAAAACACCTTATAAAGATAAAAAAAAACAATAGAAGCAACTAAAAAACTACTGCACTTAGCCTTAATTCTGCTTATATAGAGAAAACAAGTCTGTTGCATCAGTTGAGGTTACGCACTGTCCTGCAAAAAATCATGTTTCAGTAAGAAATGTCCCACTTTGGGCTTCTTAAAAGGTAGTAACCCTACTGATAGGCCATAGGAGCTTGTCAAGGGGGCAGCACAGCTGGCATCTCCCACACAACCTCACTCTCTGGTTCCTCCACTTTCTGCTGGCATGCAGTACTTAAATACGAAAACTCTTCACATGGCGCACCTGAAGAGCCACCATTGCCAAGTAGAGGACTTGCGACTGATCCCCTGTGCCCTGGTGGGGGTCACCAGTTAGAAGTCCCCTTCCCCTGCCTCTCCCTCTGCCAGCAGGATAGTCAATGGTGGTGGGTACCGTGGGACTGGGCAGACAGCTGTGCCACACAGCACTCTTACAAGTGTCCTCCTCCACGGCCTCAACTATCACATCAAGAGCCCCATTACTTGTCTCTGCTGGGGGAACAGGTGGCTTCACTTCCTCCACTGAATCAAATGGCTTGGTCTCCTCAAATATATCCATACTGCCCTGGGATACCAGTGATGCTGTGCCCGCTGATGCCAGAGTAGGGTAGGGCCAGTGAGCCCCACTGCCATACCTTTCTTTTAGGAAACAGTCCTCCTGAACCTGGAGATGATGGGCGTACCTCCAGGCTGCTGTCCTTCCAGCCACTGAATTCACAGGATACCAGTTCCCAACGATCGTCATACTCCTATCACCCTCCCCATTGGAGCTGAAAGACCACATAGCCATCAACGTTGGAAGAAGGTGGTACCTCACAGGGTTTGAAACCCCAGCCCAACTTGCCCTACATACAGCCCGCTGGCTCCCGCTACTCTGGAAATCCTTCCTCTTTTAAACCTGGGCATGGAGCAATGTCCCCCTGAGTGCGAAACATGGAGATGCCCGTTAAAGGGAACCTAACCAACAGGGGCGAATACAGCATAGTGAGCCAGCCCCAAGAGGGGTGGCTTACATAGGATTTTTGGCTTCAATACCGAAATCCTAAATCCTGAAAATAAGTCAGAATCTGATGAATCTGATTATGATTCCACAACTCCAAGCAATCCTAGTTCCCAGTTGGGGGTAATCTTCTTCTACTGTACTTGGAAATTTAGTTAGCTTTGAGTTAGATTTCCGTGTGATCTCTGTCTTTTCAAATGTGTTTATTTTTATATAAAGGAGGCGGTATAGTGCAGTGGTTTAGGGCTCTGAGCTGCAAACTGAGAGACCTGGGTTTGAATCCCACAGCCCCCACTTGCATATTATATGACCCTGAGCAAGTCACTTAACTTCCTTGTGCTCTCAGGTCACACCTGGAAACAAGCTTCAGCTTAGTGTGCTTTTCCTGGTTAAACAATTTCCCCTTCCTTTCCATTTTATATTTATAGTATCCTGTATTCCCCATAGCCACTGATGTGTGTAACCTGTAACATAAATACCGTGGAGTATTAAATGTTATTTTTTATACTTCATGCTTTCTGTGACTGAGTCTTTTAAGTTATAGTTAACCTGGTTAAATTGTCAAGTTTGTTATTGATTCCTGAAGAGACAGGATACACAGCTACCATATCTAAATCAAAAATGGTCTCAGCTGTGACAAAAGGGGTGGGTTGTATGCTCTTTCAGAAAGAGTATTGTACTGTGTGACCAGAGGCTCTAGCGGGATTTGAACCTAAAGATAACCCGAGTGAAAGTCCAGCTGAGTGGTGGCAGCATACCAAAGTGACCTTTCAGGAATCTGAAGTTTGTGGAAACTGGTAGCAGTACAGACTGAGTTCTGGGAAAGAACCAGTCTATGACATACTGGCTGGCAGCGGCTGGGATCTGAAACAGATGGCCAATAATAACGTTATCTGATCAGTCACAGGCTATACAAAAGGGGATACTGTATAAACTACCATTTTTATTTTGTTATAAGAGTAGATAGCTAGAAGACACTATGCCTGGGTGATATGAGAAATTCACACTGCCAAACCTTCAGGAGCTGAGCAAAAGAAAAGGGCTCCTATTTGAGCAAGGCAAGCCACAGGCAGAACTTGTAGACATCCTTGAGAAGTGACCTGGAAAGCAGCACAACATTGGTCCCTGCTAGCCAAAGTCCTGAGACAGTGGCTACTGAGCATGCAAGTAAGCCAGAGCCTAGAAATGGGGCAGCTGTGCAGATGGAGAGATGCAGCTGGAGCTCACCTTGGTTAATAATATCTTTATTTATTATGCACCTTTCAAATGTCAAGGCGTATTACAAAACTTAAAACAACAGATAAAACAGCAATATTAAATACACAGTAACATCCAAGAATTAACCTAAAGGTGGGCCAGCAATGCGAGAACGCAGTAAGGAGGGCTGGGGGGATACTGGCATGCATAGGGAGAGGCATCACCAGTAGAAAACAGGAAGTTGTTGGCCCCCTGTACAGACAGTTGGTAAGACCACATCTGGAGTACTGTGTACAGTTCTGAAGACCCCATCTCCACAAAGACATAGACAGGATGGAGGCTGTCCAGAGGAGGGCAACCAAAATGGTGCAGGGTCTGCACCAGAAGACATATGAAAAAAGACTAAAGGAGCTTAAGATGTATAGCCTCGAGGAAAGGAGGGAGAGGGGGGACATGATAGAAACTTTCAAATACCTCAAGAGAATCAACAAAGTCCAAGAGGGTAGCATCTTTCAGAAAAAGAGATGTGCAAGAACAAGGGGCACATTGAAGAAGATAGGGGGGGGGATGGGCTCAGAGGTAATGTGAGGAAGTATTTCTTCACAGAGAGGGTTGTGGATGCCTGGAACAGCCTTCCTGAGGAGGTTGTAGAGCCAAAAACAGTGGGGGAATTCAGGAATGTATGGGACAGACATAAGGCAATTCTAGTGGGGGGGTAGGAGGAAGTAGGCTGTTGGTTAACTAGGATCTGCATCTAGGATCTGCATCTGATCTAGGATCCGTTAGGTAGGGAAATGGGCAGACTAGGTGGGCCAAGAGGTCCTTATCTGCCGTTAAATTCTATGTTTCTATGTTTTCTAATCTCACAGTATACCCTGCTCCATAAGTAGGTCTTCAGTGACTGTTTAACCCCCCCCCCCTCCACGGTCATGCACTCCCGAAGCCAACAGGGTAGAAAACTCCAAACACGTACATAAATACATGGGCCCCTGAAGATTTTAAAACTACCCTTGGAATCTCTAGCAACCCCTCATCTGCCGAACGGAGCAATCGCTTGGGGCAGCAAGGAGACAGGAGCTCTTATAAGTCAGTAATCCGACTTTGAAGGTGATCCACCACTGAAGTGGCAGCCAGTGCAGTTCGCGCAACACTGGTGTAATCCGGGAAGTCCGAGAAGTCCCCGTCAACAACCGGGCTGCAGCGTTAGGGTGAAAGGAGAGCTGAATGACAAAAAGCAGAGGCTGAGCAACAAAAGACAGAGGCCAAGAAGCAAAAAGCAGATGTGGAGATACAGAGGACAAAACTTGAAGCTGAGGAGTGAGAGAAAGGGAGAGCAGGGCAACAGAATGGGAGAGAGCGAGAAGCGAGAAAGGCAGTGCCAACACAAGAGGGAGATGATTTTGCGCAAGAGGTCACCACCGCAAACCTTAAGTACTGGCATCACAGGTTCAACCCAAGACGCCAAAATTAATTCCAAAATGTTTCCCAAGTATCTGTAGGTGGATGTTCTTGATTTCTTTTTAAAATCTTTTGAGACAATTTGTGGGCAATTTGAATTGGACAGGGCTTCCTGGGCAACTCACCATCCTTATGGGCAAGGCGTTAGAAGCCTTCACCAGGATGGACAATGAGGACTATATGGACTATAACAAAGAGAAAAATGCCTTGTTAAAACATTTTGAATTGATTCCAAAGACCTACAGACCGATAATTAGAAGGTTGAGGAAGACACCGGGAGACAGCTATTCTAAAATGTGTTCATTACTATGCAATCTATTAGTGCGATAGTTAAAGGGTGCAAATGTTAGATAAAATATTTTTTCCACATGTACCAGTTTCTCAGGATTATACCAGAGGAGTTGAGGATATGGTTACTGGATCAGACTCCTAGCTCTACGAAGGAGGCAGCCAAGAAGGCTGATTAGTTCATATCCAGCCAACCAGACACTCAGCGCAAAAATACGGGGGGAGGGACATCAGGTGGTTTTAACGGAACTGCAGGGGTGGGGGCAACCTAAGGGAAGTCAGCCTGTGCGCATACAAAAATGGAAGCTGAATGATTTCAAAAGTAAGGAACTAGGGAAACGTAGGTGCTGTATCTACCATAAACTGGGACACCTGTCTATGACTGTCAAAAAAATATAGCAAAATGAGAGAATGCAATTGGAAGCAACAGCTCTGGAAGCTTCCAGCAGCTAGCACTGTGTACCCAGAGTGAAGTTCCCACTAACTCCACTGCATACATACACCCTGTGTTAGTTAATGGGATAGTAACCCAGGGATTGAGGGACACTGGGGCCTCCCTGTCAATGGTAAAACACAAATTGACAAGGAACAGATCCTGCCGGGGCAGTTTTCCCGAATTAGTGGAGTGATGGGTCTTGTGGTCTCAGTGTCAATAGCCCAATCTTTCTAAACTGGGATGATAGGCAGGGCACACGGGAGGTGGGTGCTGTACTGGACCTGTCCACTGATCTAATTATGGGCAGAGCCCTGAGTTTTCTGTGATTCCGTGGCTGTGGAAAACCGTGGAATTTGCCATCACCCGCGGAATTCGTGGTGGCCCACGGAATTCACAGCTGCCTGCGGAACAAACGTCATTTGCCGACGGGGGTGCTGAATCCTCCGTCGGCTTCACTGCTCGCTCCCTCCAACAAAATGTCGTATGCCACACTGGGAGCCCACCCGAGCATGGCAAGAGTGTAATTTGCCAACGGGGTGCCCAATCCCCGTTGGCTTCCTGCCCCCAAATGTCTGTTTGCCATGCTGGAGCCCACCCCAGCGTGGCAAAAGTGTAATTTCCACAACGGGGTGCCCAATCCCCTGCTGGCTTCCACTGCCCCCCTGGGGCCAAATTGTATGCCAACTGTGCCCACCCCAGCATGGTAAAAAGTGTAATTGCTGACAGGGCCCAATCCCCCATCGGCTTCACTGCCCCCCAAATGTCTGTATGCCATGCTGGGAGCCCACCCCAGCGTGGCAAAAGTGGAATTTGCAGATCTGGGTGCCCAATCCCCTGTCTGCTTCACTGGCCCCACCCAAGCTACCTGGTGCACTGGGAGCACACCCCAGCATGGCAAAAGTCCCCTGTTGTCTGAAAAAATGAAAAAGGCCTGAAAAAAAAAAACCTTCCCTCGTTGATTCTTTTGCCCTCCTCCCCAGCCCGGACCCACCCTCTGCATACCCACCTCCCCACACCCTCACCTCACCTCAACCCATACTTACCTCTGGAGCCCAGCGCGACGATCTTCAGTGGACCGAGAACACGTCTACACTCTTCAAAGCCGACCGCGAACTGAAGAAATGCCAGTAAGCTGTATAATGGCATAAATGGATTTTTTTCAACTTTAGTGCATATCTCAGCCATTTCTGGGAATTTTTTCACCAAATTTTCAACATGGGGTTTTGGGGACCCACCTCATGAACTGTGACACTGTCATTTTGTTATTCGGTCCTGAAAGGTGATTTTGCGGTCACTGCGTGGAACCACCTTCGGGACGATTCCTTAATCACAGTATCTGGGCGTCAAAAATGAACTAATTATGAAATTTAATGAAAAATGTTCCCCAAAATGACTTTTACGAGTGTGCCTTGTGCAGTTCCTACGCACACTCGTAACTTCGAGTATTTTTAATATTTTCACTACAGATTTTCGGCATTGCCATTTTACCACACCTCCTTATGAACAGTACAACTGTCATTTTTCACATCTCACCCGAAATGTGTTTTCACACACGTAGCACACAATGGTGCGGTCGGTGTGCGAAATTAATGTTAGGGACAAATTAAGAAAATCACAGTGACACTGTTCATGAGCAGAGGTCTTAAACTGGCTATGTTGAAAATTTGGTGAAGAAATTCCCCAAAATTACTGTTTTACGAGCGTGCGTTGCGCAGTTCCTATGCACGTTCATAACTTCGTGCATTTTTAATATTTTCACTCCAGATTTTCAGCACTGCCATTTTACCACACCTCCTTATGAACAGTACAACTGTCATTTTTCACATTTCACCCAAAATGCGTTTTCGCACATGTAGCGCACAATGGCGCGGTCGGTGTGCGAAATCAATGATTGGGACAGATTAAGAAAATCACAGTGACACTGTTCATGAGCAGAGTCTTAAACTGGCTATGCTTAAAATTTTGGTGACAAAAGCCCATAAAATGACTGTGTTACGAGCATGCATTGTGTCAGATATGGCAAAAAAAAAAAAAAAAGGGAAATATTAAGGGTAAAAATGTGCCTCAGAATTGCCTCAGAAATTGGTGTCGAGCACCGCAGAAGTTCTGCGGCAAATGAGAACCCTGCCGCAGAACTTTGCTCCGATGTGCCGCAGAAAAATCAGGGCCCTGATTATGGATAATGACTTTGACAGTGGAGCCAACACTGTGTGTGTCACTACTCGAAGTAAGGCCAGGGAATGGCTCCTGAGGACACAGAGGGGGCAGTGCAGCTGGGAACAACCCCTCCCTCAGCAGCAGGGGAAGTTGTAGCTAAAGAATGTGCTAGCAGCAGCACTTCCGAGCCACAGTTACAGACTGGGGAGAGCCCAGCTGTGGGTGGCTCTCCTACAGAACAGTGTGTTTTAGAGAAGGTAAGGCCTGCAGAGCTGAGAAGAGCTCAGCCAACTGACCCATCCCTACAGAAATTAAGGAAATTGGTCTCCAAGGTGGAAGGTGACTGTCAGGGTTCAGAGAAAAAAGGGAGGTATACTGGGAGAATGGGCTCTTATATTGCACCAGTTCCACAGAGGATGGACTACAAGGGGGGGGGCCCTTAAAGTAAACCTGATGGCACAATGATCCAACCAAATGACTACATAAATTTCAAGATTACCAGTCTCAAGCCCCAGAGAGAATACCAAGTCTAAGGCATGGCCATATTGGTGGGTCACAGAAGTAACAGCTTGTGCAAGGTCCAAAGACTGCATACCCCGGTGGAAAACTTGACCAATCTATGAGAGTTTGTCATCAACCCAAGCATTGAAGCCAGCCAGAATAAGTCATCTGGGCAAATCAAACACCATATCAGCAACAAAGTCTGCCATTTCCTGCAGAAGTTCCACCTCGTGCCCCAGAGGCCGGTACACAAGGAGAATTCTGCAACTTGCACTCGTATCTCCATGCACAGCTATGCATTCAAACAATGAGGTATCCCCCACAAGGTGCACCACCACATTTAACTCAGATCTAAAGCAGATAGCCACCCCACCTACGATCCTTCCTACGGCAGTGCCCTACGGAGTAACTGGTCAGAACAGATGACTCCAGGACTGAGCCAGTCATCATCCAGTCAGGTCTCCATAATGCAAGACAGATCGACAGAAGAAATGAAAGGCATCATAACAGCAGACTTATTCCTCATCAATCTAGCACTACACAGCACCACCCAAAGAGGATGAATGGAGGCAGCTGACCCCTCAATCACTTGCCCACTCAGTCTCGTGGGATCCCTGGGTATGGGGATTAAACATGTCTGGTCTCTTTCAAGCCACAATTTCACCCAGGGCATCTTCTGGTCCTCACAATCCTAACATTACTCTCCATGTAAGCCCTCCTCAAGTCCTCTGCTCCATATCTAATCCTCCTCCCGATCCCCACCTCCCTGCAATGTCAGTATGCCACACTGCGGGGGGGCACAACTACGCAGTGCATGTGTGTGTTTTAGTTCCACTGTCATACATGCCTCTATAAGGTATTTCTGCTAAGGTGGGAGGTCTAGTGAAAACTGCAAATTACATCTTCTGTGGCCCAGTTACAGGGCACTCGGCTAGGAGTGGCTTTTGTGTAAGAAGTCCTTTGTACTCAGAGTGCTAAAAGTTTGGGTGGGGGCACTGCCACAGTTCCTGCCCTGTAAAGACCCTCTGTTTTGGGTAAACTTCAAAGGGCTGGACCCCTTTTCATCCAAAAAGGCTTTGTTTTGTCCATAAACACGTGACTGGTCTAGTAAGATGGAGCCCTGCTATGTAGTCAACCAGGATAAAAAAAGAGACCAAGCTTCAATCCACAAATCCAATTTGGACCAGTCTGGGAAGAAGGTGGTCCTCAGCGATCAAAGGAAGAGACAGAGTGCGAGGCCTGTCCAGTGATGTGGGGATGGTGGGACAGCCAGCCAGCCAAAGGTATTTCTGCTTTGGGACACTGAACTGGTAATATCATGGGGTTAGGTCTGCCATAACTCGCCAATTCCCAGTTGGGGTAATCTTCTTCTGTTCTACTTAGAAAATTAGTTAGCTTTGCGTTAGCTTTTTCTATGTGACTCTATTGTTTAAAATGTGTTAATTTTGTCTCGGTAGTAAACTGTATTCCCCCATAGCCATTAGTGTGTTTAATCCCATAACATATGTAAATATTGTGGCGTATCAAATGTTATTTTAATATACTTTATGCTTTTTGTGACTGTGTCTTTTAAGGTGCAGATAACCTGGGGTAAACTGTCAAGTCTATGATCCATTTCTGAAAAGACGGACTACAAAACTACCATATCTAAAGCAAAAGTGTTCTAAGCTGTGGCAAAAGGAGTAAGTCATTCGTCTTTTGGAAAAAGAGCACCGTACTGTGTGATCAGCAGCTCTAGTGGGATTCAGGCTTAAAGATGCCCTGAGTGAGAGCCTCACAGAGTGAAGGCAGCATACCAAGGTGATCATTCAGGCATCTGAAGGGTTATGAAAATTGGTAGCAGTGTAGATCGAGTTCTGGGAGGGTTTCCCCTACCTTCTTACTGGTTACACTTCTTCATGACCTCAGCACTTCCCTCCTTCCCCCACGGAGGTAGGCTTACATCCCTTAAAAGGTCCCTCATCAGACACAGTACTGTTCTTTTGCCCTTTGTGCCTTACTGCTGTTTTATTTGCACTTATATAGGTATCCCATTTTGCACTCTGACAGCACTTTACTTTTGCACCATTTGTACCTGTTTTTGTACCATAGAAATGCTATTGTGTATTGTACTTTGGGTTTCTCCTGTTCCCTTTCTCCAAGGTCGCACCTGGAATTGAGTCTTGGCTCACTGTGCCCTTCCCAGTTACCAATTTTCAAATAGATAAATTAATTAATTCTGTAGGCTCTATGAATGGTAGTGCCTGAGAAAGACTTTTTGATATAATTGAAATACTGGCCCCAGTGGCCGGCAGAAACCTTACAGAACCTGGCTGGTTGTCAGATTGAGACTCACATGGAGCCCTCCCTTAAAGACAGCTCTAAGGTGTTCAACATCACCTATTAGCATGCCTTTTGTATTGACATTAAATGGAAACATACAAATGTAGACAATGATGGCAGAAGACCACTAATCCATTCAGTCTGCCCATAAAACCGTAATAAACCCAGGACCTACTGTCCACACAGGGTTCTAACCCACACTATTTATCCCTATGCTTCCAGCCCTCCCACTAATACGCTGAGCAACCACTGATCCCGTCACTCTGTCCCAACTGTGTTTGAAACAATTGATAGTTTTGACACTTACCACATCACCTGGCAGATTGTTCCATGGCTCCACCACCCTTTCTGTAAAATAAAACTTTCTCATTTCCCTCCTGAACCTCCACCCTTCCCCCGTTTCAGGATTGATCCTTGTGGCACCCCACCAGTGACCTCCCTTTCTTCTAATTTGACTCCATTAACCACAACCCTCTGCTGTCTCCCTTCTAAATAGTTTTTCACTCATCTGTGTACATTCACTGCACCCAGACACTCTAGCTTCTTAAGCAACCTTCTGTGAGGCACCAAGTTGAACGCCTTTCTGAAATCAAAGTAAAGTAAATCCATAGTGTTGTCCTTATCCACTACCCTCACTACCCAGTCAAAGAATACAATCAGGTTGGTCTGATAAAACCTCTCTTCCACGAAACACAGAATTTGACGGCAGATAAGGACCGCTTGGCCCACCTAGTCTGCCCATTTCCCTACCTAACGGACAAGCTGCAGATCCTAGTTAACCAACAGCCTACTTCCTCCTACCCCCCAGTAGAATTGCCTTGTCCGTCCCATGCATTCTTGAATTCCTCCACTGATTTTGACTCTACGACCTCCTCAGGAAGGCTGTTCTATGTACCCACAACCCTCTCTGTGAAGAAATACTACCTCACATTACCTCTGAGACATCCCCCCCATCTTCAAATTGTGCCCCCTTGTTTTTGCACATCTCTTTTTCTGAAAGATGCTACCCTCTTGGACTTTGTTGATTCCCTTGAAGTATCTGAAAGTTTCTATAATGTCCCCCCTCTCCTCGAGGCTATACATCTTTAGTTCCTTTAGTCTTTCTTCATATGTCTTCTGATGCAGACCCTGCACCATTTTGGTTGCCCTCCTCTGGACAGCCTCCACCCTGTCTATGTCCTTGCAGAGATGGGGTCTCCAGAACTGTACACAGTATTCCAGATGTGGTCTTATCAACTGTCTGTACAGAGGGCCAACAACTTCCTGTCTTCTACTGGTGATGCCTCTCCCTATGCATCCCAGTATCCCCCCAGCCCTCCTTACTGCCTTCTCACATTGCTGGCCCACCTTTAGGTCATCTGATATGACTATCCCCAGGTCCCTTTCCATTTTTGTTGTTGTCAGTATCTCACCCCCCACTGTGTAGTCTTCCCCTGGGTTTTTGTTTTCCAGGTGCATTACTTTGTACTTCTTTGCATTGAATCTAAGCTGTCATACATCTGACCATCCCTCCAACCCTGCCAAGTCCCTTTTCATCCTTTCCACCCCACCTTGTGTCTCAACCCTGTTGCAGATCTTTGTGTCATCTGCAAAGAGACATACTTTCCCTTCCAGTCCCTCTGCAATGTCACTTATAAAGACATTAAAAAGGACCTGCCCCAGTACTGAACCCTGCGGTACCCCACTAGTAACCCTCCTTTCTTCACTATGGACTCCATTTACTATTACCCGCTATGTCCTGTTGTCCAACCAGTGTTTTACCCAGGCTACCACCCTGGAACCCACTCCCAGGCTGGCTAATTTGTTTATTAACCTTTTGTGCGGGACTGTGTCAAATGCCTTGCAAAAGTCTAGGTAGGTCATGTCCGCAGCCCCTCCCTGGTCTACTGCTTTGGTCACCCAGTCAAAGAAATCAATCTGATTTGTCTGACATGACATTCCTGCTGTGAATCCATGCTGTCTTGGGTCCTGTGCCCCACTGGCCTCTAGGTACTCAACAGTTCTTTCCTTCAGAAGTGATTCCATCATTTTCCCTACCACTGAGGTCAAACTGACAGGTCTGTAGATTCCTGCCTCTGTCTTGCTCCCACTTTTGTGAAGGAGAATCACATCTGCCCTCCTCCAGTCCTCAGGTACCAAACCATCCTCCCATGATTTATTAAAAAGGGTAGTCAGTGGTGTTACCAGTTCTTCCCTTACTTCTTTCAGAATTCTGGGGTGAATCCCATCAGGCCCCACTGCTTTATCCACCTTCAGTTTTAAGAGTTCTTTCAGAACCCTTTCTTCTGTGAAAGAACTAATATCAACCCCCTATCCAGAGTGCTTCTATTGACCTGATTAGGTATTTCCCCCTGCTTTTCCATTGTGAATACTAGGCAGAAGTATTCATTCAGTATCCCTGCTTTTCCACTGTCACTCTCTGCCCAACAACCTTCCTCTTTGTTCAGCCTCAGTATCCCTGCCTTAGTCTTTCTTTGCTCCCTAATGTACTGTACCTATAAAAGGTTTAATCCCCCTACTTAACCGAGTTGTCTATCTTTTCCTCAGCTTGGGCCTTTCCTATTCTGACTGCCTTACCAGCTTCCTTCTGCTTTAACTGGTACAGTTCTCTGTCCTGCTCCTTCTGTGTTTCCTTATACTTCCTGAATGCTATCTTTTTCTCCCTTACCTTCTCTGCCACTTCTTTTGAGAACCTTAGTGGTTTTTTCTTACATTTTGATTTGTTTATTTGCTTCACACAAAGGCTTGTTGCCTCTATGATGGCGGTTTTGATGTTTCCCCATTGTTGCTCCACCCCACCTTCTTGCCTGTTTGCTAGTGCTTTTCTGAGGCACTCTCCCATTTGGAAAAAATCAGCCCTCCTGAAGTCCAGTACCTTCACTTTTGTGTGGCTTGACTCTACAGCTAAGTTTATCGTGAACCACACAGTTTGGTGGTCACTTGTTCCCAGATGGCTATCCACTTCAAGATCAGAGATCCTCTCTCCGTCCCCATTTGAGAGTACCAGGTCTAAGATTGCTCTCTCCTGAGTGGGTTCCAAAACTAGCTTTCTGAGGCATGCCCCTTGCAGGGCATCGAGAATGGCTCTGCTCTTGGATGTGGCTGCAGCAAAGGTGCTCCAGTCAACATCTGGCATATTCAGGTCCCCCATCAACAATATCTCCCCTTTCTCTGCCATCCCAAGGATGCCTTCTATCATTTCCTTGTCCACTTCCTCCCCCCTGAGATGGGGATCTGTATACAACCCCTGTGCGGACTGTGGAGCCATTCCCAGTCTCCAGGGTGACCCACAGTATCTCCTCTCCTCCCTGTTTACCCTTTAGTTCTGTTGCTTTGATCCCTTCCCTTACATATAGAGCTACTCCTCCTCCTCCTCTTCTTCTCTCACTGTCCCTCCTGTAGATTGTGTACCCTGGTATGTTGACATCCCAGTCATGACTCTTTGTGTACTATGCTTCTGTGACTGCCACAATATCCAGGCATCCCTCTTCCATCAAGGCCACCAATTCAGGGAGCTTTTTACCTAGACTATGGGCATTGGTACTCATTACCCTCCATTTTTTTATGGCTTTATTTCTTTTTGCCCCATCCCTGTCCCTACTGCGTTTGTCTTTTTCTCCATTTATCCCTGCCCTTCTCCCTTTTTGGCCCCATGCCTGTCCCCACTGCCTTTGTCTTTTTCTCCATTTACCCCTGCCCTTCTCCCATGCTGTTTATTATCCTGGAGTCCACTGCTCTCCAGTTACTCCACAAGATCCTCTTTGACTAGTGTCTCTATCAGCATACCCACAACAGTGGTAAGGCTGACAGGTCTGTAGTTACCTGGTTGCTCCTTGTCCCCCCCTTTATAAAGTGAGACTATGTCTACTACCCTTCAGTGATTTGGAACTGCCCCTGTCTCAATTGAGCTATTGAACAGCCTTGCCAGGGGTTCAGTTAGTTCCACTGCTTATTCCTTGAACACCCTCGGATGCATCTCATCTGACCCCAAGGCCTTATCTATCTTTAGAGCTGCTGGCCCTTTCCAACCCCTTTCACTGGTAAATACTTGATGCCTCATCTCAGGGATTCCCCTTGTAGCTGCCTTAATTCCACTCTGTGCCAAATGCCTTCTGTCTTCCATTGTGAATACATAGCAGATGTGGTCAATAAGAATGTCTGCTTTCTGCCCATCCTCCTCAATTACCTTACCTCCATCTGTTAGCCTAACAATTCTCCTCCCTTCTTTCTTTTCTCCGTTATATATCTAAGGAATTGTTTTCCCCCTCCCTTGATCCCTCTGTAATAAGCAGCTCTGTGTCTGCCTCTGCTTCTCTGACCACCATCTTGGATTCTCTTGTTCTTATTTGGTACTCATCTTATTCTTCCTTCCACTGTTTTCCTTGCACCTGGTGAAGACTTTCTATTTGGCTCTCACTGCTTCTCTGACCTTTCCAGAGAACCATATTGATCTCTTGTGCCTGGTTTGTTTGACTACCATTCTCACGCAAGACTTTGTTTCCTCAAGGGTCAGGTCAAATCGTACAGAGTAATGGTCGCTGGACCCTAGTGGATCCCCGATCCTCACTCCTCCTACCACTTTTAAGCTGGTGAGCACCACATTGAGAATGGCAGCCTGCCTAGTGGGGCTTCTTGACCAGCTGCGTCAGCAGGCAGTCCTGTAATGTATCCAGCAGGGTCTGATTTCTGAAGCTCTTGGCTGCTGGAATGACCCAATCAATATCTGTCAGGTTTAGATCTCCCACCACCTCCACCTTTTCCACCCCTTTCTAGTTCTGCCCCTAACACCTTTATCACTCTCTTCCCCCTGTCCTGGAGGTCTATATGTAACCCCCCTACAAATGGGGGTTCCCAAAAGTCTTCCTTGAGCTTGCCTAAATGCTCACTGCCAGGCTGGTGTCCTACGTTATTAGCAGTTTAAATGTGATTACCAGAGCCTGTGTAGCCTATGTGTACTGTCTCTTTAAGAGCTGCCTAACTGTAGCATAAGTAATCTGAGAGGGAGCTCTGTTGAAAGATGTAACTATTTACTGGAAATCATTTAGAGTGATAATGATAATGTAGTTTGTCTAACCTGCTTTCTTTGTAGCAAGGACTGTTTTGTTTGTCTCCACTATCTTGGTCCTGACTGCTAGTTGGACCAATCTGTACTGGTGGGACCTAAAATGTAGCCGGAATACAGGAGCTGGTTGAATTCAAAATCTGCAGGAACTTTAGTTTGGAGCTTTTTTGTGCCTTTTTTGCAACTGAAGGGGGAATTCTTGCTTTGACTGACAGCCAAATGAGCCAACCACATCTTTTGGATCTTCCGGCTGAGTGGATTCGCATGGGAAGACTGTGAAAGGGCTAGAGTTTGGCTTACATGTCTGTCTGCAGCTCCTGAGAGGGAGAGAAGAGAATTATGTTGGACTAAAATCCAAGTTTTGTGTGACTAAAGTAAGCTAATGAAGTGGGCCAGGCTCAACCTGAAGAAGACCGAAGATTTTGCTGAATGCGATCGGCCTGTCAGGAGTTCCAGCTACCCCTAAGCTACTGAACAGTCCTACCATCTACCTACCTTTAAGCTAATTAACCTGATTTTGCCCCTCCCTTGTTCAAGTCCCCTAAATAAATCAGATCTAACTTTTTCTGCATGTAATCTGACTGTGGTTCCAGTTTATGCTCAAAGTACTGTACTGTTGCTATTTGCTGTGCATAACCTTGTTTTACAGGGGGTTCCCAGGGTCGAGCCAGAGGAACCAGTCCTAGTGGTAAGTGCAAACAGTGTGGGTACTTGTGTGGTGTACCAGGGGTATTGTGAAAGTGATTACTGTACAGTGTTCAGGCCACTAGAGGGGAATGAGGGAGGTTACAGTGTCCTGGAGAGCTGTTCCCTGGGTAGCTTGATCACTACCAACCCTGACCTCTGGGTGGAGGCTCACGTTTCAGAACTCTGGCTCCTTAACCTGCTACTAGCCAAGCAAACAGGGATAGTAGCCCTTGGGATAGCGCCACCTAGGGGTTACATCTTGGAGGCTCACCACTGGGATTAGTGTCCCCTAGTGGCCAAATTTGTGAATTGCTGTTAAAAATAAATGGCTACCCCAATAGAAGTGGCTGTACACCAGTTGGTGCGGTGGTGTACCGGCCAGGAGATCGACCCCCAAAATGCTATACTTATCCTGGATATTTGCCAGGCTATCAATAAGAACACTGTACAGGGAGTACTTTCCAAGGCTGAATGTTTACAAAACCCTGTGGTGGTGGGTCGACAGGCTAATCTGTTCGCCCAAAGTTTCATGGCGTTAGTAGAGTGTAAGGACCCAGTAGACAGTTCCAAAGTGCCACGGACTATCACCCCAAAGGAGCTCTCACTGCCTGGAGAATGATAACTAAAGACAGTAAAGACCCCAGGGGAGAATGAGGCCCCCCCCCCGAGACTTTGGAGGAGAAATTTGCTAAGTTGTTGCTGGAGGAAGGGAAAACTGGAGGAATTAAAGAAACTATTCCTGCCACCCGGGGGTGTTCCTCCCCCAACACCCCCTCCCGCTCCAGCACCCGTTATTGCCCCACCTTCTGTGCTTGTGCCAATGCTGGCTCCTGTGTCCGTACCTGCCATTAGTCACGACTCTTACTGAAGGTTGAGAATCTTCTCCGGCACCCTCCCCACCTCCCAAGGGGGAGGATGATTGGGAGACCTGGATAGATTGTGTTGCCCTTTTGGTACCTGAATGGCAGTGTGCGGAGGCTGAGAAATGGAAAAGGATCATAGAAAGTTTGAGGGGTCCTGCCTAGAGGCAATTAAATTTCTGAGGTCCACAAACCCTGATGCATCTGCACAGAGGTACCTATCTGCACTCGGAGGCAATTTTGGGAGCACCGAGTCAGGGGAGAACTTGATGTGGAAATTTCAAGGTACAAAACAATGGCCAGGGGAAAGTTTGTCTGCATATGTTACTCGTCTTGAAAGAGTACTGCAGAAGGCTTACCAAAAAGGTGGGGTAGCCGCCAGTGACTTAAACCATGTGAGGTTGGGGCACATATTGCAACATGCAAAGCATTCTAAATTGCAGCTCCTTCAATTAAGGCTCCCAGATAGAAGGAGTAACCCACCGGACTACTGTGACTTGATAAAAGAACTCCGGGAGGTTTAAGATGAAGAGGGAGATAGTAATTCTAGGGTGAGCGCAGCCCAAGTGATCACGGCATCGGAAGGCCCTTCGGAAGTGGGGACCAATGAGGGTGTGCCGCCATGGGATGAACCGCTGAGGGAGTTCAGGGAAACAAAAAACAGTCGCTTTATGAAGGCCGCTCCGTTGGATAAGGCACCGACCCTTATCCAACTGCATCTGCTATGGGGGTGGAGGTATCCACCCAGGCATCTCCTGCCGACAGCAGCTCAAAACTCAATGTCTTGACTATGGAAGTAAGAGAATTGACAAGATGTCTCCAAATGCTCATCACACAGCAGACAGAGATGGCACCAAGGTTTTCAGTTGCTAGTACCACTGCCCCAGCTCCCAGTGTGATGCCTCAGCAACCCCAAATCCCAGAAAACATATTTTGCCATAATTGTGGGAAGGATGGGCACATGAAGAGAGAATGCCAGTCCACAAAAGACCTAGATAAAGTTGTATACAGGCTTCAAGGAGAGTTTCGGAGAATGAATCAGCGGTCGAGGGGTGCCCAAAATGACCGCAGTGCGGGTTTAAGAAGTAGTAACTCAAATCCCTATGTGGCTAAATCATCTGTCCAGGTCGCTACTGCTGTCCCTCCAGACTGGTCCAAAATAGTGGGAGCTTCAATGGAGACTACCGTGGTTGTGAATGGTATTCCTATTCAGGCTGTGCTGGACAGTGGGTCGCAAGTGACCACTGTATTTAAGGACTGGTATGACAAACACTGTGCCCTTACAATCCCTGGAAGGCCTACATGTGTGGGGGCTGAGCGACAAGTCTTATCCCTACCTGGGATATGTCCACCTCTGGTTGTCATTTCCTGAAGCTGTAACTGGAGTAGAGGAGCAAGTTGAGACACTGGCCTTAGTGTGTCCACCTACTGGACTGAATGATGGGGTTCCCCTGTTAATTGGGACCAACGGCCATATGTTTGGGAGACTGGCACAACTCTGTTGTGAGAAACAAGTTCGACGGACTGGGAGGGCCCTAAGAATTCCTGCTCTGATCAATAGGGCCTATGATTTGCAGCACAACCCCAAGGGAGTGGACCAGGATGAACTGGTAGGGGTCGTGTGGAAGAAGGATCCCAATTCAATGGTACTGGCCTCAAACACCCAGAGTACTGTTCAAGGGAAGGTCCACCTCCACAAAGATGTCAAGAACAAAATACTGATGTTGGACGCGCCAGGCGATGGAAAATTGCCAGAAGGATTATTGGTTAAGCCCAGCATCTTGCCAGCTCGTGCTCATGCCTATGCACAACGAGTGATGGTCCAGATTCATGATGTGTCAGACTGGGAGATCCGGGTGAACAGAGGATGCACCCTAGCTACGGTACACTGCGCAGACACTGTAGTGTTGCCCAGCAACAAGCACCCTGGCAAGACAGATAGAGTGACTCCCGACTTGTTTGATTTTGTTGACTCCCCATTGTCAGCTGAATGGAAGACTAGAATTAGCCAGAAACTTGCCCAGAGAGATCAAGTGTTTTCGTTGAAGGAATGGGACGTGGGATGTGTCCAGGGTGCGGAGCATCACATACGCCTGCACGATGAACGGCCATTTCGAGAGAGGTCTCGACACCTAGCCCCTGCAGACACAGACAATGTGAGAAGACACTTGCAGGAAATGCTCGCGGCTGGTGTGATACAAGAATCCAGGCGCCCATATGCTTCTCCCATTGTGGTTGTGCGTAAGAAGAACAGATCTGTGAGAATGTGTGTTGATTATCGAACTCTGAATCGTCGGACCATCCATGATCAATACACCATGCCCCATATACAAGATGCTCTGGATTGTTTGAACGGGAGCAAATGATTCTCAGTGTTGGATCTTCGCAGTGGATATTACCAATTCCGATGGCTCCGGAGGACCATGAGAAGACAGCCTTCATCTGTCCTTTGGGGTTCTACGAATTCCTGAGAATGCCACAGGGGATATCGGGTGCCCCAGCCACCTTCCAGCGACTGATGGAACGAGCAGTGGGAGACATAAATGTGTTAGAATGCCTGGTGTACTTGGACGATGTCATTGTGTTCGGGAGCTCCCTAGAGGAACATGAGAGTTGACTGTTCAAAGTACTAGACTGACTGAAAGATTTCAGCCTCAAGCTGTCCATCGACAAATGCCAGTTTTTTCCAAACCTCTGTGAAGTATGTGGGGCACATAGTGTCTACAGAGGGGATAGAGACTGATCCTAGTAAAGTTGAAGCCTTGACTACTTGGCCCCAGCCCCACAATTTGAAAGAACTACAACGTTTCCTGGGATTCTGTGGCTACTACTGCTGGTTCATAAAGGACTATTCCAAAGTGATTCGGCCACTCTTGAATCTTACCGAGGGTTACACTCCTACCAATCGGAAATACAAAAAAGGGTCCGTCAAAGAAACAGACAAAGCATATTTCTGCCCAGGTGAACTTTTCGGGTCCCACTGGATGCCTGACTGTGAAGCAGCTTTCCACAAAGTCATATACCAGCTCACCCACGCCCCCATCCTCGCTTATGCTGATCCCACCCAAACCCTATGTGCTGCATTCTGACGCCAGTCTGCAGGGTCTAGGAGCTGTACTGTATCAAGACCATGAGGATGGTTTGAGACCAGTGGCATTCGCCAGCAGGAGCTTGACCCCATCAGAGCGAAACTATCCTGTGCACAAGTTGGAGTTCCTTGCATTAAAATGGGACATTGTCGACCAGTTTCATGATTACCTCTATGGGGCAAAAATATTGGTGAGGATTGACAATAACCCGTTGACCTATGTACAGACTTCAGCTAAGTTAGACGCCACGGGGCACCGGTGGCTTTTTGCCTTGTCAACATATAATTATGCTGTCGAATACAGACCAGGCCTGACTCATACTGATGCTGACACCCTATCTCGGAGGCCCATTTCCATGAGCGACTGGGTCAAGCTGTCTGAACCTGACATCAGAACATTGTGCCAAAAGTTTGATAGAAATTAACAGATGTCTATGGACACAGCGGACTGCTTAGTAGATTGCTTGGGCCCCTCTGACACCTGCATACCGGCTGCGTATTGCCACTTCTCTGCTCTAGATATTAGTGCACTACCTCAGTTTGACAATGACAGCATTCAGTGGGCTCAATCCTGAGATCCTATGATTCAGCCAGTACTTGACGCCCTTCGTGCAGGAAAAGATGTGTCCAAGTTGCGTTCCTCTGATCTGCGAACCACTTTATTGTTTAAAGAAGGCCCCAGGTTGAAGCTGCTTAATCAGTTTTTGTATAGAGAGACTGTAGATCGGGGTGGCCAAATAGACAAGCAACAATTGGTCCTGCCCACAGCCTTCAAAGATTTGGTACTGAGGTCCTTTCACAATCATATGGGCCACCTCGGTATTGACCAGACCCTTGACCTAGTACAATCTTGATTCTACTGGCCCAAGATGGGGGCCAATGTTGAGCACCACATAAGGACTTGTAGTCACTGCCTGCAGAGAAAAGCCCTGCCTCAGAGGGCTGCCCCCCTTGTCAACATTACTACCAGCACCCCAATGGAACTAGTCTGCACAGACTTCTTGAGTTTAGTGCCTGATCAGCGAAACACTGGCAATGTGTTAGTGGTTACGGACCATTTCACACGGTATGCACAAGCGTTTCCCACCAAAGATCAAAAAGCATCTACCGTGGCCAAGGTGCTAGTGGAAAATTTCTTTGTCCACTATGGTGCCCCCCAGCGAATTCACTCTGATCAGGGCTGGGACTTTGAGAGTCGGCTAATCAAAGAAATGCTCTCTCTATGGGGGGGTGAAAGTCAAGAATCACCCCTTATCACCCTGAGGGGTCCTCAACCAGAACGCTTTAACCGCACCCTACTGGACATGCTAGGCACCCTCCACCCAAAAGATAAGTATAAATGAAGACAGCAGATTAGCACCTTGGTACACACATACAACTGCACACAGAATGATGCTACTGGGTTCTCTCCCTACTGCGTCATGTTCGTGACAGAGGCCCCGTTGCCTGCTGATGTCTGTTTTGGGGTTTCTCCCAATGGGGTTCGAGCCGAAGATTACCTACAATATGTACAAAAACCAAAAGATCAATTGAACCATGCCTATCAACTGGCCCAGACAATGGCCGCTAAAAGAAATCTAGCCAACAGAGACATGATAGAAAAGTAAAGGCTCAAGAGCTTAGGCCTGGAGACTGTGTTGTTGCGAAATTTAGGATTGCATGTTAAACACAAAATTGCTGATCAATGGCACCATCTTCCCCATGTCACAGTTGGAAAGTTGGATGATTTGCCAGTGTACAAAGTGCGCCCAGAGAATAACTCCAAAGCTGTCAAGACAATGCACCGTAACCATTTGCTACCTATTGGTCAAGTTATAATTGAGGCTGAACCCACCGAGATTGACACCCCTGGACCAGTGACTCGTGCTGCTGCAAGAAAGAAACAGAGTCAGCCTGCCCCCGTGGTTGCCAATTTAAGACTTCCCCCACAGCAGGCCCAGAATGATAGTGACTGCCAGTCTAACTCGGACGACAGCGAGTGTGATAATGCCTATTACCCCTCATATGAACTGAGTCAGTTGTTTTGTGGAAATCCTATGTTGAATTATGGGGATGAAGCTGGGCCTTCTGGACTGCCTAATGCCCCGACATCATCCTTGGAGCCAATGCTCACAGAAGGTGAAGTGCAACGTATCACGTCTGAGGATGCTGAGTCTTTGTGTATCGTGGAACTGTATGATTTGCCTGAAGGACAGGCTGATGGTATAAGTCTTTCTGGTGACATGCCAGAACTTGAGGAACACTATGAGAGTGCTGACAACTCCCCTTCAGTGCCAGAGTGTCTTCAAAATGAGCCAAGTGTTGTAGAAACAGAGACTACAGAGCAAGGGGCTGACAGTGCTCCCAGCTTGGACATTCCCCTTCATGCAGAGGCAACCCTCACAAGTGATGAAAGCTCCAAGACCATTGCTGAAAGTACAGAGACTGTGGCTATTCACCCCAGAAAGACTGGCCAAGCTGTCAAGCCAGTGGTGCACTTCAGTTATGATTCCCCCGGGAGGCCAGTGGATTTGCCTCTCAGTGTAGTCCACAAAGGTGTTTATGTCTCTCACAGCTCACTGCGCAAATTGAGCTTGACAGCCCATTCCAGGTTACTTGTTCTGCCCTCTCACCATGGTGCCCCTGCCCCATCCAGCCCCAAGTTAGCTGATAGGGAAGGGCCCCCTCTTGCTTTGTTTAGAGTACAAGAGGTTATTACATGATTCTATATAGTAATGTTCGGTTTACCTGTGTGAAATATGCATAATGAATTGTCAGAATCGAAATGACATAGTGGAGTACATTGAAATGTATAGTAAAGTAACAAGTTACGCCAATTGATGAATCAGATAGTACTTCTATAGCATGCTAATGGTATAAATATCTTGTATATGTTGCATTTTCAATGTTATGATGGTACAGACTTGATGCAGACGCCAAGTTTTCCCAGGCAGGGAAGGGTTTAACCCCCCCCACAAATGGGGGTTCCAAAAAAGTCTTCCTTGAGCTTGCCTAAATGCTCACTGCCAGGCTAGTGCCCTGCATTTTTAGCAGTTTAAATGTGATAACCAGACCCTGTATAGCCTCTGTGTATTATCTCTTTAAGAGCTGCCTAATTGCAGCTTAAGTAATCTGAGACAGAGCTCTGCTGAAAGATGTAACTATTTACTGGAAATCATTTAGAGTGATAATGATAATGTAGTTTGTCTAACCTGCTTTCTTTGTAGCAAGGACTGTTTTGTTTGTCTCCACTATCTTGGTCCTGACTGCTAGTTGGCCCAATCAGTACTGGTGGGACCTAAAATGTAGCCGGACTACAGGAGCTGTCTGAATTCAAAATATGTAGAAACTTTAGTTTGGAGCTTTTCTGCGCCTTTTTTGCAACTGAAGGGGAGCTCTTGCTTTGACTGACAGCCAAATGAGCCAACCAAATCTTCTGGATCTTGGGGAAGTCCCGGGCTGCTTGCAGTTTTCAGTTAATTCTGAGCTGGGAAGTGAAATGAGAGGAGCTGAAGTGATTCTGAGCAGCAATCCTGAGTGGATTCACATGGGAAAATTGTGAAAGGGCTAGAGTTTGGCTTACATGTCTGTCTGCTGCTCCTGAGAGGGAGAGAAGAGAATTATTTTGGACTAAATCCAAGTTTTGTGTGACTAAAGTAAGCTACTGAAGTAGACCAGGCTCAACCTGAAGAAGACCGAAGATTTTGTTGAATGCGATCGGCCTGTCAGGAGTTCCAGCTACCCCTAAGCTCCCGATGTGTGCAGAGACTTTGCGATTGTGACCAGGGAGCGCTTTTCCTGGTACAGTAGAATTCCCTTACATACAAATGTGCTATGAGTTGCTAGTGGGTCATGAGTTAGTCCCCCACTGTGTGAACTATGTTCTGCTTTCTGGAAGCTGTATCCAGCGCAAAACAGACTGCATCCGAATTTGTCTCCATGTGGTCTGGGCTTTGCCAGACTGGCCCAGCCAGACTACCCACTGCACAGAGAAGCCATCAACGAGACACCTGCCTGGGGATCAGCTCCCTGCTCCACGCTTGAACAGGAACTATGCCTCTGCGACTCATGTGTGCCCTGCTTCTCCTGGCATTCCAGATCAACCACCTGCAGTCTCGACTTTCGTTCAGCCTGTGTCCAGTCTTGGGTATCATGAGTAAATTCCAGGGCAGCTCCCTGCAGCAACAGCTTAATCTGATTTTGTCATCCGATTGTCTTGTTGTTTTGTTTCTTTTACGAACTGAGCCCTCTGGCTCCGGATTACAAATATTGTGTACTGTGCATGTTGTGTTTTCCATCACAGGGCCCCAACCAGCTGCAACCCCGGGCATCGGTCCTGGCTAGCCCATCTCTTCTCCACCTGGGTACCCAGAGGTAGACTGTGTGGGGGGACTCAAAGCGCATGCATAACTGCTTGATTAATATAACCTTTAAGCTAATTAACCTGATTTTGCCCCTCCCTTGTTCAAGTCCCCTGAATAAATCAAATCTAACTTTTTCTGCATGTAATCTGACTGTGGTTCCAGTTTGTGCTCAAAGTATTGTACTGTTGCTATTTGCTGTGCATAACCTTGTTTTACATGGGGTCCCCAGGGTCGAGCCAGAGGAACCAGCCCTGGTGGTAAATGCAAACAGTGTGGGTACTTGTGTGGTATACCAGGGGTATTGTGAAAGCGACTACTGTACAGTGTTCAGGTCA
The DNA here is from genome assembly GCA_016271365.2 of Neoceratodus forsteri. Classification (NCBI taxonomy): domain Eukaryota; kingdom Metazoa; phylum Chordata; order Ceratodontiformes; family Ceratodontidae; genus Neoceratodus; species Neoceratodus forsteri. Next base: position 421,445,503 of record CM057459.1, on the reverse strand, counting down.
CTAGAGGGGAAAGGGGGGGGGTTACAGTGTCCCAGAGGGCTGTTCCCCGGGTAGCTTGATCACTACCGACCCTGACCTCCGCGTGGAGGCACCCGTTTCAGAACTCAGGACCCTTAACCTGCTACTAGCCAAGTAGACAGGGGTAGTATCCCTTGGGATAGCGCCACCTATCTATAGTTTCTTGCCTAGGATGTTGTGATCTGAACCCACAATAATTCTGTCTCCCTGTTAGCCCAAATGTTTTCATCCTCTACTGCTTCCATGCCTTCCCTGATGCAGGCCTACACATCCTTCATTACCCTTTTCCTCTATTGTGTCTAAACATGGTGTTGCCTGGGACTGACAGGTCCCAATCTTTACTCTTCTCGGTGGCCCAAAATTATGTGATGGCTGCTAGGTCCATTGCAATGTCTGCCACCGTTGCTTGTAGCTCATTAATTTTATTTTCCAGACTTCTAGCATTAAGGTATATGCATATAAGCAAATACATTTAAATTACTGGGGTCACAAAGAGGTTTGAACACAACAACCTTCCAGGGTTCCAAACAGAAGCAGAAGTGGTTCACCATTCCTAGGTGGTCCACAGTTAGTGAGAACTTACTGTATCAAAAGATTACATTCCAGGCATATTCTGACTGAGCAGTGTTTTGTTTTACTTAACTCCCATTAGGAATGATTTATGCCCCAGTAACAGATAAAGTGAAGACCTCCAACTGATCCTGGCGCAGTGGTTATGGGAAAAATCCAATGGGTGCTAAAGGTGAGGTTAAAGGAAAATTAGGGGAATCAGGATTTAAACGTAGATCTTGTCATTGTCATGTGCCCCACAAGTAGGCAATGCTGGCAGCTGTTTTGCAACCTTGTGGCTAGACATCTCTGATACTGTATAAACTGACCCTAGATCAGTTTGTTTGCCAAACTGATCCTGAAGCAGTTGCGAGGGATACATTCTACCTGTATCTCACATTTCACCAAACAGGTGATCCACGGCAATGTGGTGTTAGAAGAGTAAATCTTAACTAAGCAGAATGAACTGCTGCCAGAAGACAACAGCTCGAAAGTAAAACAGTTTGGCAGTAATTTGATTCCACATCAGTTTGGCTGGTGAATGGATCAAGGAGCAGTGGTATTAGGAACAATCAGCGTGCAGCCCATATATACAGTGTGTAGGCATCATTTCATTTCATTTTTATTGGTTATACTGGAAAGTCATGTAAGCTATGCTGCCCGTTTATACAAGCGTCCAGTTACATATAACAATCATGAGACATGACATAGGCTTAAACATTTAACTAACAGCGAGGGTTAATAAAATGGTACATAAATTTAGGATAACATAGACTAAAGGGCAAACCATGAACTAGCCTTGGTGAATTAACAAATACAAGGTGACATTAAGCATTCAGTGAGTGTTTAACAATAATATAATATAACAGTGGGAAACAAAAAATTTGAGTGCAATCTAAAAACTAGCCTAGGTAGATTAACAATACTACAAGTGCTAGAGAGAGAGAGCAAGTGCCTGAGGTGGATAACCAGAGAATGAGGGGAAAAAATGCAGAATGGGAGCCAGATTAGGGCTGTGAGCAGGTGCAGGTGGGAGAGAAATGTCTCCTGATATTGTGTTTGAAAGCATTTGTGAAGGGACAGAGTTTTAGTTCCAGAGGGAGAGATTTGAAGAGATTGGATCTAGTAAACGAGAGTGTTTTCTGGCCTTGAGCGGTCTGGCAGAAAGGAACAGTGAAAGAGAGAGTGAAGGACAGTCTAGTGGTCCTGGTGGTGGTGGCTGTCTGGAAGAGAGAAGTGAGGCAATCAGAAAGCAGTCCATGGGAGGGTCTGAAGAAGAAGGTGGCCATCTTGCAGTTGAGGCGGGCATCAAGGGAGGGCCGACTGGTGAGCTTATAAATGTCAGAGTGGTGTGTGCGTTTAGGAAGACCAGAGGCAAAGCAGATAGCATTGTGGTAGGAGCTTCAAAGTCTGAAGACATTTTTGATGGAGAGGCGGGAGAGGGAGAAAAGTGAACCATAGTCAAAGACAGGAAGGAGGAAGCTGGAGACTAAGAGGGATTTGGATTCCCTGTTAAAGTAATGCTTGGTTCTGTGGAGGATACCAAGGTGATGGTGGGCTTTTTTGATTGTGAGGCTAGTGTGAGCATTGAAATTGAGGTGGCAAACCAGGAGTAAGCCATGGTATTTGAATTTACTGACTCTTTAAAAGGCGTTATCAAAGTTGTCATAAAGGGAGAAGTCAAAGCCAAGGGGTTTGCAGGGGTTGGAGAAACCATGAGCTTAGTTTTCTTGAAGTTGAGTACAAGACCTTTGGACGTGAACCAGGTGTGAAGTCTACTGAAATCAAACTGGAGTTTGCTAATGTGAGCGTTGGGGGTTTTTGTCCTGACAGAAAAGGGCTACATCATCAGCATAGAGAATGAGTTCTGAGGTGGTGCAAATGTCAGGCAGGAAGTTAACGACCACAGAGAAGAGAAGAGAAGAAAAGAGGGCCCTGGATGGACCCTTGGGGGATTCCGTATTTGATGGGGCAGGGTTGAGAGAGGACACCGCCAATAATGGTGCTATGGGATCTACCCATTAGGTAATCCTTGAACCAGAGGCAGACCTCAGGTGAGAAATGGAGGCAAGCTAGGGTACAGAAGAGGACTTCATGATTAACGAGGTTGAAGGCTTTGGTGAAGTCTACAAATGCAGCACTGGTGTAGAGGCCTTCATTGTTAGCTTTGTCTATGGAGTGGGTGAACTTGATGAGGGCAGTTTCGGTACTGTGTCAAGCATGGAACCCATGCTGGGCCTCTGTGAGCAGGTTGTATCTGGAGAGGAATTCTGACGTTTGCCTGTGGACCACTTTCTCAAAAATTCTGGAGAGAGGGGAAAGGAAGGAGATGGGACAGTAGTTGGATACTAGATCCTTGGAACCAGATTTGTGAATAGGTTTAATAATGGCGCACTTCCATGCTTTCAGGAAGGGCTCTGTGCAGAGGGAGTGGCTGAGAATGTTAGTAAGAGGGATAGCCAGGGAGTCACAGACAAGACGGAGAACTCTGAAGTCAATGTTGTCGGGGCCCTTGGATGGTCTTGGGTCATTTGTTTTGATTAACTTGACCACTTCACCAGGGGTTAGGTACCTGAAATGGAACTTAAGGCGGGAGACTGGGAAGGGTGCGGGGCTAAATGAGGTAAGAGTGGAGCTGGGCTTGTACTGGTCGAGGTCACCAAAGTATTTATTGAAAAGGGAGACTATTTCGTTTGGCTCAGTGATGGTTGTCCCTTCGGAGGTAAGACAAATATGATCTTCGGAAATTCCCCTACCAATAAGGTTGTTACGAATGTTCCAAGTCCTCCTAGGGTTCCCCTGGGCAGCACGTTGTTTTTCCAGGATGGAGGAGGATTTAGCAGATCTTGTGTAAGATTTGCACATGTTCCTGAGAGTTCTGAAGTCTTGGAGGAGTTGGGAAGTTTTGTGTTTTCTGTACAACTTCCAGGCTCAGTCCCATCCCTCACTAGTTTGCGAAGCTCAGGGGTGACCCATTCTTGGCTAGAACCCTTAACCCGGATTTCTTTAAGCGGGTTGAAATGGTCGCAGAGGGCAAGGAACTTATTGCTAAATGCTTCAAGCACTTTGCAGATGTCAAAAATGTTTTCAGTGGAGGACCAGTCTTGGGCTAGGGCGGCTTTGGAAAACTCGGAGGCATCCAGCTTCTTCAATTGCCTGGTTTGGATGATTGTGTGTGGGCAGGGGGTTGTTTTTGTGGACCATCAGCAGAAGACAGCACAGTGGTCACTGACTGAGTCGGGAAGAACTCCGGAGGTGGTGACATGGGAGGGGTGTGAGACCAGAACCCAATCAATGAGGGACTGAGATCCAGTTTTGTAGTTGGTTCTGGTAGGTTCAGTGATGAGCTGGTGTAGGCCAAGACCAAGTATGGATTCCTTGGTGGAGTCACAGTGAGGGGACAGCCAGTTTAGGTTGAAATCCCCTAGGATGATCCAATCCCTCCCTTGGGGTGGGAGGTCTCGATATCGAGGAAAAGGTCGAGATCACGGGGTGAGGAGGAGGGTGGCAGGTACACCAAGCTGACTGTGACCATTTTATCTGCGCCAGGGAGCAGGTTACTCGAGATGGTCTAGAGGGAGGAGGTGGGTAATGGGGGGTCAAATTTGGTGGCAAGGAGGTTATCGGCAACCCAGATGAGACAGCCTCCCCCACGCTTCCCCACCCTGTCTTTTCCAAAGACTCAGTAACCTTCAAGGAGGATTTCACTGGGGGAGATGTCCTCCTTCAGCCAGGTTTCGGTGATGGCAATGACATCAAAAGCGTTAGCCGTCACCCAGGACTTGATTAAGGTTTTTTTTGCCAAAAGGCTTTGCATGTTAAGGTGAGCAAAAGTGAGCTGTTTAATGGGTTTGGGGAAGGAGTGAGGGGTGAAATCAATAAAGGGTGTGGGGCTGGGATTGGGGTGAATGGAGCCTGAGATAAGGAGTAGGAGGAAGAGGAGCCTTAAGTGCCTGCAGTTCGCAAGCAAAGATTGCTTGGTGGAGTATAGCTTAGTTTAGTGGTGGGTGAAAAAGATATGACTGTGGTAGGAAGGAGAGAACTCATGGGACAGGAAAGGCTGATGAAGGGGCTTGCGTGGGGAAGGGCAAGGACAGATTTGGACACGCAAGTGGGGGTGGAGGGAAGGGAGGGGCGAGGAGGTGTGGGACGAGGGAGAGTGAGAGAAATGAGTGAGGATGTGAGAAGGATTTTGAAGGCAAAACTGGTGGGGAGGGGATGGGAGGGGCAGGGTGAGGGGAGTTGAGCAGAGAGGGGCAGAGGGGAAGAATAAGGAATGAGAGTAAGTAGAGGCGGTGGAACCGCTTAGGGCACTCCATGCTGGTGGCAAGAAAGAGGGAAGGTGACAGGACAGTATCAGTGAGGGAATAGGGAAGTGGGGTACAAAGTTGAGTGTGGTAAAAGAAACAATGCCCAAGGGTAGAGCAGTGGTAAGGCACTGGTAGTGGGAGGCTGTAGGAAAGAGCGTGTGATTAAGACATGGCAGTCAGCAGTGTTTGTTAAATTTGAGCATGAGAGAGGACCGCCCCTTTAAGAATTTGCAGGAAAGGACAGCCCCTTTAGGAAGTTGCTGTAATTGACTAGTATGAGGCCTCAGGGGGCAGGGATCACTGAGGAAGTTATTTAATAAAGCAGCGAGGTGCAGGGTGGGTGAAAAAACCTGTCCAGAGAGTAGTACAGCAAGGCAGTGGCGGAGCCGTGATTTGTAAAAGGCACCTTGAGTGCTTGCTTTCTCAATGGGGATCTGCAGCGTCCAATCGGGAAGTGGTCACAGTCCCCAGCAGCCAGTCCAATTACGGGGACTGAAGCCTGGCAGCTCCGGGCTAGGAGCTGACCAATCGTACCTGCTTTCCTTGGTCGGAGGGTGGCGGGCCGGATGCAGAGGTCCGGCCGCTGGCAGGGATCAGTGCCGTGGCCGCTCAGCTGATGTGGAGTGCCTGATTTGGGCTTGTGGCTAAAAAAGAGCAGAAAAAGATGGGCCATTAGTTAAAAAAACACAAAGACAAAGCTCAGGTAAATTGGTGGGAGGGCCTTGGGCAATTTAGTGCTCAGGGCAGAAGTAGGTGCAAATAGTGGGCATGAAGGGAGAGAAAGTGTTCCTGCAGAGAGGTCTGGTCAAAGGGGCCAGGTGGGAATTTAGCAAAACAAAAGGTTGGTTCAGGAGGTTGATGGGGAGGAGGCAGGGGTCCAGGAGCAGGGGTAGAGAAGATGGCCAAAAATGGCAGGCAATATTTATAGAATATGCTGGTTCGGGGGGGGTGTCAGGAGAAGAGAATCAGGGGTCCAGAAGCTGGCAGAGAAACAGTGTGGGGAACAGAGAAAAAGAAAAGGGAAAAATGCAAGTGAAAGAGGGGAACAAAAAAGGCAGTCCGAGGAGAAATTAGAGCAGTTGTAATGGGTGTTTACTCACCTGGTAAAGGTGATTGTGTTGGTCGGTATCCATGGCACTCCAGACATTACATCATGGGTTTTAGCCCATCTGATAGGCTATAGATGCACATGTGACCTAGTATCAAATTTCAGAGCTTACCTTGGTCCCAGGAGTCCCTGTTCTCCAGGTCGATTGTTTTCCCAAGCTGAAATAAGGTTAGTTAATAAACAACATATGCTATTCTCTAACCACTATACTCAAATGATGAATGGACGAGATAAGTTAACTGTACCATAAGGGTTTATTTCCTATTGTTACAATTCTAATGCTCAGACATCTACCATGCCTGACAAGATATGTATATCTCTCTATCCTTCTTACATGTCATCCACATCTACTATCTTGATATCCTTGGTTATTCCCGATGTCCAGTCCAGTACGCTGTTCCCAACCCCAACATATTTCCGCTCAGAGTGCCATACCCACTCTTACCTCTCCAAGTGCTCTGATGGGCAGGCCATGGACTGTCATGGATACTGACCAACACAATCACCTTTACCAGGTGAGTAAGCACCCATTGTGTTGGTCGTGTATCCACGGCACTCCAGACATTACATCATGGGTAATTAAACAGCAGTATTCTTCCCATCAGGGTGGGTCAGAACGATTAAGAGTTGGCAGGTAACGTGGCTGCCGAGAGGACCTTGGTGGCAAAAGAGGCCCTCTGTTTATACAGGGTCTCTAGTCTATAATGTCTAGCAAAAGTATGAATGGATGTCCAGGTTGCTGCCTGGCAGATATCCTCAGATGATGCATTGGCTCTTTCTGCCCAGGATGTAGCCACAGCCCTAGTTGAGTGAGCCTTGATGCCCTCTGGTGGTGTGGCCTCCTTTAGTCTATATGCCTCTTGAATTGTCCTCCTTAGCCAACCTGCAATTGTTGTCCTTGAGGCCACCAATGCTTTTTATGTCCCTTTGCAATGATGAAGAGCCTTTCAGTTCTTCTAAGGGTCTGAGTTCTCGTGATGTACGTGACCAGCATGGCTTGTACGTCAAGACGATGTGGGATAGGATTGACCACCGGCTCCCCTTGCGTATTCGTGGTTGGGAATTCTAGATCTGTTCCATGTGGAACTGGGAAGCCACCTTAGGAATAAAGGCGGGAACTGTTTTTAAAGATACTCCTTCTGGAGTAAAGATTGTATAGGGTTCCTTACATGACAATGCCCCTATCTCCCCCACCCTGCGGGATGAACAGATAGCTACAAGGAAGCAGGTCTTCAACCCCATCCAGTACAATTGGCTGTCCTGTATTGGCTCGAATGGGGGCAATGCCAGGGCTTCTAGTACTAGTGTGAGGTCCCAAGGAGACATAGAAGGTTTGGTTCGAGGCCTCATCACTCCAAAAGCTCGCATGAACTTAACAGCGTCCTGGTGGGACCCCAGGCTGTGTAGGCCCACTGGCCCTAAGGCTGCCCCTACAGCTGATAGTTGTACCCTGAGGGATGAATGGGATAGCCCTTTCTCCATGCCCTCTTGCAGAAACAGCAGGATCGCTGCCATGTCTACTGAGTTGGGGTCCTTGTTCTTAGTGCGGCACTATGCGGAAAATATGTTCCACTGTCAGTTGTATGTGGACATGGTGGAGGACCTCCTAGACTGCAGCATGGTGGAAATGACAGCGTTGTGATATCCTGCCTTTAGCAGTCTCTACCTCTCAGGAGCCAGGCCGACAAGCGGAAGAACTCCGGTGTCGGGTGGGTCATCGGTCCCAATATCAGTAGGTCTGATCTGCAGGGTAGTCTCCACCTGTCCAATGTCATAGCCATAGCCATGGAGAACCAGGCTCTCCATGGCCAGTATGGTGCCACTAGAATGATGACCTTCCGAGACTCTCTGATCTTGGCTAGTACCTGGGGAATTAGCGGGATTGGGAGAAAAATATATGCCCTGTCTCGGGTCCAGTTTTGTGACAAGGCGCCAACCCCGTTGGGTTTCCTTTCCCTGTATCTTGAGAAAAACTCTTCCACTTGGTGATTTGTCTCTGTGGCCATGACATCCATGGTGATGGGCCCCCACCTGCCCTGAACCATTTGGAATACCTCCGGGAGCAGCTGCCACTCCCCGGGGTGAACCCATTGTTGGCTTAGCCAGTCCGCCTTGATGTTAAGTTTGCCTGCTAGGTGGATGGCCCCGATGTGCTTCAGGTGGATTTGTGCCCAGGTCAACACCTTTGTTACCTTGGCCAGCATGGACCGACTACTTCTGCCCCCTTGCTTGGACAAATAGGCCACTGTGACCTGACTGTCCGATCGTATCAGGACATTGTGTCCCTGTACGGTTTCTTTGAAGGCTTTCAGTGCGAAGAACATTGCTCTCATCTCCAGGACACTGATGGAACGTCTGGCTTCCGTAGGTGTCCATAGGCCTTGCGCTGATTGGGACCCTAGGCAGGCTTCCCACCCTGTGAGGCTGGCATCCATCTCTATTGTGATCTCGTATGTCAGATCCAGGGGTGCCCCCCGTCAGGGGTTGTGCCTGCTCATCCACCAGGTGAGGGAGTGTCTTACTTCTTGTGGTAGGGCAACCTTGACTCCTAGACTCTCCTCAGATGGGGAGCCCTGAGTCAGCAGGTAGGTTTGCAGTGGTCTCATGTTCCACCTGGCCCATGGGACCAGGTCTATGCATGAGGCTATGCATCCTAGTATCTGTGCTATTTGTCCAATGGTGGGTCATTGGCATGATTTTAGGGCCCTTACCAGACCAACCATGTTGTCTATACACTTCCGTGACAGTTTTGCCAGACCTGTGGCCATGTTTATTTCCACCCCTAGGTGTTCCAGCTGTTAGGCTTGTACCAGTGAGCTCTTGTTGTAATTGACTACCCAGCCACACTCTTCCAGAGTTTGTAGTACTAGCAGGGTGTTCCTCTGTGCCTGAGTCCTGGACCTGGCCCATATAAGCCAGTTGTCCAGATAAGGGATGATATCCACCCCCCCCTTTTACTTAGGCAGGCTGCCAGGACTAAAGACACCTTTGTGAAGGTTCATGGAACGGAGGCTAGCCCGAATGGTAGTGCCTGGTACTGGAAGTGTGGACCTAGCACGTGGAAGTCCAGGTACCGCTGGTGGCTCAGTCAAATGGGAATATGAAGGTAGGCGTCCTTCAAGTCGATCATGGTTAGGAAATCCCTGACTCTGACACTTCTGAGGGTTGAGCGGAGAGTCTCCATCTTGAACTTCTGAGTACGAACGAACTTGTTCAGGTACTTCAGGTCCAGAATAGGATGGCGTTCTCCCATCTTTTTGGGAACCAGGAAAAATATTGAGTAAACCCCTTCCCCTTGCTCCTGTATGGGGACAGTCTGAATGGCCTTGTTCTGAATTAGATCCAGTAGGATCTGCTGCACTTGGTGAGCAGATGACCTTCTCCTGGAGATTGGAGATTGCACAAATCTGTCTTGGTGTGTGAAATTTATTGCGTACCCTTTGGATACTACCTCCAGAACCCATCTGTCCGTGGTAGTATCCACCCACTGGTCCAGAAACAGCGAGAGTCTCCTTCCCATTGGAGGGAGATACTCTCTTTCCCTCCGGGTAGGTGTTGATGGATCTATGTTTTGGTAGTCATTGTGCTTTTCCTCTGCCTCTGAACTTGTTGTTTCTTTCTCCGAACGAAGAGGAGGCATAGTTGGTGTTGGAGGTACCACGATTGGTGTTGCCACTGTGGTATCCTCTGCCTTGAAAGGAAGTGGGCTGAGCATATAGGTTTTGTCTCCGTCCTTGATGAAACCTGTTGTTCCCCGGAAACTGACGTTTGCCCGACAGTAGGTACATGGATCTGCTGTTGTTCTTTCCTAGCTCCTTGCCTTCCTCTTTTTGTTTTAGGTACTCCTGCAGGCCTTCCCTAAAAATATGTTTCCCTTTTAGGGGGAGATTCTGCAGAAGACTCTTTGATTGATTATCTGCCTCCCACAATTTTAGCCATAGCGCTCTCCTAACTCTATTAGTTAGTGCTGATGCTCTGGCCTCTAGTTTAAGTGTATCCACGGCCATGTCCCCCAAATATTTTGCGGTATCTAAGGAACATTCTAGCAATTCTTTTTTACTAGACTTGGGGTCTGCTTTGTCTAGGGGATCCTCCAGCCTTCTGATTTGTGTTCAAGCCGCATAGACTGCCGTGGTGGCCGCCCTTTCTGCCATGCCAGTGGTTTCAAACATTTTCTTTAACATATCCTCTACTTTCCTGTCTGTTGGGTCCTTCAAGGAGATGGTTCCACATGACAGGATGGTTTTCTTGCTGAGGACAGCTATCTGCAGGTCTATTGTAGAAGCCACACACCAGGAGTGTGCGTTGTCCTCATGGATAGGGTACATCCTATCCAGGTTCCTTTTCTCTGACATGCGCTCAGGCTCATTAGATTCCCATTCTTTGGTGAATATGTCATCGACTGCTGGGCACACCGGGAAGGTTTCTTTATTCTTGGGTCTTTGCTGGATCACTGGATTGAGTTTGGATTCTGGTATAGTAGCCTCCTCCTCGAACCCCATCGTGAACTTTATGGCTTCCATAATTCCTGGGATGAGGTCGAAGGAACGGAGTTTGGAAGTGAAGGAAGGAATGGACAGGGAGACGTCCATCTCTTCCTCGTCTGATGCCTCATCCTCCTCATCCTGAGATTCCTCATCTCTTTGTCCATTGTCTGGCTGAGGTGAAGTGGGTTTCAGGGGTGCAGTATTCCTGTCGTTGTGGTCACCAGGTGAAGAAATGGGTTCCAGTCTTGGGTTTGGGTCCGGAGCCATGTTTTGGGCTAATGCCTCCAGTTTCTCCATGACCCGTAACACGAAGTTCTGCTGGCTTTCCATCATGGCCACTGTGGCCTGTTGATTTTGTATGAGGAGAGCCCCCGGGTTGACCCACGTGGTTCCGCTGGTTCCCTGGTTACTGGGGTCCAGTGATGGTGATAGAGAAAGTTTGCCGTCATCATGGAGGCAAGCCGGACACTGAGGGCCTGAGTTGTGAGGCAGAAGGGTGGCGCTTCATGTGGTGCACTTCTTTGTTTTTTCCCATCTGAAAAATAAAAGGGTGTATAAGGGCTGATTAGGATTGCACAGGACGAGTGACCAGACAGGTGAGACCAGCAGAAGCACCTCCCAGAGACTTATGCCTTATACTCTAGATGGCAAGAAATAAAACAGACATTCGCAGGGTATACATTAATAGCCTAAGGAATGCGGTGCAACCTCCTTCTCGACCCGCTTGTTAGGTGGTCTAGAAGGGTTGAGTCGCTTACAGCATGTTGTTTCCCCCTTAATAAGATATATAACTATTATATTGCTATTGTAGTGAGGGGGGGCTGTATGGGCATATGTGAAGAGGCTTTTGATCCGCTAGAATAGCTGGTCAGCTCTGCATTATAACCCCCAAATGACAAAGTAGTGCCCTCTGGTTTGTATGAACCCGCTGAGTAGGGGATTCGACAAGATCTGTGTGACCCAGTAAGGCTGCGCCTCCTTCTGATCCACTGTGGGAGGTGATCAAAGGCTAGGCCAGCTGTAGGGCAGCACAAAATGGTGGCTCCTCGGCCATGTAGCCCAAAATGGAGTCTTCTCCTCCTCCTCCCCTGCACAAAATGGCTGCCACAGCTCCTACTGTGTCCTCTGCCATGTGGTCTTGGGGGGAGCCATGAGGCCTGCAAGCATTCCCTTTGTCAATTTTGCAGAAATCGAGGGAATTTTGCCTCCTTCTGGGCCGTAGCCTTAAAAACTCTTCCCCTTGTGCCTCTGTATTCCCACTTCTTTTCTCCAGAGGCATGGGGGGGGTGGAGGCCTTGACCTGCTCCGCTTGAAAGGGGAGCAGGTCAGCCTAAGCAACATCCCCGACCGCAGCATTCTGAAATAAAGGAAAAATTCTTTTGAAGGGGAGAAATGTTGAAAGTGAATCAATCCTCGCGAATAACAGGATAGAGAGGGAGGCATAATCCCTGACCCGTCCCCTGGCCTGCCCACTGAAGCGATCTAAGGGTGACCACGTGGACCTCGCCATGATGCCGATTCAGGCCCAAACTTGCCATCCTAAGGGCACAGACCCCAAAAGGACACGGCATGAGAAGTGAGGCAAGTGGTCTCCTCTGCGCTGCCCCACTAGCGCCACTGAAGCCACAGGCGTGAGATTCAAAATGAGCACAGACGCCTGAATCTGCTCGTAGCCAGGCCGTGCACTTGAGACGCCACAGCTCAACTCGGAGTTCCCTCAACATTTCAACAACAGACACTTTTTTTCAGTGATACTTCTACATCAGCTGCTCATCCAAAAACAAACAAGCCCTATAACAAGCGAGTGAGCTTAACAGCGTCCTAATTCAAGGTCACCTAAGAACCTAAGCAATTCTGCCAAGTTTAAACTCTGTTTCTAGCAATTCTTATCCAGATCTCATAAAATACAGCACCAAATTAAGGCAATTTCAAGAAGTGCAACAAGAAGTTAAGCATATCAAGGTTTCCAATTAAAAACGAGTCTGACCAGATTCTAGAAGTAATTATACAGCTAGCCCCATTTTAAAATCCTTTCTAAGGATTCTGCTGCCTTTTAAAATTCACTGCAGTCTAGCAAGCCAAACAAACACATCCAGGGCTAGCATTTCTGACTAGCCAGGATTTTTCTTCTGCAATAACTCAGCCTCCTGAGACACAACTTTTAGAAAATGGATCAATTCTTTGTGTCTTACCTTGTTTCCAGAATTTTAGGCAGGGCCCCTGTGTGCTAGCCTTTCAGATGCACAAGAGAACTGCAGGGCAGGGACTCCTGGGACAAAGGTATACTCTGAAATTTGACACTAGGTCACATGTGCATCTATAGCCTATCAGGTGGGCTAAAACCCATGATGTAGTGTCTGGAGTGCCATGGATACACGACCAACACAATGGGAAAAGAGTGTGGCAGAAAGACAGCAAGCAGTAGGCAGTTGTTCAAGCTATCCTACAATATTGGGCAATTAGTTTAGCAGTAAAAATTCAGTAGTACAAGCAATAAGCTGTATAGAAGTCAGGCAATCAGTTAAGGTTCGCTACAACTCTGCTATACTTAGGAAGGCAATTCCTATCTATACAATGCAGTACTTTAAAGGTAAAAGCAGTAAAAAAAATATTCAGCACTACAAGCCATGAGCTACATAGAAGTCAGGCCTAGCTAGTACAGCAGGTTAAACAGCAGAAAATTCCAAGAAGAAAAAAAATAATTTCCACAGAAGCAGTAAATTCGGCAAAAACCTGCCCAGAGAGTAGTAGAGCAAGGCAGTGGCTGAGCTGTGATTGGAAAAAGGTGCCTTAAGTTCTTGCTTTCTCAATGGGGATCTGCAGTGTCCAATCAGGAAGTGGCCACAGTCCCCAGGAGCCAGTCCAATTACTGGGATTGAAGCCTGGCAGCTCCGGGCTAGGAGCTGACCGATCGTACCTGCTTTCCTTGGTTTGGGGGCAAGCTGGATGCAGAGGTCCGGCTGCCAACAGGGATCAGCGCCGTGGCTGCTCGGCTGATGTGAAGAACCTAATTTGGGCTTGTGGCTGCTTTCCTTAGTTGGGGAGTGGCGGGCTGGATGCAGAGGTCCGGCCACCAGCAGGATCAGCGCCGGGGCTGCTCGGCTGAAGTGGAGAGCCCGATTTGGGCTTGTGGCTGCTTTCCTTGGTCAGGGGGGTGGCGAACTGGATGCAGAGGTCCGGCCGCCGGTAGGGATCAGCGCCGGGGCCACTTGGCTGAAGTGGATAGCCCGATTTGAGCTTGTGCCTGCTTTTCTTGGTCGGGGGCAGGCCGGATGCAGAGGTCCGCCAGCTGGCAGGGATCAGTGTGAGGGATGCTCAGCTGTAGTGGAGAGCCCAATTTGGGTTTGTGGCTGCTTTCCTTGGTCAGGGGGTGGCAGGCTGGATGCAGAGGTCTGGCTGCTGGCAGGGATCAGCGCCGGGGCCGCTCAGCTGAAGTCAGTCGCATTTGTCATTAGTCACAGCTATGCGGCAGCAGTGGTGGACAAAACAGATCCCAAGTCCTTGCTGGCACCATATTACTATCGAAGAGCTATCACACTTGCATTTGTGGACATATATGGGAATACAGTTTGTCAGGTATGATTATTTCTGGTATAATTTGAAGAAATCACAAGTTGTGCCATAGGACTTAGTTATACCGTACACAAGTTCTGGCTTATGAGCCGTCGACACATAGTTTGACAATATCCTGACAAATGCTTACTTGTTTGTAGTCCAGCGTGGTGTAGTAATTGATAAAGAGCAAAAATGAGGCAATTACAGGCTTGGCCATAGTGATCTAGGAGTACACGAGTTCTGGCCTCTGAACTGTTGCTGTAATTTTTGGCTATCCTGAATATTTTTTCCCTAGTGTTTTCCTTTTGAAACAACCAGAAACTCCTGAACCTGTTTGTCCTTCCTCAATTCATACATACTGTACAATAGCCCCTGGTAAAGAAACATTAGCACACAATTTAACTCCCTGTAATCCCCCCACTTCTTCAAAGCTGCCACACATAACCTCATCCAAATTTCTGAAAGGGTCCATGGACAGAAGCTACGTTGTCTCAAATGCCAATGACGTATGCAACTTTGCTGTTGGGTGGGGGTGTTCAAAAGCAAAGCAGTACCATAGAAACATAGAATCTGACAGTAGATAAGGACTGCTAGGCCCTCCTAGTCGGCCCTTTTTTCCCTACCTACATTGTTACCGCAGATTGTACTTGATCTACCGCTCTTTCTCCCTCCCCCCTTCCTTTCCACTATGATTCCCTTGTGCCTATCCCATGCATTCCTGAACCCCACCACTCTCTTCGTCCCTATAATCTCTGCTGGAAGACTGTTCCAGGAATCCACCACTCTGGCTGTGAAGAAGTACTTCCTAACATCTCTCCTGAATTTACCCCCTTCCAGCTTCATTACATGTCCACTTGTTCTTGAGCACCTTTTCTTCTGAAATATACTTCCCTGCTGTACCTTATTTACCCATGTGAGGTATTTAAAGGTCTCTATCATATATCTCCTCTCTCTCCTCTCTTCCAGGATGTACATATTGAGGTCCTTTAGCCTTTCCTTGTAGGACTTTTGTTGTAGGCCCAACACCATTTTAGATCCCTTCCTCTGGACAGCCTCTACTCTATGTCCTTCTGGAGATGTGGTCTCCAGAACTGCACACAGTACTCTAGGTGGGGTCTTACCAGAGATCTATTGAAAGGTAACACCAACACCACATCCCTCTTTCTGCTGACGATACCCCTCCATATTCACCTTGGCATCCCACTAGCTCTCTCAACTGCCTTGTCGCACTGCCTGGCCACCTTTAGGTCATCGGATATGATTACCCCCAGGTCTCTTTCCTGCTTAATGGCTGTCAATACTACCCCACCCATTTTGTACTCTGCCCCTGGATCTCTGTGTCCTAAGTACATTATTTTGCACTTTTTCCCTCTGAAACCCAGCTGCCATACCCATGATCACTCCTCTAGTATTCTCAGGTCTCTGCTCATCCTTTCCACTTCCACTGGAGTGTCTACCCTACTGCAGATTTTGGTGTCATCTGCAAAGAGGCAGACCTTCCCTTCTAGCTCCTCTGCAATGTCACTTATAAAGACATTAAAGAGAATTGGTCCCGGCACTGATCCATGAGGCACCCACTGGTCATTCTCCCTTCCTCAGAGTGAACTCCATTTACCACCACCCTCTGCTGCTTATCCTCTAACCAATTTCTTACCCGGTTTACCACCTTTGGACCCACGCCTAAGCTACCCAGCTTGCTTATTAGTCTCCTATGTCGAACAGTGTCAAAAGCCATACTGAAATCTAAGTAGGCCGCGTGTACCACTCCACCCTGATCTAACTCTTTTTGTCACCCAGTCAAATAAATCTGTCAGATTCATTTGACATGACCTTCTCCCTGTGAACTCATGCTGCCTTGGGTCTTGTATCTCACTGGATTCAAGATATTCCACAATCCTTTCCTTCAGCACTGATTCCATTAATTTTCCCACCACTGATGGATGTCAGGCTGACTGGCCTATAATTGCCAGTCTCCGTCCTGCTACCATTTCTGTGTAGAAGGACTACATTCGCCCTCCTCCAGTCCTCCGGAACCACTCCTGTTTCCAATAAGCTGTTAAACAGAACTGTCAGAAGTGCAGCTAGTATTTCCCTGAGCTCCCTCAATACCCCTGGATGCACCACATCTGGCCCCATTGCTTTGTCCACCTTCAGATTAGTGAGTGCCTTCAGGACACTCTCTCCTTCAAAAAATGACTAGTGTCCACCCCTTCAGGATTCTCTCCTTCAAAAAAGGACTAGTGTCTACCCCTTCAGGACTCTTTCCTTCAAAAAAGGACTAGTGTCCACCTCTCTCCCTTCACAGCTTCTTTTACATTTTTGTGGCCCCTACCCTTCTCCTTCCTCTGTGAACACTGAACAAAAAAAAGTATTTGTTCAGGATGTCTGCCTTTTCCTGGTCCCTCTCTGCACAGTCCCCCCCCCCTTCCATTTTTAACCATACAATCCCACCCTTGGTCTTCCTCTTTTCACTTATATACCTAAAAAATGTTTTGTCCCCTTTTGTTACCTCCTGGGCCATTCTCTCTTCAGTTTGCACCATTGTGCTCCTTACAGCTTTTCCTGCTTACCTCTGTTTCCCCTGATACAGCTCTCTATCCTCCTCCCTCTGCATCTCCTTATACATTCTCAATGCTATCCTTTTTGCCTTTACCTTTTTTAGCCACCTCTTTCAAGAACCATGGCGGTCTCCTTTTCCTCTTGTTTTTGCTGATTTGTTTGATGCAGAGGTCTGTTGCCTTCACTATGTTCCCTTTTAGCAAAGCCCACTGTTCCTCTACCCCTCCCAGGCAATGCCCCACCAGGTCAACCCTGAGGCATTCACCCATCTTTATAAAATCTGCCCTCCTGAAGCCCAGGACTCTTGTTCTTGTGTTGCTCAATTCCACAACCATCCTTATACTGAACCACACTGTACGGTGATCACTGGTCCCCAGGTGACCTCCCACCTTGACATCCGCAATACTGTCCCTGTTAGTGAGTACCTGGTCCAGTACTGCCCCCTCACAAGTGGGTTCCCTGATTAGTTACATGAGGAATGCCCCCTGCAGTGAGTCCAGGATGTCTCTGCTTCTGGCTGAAGCCACTGCTGGGACTCTACATCAGGCAGGTTGAAGTCCCCCACCAGCAGCACCTCCCCCTTTTTTGCCATCTTGACAGTTGCTTCCATCAACACCTTATCTAAGTCCTTCCCGCTGTGCTGGAGGTCTGTAGATCACTCCAGTGTGAATAGTGGCTCCATTCTCCATCTCCAGGGTGACCCACAGAACCTCTGCCTCCCTCTGTATTCCTTGTATCTCTGTTGCTTTCATGCTTTCCATCACATAATGCACCACACCCCTCCTTTCCTTCACACCCAGTTCTTCTTGAACAGGGTATAGCCTGGTATGGCCATCCCACCCCAGCCCTCCACCCCCAAAATGTATCTTATCACCCCTGTGACACTACCCTATGATGTAGCTCTGTAACATTACTTGAGCTGCGCAGACCCAAGGCAGGCTGCCAGGACAAACTGTGCTAGCACTGAGAAAGTGAGAACCAATGTGACCCTCAGTACGTAAAATTTGGGTTTTAGCCCAGAGTACCTCAGAAATCACTTTACTGCATCACTAGTCTTGTGTTAGACGTCTTCTGTTGTAGTTTAGCTCTGCAATCCTCCATCACCAACCATGTCCCCTTCATGCCAGCCTCCCCTAGGACTATTATGCGGCTTCTCCTAGACTTACTCTACAACTTCACTCTTCCATGGCTTACCCCCCTGGCAGGGCCAGTGCAGCTCCCCATCTCACACTGCAGACTGGATCCAGTTGGAAGAGGTGCCAAGGTTGCTAGCACAGGGACTGCAGGGGGTCAGAGTTCATTCTGCCTGGTTGGGGTGTTTTCTTTTTCAGTCCTAGGCTCATAGTATGTTGGCAGTGAGGGCATGCAGGCAAACATTTGTAATATGGTACTAGCCAGTGTACTGCCTTCTACAGAATTGTTCCCAACTGCACTACCAACGTGGTCACCCAGGTGGCAGTACTGCAATAAAGTCAGCTGTCCTCAATCCCTGGAGGAGGAGAGTATCTGGGATGCTCAATACTGATCCCCCCATATCACATCGATGACCCAGGATTTTTTGAACCCCTGTCACCAGCGCCAGAAGCAGTAACCCTCCCACTGCCCTGAGAAGCTGGCAGTACCGGTTATTTTCTGTGCTATGATATATGTGTAAACAAGTCAGTGAATTGCCAGGGTCCTATACAACAATTATGACTGGCATTGCCAGGACTCTAACATCTCATTAGATATAATCTGTTCTTGCTGCTTTTCCTGCCCTGAAAATACAGTACTCTGTTTTTGGCATCAGAATCCTTTCCATGGCAGCGGGCTGTGATGTCATAAGCAAAGGATTATAACATCACGGTAGGAATATGCATTGTTACCACTAAAATGAAAGGGAGACCACTCCTGTTTTAATAATATGTCTTCAGTAATAAAAGTCCGGACATTTATATTTTTTGGGAAATTTTATGTAATGGAGTTCTGCTGCAGCCCACTATGAATCTGGTTCTGGAAACCATAAAATCTCTTTAAAAGTAGCATAGCCTAGCGGACAGAGTACTAAGCTGTGAAACAAGATCAGTTACACCCCACTGCCACCACCACTACCTGTGTGACCTACAGCTAGTCACCTGACCTCCCTGTGCTTTAGTCCCTGACAGCAGCAGAGCTGGGCAGAAGCAGAACTCTTAATGGAAAATGAGAGTTTACAGTTGGTTGAGCTAGCTGGGGTGAACAGATTGTTAAATAATATAAAAATCTTGTTTAGGAACTTCGCTGGGGTGGGGCTAATGAACAAATGCCTTGGTAAAGAGTAAACAGTACCTGTAATTGTCGGCATCCTCACTGCTCACTGTAGTCAGAAATTCTATAATTAGCACGTTCCAGGTAATTATGCAGAAATTCTTGTGCGTCAGCAGCATTTCTTATGCTAAGTGTATCACATGCAGCTGACAGAATGAGGAATACGCAGCTTTTTGGTGGCTGTGGCCTGAATTTTTGCTTTTCCCACATAGTTTGTCTCTGGGGAAACCTGACAGCAACACACAGGCATCAGCAGCATGGTGCAGCCCCGAGCCCCCCGTGTTCCTTCTGGTGTACTGAATAACTGTTGTCCTACGCTCATAGTTAAGCATTAGTCACAGTTATTGAAAGAGATGATGGCAGCAGCATTTGCCACTAAGCATCCCATCTGAGCAACTCAAAACATTTAGCCGCCACATAAAAACCATGCAGTCTTAAAGGGAAACTGCCAGTTTCTTGGGGGGGGGGGGAGCTAATCTGGAACAAAACAGCCCCTTCAGGTACTTACATCTCATGTAAGTAAGAAATGGGTGAGGGTTTCTTCTTTTGCACATAGGATTTTATCCCCCACATACAACCTCTGCCCCGGGACACCACAGGCAGTATCCCAGCCCCAACAACACAACACTCCTTCATATGGGGCACGAGAGTATTGATGCCGTTATTCTGACGGCCGTGGCTGTTCTTACCCATTTTCTCCCTTCCCTCACGCACTTGCAGTTACATGACCATGGTGAGCCTGTGTTCGCCTTCGAACCCAAGCCACCCATAAGGTAACATGACACTCTACCCCGGACCATCAGAGTGGCTCCAAGGATGTATATGCCTTGTACTCCTACCCAGGAGCTCCTGAAATGCAACTTGTATCTTGTAAGTTGTTTTTTTTATCCTTATTTATCTTCTCTTTAACACCTTTACTGTATCCTGACTTTGTATCCTTGCCTCTGTAACACTGTTGCCATCTTTATGGCCTGGGTCATGCCTGAAAACATTCCATTGGATCAGTACATTCACCAAGTAAGCAAATACATAAATAAATATTTCTTGTTATTCATAATGTTTTTTTTTTTTCTTTGCTTATTTTCAAAACGTTTTACAGGAAACAGCATGCATAGCTGGTAACACAGCTCGTCCCCAGATGTGCCCTGGGAGGAGAGGGGAGGAAAACAGTACAATGTAAGCAATACAATAACGAAGTGCAAGTAAACATGACAGCAACAGAAAAAAAAACAACACAAATAAAATGAAGGAGCAAAATAGGGCAGTATTTATGGATGCTCTGAACTGGCCAATTTTCACCCAATGGGACTGTTTAGGAATTGAGGAATTTCCAATTTCGAATGTAATTCATACCTAATATAAAGAAGGACTTCAAAACTGGAAATGGAATCGGATTTGAAATCCTACTTCCTAAATTCCTATGTACTGAATAAACATGTTTTAGGTCCAAGTCCTGGAGACTGTATAACATGTTAGGGGCACTGAGCTGCAAACCTGGAGAACTGGGTTTGAATCCCATATCACCTCCTGCATACTGTGTGATCACGACCAAGTCACTTGAGCAACAACTATTATAATAAACAGCTTATAAACACTAACTTTATACCAGTTATGTTTTAACTTGATTATTTTCTAGTTGTTTGGCATTTTTTTTTCACTTTCCCCTGCTGCTGATCTATTAAATATTGTAGATCATGCATGCATGGACTTTAGAGGAATGGAGGTTATACTTGTAGGGCATCTTGCAGAAATTAGACTGGGGATGGATGCAGAGCCAAAATAGTCCATCATTAAGTTGGGTCTGTATCAGGCCACAAAAAACTGCACAAAGACACAGAGTAAGAAGTCCAGAACCAAGAGACCAAGTTGGTTCAACATGGAAGTGGCAGTGAAGGTAAGGGAGAAGAGGGCAGCCTTTCAGAAGTACAGGTGTACTATGAGTGAGGAGAAGAGGTTTTTTAAGGGAAATCTTGAAAGGCAGGGAGTGTTTTCCGGGCAGCTAAAGCTGAAAAGGAACTAAGGTTAGCACAGGGGATCAGGGAGGGGAAAAGGACTTCTTCAGATACATAAAGGGGAGAAGTAGTAGTAAGGAATGGATTGTTAGGAGCAAGAAGGAGGGGGGATGGGCAGAAAACAGTGAAGAACAGGCTGAGGCACTGAAAGAGTACTTTAGCTCTGTATTCACTAGGGAAAGGGACATACCTATGCTGCAGGGGATTATGGGGGTAGGAATGGGGTGGGGGATTAAACAGTTAGGGACATCAATATAGATAGGGTTTTGGAAGGTCACAGGTCCCCTCTGGTGGACAAGGCACCTGGCCAAGATGGCAAACACCTGAGGGTCCTAAGAGAGCTGGTGGAGGTGTTGGTGGCCCCCATGGCGGATCTGTTAAACACCTTGCTAAAGATGGGGTATGTGCCTCAGGACTGGAGAATGACTCATGTGGTGCCACTCCACAAGAGTGGTCCCAGAGATGAGCCTGGCAACTACAGACCGGTCAGTCTACCATCCATTATTGGTAAATTACTAGAGACCATTCTAAAATACAGTAAAAGTTGGTAAACTTTCTGGAGGTTAACGGTCTCCATAACAATAGGCAGCATGGGTTTTTTTCATGGGGAGATCCTGCCAAGAATCATGATAGAATTTTATCACTGGGTTACAAGTTCATTAGACAAAGGCCAGGCAGTGGATGTACTATACCTGGACTTCAGTAAGGCGTTTGACTCCAGGCCGCACAGTAGGTTGCTTAGCAAACTAAGTAGAGTTGGGATGGGTCAGGAGCTGGCTCCAGGAAAGAAAACAGAGTGATAGTAGGAGGTGAACTATCCAAGCCTAGACCTGTAACCAGCAGGGTGCTTGGTCCAGTATTATTCAACATCTTTACTGGCAACATAGCAGTAGGGGTTGAAAGCAAGGTCTGTCTTTTTGCAGATGATACTAAAATCTTTGGAAGGGTGAACATTGAGGAGGGGGAGACAGGAACTGAGGGAGGATCTGGCCAGACTTGAGAAATGGTCTGGAATCTGGCAGTTGGGGTTTAACACCAAGAAATGCAAGGTCACGTACCTGGGAGCTAGGAACCCAGGGGCCAGCTACTGTCTGGGGGGGTGGGTTACATGTGTCCAGCTCAAATGAGGAAAAGGATCTAGGGGTGACATGAAACACTCTTTGAAGTGTTGTAAAGTGGCAGCCAAAGCAAATAAAATGTTGGGACGCATCTCCAAGTCATTCCGCCCTTGTACAGGTCATTGGTTAGGCTGCAATTGGAGTTCTGTGTGCAAGGTCTGGTGCCCTTATTTGAAGAAGGACATAAAGCTATTAGAGGTGGTCTAGCATAGGGTGAATAAGATGATCAATCAATCAATCAAAATCTTTATTTATCCAGGCGGACACCATTGATCCAGGGCATGGGAGACAAACAATATGATAAGAGGTTAAGAGAGCTTACTATGTATTCCTTGGAGGACATTAGGGAAATGGGAGATACGATAAAAACCTTCAAGTATCTAAAGGGTATAAAAAGGGTTGAAGTGAAGGACATTTTCAATTATAAAGGGAGGGGGCCACTAGGGGGCACAGTCTGAAACTTGTAGGGGTAGATCTAAAAAAGAAATGAGAAGGCACTTTTTCATGGGAAGGGTGGTGTTAAAGTGGAACGAACTGCCTGAGGAGGTGGTATCTTTGGAAACAGTGGGAAGTTTTTTTTGGGGGGGGTGAAAATGAGAGCGGCAACAGGAGAGGGATGGTGGAACGGGGATCGATCTTGTAGGCAAGAAGAGGGTGGGGCAGCTCTAGTAAGATAGACTGAGCTGTACAATCGAGCACACTTGACAGACTACTAAGGTCTTTTTCTGCTGGCAATTTTCATATGTTCATATTGAGTCTTTCAAAATGTATCTGACTCTCCCCTATTAACCACACAGTTACTGTTTGTGACATCACAGTCTGTTGTCATGGTGAGCATTATGATGTCATAAACAAAGGCACTGTAACGTTAACAGAAGAGAGGCAAATGTTCAACACAGTCTGTTGTCATGGTGAGCAGCATTATGTTGTAAACAAAGGCACTGTGAGGTGAACAGGAGAGAGACAAATGTTTTCTATACAGACATTTTAGACGAACTACTAAGATGTGCTGTACATCTTGGAAAGGAACACTGAAAATGAAAAAAAAAAATTCTCTAGTAAATTGTAACAGCTGAAAATACAGGTTACTCACCTGTAACAGGAGTTCTAGGAATGGTATATGTTGTTCATCCACACTATCTGGCAGGTTCCTTGCCGCTTTAAATCTTGCCGGAAGGTCTTCAAGCTAGCTCCTCCCACCCACCCGGGTGGTAAAACTCTCGGCTCCGCCCCATGACGCCAGATCTGCCCGATCTGAAGCTCAGGTTGTGCGCCAGCCGCAGCGGAGGTCGTGGTTCAGGTGATGAACAACATATACCATTCCTAGAACTCCTGTTACAGGTGAGTAACCTGTATTTCTAGGGACATGGATATGTTGTTCATCCACACCATCTGGCAGACTCCTCAGCAGTTCTCCTGGAGGAGGGAGGCAAGCGACACCCCTATATATCTTACTTGGGGAACAGAGATTGAGAACCGAGGCCCCAAAACCAGCATCCCGGCGTGACTCAAGGTCGATGTGGTAGTGGGTGATGAAGGTGTGTGCTGACTTCCAGGTAGCAACCCTGCAGATTTCCTGGATAGGGACGTCCCTGGAAGCAGCCACCGATGCAGCAGTATGGCGGGTAGAATGAGCTCTATCCTCTGGGAGGCTCCATGCCTGCCAACTCTAGCAGAGATTTATGCAGGAGGACCCATCTGCCTATCGTCCGCTTGGCTGCAGGTCTGCCAGGTGCGGCTTCAAGCGTGAGGTGACAAACAGCTAGCGAACCTCTCCGAATTTCAGCCGTCGCCCTTATAATAAGCGAGCGCCCTTCTAGGGTCCAAAGTATGGAGCCTATATTCGGCCTCCGAGGTGTGATTGGGGTAGAACACCGGCAGAGTCAACACCTGATTAAGGTGAAACTCCGACACCACCTTCGGAAGGAATTTCGGGTGGGGGCGTAGGACAACCTTGTCCCTGTGGAAGACCAGGTAAGGAGACTCGATGCTAAGCGCCTGGAGTTCTCCCATCCTTCTGGCTGACGTGATAGCCACCAAGAAGGCGGTCTCCACGACAGGTGGGGAGACCACACCTGTGCATTGGTTCAATGGCTTGCCCATGAGCTTTGCCAGTACCAGCAGTAAATCCCACGGAGGTGGGGTTCCGCACTAGAGGGAAATGTGATCAAGGCCTTAAAGAAGCGCCCGACTACTTTCTCCTGCGCTACTGATCGCTGACCGCCCGCGCCGTAAGCAGAAATGGCTGCCAGGTGCACCTTAAGGGTCGTCGACCTAAGCCCTTGACTAGATAGGGACCATAGATAGTCCAAAATGCTTGCCACAGGACAGGAGACGGGTCCAAACCCTTATCCTGACACCAAATGGAGAACCTCTTCCATTTAAAGGCATAGCATTTCCTGGTCGACTCCTTACGGGACGCCTCAACGACGTTGAGGACCTCGTCGGAAAGACCCAAGGCCTGGAACTCTAGCCACTCAGGAACCAGGCCGTCAGGTGCAGGGATTGAAGGTCCGGATGGAACACCTTCCCCTGATTGACTGAGAGCAGGTCCGGGCGAGCTGGAAGCTGCCTCGGAGTCCTGGAGCTAAGACTGAGGAGATCTGGGTACCAGAACTGGCGAGGCCAGTCTGGGGCTATCAGAATCACCTGCACCTTGTCCCTCCTCGCTTTCAGCAGGACCCTGTGAATCAGGGGAACGGGGGGAAAGGCGTAAAAGAGGCCCGGGGTCCACGGCCTCGAGAAGGCATCCCCCTGCAGCGAGCCCTGCTGAGGGGGGCGGGCATGAAACAGCCTCAGCTTCGCGTTCTCCCTGGAGGCAAACAGATCCACCAGAGGTGTGCCCCAACAGGAGAACAGGTCCTGTACTATCTCCGGCAGGAGAGACCACTCGTACGATGCAGCCCCTATACGGCTCAGGGCATCGGCCAGGGTGTTGGAGGCTTCTGCCACATGAATGGCCAGGAGATCCGCCTCCAGGCTGCGCACTAGTGACCAGATGCGGAGAGCTTCCTTACATAGGAGCATGGAGCGCGTCCCGCCCTGGCGGTTTAGATAGTACATGGTCGTGGTATTGTCCGTCTGGACCCGGACCACTTGACCCCGGAGAAACGGAGCAAAGGCGGTGAGAGCTAGGCGGACCGCACGGTTGATATGGCATCGGGACTCCCGCGGGGACCAGAGGCCGTGCACTCAGTGTTCCCCCAGATGGGCACCCCAACCCATCAAAGAGGCGTCGGTCGTTAGAGAGACCGTCGGCTCGAGGCGGACAAACGGGATACCCTCCTGCAGATGGGACGGAACGGTCCACCACTGGAGAGCATTCCACATCTCCTGGCTCGTCCACACACGCTGGTCCAGAGGATCGCAGCGCTGTGACCACTGGCTGGCCAGTCCCCACTGGAGGGGGCGCATGTGCCAGCGTGCCCAATGGACTACGCTGGTATGGGCCGCCATGAGACCCAGGAAGTCCCAGGCAGGGCGCGATTGCCCAACCAGAAATGATTGGGCAAAGGAGGTAAGAACCTCGGCCCTGTCCGCTGGGAGCCGTGCTCTGGCTCGAAGAGAGTCGAGCTCTGCCCCGATGAAGGATATCACCTGCTTCGGCTCGAGTTCCGACTTGGCCTCGTTGACCAGGAGGCCGAGTTGAGAGCAAACCCGGAGGGCCAGATCCCTGGACCGCTCCACCTCCTGTCTGGAGGGGGCTGCTATCAGCCAATCGTCCAGGTAAGGGTACACCCGAACCCCTCGGCGCCGCAGGAATGCTGTCACCACTGCAATGCATTTGGTGAAGACCCTGGGAGCTGAAGAGAGGCCGAAGGGCATGGCCTGGAACTCGAAGAGGGATCCCTCCGCCCTGAAGCGGAGGAATCTCTGATGAGACGGACGGATAGGGACGTGAAAGAACGCGGCCCTGGAAGTCCAGAGAGCAGAACCACACGCCGTGTTCCAGAGATGGTATTATCTGAGCCAGAGTGACCATTCTGAAGGTTCGAGACCCTAGGAACTTGTTCAGGTCGTAAGTTCTAGTATGGGGCGCCAGCCCCCCGTCCGTTTCGGGACCAGGAAGTACCTGGACACGAACCCTGGTTCTGATGGTGGTTCCTCTATCACTTTTATCACCCCCTTTTGAAGAAGGAGGGCGATGTCGGCTCGACGAGCATCTAGAGATTCTGGGGACCTCGAAGCCCCCCGCGGTGCGACGGCTCTGAAGGGCGGAGCCTGCTTGAATTCCAGAGGCAGGCCTCTTCCCACCACCTCCAGAACCCACCTGTCCGTGGTAACAGCGGACCAGGCGGAAAGGAAGTGTCAGAGCCGTCCCCCCACGGGGGGAACTAGGGCCGAGGTGACGGGGATGGGGCGACACCCCTCAGCCCGTCCACTGTGCAGGCTTGGAGGAAGGACCGCCGAGGGACCACCAGGGCTTTTCCTCCTTGCTTCCTTATTCGAGGAAGCTGACGGCTTGGGCTTGGAATACCAAGGTCTAGCCTGCTGGCCCTGACGTTGTTGTTGTTGGGCCGACGCCAGCGCCGGAGCAGAGGGACAAAGGGCTTAGGCTGGGGCTTACGGCCCTTGTCCCTCTGGCGCCGGACGGAAATCGAGTCCAAGGTGGCATTGACTTTTCGATCCTCTGGAGGTGGCCTTCACCCAGGGTCAAGAGGGTCTGTTCCCAAGAAGGAACGTCCGTAGCTTGTGCTGGGATCCGAGGTGAAAGTGGATATCCTCAGCCACGCCGCCGCATGATGGCCACAGCGGCTGCCACTGACCGGGCGCAGAGTCCCCAATATCCAGAGCAGTCTGGAGCTGCTGCTTGGCTACTGCTCTCCCTGGTCCCGCACCTGCTTAACTGTGGTCTGCAGGTCGGCAGAAAGATGAGGGACGACCTCATCCAGGAGTCCAACAGGGCATGGGAAAAATGCGCCATGAGGACTGGCCGAACTGGCCTGACGTAAGGCCAAGTGAGGAGGCATACACTTTCGCCCGCAAGTCCAACTTCTTGACCTCTTTGTCAGGCGGTTTGTCCATCGCCCTGGCATTGCCGGCACGCCTCGAAAACACTGTCCGAAACCAACCCCTCGGCCGAGGGGTGCTCGGAGAAGCCGGACAGAGAGCCCGGAGGACGGTGATATTTCCTGGCCATCCTGGCCTAAGGCGCGAGGACAGGAAGCCGGACGCCGTTATAATTCCAGGGCTAGGCGACAATGGCCTCGCCACCGGAAAGGCCTCCGTGGGAGAATCCCCTGGTCCAGAATCTCAGTGAGGGGATATCTGGCCCGCTTGGACACGGGTTCAAGCTTCATCCCAGTGGATTCTGGAGATGAGCCTAAGAAGTCCAAGGAAGGGCGAAGGGCTATTGTCCACTGACTGCCCCAGAGAGACTCCAAGTCAAGGCGCTGAGAACAGGGAGGAGTCGCCGATTCCGATGAATCGACGAATAGCTGCCTGAGCCTGAGCCCCTCCACGGTCGAGGCTTCATCGGGCGTGAGAGTGACCGACAGCCTATGGGGAGGCCATGGGCCACTGTGAACTTTCGACGGTGCCCCAACTGTCGGCTGAGGCAGAGGCGGTTCCACCAGGATTGGTGGGGCAGCAGGAATAGGCCAACAACCGGCCTGGGAACAGGCCCACCGACGCTGCGAGGGTTTGTTCCGCCGCCTGGTGACAACCATTTTGGCGGCCGAAGAGGCCTGAGCCGCTTACTACCGGCCAATAATAGTTGTTGCCACATCAGTTCCTCATACTTTCGGCGCAACCTACGCCGAAGCCTCCCCTCGTCCGAGGAGGAGGAAGATGAGGAAGAGCGGCAACGCCGCTTACCACGGTGCCGAGACCGAGACCGCCTGTGTCGACGGGATCGGCTGGACCGCGATGATGTCCGAGACTGAGACCGAGAATCTCGGCTAGGCCGAGGTCGGCGTGCCGGGGAGCCGAGGATCGGCAATCCCCTTGGCTCGGTCGACAAATCCGACGGCTCCGGGGCTAGAGGCGCAGATGAGCCGACGGTATCCTCAGACCTCACCGGGGAACCGGGAGGAGGGTTTCGGCTTCTCCAGCCGACAACCTGTCTAACGGGTCGAGAAAATTCGACCACGCCGGGCGGCGGCACCTGACACCTGGCCTGATGGGGTACCGTGAAGCCAGTGGTCGAAGCCGAAATTTCACCAAAGTCGACTGTCGACAAGGGAGGGAGATCTTTCCCACCCCAGGAGCCGCCGACGATGGGACTTACCCTCACTTTTCTTCTCGAATCGATGACACGGCCCAGAAGAAGCTGGACCTCGCCTTTGGCTGAGAGGGTCAGGCAAAGCTCCCAAAGGAAGTTGAACAGGAGGCCCAGCGAGAGCG
Organism: Neoceratodus forsteri; assembly: GCA_016271365.2. Lineage (NCBI taxonomy): Eukaryota > Metazoa > Chordata > Ceratodontiformes > Ceratodontidae > Neoceratodus > Neoceratodus forsteri. The sequence goes on along the minus strand of CM057459.1, from coordinate 421,417,156 downwards.
ACTAATGCTGCAGCTGAAGATGTCGCTGCCTGAGCCACCTCCTCCTCGAGGGGCTACCATCTGCTCGAAGTTGTTCAGCGGATCCCGCAGCCGGGAAACCGCCAGTCGGGCCTCCTTAGATTTGACTGGAGGAAATCTCCTTCAGCGCCAAGTTGGAGACGGCAGCGCAGATCCTCGGGAATGATGCCGAAAAGAAGAGCACAGTTCGCAGGCCCGCGGGTCGTGCTCCCGGCTGGCAGTAAACGACGTGGAGTGCGGGTCCATTCGAGACATCTTCTGCCCACAGGGACATCTCCAACCGGGAGTCGACGGTCCATCGCAGCCGCGAGGGAAGAAGACCAAGTGGTAAAAGTTTTGTTTTTGGAAAATTTTTTTTTTAAAAGTCAAGATTTAGGCCCAAAGCTTAATCCGCAGAGCGTTAAGGAGGGAACCTGAGCCTCTCCAAGCGTAAGGAAGATCTACGCCATGGGGCGGAGCCGAGAGTTTTACCACCCGGTGGGTGGGTGGGAGGAGCTAGCTTGAAGACCTTCCGGCAAGATTTAAAGCGGCAAGGAACCTGCCAGATAGTGTGGATGTACAACATATCCATGTCCCTAGAACATCCCTTTTTTTTTTTTTTTTTTTATAAAAGCACATGCTGTAATGTAGCGTTGCTGTTTAACTTCCCTGCGCTCCCAAGATGCACCTGGAAATAAGTCTTGGCTTGTTGTGTTGTTCATGGCACAAAATTGTAAAAAAATAAATAAATAAATCCTGTAAACAAATAAATAAATAAATTTCAGAATTTGGGTTTTCTGTGATTCTGAGATACCTAATTATAGAAAATACGCTGGAATCTGGCAAATCCAATTCTGTGACTCAGAATCTGATCAACAATCCAATCAATCCTTGCAGTAGTAACAAATACAATATCATGCATTTGCAAATAGGTACTGTGCAAGAGAGACAGCAGTGGTAATACATTGCATGTGCAAAACTGAATATTATTCAGTCCAGAGAATACTGGCATAGAACATACTTGGGAGTAGTAAGGTACAAGAGTCAGAGTGGGGCATCGACAGTTGCAGATATGGATTGCATGATCATGGACGAGGAATTTCTGAATTTAAATGAAAGGAACAGAGCAGAGGGGAAAGGCTAGGCTAGAACAGGAAGAACCTTAATGTGAAAGCAGATGTGTGTGGAGGGAGCTGGGGAGACAGAACATCTGTCAAGAGTTACAGTGGGAGTGTGAGATGGTAAGGGGAAAGAAAAATAAGGAACTGAGACAGGAAGGCACTGGTGCCAGAATGGTCTGAAAAGTGGAAGGGCTAAAGATGTAAGACATATTCTCCCCAAGTGATCAATTAACATAATTGCAAAAACTGATAGGGCCACATATGAAAGTGGCAGGGCCATGGCCATAGTGCCCCCAGATTCCAGCACCCATGCAGGAAGAGACTGTTCAAAATCAGAACTCAGAGATAAATAAAGTGCAGTGGGTGCAATGCCTAACCTCAAGAGGAGAAAGTTAGAGCAAGGCATTGAGGGAGCAGTGGTGAGTGTGTGTATGTGCCTGGGGGGCACAGTCAAGGGCAAAATGCAGAAGGAGTTAAAAGGTGGAGCCCACACTAGTGAGGGTGGATTTTGGTGCAGCGAGGATCATCTTCACAACTGTTAGACTGTTACTGTAAGAAATCCCCTCAACATTATGGCCACCTATCCTCCCATGCTTTGATCCCACCCACACAGCACATCAAAAGGATGTGTGTGGGCAGTCCTCACCCTGCCGACCTGGAAGCCAAGCACCTCACCTCTGTACAACACTGGAACAGCTTGAGAGTTGCATCTAAAAATAAAACTGCAGTTGAGCACTGAGGGGGTGGGGGACAGGACCCAGTCCCAGCCAGACAACTGGTTCCCTTGACTGGACACCAAATGAAGAGTGCCCACTTGTCCTCTGCTACTCACCATTTTCCAAGTTACTGACAGCTACAGTGCAAAACCAACAAGGTTCCACCACAAAACTGTGAAGGTGGAAGCAGAACTAGCAATGCATCCAGGCTCCTTTTAGCCCAACAAAGCCTACCCAGCAGCAATGCAGCATGGGGCTTTGCTGAGCAAGCACAAACAAGATTTAGCCTTCGACTACCACATTATGATTGATTTCAGAAAACTGCTATGGTAGTAATCCACAGACCTGAATATATAAAAGATAGCAAGATGTATGTGTCACTGAACTGCCAGGAAGAATTAAGGCTTTGGCAGAAGGGACTGACTTCCTGTGAGATCAGATTGCAATACATAATGAAGTATCATTCCAATCATGGTATAAACATCTTTTAAGTACCAGGTTAGAGTGGATACCTTAAGTCATCAGCAAGAGTTTCAGAATTACTAATAAAAGCAATAATTCACAGTAATTGTTATGATGTGGTTTCAGTGGGTTTTGTGAAATGAATTTCTCACTTATCTATTTGTGGTACCAGCAGTTAATACAATGTGTGTTGCACTACCCTAACTTCTGCATTCTGCGCTGCATCAGACAGTTGCCTCCTTGTGACTCACTCCTTCTACCCCTTCTTACTTTCCATTAACTACTTGTAACCCCTAGATGGCGCTATCCCAGGGGCTACTACCCCTGCCTGATTTGCCACTAACAGGTTGAGGGGCCTGGATCCAATGGCGGGTGCCTCCACCCAGAGGTCAGGGTTTGCAATAGTTAAACTAACTTGGTCACAGCCCTCTGGGACACTGCAACCCCCCTTTCTTCCCACTAGTGGCCCACACAATATATCAGAATTACCTTCACAGTATACACTTACCCCCAGGACTGGTTCCGGCACTGGGACCTCCTGTGAAATGAGATACAGTGCAACAATCACAGTACAGTACTTTAACATAGACAAATACCTCAGGCAGTATAACTTTGCTGAAACAAGCAGCTCTGATTTATTTCGGGGGATATAACAAGGACAGGGGGAAATCAGGTTAATTAGCTTATCACTCTAATAATCTACATATGGCTCTGTGCACAGGCCTATCCCTATCAGTTACTGTCCCTGGGTACCCAAGCCCTAGTGGCTAGTCCAAACCGTGGCAGCTGGTAGGGGCCCTTTCACACAGAGAAAAGGAAAATTAAACAGTCAGCAGTACAGTAACTCCATTTGGATTTAATGTGGCAATTCAACAGGGAGCAACCCTGAATTAGTACTCACGACCTCCAAATAAGATAGGGTCCTTCAATATCAGCAGGGCTACTCCTGAGCTCCAAGAGACTCTTCACACATTTTTATGGTAAAAAAGAAAAGAGAGTACTATACCAGGCAGGCTGCTTCTCTATCCCGATCGCAATTACTGCACAATACCCGGGAGAACACACAGCAGATTCAGTTCCCTGACAGACAGAGTGCAATTCAATAATTTCTCCAGTCTTCTACAGGTGTGAGCTTGGTTTCTACTCTTTAGAGATCCTTTGATTCTTTTCACAGGACGGATTCAGTCCTAACAAGCTGTTACACAAGCTGCAGACCGAACTCTGGGCCTACACACGCTTTTTGACTAAAACTGCACACTGAAAAAGCACAGGGCTCCTTCCTTCTTCACTGCCAAAGCTCAACTGAAACTCCAACCGACAAAACCGGCACTTCCTTTGAGTTCCTCCCAGTTCTTGACTGGATTGGCTGTCACCACAATAGACTGCTGCTGTTGGTCCAAAAGGCACTGAAGTCTCAACTACATCTCCCAGAGTCACTGCCCATACAATCCTCTTGTGGCTGGCTCAGATTATGAGTCCAAGTTCTGATTCGTCCAAGGCACCATTTTAGAGCTAGCTTACCCCACACTGATTGGTCCAGTTCAGCAGTTCAAAACCAGAATGGGGAACTAGGCAGACACTGTTCTGACTGCAAAAGAAAGCAGGTTAGACAAACTGTAATTTCATTATCACTCTAAATGGTTTCTGGCAAACAGTTACATCTTTCAGATAGGTTCCCTTTGCACTCTAGTGACTGCAAAATGGAGTGAATTGGCAGCAGCTTGAGTGGTACTCAATCAAAGAAACACACAGTCTCCCATACAAACTAATTATGTCTGCAAGCAGACAGCTCTTAAAGAGACAGTACCAGAGGTTCTAAAAACACTCACTGATAAATGGCTTAAACGCCAAACACCATTCAGGCTTGGAGCATTCAAGCAAGCTCCTGGAAGTCTTTTGGGAACCCCCATTTGCAGGGGGGTTACATACTAATCTCCCTTTATTCTTCTTGCTCTAGGCCTCCTTTCTACTTCCATTTGTGCCTGATGCCCTATTTCTGCCCCATTCGTGTGTAACCCCTGTTACCCGGGGTTACAAGAATCCCAGTTAGACCTAGTGGCAGGCAGGGAAGGCAGCTTGTGAAATTCCAGTTAAATGGATTTCACACTGTCTCACTCTGTTCTCAGCCTCAGCTGAGACTGAGGGATGACATCATTTTAGAACTGTCGGAGCTGCATAGGCCACACTGGAATGCTGCAGCTAGGGAAGCTAGGATAGAATGTTGGGAGGTTTTGAAGTCAGTCTGTAATAGTCTGTATGTGGGCTCAGTAGAGAGAAAAGGTGTGCTGCAGCTGCTGGCCCTCAGAGCCCTTAGCTCTGCCATACAGCTATATTTTTTAGTTTTGGGTGTGTGTTCTCACCTCAAGAGGAACACAACAGTGCCTGTTTGAAGTGGTGGAGATCGCTCTCCAAAGTTTCAGGGCCCCATCCCTGCGGGGATGGGGGCAAAGGAATCAGCCTGCTGCCAGGGGCAATTTCTCTGGCCCGGCTAGTGGAAAAAGAAGCTGCCTGTGAGGATTTGTGCTGAGGCACCTGGAAGTTTCATTATGTTTCGGAAGAGAAAAAGCCTGTGGGGCACCTGCTACCAAGGGGTGAGTTTTCTCTGCTAAAGGGCCAATGTGTTTTCACCTGGGACAAGATGAATTTAAGTGACTGCTACTGTGGGGTCAGGAAAAGACAGCCAAGTACAGTTTTAATAACCCTTAGAAGACTGTGGACGTATATATACGTCCAGAATCTATATACGTTCACACATATTCAGTTCTCAAAGGTTTTAAAAGTTGTGGGAACTGGACTGCTTAACTCTGTGGGGGTCTAGAGAAATGGACACAGCCACTCATTAAGTATGTTTCAAGTTCAGCACATGTGCGATGGAAGAAACAGTAGATTAAATATGACATACATTTAAAGAGACTCTACAAAGTAAAGTGTTTTTAGAAAATGTAAAAGAGTCCAGAGGAATGGTCGGGTATGATTTATGAGAGCAAGAGGTGGGAGACACCCCCATCTGGCGTGACCAGAGTCATCTCTGCGGGTTTGCTTTGGGACACATGTTGCTTTCTCTCAGGTACTTGGCCAGTGCCTGAGGAAAGTACCCAGACGTGGGATTGTTGAAGAAGATTCTCTGATGGAGCCAGAAGTGCTCATGGGTGGTATAGGGAGCCACCAATAAATCTCCATGATAAATGGAAATTAGTCCAAGGGCTGGCAAGGGAGCCGAGCCAAAGAAAGAAGGTAGTCCAAGGGCTGGCAAGGGAGCCGAGCCAGGGAAACCAAAGAGTCGAGTTCGGGCAGAGTGCCCTGTGTGTTTCTAAAACCGAGGGTTTAAGTGTACAGAAGATGTTTGTCTGTTCAGGAAAAATCTGCATTACCACGAGTGTAGCCCTGTGGGGGTCCGTCTATGCTTATTATTCCTTTGTGTTGTGAATAAAAGCCACACTTTAGAATCCCAGCTTCTGTAATGGACATTTCAGTTATTGCTTCCTGTGTCCGGATTACTTGGGTGCCCCTGTGCAGAGTAGCCAAACCTAGCCAACATGCCGAGTAACATTTTTCTCCCCGAGTCCAGGTCCCAGGTAGGGCGTTACATAATGGAGGCACCGCACAGTGATAATAACACAAAAAATACCATCAACCCGACCCCTGGGGTTACACATGTAATACAAACATACATGTAACCCCTAGATGGCGCTATCCCAGGGGCTACTACCCCTGCCTGATTTGCCACTAACAGGTTGAGGGGCCTGGATCCAATGGCGGGTGCCTACACCCAGAGGTCAGGGTTTGCAATAGTTAAACTAACTTGGTCACAGCCCTCTGGGACACTGCAACCCCCTTTCTTCCCACTAGTGGCCCACACAATATATCAGAATTACCTTCACGGTATACACTTACCCCCAGGACTGGTTCCGCACTGGGACCTCCTAGAAATGAGATACAGTGCAGCAATCACAGTACAGTACTTTAACATAGACAAATACCTCAGGCAGTATAACTTTGCTGAAACAAGCAGCTCTGATTTATTTCGGGATATAACAAGGACAGGGGAAATCAGGTTAATTAGCTTATCACTCTAATACTCTATTTATGGCTCTGTGCAGGCCTATCTCATCAGTTACTGTCCCTGGGTACCCAAGCCCTAGTGGCTAGTCCAAACCGTGGCAGCTGGTAGGGGCCCTTTCACACAGAGAAAAGGAAAATTAAACAGTCAGCAGTACAGTAATTCCATTTGGATTTAATGTGGCAATTCAAGAGGAGCGACCCTGAATTAGTACTCACGACCTCCAAATAAGATAGGGTCCTTCAATGTCAGTAGGGCTCACTTGAGGTACACAAACCTCTTCACACATTTATATAAAAGAAAGCACTATACCAGGCAGGCTGCATCTGTATCCCGATTGCAATTACTGCACAATACCGGAGAACACACAGCAGATTCAGTTCCTGACAGACCGAGTGCAATTTTCAGCAATTCCTCCAGTCTTCTACAGGGTGAGCCTGGTTTCTACTCTTCAGATATTCTTTGATTCTCTTCACAGGACGGATTCAGTCCTAACAAGCTGTTACACAAGCTGCAGACGGGAACTCTGGGGCTCATACACGTTTTGACTAAAACTGCACACTGAAAAGCACAGGGCTCCTTCCTTCACTGCCAAAGCTCAACTGAAACTCCAACCGACAAAACCGGGCACTTCGAGTTCCTCCCAGTTCTTGACTGGATTGCCTGTCACTCACAATAGACTGCTGCTGTTGGTCCAAAAAGGCACTGAAGTCTAAACTACATCTCCCAGAGTCACTGCCCATACAATCCTCTTGTGGCTGGCTCAGATTATGATTCGTCCAAGGCACCATTTTAGAGCTAGCTTACCCCACACTGATTGGTCCAGTTCAGCAGTTCAAAACTAGAATGGGGAACTAGCAGACACAGTTCTGACTGCAAAGAAAGCAGGTTAGACAAACTGTAATTTCATTATTACTCTAAATAATTTCTGGCAAACAGTTACATCTTTCAGATAGGTTCCCTCTGCACTCCTAGTGACTGCAAAATGAAGTGAATTGGCAGCAGCTCGAGTGGTACTCAGAGAAGCACACAGTCCCCCATACAAACTAATTATGTCTGCAAGCAGACAGCTCTTAAAGAGACAGTACCAGAGGTTCTAAAAACACTCACTGATAAATGGCTTAAACGCCAAACACCATTCAGGCTTGGAGCATTCAAGCAAGCTCCTGGAAGTCTTTTGGGAACCCCCATTTGCAGGGGGGTTACATACAAATAAGCCAGCAGATAAAGACCCTACGGTCTATCAAGTTTGCTCATGAGTGCAAGTCCCTCAGTGTTCACTGATGGAGCCACCCTTCCACTCCTATTTCCCCTTAACCCTCCTTGCTAACACCCTCCCAACCCACACCCAAGCCCCCATCCTTCCCCTTTCCTCTGTCCCACCTTCTCTTGAAGCTGGCCACTGTCTTCAGGGAGACCACCTTCTCTGGCAACTCGTTCCACTTGGCCACCACCCTCTCAGTGAAAGAGTGCCTCCTAATCTCTGTCCTGAATCTTCCCCCCACCAGTATTAGGCTGTGCCTCCTAACAGACCTGTTCCCACTAAGGCCAAAGAGACTCTCAGTGCTCCCCTTATTGATATATTTACAGTACTTGAAGGTCTCCATCATGTCCCCCCACCACCCCTTCTGTCCAACAGAGAGTTCATGTTGAGCTCTCTCTTAGTCTCTCCTCATAAGCTTTGCCCTGCTGGTGCTGGATCAATATGGTTGCCCTTTTCTGGACTATTTCCAGTAAGCTGACATCCTTCTTTATGTAAGAGTACTAATACTGCATGTTGTAGTCCAGGTTCCGCCTCAGCAGTGATCTATACAGTGGCAGAATGGCCACTGCCTTTCTGCTCGTTATTCCCCTGGCTATGCAGCCCAGCATCTGGCTTACTTTGGCTGCCGCTGAAATGCTGCATCTTTCTAGAACACCATTTCATCCTTAAACAGAGCAGTTTCCACACATGAAGCTTTTTCTGCAAAATTAAAAGAACATCTTCCACAGACTAATGTTTGTACCCGTTTTGCATAACATGCCAATCTTTGCTTGTCTACTGCACATGTTTGAATGTTTACTCTCCTGCACCATATCACTTTATTATGTATTACAGACATCTGTAACATGTTTCAGTCTCGTGACTTGTGCCCGGAGTACCCAGGTTGTGCCTGAAAATGGGGCCTTTGGGCCCATGCACCTATCCAATTATCAAAATAAATAGTAGCAGTAAGTAGTAATTGTATTTATTTAGCACCCTGTCCCGGGGGCTCTGAGTGCTGTACATAGTTAAAGAAGGAAGGCTGTTTATCACTAACTTACTCAGTTTTTACAAATAGGTATCCTGGCTTTGGAGAAAAGGGTGCCGGTAGACTGTATCTATTTAGATTTTGCAAAAGCTTTTGACATAGTTTACTGGCCTATAACCAAAAAAATTAAACATCTGGGCATTAATCATCATATAATAAACTAGATTAACACATGACTTAGTAATAGAACCCAACAAGTCAGCATAAACGGCCACCTCTCCAAATCGGGTAACATCATCAGCTGGGTACTTCCAAGGATCAGTCCTCGGACCCATACTATTCCAGATTTTTATTCCTCACCCTATCCCCAACATGATCTGGCATAATTTAAGTCCCAGCCATCATAAACAGCACATCTAATTACTGGCCGCCCTCTACCTCCCTCCTCAAATCGTACAACCCACATCCTCCATTCTTGCCCCCCTGCCTGCCTAGCATCTCCACCCCGCTCGGAGACTAGGCATATTTTTGTTCTTGAATGACATCGGACCCCATAGTACTATAGAAACATAGACTTTGACGGCAGATAAGGACCGCTTGGCCCACCTCGTCTGCCCATTTCCCTACCTACAGGATAAGCTGCGGATCCTAGTTAACCAACAGCCTATTTCTTCCTACCCCTCACAAGAATTGCCTTATGTCTGTCCCATGCATTCTTGAATTCTCTCACAGTTTTAGACCCCACAACCTCCTTAGGAAGGCTGTTCCATGCGTCCACCACCCTCTCTGTGAAAAAATACTTCCTCACATTGCCTCGAGCCGCCTCTATCTTCAAATTGTGTCCCTTGTTCTTGCACATCTCTTTTTCTGAAAGATGCTACCCTCTTGGACTTTGTTGATTCCACTGAGGTACTTAAAAGTTTCTATCATGTCCCCCCCCCCTTTCCTCAAGGGTATGCATATTAAGCTCCTTTAGCGCTGATGTTCACACTCTTTCTACCCCTTGCAATGCCTGCATGGCATACTATCACTGCCCACGTAACCTATTACCCACACACACAAATACAGCCTATTCCACAGAGTACTGACTAAACAGCACTTCAACTAACAGTACCCCTTGGACAACCACCTTAGCTGCCTATACATTCTGCATTCCTCAAATGCTGTCTTTTCCTTTCCCCAGTTCCTCACCACTTCACTCTGTCACTCCATACCACTAAAGCAAACCTGGTCGAAGCCACATACCTCACAGCAGCACCTCAAATCGTATTTACATAGGATTGCCATCCTTCTCCTTCTCCTATCGCACAATGTTCACCCCAACCCTGGCCCACCTCAGCTCACTCATGACATTCCTAAGAACCACATCTCCCCTGAAACTTGCCTCCATGAATATTAGAAGCCTCTTACCCAAGCTTGATGATCTGCAAGTCTGGATCTCTCTTCATACACCAGATGTGCTTGCAATAAATAAAATCTGGCTGTCCCCAAGGGTTCCTGACACTTCCATTTCACAAGCAGGATATACCTTATTTAGACAGGATAGAATAGGTAAATGGGGAGGAGGCTGTGTACTGTACATAAGAGATACACTAAATGTGCAAGCCCTCCCACCGATAACCCCTGTCAAATACTACCTGTTAAGATAATTCTAGGACGGCATGGCAAATCGATCGCCATTCTGTCTGTCTACATCCCACCCCGCGTGCAAGCTACAGGACCTAAATTAGTCCTTGACTTCCTGACTTACCTCCTAGCACTGAAGCTGTGGTGCTAGGAGACCTCAGCACTGACTGGCTAGCCCTGGAAGCCAACTCCTTTAAAGATGCCATTACTGCCTTCAATATCACCCAACTTGTCGCTTCCCCTACAAGAATCAACCACAGAATGGGGCGTACATCCCTTTTAGACCTTATCCTTACCACCCACCCTGACAGAATAACCCAAATAGAGGTCTTATCAGACTCTCTTAGTGGCCACTCCCCCAGTTACCTGCAGCTGGTCAAGTAAGCTCCCTAAGGTTCCAGTCAAATTAACATCTCAACGTATACTAAACAAGGGACAACTTAAGCACCTCAAGGACCATCTTGCACGCTGTGACTGGTCACATATTGACAATGCTCAATCGATTGACACTGCCCTCAACCACTTCATTACCCAGTTCAACAAGGCATGTGACATCTATGCCCTGTTTCGCAAATGCAAGACAAAGGGAGCCATGAATCCCTGGATCACCCCGGCCCTTCTACAACTGCTACGCGACAGGGACAATTTCTGGCACCGTGCACTTTATACTGGGAGTCAAGCTGACATGCAGCGCTATAAAGCTGCTAGAAACTCTTGCACATCGGAAACTCACTGGGCCAAAGCTGAATACTTCAAACATGAACTATCTATTTCTCGGGCAATGGTAGGCGCTTCTGGGATAACATTAAGGACCTCACAGGCAGACCCTCTAAAACACCCCCAACCTAATCACTGCAAATGGTGCTCCTGTACACAACCCCTCTCAAGTTGTGGATACTCTCAATGCCGTGCTCTCTGACCTGAGTGATATACTATCCACTGACTTCTCTTCCATACCCAACAATGCTCCAAGTGCCTATGGCCCCGCCCACAAGGGCTTCCCCCTACCCTTCTATTTCAAATGCATCACTTTGAAGGATGCCAAGAAATACCTACTTAAAGTACTCAGCAAATCCAGGTTTAGCAGCGATACCCTTGACCTTAAGCTCATCTAGCTCACCCTTGACTCTGTCCTTAAGCCCCTCACCTCACTCCTCAATCTCTCTCGCTCTCCCTTGAACAATTTCCTCAATGTTAGAAAGCAGCTACTGTTATGCCAGTGTATAAGAGTGGGACAGATCATCCTCCTACTACTGCCTCTATTTCTATCCTCCTCCATCTCTAAAGCCTTAGAATGTATTGCTGCCAATCAACTGACCGAATAACTGGTAAAATACAACATTCAGTGCCCTGAACAACATGGCTTTAGGAAATCGTACAGTACAACTACTGCCCTACTGCAATACACAGACAATACACAGGGTCAGCTGGTGGGGTCAATTTACATTGACCTCACCAAGGCCTTTGATACCATGAACCTCTCGTTCTTACTCCACTCCCTCTGCTCTATTGGGCTCTCCACTGAGGTCACCAGTTGGTTCAACAGCCACCTCGAAGGGAGGTCGCAGAAAGACAAAATCAATGACACACTCACAGCTGCTGCCCAGTGAGTTGTGGAGTCCCGCAAGGCTCTGTCCTCGGGCCCCTACTCTTCAGCCTCTTTAATTCTCTCCCCAAAGCCTGTAACCTCGTTCTCTATGCCAGCGATGCTGTACTTTTCTCTGCACATACTGACCCCGTCTCACTCAACGATGAGCTCCAAACAGGTTTCAAGACGGCTGAGCAATGGTTCAGACAGCATAAACTGCTTATGAAATATTAAAAAAAAAGTGCTTTTCACCAACCCACATAACAAAAACTAAATTTTCAGCCTCATGATCCTGAACAACCAAAATATAACCCTTGAACAGGTGCAGGACTTCAAATATGTAGGGGTAACACTGGACAGCTCCTTGTCCTACTCTGCGCACATTAACTGAGTGTCCAGGGCAATTAACTCAAGAATATGTCTCCTATATTGTTATCGGAACTGTCTTACCCCTGATGCACTTAGACTTGCAGTCAACAGTTCAGTCATATATACTGTCGACTATAGTCTGATTGCATAAGGAGCAGTCTCTGATACTGCCCTGAACATAATCTCTGTGGCTCTAAACAAAGCATGTCAACTTATAACTGGGGCACACAGGCGTACCCATACGTGTGACCTCTACACACAGACTGGCTGGCTGAATATAAAATACATAGATACATAGACACTGTCGGTCTACAGCCCACTCAGTCTACCCATTTGACCTTCTAGGTTCACTTTATGTTTTCCTAGAAGTCTGTTGCCCCTGACCTCCAGAATTCCCTTATGTCTATCCCATACATTCTTAAATCCTGTGATTGTTTCAGCCCCCACTACTTCCTCTGGCAGGGTGTTCCATTTGTCCACCACCCATTCTGTGAAGAAATTCCCTCTCGCGTTTCCTCTGAATTGCCCTTCCTCCAACTTCATCCCATTCCTTCTAGTCCTGGAACATCTTTTTCGCTGAAAAATAGTCTATTCCTGCACTCTGCTCCTCCCTGTAAGATACTTATATGTCTCTATCATATCCCCTCTCTCCCTCCTCTCCTCCAGGGGGTACATATTCAAGTCCTTCAACCTGACCTCATAGGACTTGTGATGCAATCCATGTACCATCTTTGCTGCCCTCCTCTAAACCTTCTCTACCCTGTCTATGTCCTTGCGTAGGTAAGGTCTCCAGAACTGTACACTGTACTCAAGGTGGGGCCTCACTAGTGTCTTGTATAGTGGAATTATGACCTCCCTTTTCCTGCTGGTGATGCCCCTCCCCATGCATCCCAGCATCCTATTTGCTTTATCTGCTGCCTTGTCGCACTGTTTCCCTACCTTGAGGTCATCAGAGATGATAACCCCAAGATCCCTTTCCTGCTTGGTGCATGCTATATCCTCCCCCTCAACTGATATGTTGTTCCAGGGTTTTTGTGCCCCATATGCATTGTCTTGCACTTCTTTGCACTGAATTTCGACTGCCAAACCCCTGACCATTCTTCAAGTTTCTGCAGGTCCCTCCTCATTCTATGTCTATACCTTCTGGTGTCAACTCTGTTACACAGCTTTGTGTCAGCAGTCAACAGGGAAATGTAGGATCACCTATCAGACCTGTCTCCTCACGAAGAAAATCGCCCTGGGCCTAACCCCCCCAAACTGTGCCCCTCTTCCTGCCATCTTCGAACACCCACAATACTCGTAGCGCTGTCACCTCTAACTACCTCATCCTTTTCTACCGGATGACACAGGGCCAGAGATCCTTCCATTTCAGAACACCATCTTGGCTCAATAGTCTCCCAGCTGAAGTACATAATGCCACTGCCCTTGACTCCTTTAAACATAAACTGCGCCAGCATCTTACACTACTCAGTTGCTGCGATTGCTCATACTAGGTCTGGTCCTTGATCTCCCCACCTCTCCCCCCGGGATGGCCAACCCCACCTGGTGTTGTAGCTGCTATGACCCATATTACCTTGTTTATCCTTCTCCCCCCTTTACCAATGTTCCCACGCCTTCCTTTAGTATTAACCCTTGTCCCTTTATCCTTGTGCACATCGAAATTTAGTAATTTATTAACAGTCCTTGCCCAATGGTATCTCGTCCCTAGACTAACAAACTACTACTTGTTGTATTTTTCTGCTTATTAGGCCTTTTGTTCTGTCGAATATTTGATCATACTGCCTAATGCCTCCACTGTATATTGCTAACAATGTATAATGCTCACACTGTCTTACCCTCTGCACTTAAATATTTTTTCTCCTGTTATTGCACTACACCTTAACCTTGTACACACCAAATTTGGTGATACTTGTGAATCTGTGTCTGTTACATTTATAATGTTTAGAATTTTGTCTTTTCTACTGACGCGGAACCTTTAAAAACGAGTGTCAAGCGCAAAGGTTTCCCTAGTACTTAATAAATAGTATTCAATAAATAAAATAAATAAACTGGACAAGCAAATATACGGATGACACAAAAATTGGGAGAAGGAAGTAATAATGGTGAGATAAAAACATTGCAATCTGATCTGGACAAGATGGCCCAGTAGGCCTATAGGTAGAGGATAATGTTTAATACAGATACATGTTCTGTAATTCACATAGGGAGACAGTCTTCATGGCATTCATACATTCTATGTATTAAAATGCTAAAAACTGTGGCTAATAAAAAGATTTATTTTTGAAAGTTTGTGACCGAGAGAGGCACACTGTGCCATGGCTCGTTTCCAGGTGCGACCTGGGGGCAAAGGAAGGGGAATATTTATATAGATGTAAACTGACTTATGTAACCAGATTAAGCTGTTGGTGGTACAGTATTTTAGTGAATTTAGGAGTTATTGTCAAAAACACATCTAATTTGATCAGTGATCATCCGTTATTGCCAGGGCCAATAGGGTACTACATACAATAAAGAAAAACTTCACCAGCTGAAAGAACGGAGTAATAATGCCACTGTATAGGGCATATGTGAGACCTATACTGGTGTAACCCCTTGGTGGCGCTATCCCAAGGGCTACTACCCCTGGCTGCTTAACTACCAACAGGTTGAGGGGCCTAGGTCCAATGGCGGGTGCCTCCACCCAGAGGTCAGGGTTTGCAGTAGTTAAACTAACTTGGTCACAGCCCTCTGGGACACTATAACCCCCCTTTCTTCCCACTAGTGGCCCACACAATGCATTAGGAATATCTTTACAATGTACACTTACCCCCAGGACTGGCTCTGTCGACTGGACTCTGGGGACCCCCTGTAAAACAAGATGATACAGTGCAAAAACCACAGTACAATACTTTAACATAAACGAATACCTCAGTCAGTGTAACTTTGCTGAAAACCAACAGATCTGATTTATTTAAGGAGCTGTAACAAGGAAGGGAGAAATCAGGTTAATTAGGTTAAACACATTAATAATCACAGTACTGTGCGCATATTCAGAGTCCCAAATTGTCACTTTCACTGGGTACCCAGGATGGGGGCTAGCCAGGATTGGTGCAGCTGGTTGGGGTCCTGGGATGGAAAAAACACTTGCACAATACCCAATTGTAATCCGGAGCCGGAGGGCTCAGTTCATGAAGAAATGAAAAAAGCAACAATTAGATGACACACTTGCAATTCGATAAACAGATGGCAGGGAGCTACCCTGCTTTGTACTCACAAACCCAATGCTGGGAACTGGATGGAAGGCAGATTGTCCTGGATTGCCAGGAGGAGCAGACCATGTGGACAAGGTCCTTGTGACTGGACCCCACTGCAGATTAGAGCAAATGGATGTAGTCTGGATTAAGCTGGGGTTTACTTCCAGCTTCATGCACTCAATTCACTGTACAGGGGATTTGAAACGCAATTCCCATGCTTACACACATTTATATGTAAAAGGAAAGTACTATACCAGGCATGCTGCTTCTCGATCCCAGTCTCAATTACTGCACAATACCCGGGAGAACACACAGCAGATTCAGTTCCTGACAGACCGAGCGCAATTCAGCAATTTCTCCAGTCTTCTACAGGGTAAGCCTGGTTTCTGCTCTGCAGATCTCCTTGATTCTCTTCACAGGTCGGATTCAGTCCGAGCAGGCGCTTGCACAGGCTGCAGACCGAAACTCAAGGCCTTACACTCGCTTACCGTGCCAAAACTATACACCGCAGAAGCACATAGCTCCTTTTCTCTTCACTGTCTCACCTCATCTGATCTTTCCAGTAGACAGAGCCAGGCATTTCCTTTGAGTTCCTCCCAGTTCAGTTGGTTGGTTTGGCTGTCACTCACAATCAGACTCCCCCTGTTGGTGCAAAAAGGCGCCGAAGTCCAAACTACAATTCCCAGAGGCATTGGCCATACAGTACATAGGTGGCTGGCTTCACAATGAGAGTCCAAGTTCTGATTTGCCAGCAGCAGGCTCCATTTCAAAGGTCCCCACACTGATTGGTCCAGTTCAGCAGTTCAAAACCAGAATGGAGGGCTAGGCAAACACAGTTCTGACTGCAAAGAAAAGCAGGTTAGACAAACTGTATTTTCGTTATTACTCTAAATAATTTCTGGCAAACAATTACATCTTTGAAAAGTGCTCACTCTGCCCACTTAGCGACGGCAGAAATGGAGCAATCTGGCAGCAACTCAAGTGGGACTCGAGCAGGGAAACACACAGTCCCCCCATATAAACTAATTATGTCTGCAAGCAGAGAGCTCTTAAAGAGACAGTACCGGAGGCTCTAAAAGCACTCACAGATAAACAGCTTAAACGTCAAACACCATTCAGGCTTGAAACATTCAAGCAAGCTCCTGGAAGACTTTTTGGGAACCCCCATTTGCAGGGGGGTTACACTGGACTATGGCAGGCAGATGTGGTGCCCCTTCAAGAGGAGAGATGTGAACAGGGTGGAGTGAGTGCAGCATAGGGCCATAATGATTTACGACCTAAAAGATGAGAGTTATGAAAATTGACTAAGGCAACTGAACTTGATGTCACTGGAAATATGAAATTACATGATTAAAACAAAGTGAAGTCAATAGCTAAAAGCAGCTAGTGGGAGCTAACTTAAGTCAAAAACCTGTCTAAACAGGTAGGTCTTAAGGCCCCTCCTAAAGGCCTCCATCAACGGGGGCCTCCCTCAGAGATCTGGGAAGCAAGTTCCACAAGGCCAGGATGGCCATTTCAGAAGTGTCACCCTGGATGTCTTAAGCCTGGCCATGGGAACCGCAAGGAGGCCCACCTCTGAGGAGCGGAGGGGGTGGGAGGGATGGTAAGGAAACAGAAGATCACTCAGATAACCAGGGCCCAGTTCATATAGAGCTTTGTAGATCAGTAAACCGACCTTGAAGGTCATTCATCACTGCACAGGCAGCTAGTGCAGATCATGCAGGACTGGGGTCACATGACAAGACCTCAGGAGGCCGGACAGGAACATTGCCACTGCATTCTACACCAGCTGCAGGCACCACAGAACCCCTCCACTAACTCCAAGATACAGAGCATTGCAGCATACAAGTCTGGAGGTCACAAAGTCATGTACCACTGAGGGCAGAACTTCAAGGGGATCAAGGCTTTAATCCAGGAGATATTTCTGAGAAGGTAAAAGCCACTCCAGACTACTGATGACACTGGAGCCTCAAGTGTCTGTCTTTTATCCAGAATGACTCCCAGATTCTTGACCTTAGTAGGGGCCACAAGGCTGGAGCAACCAAGCACTAGGCCAGTCCTCTCTGCCATGGCCCCTGCAAACTGCCATTGACCAGGCTCAGTCAATAATAACTCCATCTTATCCAGGTTGAGTCTTAGCCAGCTGGAGGACATCCAACCCTGAATCTCGACCAGACATAATTTCAGTACGTCAACTGCACTACGCATCCCGGGTACAAATGACATGTACAGGTATCAGCTGCATGGTAGTGAAAACCCAAGTCATAATGACTGATGATATTGCACAAGGGCAGCATGTGCACCGTGAACGGCATAGGTGAGAGGATCAAGCCATGGGGTCCACCACAGAGCAGGGGCTTCAAATAAATAAATGCATTAGCTATAGTACATTAGATTTTACTTATGTAAGTTTTTGGTAATCGGTTGGGATTCAAAGATATTATGCCTATTCGCAGGCTTGACCAGCACAATACAAGCAATACACAAAACAGAAACATACAATTAGCATTTTAAACAAACTCAGTAACAACATGTACTGGTTTTTAACAGGTGTTTCTAAACTTTATTTTGAAACACACACTACAGCTTACTATTTGATAGGTGTTGGCAGCTGATTCCATAAACTGGGTGAGATCCTCTCCCCTTACTTGGGTTCTCTCCTACTACTCTTCCACCCCAGCCCCTTTTCCTTCCCCCCCTTACATGCCTTTCTCCGTGCCTACCTCCTCAGCCTCTCTCAGTCAACTCTTCTTGTACAATGCTGCTCCTAACTTCTCCTTTTGAGCTCTCTCATGCCCTTTTCATCATGCTTCTCCTCTTCCCTCCATGTTTACCTCTGCCTCACCACCACATCCCCCTCTACCGCTCATTGTCTATGTCCCCCTCTCCTTCTATAAACCCCCGCACTTAACTTCAAAGCGTTTTGATAAGCATTTCCTCCACATCCCCACTTTCACATCCTCTCTGCCATCCTGACAGAAGAAAAAGCTCTCTCAAGCTTGTCAATGTCTTCTCCCTCCTGTTGGTAGTTGATTTTAAGCTCAAAGCCCCTGTCTCAATCCTATGATCCCATCTACTTTCCCCTCGCTCCCTAAGGGTCTGAGGATTTTCCAACTAAATGCCCCTAGCCTTTTACTCAAGACTGACCATCTTAGGCTGTGGGCCCTCCATCTCAATCCTGATGTACTTGTAGTGACTGAGTCCTATATTTCCCAGGATCAGTTATGCAGCCAACTTGCCTGGCTACTGTGTTCACTGACAAAGACCATAGCAAAGGCAGGGTGGAGGGCAGTGCGGCTATGCATGTCTCCCTTACCTTCGCTTCTATTCTTCAGAATAACCGTAACAACCCATCCAAATACTCAAAAGTTATCCTCTGCCTATTTGAGCTGCCATCCCAGTCAATCTTCCTGCCCTCAAACAGGGCAGCAACATCATCACTAACTCCCTTTAGGTCACCTCCTATTTCAATAACCTCTTCACTAGTTTTACTCCCTCTTAATTCCTGATACACCTTCTCCCTCCCCTCTGTTATTCCACATTTCTCGCCTCCTCCCTTCCCATGGTTTGGTGGTAAGCTAAGGGAGCTAAAGGCAAAGGGGGGGGGGGGCTGGAGCATTGTTAGAGGAGATCCATGGCCCAGAAGAATAAATTGGCATGATGGCTCATTATGGTGAGTATCAAAGGGCAATCACACAAAAGAAGGCAAGTTTTCTGTCTGGGGAGATTGCTGCTGGGAGGAATGAACCAGTTCAGCTCTTTTGAACTGCGGATGGACCTCTCCATCTGGCCTGTTTGGAGCCCATCAGATCTTTTTCTTTTGCAAAATGCAAGGAGTTTGCTTGGGTCTTCTCAGACAGGGTGTCCTGTATTCAGACCAGGATCTCTCCACGTGGGCTGTTACAGCCCACCACAGTGGAGCCCATGTGTCGCAGGTGAATTCAGTAGTCACTGAGTTTAGAATAGTGACAGTGGATGAGGTTAGTGGGATGATCTTGAAGCTGCAAACATGCTGTGAACTAGACCCAGGTCCAATGCGACTACTAGCAAGTTGCACAGGACAGCTGGGTCCAGAGTTCACTGAGATTATTTGGTGCTCCCTTTCAGAGGGGGGTTTCCCAGCTGCATTGAAAAATGCACTGGCGAGGCCCCTTCTGAAAAAATCTACTCTGGACCTGGATGTCTTGGCAAATTACCGGTCTGTCTCTAATGTGCCCTTTTTGGGCAAGGTTACTGAGAAGATGTTTGTGCTGCAGCTTGAGGCACATCTCACTGCCTTTGACATTTATGGGCCTCTCCAGTCTGGTTTTAGGACAAAGCATAGCATGGAGACTGCACCGCTCAGGGTGTGCAATGATTTTTTCAGGGCGAGAGATAGAGGTGAATGGTTAATTCATGTTCTGTTCAGTCTTTCCTCAGTTTTTGACACCATAGGCCATGTGCTGTTACTGGACAGACTCACTGAGCATGTGGGACTCACCGGTAGTCATCAGCTAGTTTGAATCCTATCTCAGTAGCAGAACACAGAGAGTGATGTTGTGAGTTTTCTCTTCATCCTTGGTGTTGCTGCCCCAGGGTTTAGTCCTTTCACCCATACTGTTTGCAGTGTATATGCTGCCCCTGGGGACGATCATGAGACAATTTGGGCTTGGGTTTCACTGCTATGCAGATGATAATTAGCTCTATCTGTGTTTTGCACCTGGGATACCAGAAGCAGTCGATGTGCTGAACAGATGCTTGGCCAAGATCCAGGGCTGGATGTCTTCAAGCTGGTTAAGACTTAACCCTGATAAGATGGAAATACTGGATGTGAAGCTATGTCATAGAGGGGCGGCTGCTGGGCAGTGGACTGGGCTTCGGCTTGGTTCCACTGGTCTGATTGATGCCTCTAAGGTGAAGAATCTCAGCATCATTCTGGATGAGGGGCTGACATTTGAGGCTCAGGTGTCAGCAGTAGGCTGGAGTGTTTTTTCCATCTTTGTAACATTAACCAAATAAAATCCCTTATCTCCCTCTGGAGACAGGTTACACTGGTACATGCATTTGTGACTTGCAGGCTAGATTACTGTGATGCTGTATACCTAAGGGTCAATGGAAGTACGCTTTGGTGCTTGCCGCTGGTGCATAACGCAGCTGCTAGGTTGTTGACTGGCCTGTTGAGGTCGTGTCATGTCTCCCAGAGCATGTGAACGACACTGGCTGCCAGTTAAGTGGCCTATCTCCTTAAAAGTCAGAGTACTGACTTACATGTTCCTACACAGGTTGGGCCTGGGACACCTGTGTGATCTCCAGCATCCTTTCGTGCCCTTGTGCCCTCCCAACCGCACTGAGGAGAGACATTTGAGGTGGCAGGCCCGGTCCTTTGGAACTCACTCTTGAGGGCCCAGAAGGAGGCCCCCCCTTTAGTGGAGGTCTTTAAGAGGGGCCTTAACACTTTTCTCTTTCACCAGACGTATATGGAATAACTGTATACCTATTATGCCTTTATCCCATGTATCATTCATATATATATATATATGTATACATGGCAAAAAAATCAATTTAATGCATCAATTAGGGTTGTTCCACAGCGATAAAGCGAGGAAATCGGTTGTTGGGTTGAAAGCCCTCCTTGCACCCACCCCACCCAACCGGCATTGAGGTGTGCGTTGGGTTCGTCGCCCTAACTCTTACCCCATCACATGTGTAAACAAGCTGAGGTATAGGAGAATGGGGTGAGAGTTAGGACCGACGACCCAACACACACCGATGCTGCGCTGGGAGGGTTAGCTGGGGAGTGCAAGGGGGGCTTTCAACCCTAACACCGAATTTCCTCATTTTTGTCACTGTGGAACAACCCTAACTGATGCATTAAATGGAAATTTTTGCCATGAATTTCCCTTCTTTTGAGAAGGACGACTATAAATAGTGAATAAAATGCAGTGGTGGGAGCATGGGCCCTTCAAGCCCTGCACTCCCACCACGTGATGTTTTGTGACACAGTAACGGTAACTGCAGTGCAAATGCACACGCTAATGGTTATGCACATGGTGACGCAAACGTAAATAGAAACGCAAGCGCAAAGTGATGCCAAAGCGAACAGTGAAGCAAACGGAGACACGAGCACGCACGGAAACGCAACTGGTAACACACACGGCCATGATACCGCTATGGTAAATGCAAATGTTAATTATTACAGCAACAATAACGCCAAAGAGAACACAAACGGAAAGGCAAATGCAAGGGCATACGGAAACGCAAAGCGTAACATGCATGGTCATGGTACCACAATTGCAAATGCAAATGGTAACATTAACAGCAAAAATAGTGCCAAAGGAAACAGAAATGGAAAGGCAAATGCAAGCGTGCATGGAAATGCAAACCATAATGTGCATG
This sequence comes from Neoceratodus forsteri, assembly GCA_016271365.2. Lineage (NCBI taxonomy): Eukaryota > Metazoa > Chordata > Ceratodontiformes > Ceratodontidae > Neoceratodus > Neoceratodus forsteri. The sequence continues at coordinate 421,395,378 of CM057459.1, read as the reverse complement.
GTCACAGTACCACAATTGGAAACGCAAATGGTAACGGTAACAGCTAAAATAACGCCAAAGGAAACAGAAACTCAAATGCAAGCACATACAGAAACGTAAACCATTATGGTCACAGTCACAGTACCGCAATTAAATGAAAATGGTAACAGTAACAGCAACAATAACGCCAAAAGGAAACATAAGCGCAAATGCAAGCGGCGTGCGAGCATAAACCGTATGCTTGACGGTCACGTACTGCAATTGTAAATGCTAATGGTAATGGTAACAGCAACAATAATACCAAAGGAAACAGAAATGAAATGCAAGCACGACGGAATGCAAACTGTAACGCTACGTCATGGTACCGAATTGGAAATGCAATGGTAACGAGAATGCCAAAGGAACAGAAATGCAAGCGCAGTATGGAAATAAAACCGTAATGCGCACGGGCATAGGAACGCAATTGGAAACATAAATGGTAATGGTAACAATGATGATGCAAAACGAAAGACAAATGCAAACGGAAGGGCGGCAGCAAACGCAAATGGTAATGCGCACGGTGACGCAACAAGAAAGACAAACAGAAACAGTACTGTAGACACAAATGGTAAGAGTAACGCAAATGCAAGCGCAAACAGAAATGCAAAGGATAACGCACACGGTGCGTACACAGGAACGCTAACACAAACGGGTAAGGAAACACAAGTGGAAACGCTATGTGTAACAGTAACTGGAGCACACACCCTGGTTTTCCCCAACAGCTGCATGGAGAAACACAGTGAGTACAAAGAATGTATGCATAATAATGGGGCTTGGAGCAGAAAGGAGGAGTTGAATACTAAATTGCTTATATCTCAGGAACCGTCGACGGAGAAAAAATGTAAATTTCGTATGAATTATGACTTTCCTGGCTAGTTTTTACTTAGCCCCCATGAGGCCTAGAATATTTTCTGAAAAAGTCCATGTATCTCACATCGCTTTCTGAGATACGGCCGAAAGCGCGCCGCACACGCTGCAATGTTAGTCTATGGGAAACAGCGTCAACTTCGGAGCACTGTAACTTTCCATCCGTGCAACAGTTTGTCACCAAACCACCAAAAGGCACATCTGTGGGATGTTGGCTTTCTTCCTTCCAAATTTCAGCCCAAAAGACCAAACCGTTGTTTTGCAGCAGGGTGGCAAAGAATTCCTGTTACTTTGGGCATAGTGTTGCAAAATAGTGTCGCAAATCACGACACTTTCGCAAATGAAATCACGAAAGTGTCATGAGTGCAACACTACTTTTCGACACTATACTTTTTCCCAAAAATTCAAAAACATATTTCTGGGGTGTTTAACCCCCCCAAAAAGGCATGGCTAGCATCCTCAGGGTCCAACTAGGTGAACACAAAAAGAATTGTGTCCCTAGAGGGTCCCACATTGAAATGCCAGGCATTTCTGTGACCACTAACTGAAAAAAAAATGGCTGACTCACGACACTACAGGGGTCATTTGCAACACTAAAAACTGCATTTGAGACACTGTTGAACTTTTTGTTAACTTTTCCCATTGACTATAATGGGAAAATTGTTTTTTGAATAACTGTTGAACCGTTCAATATTTTTTCACAAAATCTTCAAAAGGCACATCAGGGTTCCCGGCTGCATGTTCCCTGAAGTTTTCGAACTGATCACGCAAACCGTGCGACCTGTAGGCGCGAGCAAAGAATGCACAAAAAAACGTAATTGTGCGCATGGATGTTGCTTAATAACTCCACAGCCGTATATCCGACCAGTACAAAAGTTACCAGATCCCAAGACTTATGGTTACGCCCCATGCCTGCCACATTTCAGGAAAATCCGTTGAACAGTGGCAAAGTTATTAAGGTGCAAAGTTTCACCATTTAACCTTAAAAGGGCTACTCAATCCTAACTATGGTAGCACTGTAGTGCTACCATAATATATACAGTATATATATATATATATATATATATAGGCATAGATACAATACTGAGAGAGGAAGTGCATTTGTGACCCAAAAACATTTTGCACAGTGCTCGAGTATGCTTCGCTTTCAGTGATTACACGTGTAGTAGTATAATCCCACATATAAAGATAGTTCATCATTTATATGTTTTGAAAATTGCAGCTGTAAGTTATCATATGGAAAATATAACGTGGGTAATGTGGTGCCCATGAAGTCATATTTTCTGTTTTTAGCAATACACTTTTTTTTGATATCACAATGTATATGCCTTCGATTTAGGTACTGTAGTATGCAACATTTCATCATTTGTTTTTAATCTGTACTTGTGAGGCATCTCTGAAGCATCCATCTTAAGACACCATTATATCACTAACCCAAACATGTTATAATTCAGCTATGTCTTACATCTTATCTGATTTCCTGGACCACCTATGCTGTACAACTATGCACCAATATGTATTTAAGACAGACACAAATTAATCTCCTAAATAATAAGTATATTTTATGCAACTTTTTTTCTGACACATAACATGTGTAACATGGACACCTCTATAACAATTTCACAATATCAAACCATAAAATGCTGAATGTAATTAATCAGGCACATCTCATAACTATGGCATACAAACAATAAAACCTAAAAACATTTATAAATATTATGTACATGAAAAATATTCTATTGCTATATAATCTCTGCTGCTTTACATGGATTGAATCTCATTTCTGTATCATGCAGATATATGAACTTGCCAGAAGAAAGAAGGTAATTTGTTCTATCAAGTCTGCTAGTATTTGAGGTATACTGATGCAAAACAAGGCCAAACAAAATGGTAAGATTGTCTAGAATAAATACAGGTTACTCACCTGTAACAGGAGTTCTAGGAATGGTATATGTTGTTCATCCACACTCATTGGCAGTATCCTTGCGCTTTAAATCTTGCCGGAAGGTCTTAGCTTGTCCTCCCACCCACCGGGTGTATAACTCTCGGCTCCGCCCATATGACGCCAGATCTGGCCCGCTGGAGAAGCTCAGGTTGTCAGTCCAAGCCGAGGTCAGGTCGTGTGGATGAACAACATATACCATTCCTAGAACTCCTGTTACAGGTGAGTAACCTGTATTTCTAGGGACATGGATATGTTGTTCATCCCACACTCATTGGCAGACTCCTAGCAGTTCTCCGGGAGGAGGAGGCAAGACGCACACCCCCATATACTTACTTGGGAAAGAGACTGAGAACCGAGGCCCCAAACCAGCATCCCGGCGTGACTCAAGGTCGATGTAGTGGGTAATGATTGTGGCTGCTGACTTCAGGTAGCAGCCCCAGATTTCCTGATAGACGCCTTGAAGCAGCCACCAGCAGCAGTATGGCGGGTAGAATGAGCTCTATCCCTCTGGGAGGCTCCATGCCCGCCAACTTATAGCAGAGATCTATGCAGGAGGTTACCCACCTGCTTATCGTCCGCTTGGCTGCAGGTCTGCCAGATGCGGCTTCAGCGTAGGTGACAAACAGCTGGCGAACCTCTCCCCAATTTCAGCCGTCGCTCCTTATAATAGCGGCCCTTCACAAGGGTCAGAGTATGGAGCCTGTAGTGACCTCGGTGTGATTGGGGTGGGAACACCGGCAGAGTCAACACCTGGTTGAGGTGAAACTCCGAACACCACCGGAAGGAATTTCGAGGTGAGGCGCATGGGACGTTCTCTTGTCCTTGGAAGACCAGGTAAGGAGACTCGATGAGCGCCTGGCTCTCATCCTTCCTGGCTGGCGTGATAGCCACCAAGCACGGTCTTCCACCGACAGGTGAGAGAGGCACACCTGTGCATAGGTTCAGATAAACGCCCCATGAGCTTTGCCAGTACCAGCAGTAGATCCCCGGAGGTGGGGGTTCCGCACTGGAGGGAAATGTGATCAAGGCCTTTGAAAGCGCCAGACCACCTTCTCCTCATGCACCGACTGCTTCCGGCCCGCGCCCGGTGAAAGCAGAGATACGTTGGTGGCACCCTTAGGGTCGCCGACCTAAGCTCCTTGACTAGAAAGGGACCATAAATAGTCCAAGATGCTTGCCAAGGAACAGGGAGGAGGGTCCGCCTTGCACTGACACCAAATGGAAAACCTTTTCCATTTGAAGGCATAGCATTTTCTGGTCGACCTACGGGACGCCTCAACACATTGAGGACCTCGTCGGAAAGACCCAAAGCCTGGAACTCTGGCCGCTCAGGAACCAGGCGTCCAGGTGCAGGGATTGAAGGTCCGGGATGGAACACCTTCCTGATTGACTGAGAAGCAGGTCGGGCGAGCTTGAAGCTGCCGCAGAGTCCTGGAGCTGAGACTGAGGAGATCTGGGTACCAGAACTGGCGAGGCCAGTCTGGGGCTATCAGAATCACCTGCGCCTTGTCCCTCCTCGCCTTGAAGCACCTTGTGGATCAAGGGAAATGGAAAAGGCGTAAAAAGGCCAGGGTCCATTGCCTCGAGAAGGCATCCCCTGCAGCGAGCCCTGCTGAAGGGGGGCATGAAACAGACTCAGCCATGTTCTCCATGGAGGCAAACAGGTCCACCTGAGGTTGCCCCAAAGGAGAACAGATGCTGTACTACCTCCGGCAGGAGAGACCACCGTGGGATGCAGCCCCTATCCGGCTCAGGGCATCGGCCAGGGTGTTGGAGGCTCCTGCCACGTGAATGGCTGAGATCCGCCTCCAGGCTGCTGTACGAGTGACCAAATGCGGAGAGCTTCCTTGCATAGAAGCTGTGGCGATCCCGCCCTGTTGGTTTAGATAGTACATGGTCGTGGTGTGCTGTCCGTCTGGACTCGGACCATGACCCCGGAGGAAGCGGGCAAAGGCGGTGAAGCTAGGCGGACGCTCGGAGCTCCAACGAGATTGATAACAGCCGGGACTCCCGCGAGGACCAGAGGCCATAGACCCAGTGTTCCCCAGATGGGCACCCCAACCCATCAGAGAGGCATCGGTCGACAGAGACCGTCGGCTGGCGGGCGAGACTGAGCAGGATGCCCTCCTGCAAATGATCTGGAGCGGTCCACCACTGGGAGGCGTTCACATCCCTATTGTCACCGACTAAGCCGTCCAAGGGATACTGGCGTTTGACCACTGGCTGGCCAGTCCCACTGAAGGGGCGCATGTTTCCAGCGGGCCCAGCGGACCACGCTGGTACAGGCCGCCATGAGACCCAGGAGCGCAGGAAGTCCCGGGCAGGCGCAGTTGCCCAACCAGAAATGATCGGGCAAAGGAGGAGAACCTCGGCCCTGTCCGCGCGGGAGCGCTCTGGCTCGAGAAGAGTCGAGCTGCGCCCGATGAATAAAATCACCTGCTTGACTCCATTCCGACTTGGCCTCGTTGATAGAGGCCAGTTGAGGAAGCAGACCTGGAGGCCAGATCTCTGGACCACTCCGCTCCTTCCTGGAGGGAGCTGCTATCAGCCAGTCGTCCAGGTAAGGGTACACCGGACCCTCGGCGCCCGCGGAAATGCTGTCACCACTGCCATGCATTTGGTGAAGACCCTGGGAGCTGGAGACAAGCCCGAAGAGCATGGCGAACTTCGAAGATCCTTCCGTTTCGGAGCCGAAGAATCTCTGGTGAGGCGGACGGATAGGGACGTGAAAAACGCGTCCCTGCAAGTCCAGAGAGCAGAACCACTCCGCGTTCCAGGATGGTATTATCTGAGCCAGGTGACCATCTGAAGGGTTCGAGACCTTAGAACTTGTTTGGGTGGTGTGGAGTCGAGTGTGAGCATACCCGGTCTGCTTCGAACCAGGAAGTACCTGGACACAAACCCTGGGTCTGAAGAGGGTCCACCACCTCTCTTACCACCTCCTTCTGGAGGAGGAGAGCGATGTCGGCTGACGAGGCACTAGTGAGCTGGGATCCCGGATCCCCGAGGCGGCGGTCTGAAGAGGTGGTGCCTGCTCGGGTTCAGGGCAGGCCTCTTCCCACCACCTCAAGACCCACCTGTCCGTGGTAACAGCGGACCAGGCGGAGCGATGCTGAGCCGTCCTCACGGGGACCCAGGGTAGGTGAGCGGGGATGGGGCGACACCCTCAGCCCGTCACTGGGCAGGCCTTGGAGGAGGGACGGCGAGGGACCTCCTGGGCCCTTTTCCCTGCCTCCTGTTAGAGGAAGCCGGCTTGGTTTGGGATGCCAAGGCCGAGCCTGCTGGCCCTGACGTTGCTGGGTCGGACGGCGCTGGGGACAGAAGGACGGAAGGGCTTAGGCTGTGGTTTGCGGCCTTTGTCCTTCTGAGCGGAAGACCGAGTCAAGGTGGCATTGGACTCTCGATCCTCTGCAGGTGACCTTCCACCCCAGGGCGAAAGAGGTCAGTCCCAAAAAGGGAACATCCGCCAACTTGCTGGGTATCGAGTAAAGGTGGATATCCTCAGCCAAGCCCGCTGACCTTATATCCACTCGGCGCCACCGATCTGGCACATGAGTCCCTACATCCAAAGCAGTCTGGAGCTGCTGTTTGGCCACTGCCTGCCCTGGTCCCGCACCTGCTTAACCGTAGTCTGCAGATCGGCGGAAGATGAGAGCTGACATCCAGGGAGCCCAACAGGGCATGAGAAAAAATGTGCCATGAGGACGGGCCGAACTGGCCCTGACGGCCGAGAGAGGGGCCAAGCGTAGACTTTTAAGCCGACATAGTCCAATTTCTTGGACTCCTTGTCAGGAGGTTTTCCACATCCCTGGCGTTGCCGGCGGAGAAACGCCTTCGGTAACCAACCCCTCAGCAGAGGTGTTCCAAACCCGGACAAGGGACCGGTAGGACGCATACTTCCTGGCCATCCTGGCCGGGCGCAGGGCAGGGAGCAGGCGCTGCCAAAGTTCAGTGCTGGACCACTATGGCCTCGCCACCGGAAAGAGCCTCCGGAGAATCCCTCGGTCCAGAATCTGCGTGAAGGATACCTGGCCCGTCTGAAACGGGTTCGAGCCCATCCCGGTAGACTCCGAGATGAGCCGGAGCAGTCCCAGGAAGGACGACGGCTATCGTCCATTGGCTGACCTCTGGAAGACTCAAGTCCAGTCGCTTGGAGAAGAAGGAGGAATCATCTGACCGGAAGAGTCCTCGGCTCTGGCCTGAACCACCCTTCACCTGCCGTGGTCGGGAGTGAGGGTAACTATTAAGCCGATGGGTAAACCCTCAGCCGACCGAGAATCCTGGGTCGGGCCCCAATTGTGGCTGTGGAGGCGGAGGTTCCACCGCAATCGTGGAGCAGTTGGTCTGGGCCTAACAACCGCCTGCAGGGCCTCGGCAAGGGGGTTGGCGTCCGCCCGTGACAGCCTCCACGTGGTAAGGTCGTCAGTCGGCTTATTCTGCCAGGAGGAGCTGTTGCAAGACAAGTGTCCTCGTCACTGGCCGACGACTTTACGCCGGCTTCCTCATCCGAGGAGGAGATTTAGACGAAAGGCGACGCCGCTGGTTACATGGTGTGCTGACCGAGACCGCTTATGACGGTGGAACGGCTGGACCGCGAAGAGGTCCCGAGACCGAGACCGAGTCCCGGACTTCCGTCGGTGTAGAGGTGTCGCCGGAACCACCCTTCGCTCGAAGGCCATCCAGGGCTCTGGAACCGAGGTACAGCGAGCCCACGGGATCCTCAACTCCTCCCCGGGGAACTGGGAGAGGGGAATCTCGGCTAAAGGGCGAGGCCTGTCTAACAATGGGAAAATCTCGACTTCATCAGTGGGAGTCTCTGTCCAACTGACCTGACGGGATACTTCGTGAGGCCAGTGGTCGAGTTACGTCGTAATCGGGCCGACGTGTCGACGGCCCGGGAGAGGGACCTTCCGGCCCTGGTGAGCCGCCGACGGAGGGACTTACTCTTGTCCTCTTTTGGACCAAAAAGGTCCAGCAGACGCAGGCCCTTCTCCTTTAGTGGAGAGGGACAGACAAAGCTCCTTAAAGGAAGCCGTAGGAAGAACCCAGAGAGCGGGATAAATGTCACGCCGAGGAAGATACGGCCGGCGCCACCTTCCTCGAGGGCGCACCATCCGCCGAGCTGATCCGCCGAGTCACCGCCGCTGACACCGGCCAACCGGCCTTGACTTCACCGAGGGAAACTTCTGGACGGCCCAGTTGCAATCGGCGCACGTCTTTGAGGACGAGGGCCGAGAAAGATGAGCACAGGTCGCAAGCCTGCGGGTCGTGCTTGCTGCCTATAGCAGATACACTGGAGTGTGGATCCGCCCGAGACATCTTCTGGTCTGGGCATGGGCATCTCGAAACTGAGTCGATGATCCATCGTAGCCGCCAGGGATCAAGATCAAAGTCTTTTGCAAAATATTATTTTAAACCGCAAGCGGAGAAATAGGAACCAGTCACAAACGCAGAGCGCATAAGGGAAACCTGAGCTTCCAAGCGTAAGGAAGACTTGTCGCCATGGGGCTGAGCCGAGAGTTATACCCACCCGGTGGGAGAGTGTTTGAAGACCTCCGCAAGATTTAAAGCGGCAAGGATACGCCAATGAGTGTGGATGAACAACAATCCATGTCTCTAGAATGTTCATTACAAAGGACACCTCTACTACACTGTCTTTGCAATGAACATTCACTGAAACAAACAGGCATAAAATTGAAAAGAAACACCACAAATGCCCCTAAAATAATATAAGCCAGAGATCCTGTGGCAGACACAGTGATCAAAATCCTAGGCAAAGGAATTTTTTTTGCATCAGTATTTCCCCAAAACCTGTACTGTGCTTAACATGCACCGCATGGGACACCAAACTTACAGAACATCGCAGGCTTCCACTAACAAATATTTAAAAAAAAATCAAACCTTCAACTTGAAAGAGAAGCTTTTACATACCTTTTTTAATCTTCAACTGGCATTTATGGACAACAGATATGAAAAAGCAAATGAAAGCAATAACGTTACCCAGGACTGTGTTGTTTGTGAAGGACACCACCACAATGGTGTCTTTGTAGTGAACAATCACAGACATGGTCAAACAAGCATACATGTTAAGAGAAACATCAGAAACACAAAAAAAGTTATATCAACTGATGAGCAGTTAATATCCTGCGTAAGAAAATATTTTGTTTAATTTACTCCTCTCGGATGGTCACTGAGTCAAGCATGCATCTTATTTAAGAGCAAACAAAAGAAACAAACTTATGTTTTTCTTTCAAATAAGGACCGTTTGCTTGTCTTTTTTTATGGTTTTGGTATTTCCAGGAGGGATACAGAGTATGAAATAAACCAGTAACATGGAGCTGTATTCTCAGTAATAATATGCCATACAAAGTACTCCACCGTTATGGTGTCTTAGTAATGCATAAACAGTACAACAAATGTCCCATACTGATAACTGTCTTACTGAAAAAATAACAACACATTACAGAACCCAACCTGAAATACTTCATGTATCTTTCTGTGATACTCCCCATAAAATATATTTACTTTCCCATTACTTTTTTTTATGAAAAGAGCTTGTGCTGCTAACATGCAGCACATGGGACTACAAACAGTTTGGTTTACTTTGATGTCTTTTGTTTCCACAGCTGCAGTTACTGACAAATTTTGAATAGATTAGTGCCTAAATGTAGTTTAATTAAATCCATTTCAGATGTTTGCTGATATAAGTCCCTATATTTGCATTTTAACATAATCTACACCCCCAAAAAGTAGCCCTTACTTTTTCTATAATGTTCAAACATGTCGCATAGTCATGGACACCACAAACTCTTCTTGGATCAATAAGCTGCAGAAGGGCTGTATGTCCATGATGCCCCAGCTTTAAAGCAGTGCCAAACAATCTAACCAGGACATAATGTACACTTCTAGTTTTGTGGACTAAAAGCCCACTCACTGAACCCCAGATAATGTGCATCACTATAGGAAACACACAGGCAGCAACATTTTGGGAAGCAAGTATTCATTTCCTGCAGTTCCTCCACCTAAAGTAATTACGGCATTCTGGTGGAAGAACATGAAGAAAAACAGCAAACAACTCTTAAAAACAATAACTATTTGCTAATATAGTTAACTACACCATGTTTGTGGACATAACATGATGGACACCATCTGTGCTGCATGTCACGGGGGCTTAAAATGTGAAAAAAACAAGTGATGGGTCAATTAAATTTTTTTCTAGTGCAGTGGTATAAAATAAGTGATGTACGCTGTATTGACCAAGCCTATTAGTAGAACTTGGGACATTATTGTAATAGACAAATTATATACTTTGTAAAGTGACTTTTCGGCTATGTCACAAAATGGATGGCATTTTAAGGCAGACTTCCGGTGTTTCAGGAGGTGCCACTAAAAAATGAAGACTCATCAAACAGAGATTTTGTGGGTACTATCTCTGGTAACATTACAACAACAAAATGAATTTATGAATTGTTAGCAAATTTAGGGAGTGGTATTGTAAGACTTGCTATTCTCTTGAGTACTGTAAACATGCCTATATATACATATATATATATATATATATATATATATATATATATATATATATATATATATATATATATATATATATATATATATATATATATATATATATACATACATATATATATATATATATATATAAAATACTGGCATGGCCGCGCAGCACAGTTAGGTGAAATGACACTTCTATGTTAGTCCAAACTTTGAGCGTTAATAACTTTGGAGCTGTTCAGCAGATTTGCATAAAATTTGGCATGCATAATCTCTAGGGGCAGGTCTCTTGACCTGCCAAATTGCGGGAATCCATTGAGTGGTTTCTGAGATATAAAGTGTTGAAAAAGCAGAAAAATTGGGATTGACATTTTTTTTGCTCACCTGCATCTCAAGAATGCCTTTATATTGTGGTCTGAAATTTACTGGATAGGAAGCCATTGGGTCACAGATGTGCTTTTTGAAGGTTTGGTGAAAAAATATTAATCCATTCAAAAGTTATGACATTTTTAATTTCCCATTGTTTCCTATGGGAAAATGTATATATCAGGCACAAAAGATATATTTTTCGCACAACAGAAGAATTGTGCGAAAAATAGCAGCTTATTTTTGAACAATAGGACTACTGTGCAAAAAATACCAGCTTCTTTTCACAAAGAATGCTGATATTTTTCACACAGTTCACAGTCCTGCGATCGACTGAGCTGTGCTGTGGCCGCCATCTTGTTTTGCCGCTTAGCGAGGATGTTGAAGTACCAAAGGTTTTAAACACAAAACAACATTGGAAAACAGCTAAAGAGAACCTCTTTAGGTGTTTTCTGATTTTTTTAGTGTTTTAAGTGGGACATAAAGAAGTTATTTTCTCGGGTGCCAGCTTATACAGAGAACAACTTGGAGTCCATTCTCTGCATGAAAAAGTGGTATTTTCTTGACTTCTGCAGCCGCAGCTGGAACTCATGCTGCAGGCTGCAGAGTCAAGGAAGATGCGCTTTTCGTGCTTTGTGCACACAATACACAGTATGTACTGGGCATACTGGGAGCCCACCCCAGTGCGCCCAAATGCATTATTTTTTAATAAAAACCCGTGCAAAGAAGAAAACCACCCCCAAGGTCTTTTCTTTGATGCAGAATCCTGCATCAAAATTTTCAATAATTTTGATGCAGCATCCTGCATCAAAGTACTGTAATTTACTGCACAATGTTTTCCAACACGGGGTGCCCAATCCCCGTTTCAGCACTATGCACACATTACTACTATTCTGGCACACTGGGAGCCCACCCCAGTGTGCCTAGATAACTTAATTTATTTTATTTCCGACACCGGGATGCCCACCCCTGGTGTTGAATGTCTCTCCACCCCCCCCAGTCTTTCCCTGCTGACGGGGGTGCCCAATTCCCCTGTCGACATCATGCATGCCCCAACTCAAGTGGCACACTGAGAGCCCACCCCAGTGTGCCAAAATAGTTCTTTTTCACATCTTCCGCTGTAAATAAAGAAAACCGTCCCTTGAAGTCCGTTTAATTTTTTTTTTACCTGTAATGAAGAAAATGGTCCATCATCATCTCCCCCTCCCCTCCCATCCCCACCCTCCTCTGTGCACCCACCTCCCATGCTCCCCCCATACTTACCTCCGGAAGTTGGGATTGGTGATCTTCTTTGGACCGGGACACGTCTGCATTCTTCAAAGCCACACTGCAATCTGAGGAATAAAGGAAAGCCTGTAAAAAAGATAACTGCCCCTCGATGTCTTTTCTTCGATGCAGAATCCTTCATCGAAATGTGTGCAAATTTCAATGCAGGATCCTGGCATCAAAATAGTGTAATGTGCTGCACAGTGCTTTCCGATACAAAACCACTGTGTGGCACATTACAGTACTTCGATGCAGGATCCTGCATCTAAATTTATGCACATTTTCATGTAGGATCCTGTATCGATTTGGACGTACAAAAAGACCCCTGAAGGAACGTATGCAGGAGCATATTAGGGCAATTTTGAAAACAGAGCCAGATACACCAATTGGGGTACATTTTGCACTTTGTCACAAAAGTGACCCTACAGACTTTTCCTTTAGGGGTCTTGAGCATGTTAAGCCCCTTAAAAAAGGAGGAGATAGGCTTAATAGACTATTACAGAAAGAATCAAGATGAATCTACACACTTAAGACTTTGGCACCTTTAGGTTTGAACGAATGTTTGGAAATTACACCATTCTTATAGGAACTGTTACTGTGCTTGTATCCTTTAAATGTTTTGTTTCCTTTTTCTTTTCTTTCTTTCCCCTCCTCCCCTCTATTCTCCCTCTTTCTCCCTCCCCTTACCTTCTGCCTCCTTGGTTGTCTCTTCTGCCCCCTTTATATTAGCAAAAATATCATATTAATAACCTGGTTTTTTGCTAATTGAGCAAAATGCATGAATTGATTTTTAATTATGCTTTTTAGCCATAATAAATATTTTTGGCTATCTATATAGGTCCTAAATATAGTATATAGGCCAATCTAGCTGGTCTGGTATCTTAGGGGATGTTTTGTCCTGTTATTTATATACAAAGCTGTGTATTTATCTGTTGTTAGTATAGAATACTGTATTTGAATATATATCTACTTTTTCATTCCTCCATTTTATCTATTTTGGTAATTTGACCTTTTGCAGCTGTGTCTGACCTCCCAGCTTTGGCAGTGCTTTTCTACGTTTTTTTTGTAAAAAAAAATCTTTTAATACATTCACACTTATTTATATTATGGTGTCTACTACTGGTGGTCTCTGTTGTTGCTTAGGAAATGTATATTACTGTTTTTGTGTGCATTTGTCGATTTGATGCACTGTCACTTTAATGTGTATTATTAATAAAAGAAAAACCCTGAGTACCAGGACCCCACCTCCTGACGAAGTGTCCCGGAGAGGACACGAAGCGCTGGGGTAGTGTGCTTTGTGGATTCACTTGCTCCTGAATGTCTGCTTTGTATGTGTGCTCCTTTGGCTCCTGAGTGCTTTGTGTTGGCTGTGCTTCTATTCCTGTATCGATCTAGTCTGCCCCTTTTCGACATCGGGTGCCCAGTCCCATGTCGATCTGTATCCCCCCCCCACCCACCAGCATTGTGGCACACTGGCAGCCCACCCCAGTGTGCCAGTATATATTTTAAATTAGTTAAACGTTTCCAACACCGAGATGCCCACTCCGTGTTGGATGACCCCCACTCTTATTGCCAATGGGGAGGTCCAACTTCTGTCGGCATGATGACCCCCGTAAACGATGGTACACTGGGAGCTCACGCCAGTTTGCCCAGTTATTTTTATTTTAACCTGAGAAAAAGAAAACCATTCCCATTGTTCGATGCAGAATCCTGCTCAAATTTGTGAAAATTTTGATGCAGGATCCTGTTTCGATGTATTACAATGGGGTGCCCAATCCCCTGTTGGCATTATGACCCCTTAACTTTGGTGGCACAGAGCCCACCCGAGTGCCCAATTATTTTTTTTATTTTAACCTGTGGAAAAAGAAACTGTCCTCAAGTATTTATTTATTTTTTGTATTTTACCCTGCAAAAGAAACCTTCCTTCTCATCTCCCCACTTCCCACCCTCCTCTGTGCACCCACCTCCTCGCACCCCCCAAACCATACTTACCCTCCGGAGGTCAGGATCGGCGATCTTCTCTGGACCGGGACACGCCTGCACTCTCCAAAGCCGATCTGCGATCTGAGGAATCAAGGTAAGCTGTATATTTTCAACATGGGGTTCTTGGACCCCCATCTAATGAACACTGACACTGTCATTTCGTTTCTCGATCCCGAAAGGTGATTTCACAGTTGCTGTGCCAAATCACCTTTCGGGTTCATTCCGCAACAACGGTGCCACTGTTCACGAGTGAGTCCAAAAGCCTATGTTGCAACTTTGGTGAAAAAATTCCCAAAAATGACTGCGTTCTGAGCGTCGTTGTGCAGTTTATACGCATGCTCGTAACTCGCCAATTATTAATATTTTCACTCCAGATTTTCAACATTGCCATTTTTAACACCTTCTTATGAACAGTACAGCTGTAATTTTGCACATCCTGTCCGAATGTGATTTCGCACCTGTGGCACAGAATGGCGAAGTCGCCGCAAAATCAACTTTTGGGATGATTAACAAAATGACAGTGCCACTGTTCATGAGGGAAGGACCCATAAAGCCCATGCTGAAAATGTGATGAAGAAAGTCCAAAAGATGACAACGTTACGGGTGTGTGTTGCGCACTTTCTACTCACACTTGTAACTTTGCCAATTTTTCATATTTTCACTCCAGATTTTCAACATTGCCATTTTTTACACCACCTTATGAACAGAACAGCTGTCATTTTGCACATTCTGTCCGGAATGTGATTTCGCACCTGTGGCACACAATGGCGTTGTTGCTGTATGAAATCAACTTTTGGGATGGATTAACAAAATCTCAGTTGCACTGTTCATGAGGGGCGGTCCCATACTGCCGATGTTGAAAATTCAGTGAAAAAATTTAAAAAATGAGTGTGTTGCGAGCATGCGTTGTGCAGCTATCTATGCATGCTCGTAACTTTACCAGTCTTTCCAATTTTTCACATTGTTGTACTATCTGGATGGAGGATATGAGCACAGGGTCCAAAGGACCCTGGCTCCCACTGTAACATATGGATACTGTTGTACTATCTCAATGGAGGGATGGGAGCACAGGGTCCGGACCCTGCGATCCTTGGGCACTGCACTCCCACCATGACATATGGATACTGTTGTACTATCTTGAAGGAGGGATGGGAGTGCAGATACTGTTGTACTGTCTCGATGGAGGGGCACTGCTCTCCCCACTGTTATACTTTCTGGATGGAGGGATGGGAGCACAGGGTCCCCACCATAACATGTGGACACTGTTGTACTATCTGGATCATGGGATGGGAGCACAGGGTCCTGCCACAGTAAAATGAGGATACAATTATACTATCTGAAAAAGAAGGGAAATTCTTTGCAAAAAACTTTGTTAATGCATCAGTTAGGGCGGATACCACAGCGACAAAAGCAGAGAAATGAAGCATTAGGATTTCCAACCCTAAAGCCCCCATCCCCAGGGTTCCCACCTACCACCCCACCCCCTCTCTCCACCCTCCACACCAACAGGTGTCGGGGTACGCCATGGGGTCATAAGGCTTAACTCGCACCACATTATCCTATATTGTAGTATGTAAGCATGTTTACACGTGGAATGGGGTGAGAGTTGGGCCTTAGGACCCCACAGAACATTGGTTTATGTCCCACTCTTTGCCACTGCATACTTTTAAAGTTTGGCAGAGAAAATTATTGGACCATGAGTTAATAGGAATCTCAGTCCAAGTTAGTGTTGCCCCCAAGTAGGGCCCCTGGAGTATGAGGTTTGATTGATTCTAGGAAGTCTGTATTCGACATTTATATGAAACTCTAGAGTGGTGGAAAGAAACAAAAAAGAACCTTTGTGATTTTTTTTCCCAAAAATCTGGAAGGCAACAAGCAAATGAAAAAAACTTCACAATATCTAAAACTTGGGGCTCATCTGCAAAATTTGGACTCATCTACACAAATGAATGATGTTTTTTCTGAACAAACTAAAACCTTTAAAACTGAACTATAAAAATACTAATATAACAGACTATCCTCACTATATAAAGAACAACAATTTGGAACCCAAGGGAAGGAAGTGCATTGCAATACCTTCAATACTTATAAAGAAAGAGTTTAAATACAGGTAATGTCTGGTTTAATGGATAATGCTGGTTGATTGCACAAGGATACCACAGTCATTTGTTTTGTTTTTGTTTCCACATCTGCATGGGGGACCTCCCCTCCATCAGCCCCTGTACGTGGTATCTCGTCACCCTTACACACCTACCAGCCTCCGCCATGACCCAGCTGAAGTAGGGAGGACCGTGGCTTACCCCTCATGGAGGGGCCCTCCCGGAGGGGGACGGGAAGGAGACCGCATCACCCTTGAGCCCCTGCCCCTCAAGTCGGGCTTGGTTTGGAGGTGGTGGGAGGGGACTTTCTCGGAGGTGTAATCCTTGTGTGCAGAGGGCTTTTTCCTGCTTGTATCCCCAAGGATGCGGACATGCAGTGACGTCACTGCACTGCAGACATGCTCCCATGCCCACATGCAGGACGTCTGCCACGTCCTAACCCCATACTGTGGTGCTCCCGACTATATGCTACCCACTCTCCACTGGGAGTCGCTAATGCCAGGAGACATAACCCTTCCCCTCCCCAGTAGAGGAGAGCAGTCCTCCAGATGCTCGATCTTACTCTTCCCATTCTGACCCCGATGACCTGAGTCTGCTCCCGAACTCAGGTCGCCGGCATGGCACAAGGTGTGGCGTTCAGTGCCTAAACCCTCAGCATCACGAGGCCAGCAATCTATATCCATTCTGACCATTGTTTCTACCTTGATTTGATTTCATTTTATTTTTTGTTAGCTGATGAGCAATTCTGCCCGTTTTCACAAGTGATAAGTTTTTTTTCAAAGAAAGACATATAACATGAATACAGTACAACACAGTACAGACTCAAAAAACACAGTATAAAAATGATGTCAATACTAGTGAAACAAACATTAAGTGCATGTACATTTATTCCTTAACAACAACCAATGTTTAACTTCAGTATTAAATGTTCTAATGTTTGTGTAATTGGCAATTTCATTGGGTATAGAGTTATGAAATCTACCATTCTTTTTAAATTTGATAGGAATTCCTTTGTAGAAGATGCAGCATTACAGGGCTCTCTGGAAGGTCTAACTATCCTCTCCCTCCAGACTGTGTCACCAGACTGGAGGGGTGTATTTCAAAGGAGGGACTGCATGCAGCAGTTTCTGTCTTGCTAAAGGTAAGGCTCCTGGGGAGCATGGCTTGCCCAACGAGCTGTAGAGCATATTGGGGGAACTGTTAGCTGAAACTACTTACCCTCTTTAATTATATACTAAAGAATGGCAGGCTGGCCCCTAGTGTAGCAGAGGGACTAATTTTTTAAAGAAGATATAGCCGGCCGGTGGTGCTGAGGGTTGAGGCGCTGAACACCACACCTCGCGCCATGACGGCCGTGGTCTGGAATGACGCTACGTCAGGGGCTGGCAGGGAAAAGAAGGATTACATCCCGCGACTGCCTCCTCCTTCGGGTGGGTGAGGCTATGCACCACGCCACAATGACACTTCCCAGCGGAGGCTAGTGCACCGACAGCCGCATACCTGAAGGGAGAGCATGGTATGTCTGCATCAGTGCGACGCCACTGCACGACCGGCCTTCAGGGAAGAAAATACTGATGGAAATTGTGGCGCGACTGCCGGGTTGATGGCCAGCCCTGCGCTCTGAGTCTAGGAGGCGCTTTGACAGCTCCATTGCCGCAGGCCCCGGGAGGAGGGGGGATGCTGCCAGGCAGGAGTGTGTGATGGGTGTATAAATTTGCACGCCAAGACAGACTCCAGGGATGCGGGTGCCAGTGGCCAGGGGTCAGTGAAGGACCGCTCCAACCAGGAGAGAAAATCATGACATGTTAAAAAATAATAATAAAATAAAGAAAATGTGAAAACTGAAGGCCTCTAAGTCTTCAAAATACAAACTTTAACATTCTGACACATATTTTGTGTTGCTGTTTAATCCGTGCAGCTAAGCATCTAATTTCCCCTCCCAGTTCTGTTCAATCCCCGAGGAAACTCTAAGACTGCTTGCTCCTTATTAGAGAAATGGTAGAAAATGGAAATACACTCGCCCTATCTAGGTGGTTAGGTTATTGAGTCTTGCTCAGGAAAAAGCTTTTGATCGGGTTGCTCATAGGTGTCTTTTTCAGGTGATATGCCACTATGGCCTTGCTGATAAATGTATGAACTGGATAAGTATCCTGTTAGCCCATTTATAAATGTATGGGAAGGTGAACCTTTTTCCCATAAAAGAGGAGTCATACAGGGATGCACACTAAGTCCCTTACTGTGTTTTTTTTTTTTGCACAGACCCTCTTTTACATTCCATAAATTCTTTCTCTTGGATGCAATACCCTTTATTGGGGAGGGGGGGGGACAGGCATTAGTATCTGCGGTAGTCTATACACATAACATTACTGCTGAAGGATGTGGAAGCTGGCTAGGAGGCCATTAAAATTTGTCAAAACTTTGCCGTAACATCAGACTCTACCCTCGATTGAGGTATTTAAACAGAGG
Source organism: Neoceratodus forsteri (assembly GCA_016271365.2). Classification (NCBI taxonomy): domain Eukaryota; kingdom Metazoa; phylum Chordata; order Ceratodontiformes; family Ceratodontidae; genus Neoceratodus; species Neoceratodus forsteri. The sequence continues at coordinate 421,376,856 of CM057459.1, read as the reverse complement.
ATAAAGGCCCACCTCTTCCATCCGGTCTATTTGGAATAATTCTCCCTGCCCGACCACTTAAGTTAATTTTAATATACATGAGAAAGCTGTGATTTGAATTTTATGAATTTTACTGTTTGTATTATTTTATTGTTAGGTGCCCAGAGCCCCTGGGAATGGGCACCATATAAATAATAGTTGCCTTGCCCTGCCTAAATATAGCAAAGAAGTGTACACACAACGTTAGGGTCTCCTGACAATGGTGAAATCTCTGACATGGGGGGTGATTACTGAAGACTTTATTAAAATTCTTGGGCCATTATTTTAGTAATGGTGCTGTAGCCTGGTATAATTGGAAAACAAAAACTGAGCAGGCATCCCAAAAAGTGTTACAGAGGAAAGGGAGGAAAATGAGTAAAACAAAGAATATTTGTAATTGGCACCGTAGCCCTGCTTGCCCTGATACTATCTAACTGCCCTTCCAGAATCACATGTGTAGCAGTGCATTTCAACGCCATGAATGATCACTCCCCTGTGACCTGTACCTGGTCCTGTAACAATTCAAAACCTCCCCCTAAACACATTTTTCAATGGAATCTTAAGCCAGGTGTGCTCCAGCACCTTAAACTGCACCTCAACACCCTAGACTGGTCACCCATCTATAACACTCCCAACGTCAACTTGGCACTTGATTACTTTATCTCCGCTTTCATCTCTGCCTGTGACATATCTGCCCCTTTTGTGAAATGTGTCATGAAGGGGACCACACCTCCTGGATTTCCCAGGCCCTCTTGGACTTGATGCGCAAATGTGACTCCCTCTGGCAACTTACCCTCGACTCAGGCAGACCGGCTGATAGGCAAAAGTATCGTGCCATGAGAAACAAATGCACCTCGGAGACTCGTAAAGCTAAGGCCAAACACTACAAGTCCTCCCTCACTTCTACCTGGGGCTCAGGAAGAAAGTTCTGGGACAATCTTAAAGAACTGAATTTTAAACCTCTGCCCCCTCTTCCCTCATCGTTAGCAACGACACTGCAATCACTGACCTTGAACACATAGCCGATATCCTGAATACCTCCTTCTCTAAATTCAGTGGTATACTTCCTCCCCATTTCTTCGACCCCCCCCTTCCCTTCCTGGCCACCCCACCCCACACTACCCCTCCATTTCACTTCAAGATGGTCTCCCCTGCCGAAGCCAGACCCTATCTACTAAAGATCTTAGGGCATGCTCACTTCAGCGCTGACTCCCTCGACCTCAAGCTTTTATGCCTCACTCTCGACAATGTCCTCTACCCCCTCACCTTTATCATCAATTGCTCCCTCTGCCTTGGGGCCTTCCTCTCCATTTGGAAAGCTACGGTCATCACACCAATACACAAGGGTGGTGACTACTCCAATGCAGGTAATTACTGTCTGATCTCTATCGTCCCCCCACTATCCAAAGCCCTGGAAAGAATAATTTCTAATCAATTGACAAAACATCTCACTAAGTACAACCTGCTCTGCCAGCAGCAGCATGTTTCCGTCAGTGACACAGCACCACCTTTGCGTTGCTGGAGTTCACGTCCCCCCTTCATTCCGCACTCGACAAAGGCCACCTCGCCGGGGCGGCCTTTGTGGACTTGTTGAAAGCTTTTGACACAGTTAACCACTCCCTTCTTCTCTCTGCACTAACCAACTCCGGTCTCTCTCCCGAAGCCACTAACTGGTTCACTGGCTACCTCTCAGGAAGAACACAGCAAGTCAGGATAGGCACTGCTGTCTCCTCCTCCCCCCTCCCTCCCAGTCAGGTCTGGGGTCCCACAAGGTTCCATCCTCGGGCCCCTCCTCTTCAGCCTATTTCTCGACACCCTCCCCATGGCTTGCTCGGGGCAACTAATACCGTACGCAGATGATGCAGTCCTGTTCACTTCCCACTCTGACCCCCAGCGACTCCAACTATCACCCAAAAAACCTTCTCTGAAGCAGAATCCTGGTTCACAGAACACCGACTTGTCCTAAACTACAAAAAAACAAAAGTGATGCTTTTCGCCAACTCCCAGAGTCGACACAAGAACCACACCCTCAGTATCCTCAACCCCCAGTCTCAACCACTTGACCAGGTCACCTCCTTCAAGTACCTACGTATCCACATTGACCCTGCTCTTAACTTCCACAGCCACATTTATCACCTCTGCACTGCTGTCAATACCAGGATCGGCCAACTCCACCAGGTCAAACACTGCCTCATCCCAGATGCCCTCTGTCTTGCCACCTCCTCCTCCGTCCTTGTCCTCATCGACTACGGGGATCCTAATTTATGGTGCAGCCAACACCACATCCCTCCAGAGAGTTAGAGTAACCCTTAACAAGGCCTGCCACCCTATACTAAACTGTGACCGCAACACTCACACATGTTCCCTCCACCAGCAGTCCAGCTGGCTCAACTTCGACAACAGACTCAAATACCACACCTGCCTCATGGCTAAAGATCTCCTGGGGTCCCCCACCCCACCCGGCTCGCTCCCTTCCTTACACCTGCACCCTTATGAAAATCACCTGTAATGCCGTTAAATCCCATTTCTCATCCCTTGCCTCAGAACCTCCCCTTGGTCAGCGAACCATTGCTACTGAGCCCCACTCTGGAGGAACACTTCCCCCATAACCCATTACATCCGAAGCCAAACTCGGCCCTTTTAAAACCCTCCTCAATGATCACCCAGAGACCAACAATAGCTGCAACTACCTATAATCCCCTTGTTTCCCGACAACAGATTATACTCCTGCACCCCCCAGCTCCATCACTACTATACATTTTAAGAGTAGATCCCTGCTTTCTCAATACCTAGTTGTACTTTGACACTGTCAGGCCTATGTCCTGGCAAAAACTGATTCCTGTTTCCTTGTTTAGCTCCTGTAACACATTTATGTACTCAAATTGTGTATGTTGACCTATCTGTTGTATATTTGTCTATGACATAGTGCCTTTGGAAATGAGTGTCTGACTTATCTGCCGACACTGTCTATGTATCTATGTAAAGGTTGTAAACCCGAAATGTTCAATAAACAAGAAACAATAAATAAAAGACACACTTAGTGTCAGGCTTTTTATATACTAGCTACTTATATCCTTTGACAATCACTTTAGATGTGACAGTTCTTAGTGCATTTTTTCAGGCATTACAGGGAAGCAGATTCAATCCCAATAAAAGGTTTATTACTTGCCAAGCAGTTAAATTAGGAGGTCTGAGAATGAGCCAATTCATAGTTTTCTTTTTTAGTTCCTTATTTTTTGCCAATATATTTCCTGTACCGTCTGGCCTAGAAAGACCAAATGTGGGTCTTGCAACTGCATCCTAAACTACAAGTGTTCCTGCAGACTTGGGAAAGGGGAGGTCTGTTATATGCTCCAAACTGGGTTACTTAAAACTACAACTGTGCCTAACAGGCATATATCAAAATATTTATATCTGGTAACTAGAAGTTACACAAATAGTACAAATTACTATGAAAAAAAAGTTACACATTTTGGGTAGCCATTTCTCTGGCTCACTTGTTTTTAGCATTCATTCATTTATTTTATTTAATTTATTTATTTTGTTCAGATGACTTTCTCAAAGGCGTCCAAGTAAATTATAACAGCATAGCATAACTCAAGGGAATACAGACTTGAATGTAAAAAATCAGCTTATTAAAACAAAACAAAAAAGTTCCTAAGAAAATGTTGGAAAGATTATGGTTACGTAGCCATGATAAACTAAATGTAAGGGATTGCTTAGAATCATAAATCCATACAAGATAGATATTGACTGAGGAAAACATGACATCAGCAATTGGTGACCATGAACCATTAATTTTATGTTTGCTTACGCATGTGCAAGAAACATAGTCCGATGATCCAAAATGCAGTGCACGACAGGTTGAAAGGGAGAGCACTGCTTGAGTGAGCAGCGCCCTCCCCACACACACACACACACACATGCGCTACAAGACATTGCGTGCTCATGCGCTCCTACCTCCCAGCCACACACTGGATTGCTGGCAGGGTGCCCAATCCCCGTCAGCTCTGCTGCTTCCCCGCAATCTGTATGTAGCGGCCACGGGTGCTCAATCCCCCGCTCGGCTCACTGTCCCCCCCAGACTATCGGGTGCCACAGTGGGAGCCCACCCAGCGTGGGCAACAGGTCCGATGGCCGACGGGAGTGCCCAATCCCCATCAGCCCACTGCCCCCACAGCCTTCCAGCTGCCACGCTTGGGAGCCCACCCCAGCGTGGGCAAACGTCCCACGTAGTCCAAATAAAAAAACTGAAAAGAAAAACCTTCCCTGCTGCTGTCTTCACCCCCTTCCACCCGCGCCCACCCACTGCGCACCCTGGCTCCCCACACCCCCACCTCACCCCATACTTACCTCCGGAGCTCGGTGCGATGATCTCTGGTGGACCAGGAATACGTCTGCACTCTTCAAAGCCGACCGTGAACTGAGGAAATGCCGGTAAGCTGTATAATGTAATGAATAGGGTTTTTTCAACTTTGCTGCATATCTCAGGCATTTTTGGGAATTTTGGCACCAAATTTTCAACATGGGGTTTTTTGGACCCCTCCTCATGAATTCTGTCACTGTCATGGCATTAATCGGGCCCAAAGGGTGATTTCATGGTCACTTTACAAAATCACCATTCGGGACCGATTAACGAAATGACAGTGCCAATGTTCATAAGGTGGGCTCTCAAAAAGCCTATGTTGAAAATTTGATGAAAAATTCCTAAAATTGACTGTTTTACGAGCGCATTTTGCGCTGTTCCTACGCATGCTCATAGGTTCGCGAATTTTCAATATTTTCACTCTGGATTTTCAACATTGCCATTTGACCACACTTCCTTATGAGTAGTACAGCTGTCATTTTTCACATCTCACCCAAAATGTGTTTCCGCGCATGTAGCGCACAATGGCGCAGTCGGTGTGCGAAATCAATGTTTGGGACACATTAAGAAAATCACAGTGACACTGTTCATGAGCAGAGGTGTTAAAATTGCTATGTTAAAAATTTGGTGAAAAAATTCCCAAAATGACTATTTTACGAGCATCGTTGCAGCTGTTCCCTCGCTCGCTCAGAAGTTCGTGGAATTTTCAATATTTTCACTCAGATTTTCAACACTGCCATTTTACCACACCACCTTATGAGCAGTACAGCTATCATTTCACTTCTCACCCAAAATGTGTTTCTGTGCATGCAGCGCATAATGGCGCTATCGGTGTGCGAACTCAATGTATGGACACATTAAGAAAATCACAGTCACACTGTTCATGACAAGTGTTAAAATGGCTATGTTAAAATGTGGTGAAAAATTCCAAAAATACTGTTTCTGGCGTTTGTTGAGCTGATCTTACATACGTTCATAAGTTATGAAATTTCAATATTTTCACTCCAGATTTTCAACATTGCCATTTTACCACACCTCCTTATGAGCAATACAGCTGTCATTTTTCACATCTTACCCAAAACATGTTTCCGCCCATGTAGCGCACAATGGCGCAGCTGGTGTGCGAAATCAATGTATGGGACACATTAAGAAAATCACAGTGACACTGTTCATGAGCAGAGGTCTTAAAATGGCTATTTTGAAACTTTGGTGAAAAAATTCCTAAAAGTGACTGTGTTACGAGTGAGCATTGCGCAGTTTCCACGCACCTTGTAAGTTCATGAATTTGTAATATTTTCAGTCCAGATTTTCACCAGTGGCATTTTTCCACACTTCCTTATGAACAGTACAGCTGTCATTTTTCACAACATGGCCAAAATGTGTTTTCACACTTTCAGCACAGAAATGCGTGGTCGCTGTGGGAAATCATTGTTCGGACAGATAAAGAAAATCACAGTGACACTGTTCATGACCGGAGGTCCCAAAATGCCTGTGTTGACAATCTGCTGTAAACAATTCCCAAACTAATTACATTACGGGTGCACGTTGCACAGTTTCTATGCACGCTTGTGACTTCACCAGTTTTTTAAATATTTTCACTGCAGAGTTTCAACATTGCCATTTTTTACATCTCCCCATGAACAGTACAGCTGTCATTTTTCACATCCTGTTCAGAATGTGTTTTTGCACCTGTGGTGACAAATGCCGTAGTCACTGTGCAAAAGCAGCTTTCGGCTAACAAACTGATATTGCCACTGTTCATGAGGTGGGGGTCACAAAAAACCCATGTTGCAAATTTGGAGTGAAAATACCAACGAATGCCTGAGGCGTTAGGGTTTCCGACTCATTAACGCCCCACCCTGTAGAGAATGACAGGCATCAGGGCTGTGACTTGGGATTGTCACCTGCAATGCTCATGCCATTCCCACCCCCACCTCCACCCACACCCTGCAGCCACTGAGGAGGCATTGAGGTGTGCCTTCTTGGACTCCTCGGCCCCAGTTCACCCCATTCTCCTATATCACACCCATCTCATAATATTTCCTGATGGAATGGGGTGAGCATAAGGGCCAAAGACCCCAAGGCACACCGTGACACTTGTCGGTGTCTGCACGGTAGGGTGTGGTGAAATGGCGTGCCCATTATGCCTGATGACCCAAAGGCACACCCCAATGCCTGTCACTATCTGCAGGGTGGTGATGGGGTTGGCTTCAGTTCAATACTTCACTGCCATTCCTATTATGCAGCTCTGTAACTCCTACACTACCAATGCCAATGCCAGCAAGCAAACATTCGGCACTGACAAATGCTTGTTTTAGTTGCTTCTACATTTAAAGTTTTTGGGACTTAGCTGCTGAACAGTAAGAAGGAAAATAATTTGTACCATTCTTTTAACTTATGAAACTCTATTTAAAGGGTACTATCCATGAAAATGGATGAAATGGCACCCTATTACTCTGTGTGTGATTTTTGTCTTGCTCCAAATGGGTAATTTGGATTAATCATTACCAATTTTCTCTGCAGCATACATATAACACTATGGACTGCATTTATTTAAAACAATGCAGGAGATTAAGAGTGTACATGTACAATTTGAGAAACTAGATGAAAGTACATTTGGCCTTTTTTGAAATGGATAACTAAAATAATCCAGGGAACCGACAGAACTGGGATAGGTTAATATGTAAGTTTTGGATCTTTTTCTTTTTCAATCCTGTTCTAATTGTTTTGATTATCCTGCTATCTGACGTGTTCCTTGTTTGACTTACTAACATTGTTTCATGATTACGTTGATGGTTTATTGATTGTATTTGTTTTATTTTACTCAATAAAATGTTCCTACTCTTCTTCAATAAATGCCATGAGATCTTTACTTCCACCTGGACAGTGACCAGGGGTGGGCAGAGGGGCCTCAGTTTAACTTCTCGTCCAAGGACAACACCTCAACAGCAGAGCACCACCTCGTACTGCATTACAGTGCCAGTTATATGTATTATCCCACTTACCAAGTGTAGAGCTAGAATCCACATTTCTCTGATCTTCCTGCCCTAGATGCAACTGAAATGCTCTACTGAGACACTGAGCTACTAGGTCTCAGCAATCTTTTCCGCCCTTGTCAGGACCCTTAACACCACTGTGCACTACATCCTCCTTGACAAACTTAATAGGTCTGGTCTCTCTGACCTCTTGGTCAGCTGGATCATCTCCTAGCTTGCTGACATGGCCCAAGCAATCCTGGCCCTATCCTGTCCCCCTCACTGCCCCTCCTCTACTGTGATCCTTTTAGGTGTTCCCCACGACTCTGTTTTGGCTCCCATACTACTATAAATGTTCCTTAATGACCTCACTGAGGCCTGCGCCTCCTTGCACATTCATATGTATGCTTAGGACACAGTGTCCTTTGCTTACAGACCTCAGTCCCGAGTTGGAATCACAGCTGCTGCAGATCTGTGACAATGTTCAACTCTAGTTTTTGCTAACTAGTTCTCCCTTGATACCAAACAAATGGCTGTCATCGGCTTTGGCATCAGGCAATAGCCATCCGGCTCAAGCCGATCCCTCCTTCACAAGACTGAATGGCTCACACCTTAAGGAAGTTCCTCCCTAAAATATCTTGGATGTGGCTGGATATCACTGTAACAGATTTGTGCCTTCACATGTACATTATTTTTATTCATATTATTTTAAAGGATTGATTTGTATATGTTAAAATACTACATTCAAAAGGTTAAATTGTCACAGGTCTGTTGAAACTGAAACTGGGAAATACAATGACTTAACTACCTCTCTAATAGCCTTTAAGTGTGCTTAGTTGGGCAGCCTTCAATGCTAGCTTTTTAGGTCAGGAATCTCTGGGGCAAAACTGGATGAACAAACCAGTCAGAGCTGGTTTTAACTTAGAAAGAATTCAGATTACCAGCAGGCTTGATGAGATGAATGCCACTGACCTTCGGGTCAAGCTCCCATACAGGGCACAAACTAACATGCATGTCTTTAGTTCTGGAGGATTTTAGGACATGCCAAGGAACCCTGAAAGCATGAGAGCTACCCATGGAAATGGCATGGGCCAGGCCTGTGCAATCATGGAAGCTCAATGCATTTTACCTTGGAACGTTTTAGTCTCAGAGTGAGTGAGGCCTGGAGGATCAGAGAGGGAAAGACAGACAGACAGAGCTCTGAGAGTAAAGGACAGTGCTTAGTGATCACTGTCCTATACTGTATCCATGGGTTGGATCTGAGACTTCTATTCTGTAACAAAGAGTGCATTTTTCTCAATTGCTGTGTGGCATCTTGAGATTTGAAGCATGTGTGGAAGTTGTTTTCAAGAAGACGTCTATATGGCGAGCCAAGTCAGAGTTTTGTTTAGTTGACTGCAGAAGATAAGGTGCAATATCTCCTCCTCCTCAGTGATGGTCATTAGGGCAGTGCTCTTGGAATTGAGGTAACTGAATCTCAGGAGCTGTGGCTAGGCCTTCAGCCAGCTAATTATGTAGAAATCAGCTAGGTGCTCTCAGGAATATGCCAGTCCACTTACATCTTAGACCGTGCCCCCTTCCACTGAGTAAAGGTGGGCTGGCAGATGCTAGTGCCTGTGTTTGTGGAGACAGTGAATTTTTCTTTGAGAATGTGTTTTCCCTGACCCCCTTAAAGGGGCCATTGTGAGGCCCCTCATTAAGATCTGGATAATCTCACAAACTACAGGCCTATCTCTAACCTGTCTTTTGTAGGGAAGGTAATAGGTAAAGTGGTGGCAATTTGTCTGACAGGAACACCTGGATCCAGAAAAAAAAAGAGATGATTTAATGCCTTTTATTGGACCAACACAGATGTCACAAAACAAAAACAGGTGCGTCGGCCTGGTGGTGCTGAGGGTTGAGGCACTGGATGCCACACCTCGCGGCCACATCGGCCACCCGGGTTTGGGAACAAGCCTGGGCCATCAGGGGTTGCCGGGGGGAGGCCAGGAGATGGACTGAGCAGCCGTAGGGCAGCTCTCATCTCCCGGGTAGGGACCCAGTCATGCCCACTGCAAAGCTGCCCCTGAGCAGAGGCCAGCATAGGGAGGGTGCCACAGATCGCTGCTGTACATGTGTGCCACCACATGCGCACAAGCAACCGTGGCAAGGGAAGGGGCAGAAACGTGGAAAATGGAGCTGTCAGGCTCCATGGCGGCCCCACGGTGCCGGTGCCAGCCCCCCAGAGTCTGGATGTTGGTCTCCTGAGGAGGGGTGAAGTTGATGCACTTTGCCCTAGGCCCTGTCACGGAGGGGCAAGGTCAGACGCGAGTGTTGGTGACTGGAAAGTGAGCCCTCCAAGGAAGCGAATGGCCAATAGTCTGCAGGAGCATAAAATAGATATGGGAAAAGAAAAAAAAAAAAAGAAAATAGGTACTTGAGCTTTCAGAGTACATGGAATCCTTCATCAGAAAAATAAGAGTTGCTTTGGAAGAATACACTTTTTTAAAGTTCACATCATACATAAAAAAAAACAGGAAAAAAAGTGTTAAAAATCCCATTGGCTTAAACTGCTTTTTAAAAAACAGCATGGATCCAAATAAAGAAGAGTTCCATCACAAGAAAGGTATGCCAAAGTCAAATATCACAGAATAGATAAGCCTCTTCCCTGAGAATAGCCATAAAACATACAGATGAAAGAAACTGAAGAAATACATAGTATATAACTATAAAAGTCTTCTAAATAAGAACATATCTTTGTATTGGGCAAAAATGTGGGTTTAAAGACATCCTGTCTGAGTGTAAATTAAGCGTTAACTAGCTGTTGTCCACATTTATACAGTGTAAGAACACCTGGAGAAATCTGAACTGTATGATCCTCTCCAGTTTAGTTTCTGTTCATGCTACAGAATGGAGACTGCTTTGATCCGGATCATGAATGACCTGCTACTGGTGAAAGATCGGGTGATTTTCTGTTTGATTCTCCTTGACTTATCATCAGTATCTGATACTGTGGGTCATGGGGAGTTCACTGAGCGCCTGAGGAGTGCAATGGTTCATTACTTCAAAAGTTGGCTAATGTATCCCACTCTATTATGGTTTCCAACTACTCAGCTTTGCCATCTTCAGTTACTTCAAGTCGGCAGCCAGACTGTTAGCTGGTATATCCTGATTTAATCAAATCACTCCTGCACTCTGCGGGAGTTGCACTGGCTGCTGATTAGATGGCATTCTGAATTTTCAATTCGTTTGCTGGTTTACAAAGCATCTGAATTTGAAATCCTTTTGCTGATATACAAGGCCATCTATGGACTGGGCCCCCTGTACCTTTGCAAACTACTGGCAACCCATCAGGAGGATTATCGTGGCACCAGTGTTCTCTGCTTGGATACCCAAGGGCTTCTGTTAGTCCCAAGATTAAAATTTGCTGGGGACTGAGCATTTTCTGAAGCTGCAGAGACTTTGGAATACTGTGCAAAAATCCATCCATTTTGCCTCTCCAGTGGAAAGTTTTGAAGCAGCAGTACTAGTTAACAAAAATTAAATAATTTGATTGGCAGTTAGGAGAAACCAACATCCATATATCTGAGTTTACTTTTGCATTATTTCATTCCAAAGGCAAGAAAGAGGACTTTGAAGTTCTTAAAAGTTATTGTTCTTTTGCCAGGTCCACCACCACGGATGTAAGCAGATCAGGGTGGCATTGTGCTGTTGGCAATCAAATTGCATGCTGGCAGCACCATGACATATCTGCATTATAAATACAGTACAAGCAGTCAGTGTGTGATGTCTGAGGAGAAGATTCTTGAAGGCAAGGCAATTTTATTTCGAAGGCACCAAATCCCACAGGCTCATGTTGCTGGGGCTGCCATCTTTATTGTAGATCCACAAATTACAAAAGTTGTAATTAAACAGTCTTAACACAGCTGATTGAATTTAAAATACCTGTATAAAGCATATAAAGTTATCAGGAATACATTACTGCTAAAAAAGCGTGAGGATGATATGTTTTTGCTGGCTAGCTATTACTTCTGTTTTAAATCACAGTTAAAGACTTGGCCGCTTAAACAGGCCTTTTCAGGAGATTGATAGCTCTGACAACTCTGCGGCAATCTGCTTGAGCCTGAATTATATTCCTGTGCTTGGATTTATTCCCTGTTTATAAGTACTATTTATGATTTGTATTTGTACTGTACTGCACTTTGAGCTCTGGAAAAGCACTTTATAAATAAAGATCATATCCCAACCTTTTCCTGTCTATAATTCTTTCATCTAATGCCTTGTATTTTAATTTTTGTAGTGCGTGCACTTCTGTCCCACTCAGGTATAAAACTACTGAATGTAGTAGCAGGACCCCATTATAAATGAGGTACAGAACCTCAGATAGGTAAATAAATTATCCCAGAAGGTTTTACTACAGCACCCAGAAGATTTTTTCCCCTCGATACACATTTTGAGCTTTACCCCCGTTTTCTCCACCCCATCTCTTGCACATGTGCCTTTCCTGGTTAAACAATTTCCCTTTCCCTTAATACATATTATGACCCACAACCTGTCTGGGGCCAAGGAGTCCAGCCCTAAGGATAGCTCCCTTTTGTCTGTATGTAACCCCTAGATGGCGCTATCCCAGGGGCTACTACCCCTGCCTGATTTGCCACTAACAGGTTGAGGGGCCTGGATCCAATGGCGGGTGCCTCCACCCAGAGGTCAGGGTTTGCAATAGTTAAACTAACTTGGTCACAGCCCTCTGGGACACTGCAACCCCTTTCTTCCCACTAGTAGCCCACACAATATATCAGAATTACCTTCACAGTATACACTTACCCCCAGGTCTGGTTCCGGCACTGGGACCTCCTGTGAAATGAGATACAGTGCAACAATCACAGTACAGTACTTTAACATAGACAAATACCTCAGGCAGTATAACTTTGCTGAAACAAGCAGCTCTGATTTATTTAGAGGATATAACAAGGACAGGGGAAATCAGGTTAATTAGCTTATCACTCTAATAATCTACCTATGGCTCTGTGCACAGGCCTATCCCTATCAGTTACTGTCCCTGGGTACCCAAGCCCTAGTGGCTAGTCCAAACCGTGGCAGCTGGTAGGGGCCCTTTCACACGAGAAAGGAGAATTAAACAGTCAGCAGTACAGTAATTCCATTTGGATTTAATGTGGCAATTCAACAGGGAGCGACCCTGAATTAGTACTCACGACCTCCAAATAAGACAGGGTCCTTCAATGTCAGCAGGGCTCACTTGAGGTACACAAACCTCTTCACACATCCATATAAAAGAAAGCACTATACCAGGCAGGCTGCATCTGTATCGATCGAATTACTGCACAATACCGGGAGAACACACAGCAGTTTCAGTTCCTGACAGACCGAGGTGCAATTTTCAGCAATTCCTCCAGTCTTCTACAGGGTGAGCCTGGTTTCTACTCTTCAGAGATCCTTTGATTCTTTTCACAGGACGGATTCAGTCCTAACAAGCTGTTACACAAGCTGCAGACCGAACTCTGGGCCTCACACGTTTTTTGACTAAAACTGTACACTGAAAAGCACAGGGCTCCTTCCTTCTTCACTGCCAAAGCTCAACTGAAACTCCAACCGACAAAACCGGGCACTTCCTTTGAGTTCCTCCCAGTTCTTGACTGGATTGGCTGTCACTCACAATAGACTGCTGCTGTTGGTCCAAAAAGGCACTGAAGTCTAAACTACATCTCCCAGAGTCACTACCCATACAATCCTCTTGTGGCTGGCTCAGATTATGAGTCCAAGTTCTGATTCGTCCAAGGCACCATTTTAGAGCTAGCTTACCCCACACTGATTGGTCCAGTTCAGCAGTTCAAAACTAGAATGGGGAACTAGCAGACACAGTTCTGACTGCAAAAGAAAGCAGGTTAGACAAACTGTAATTTCATTATTACTGTAAATGATTTCTGGCAAACAGTTACATCTTTCAGATAGGTTCCCTTTGCACTCCTAGTGACTGCAAAAATGGAGTGAATTGGCAGCAGCTTGAGTGGTACTCAATCAAAGAAACACACAGTCCCCCATACAAACTAATTATGTCTGCAAGCAGACAGCTCTTAAAGAGACAGTACCAGAGGTTCTAAAAACACTCACTGATAAATGGCTTAAACGCCAAACACCATTCAGGCTTGGAGCATTCAAGCAAGCTCCTGGAAGTCTTTTGGGAACCCCCATTTGCAGGGGGGTTACATGTAGACTTCCATCTTCTTTCTCTTTCAGCTCCAAACGAACTCCTAATATGAATATACAAATGGACAACAGAAGAAGGCCTGAAGGTCTATCGAGTCTGCTCGATGCACAGCTCACGCACGTATGCTACATGTTGCTCTGCCCCTCACCCCGTCACCCTAACCTCTCCCTTAAATCTATCCCTCCCCGACTGTACTGTGATTTACTAAACCCTTTAGCAGTGTATTCCATCCTGCCACCACACTTGCTATGAAAAAGTGCCTTCTGGCCTCCTTCCTGTCCCCAATCTGTAGTTGTGCTCTCTGGTGTTTCTCTTTTCACTTTTGCAAAAAAAGATGCCTTATGTCGACCTTGTTAATGCCTCGAAGGTATCATAAGGTCTCGATCATGTTCCCAACTCTGCCGGTTCTAGACAAGATAAGCTTAAGCCCCTCCCAATTAATCCTTACCCCTGCCAGTCAAAAAGCAATGCAGTAGCTGCATTAGAACTTGAATTACAGATTTCTGGGCTTGCAGTTCAGTGCTCTAACCACTAGGCAGCACTGCCACTAAAATCATTTGGATTTTTCCACAGCTGAGCCCCAGATCCCCCACCCACAAACTTTTCTTGGTGGTAGCCTTTGCCAATGCCAGGGCTTCTTGAAGTCCTAGATGCAATCACATCTCTGGGATGCATTTGTGTTTTGCTCACCACTTTTGAATCCAAAGTCTTATTTTCACAAGCTTGTCTTACACAGTTTACACTAGCATGCGTGCAACTACTGACACACTTCCCATTCTGAACCTAAGCCATCCAGACCACAAAATGATGGTCTGGGCTATTTAGAGTTTTCTGGAGCACTAGCATAGGCTGACGGGGTAAGAGAAGCAGTCTATTGCAGCCCCAAACCCCCACCACAGCCTTCTGGAGTGCTGGAGACCTCGCAAAATCATGGAGCCCCCCAGATGGCGACAGGTATGTCAGAGCAGTGACAGAAGCTTAGATGAGGGATTGATCACGGTAGGGAGATGAACCATACTACATCCCCAACTGACTTTGACTCCAGCGCCTGAATCCATTGCAATTCCCCCTCATGTTCATCAAGCCCAGAGTAGCCTTTCGAAAATGTCACAGTGTGAACATTGGACACGGCTTTGAAGATCCGACCCCACAAGTCTGTGACCTGTGCTGACAGATGCTTCCATTCTACTTTTTTGTGCACAACTATGCTTAAAGAGACAAAGACAAGACTGATCCCTTGAAAACTACAAAAAAAAACATCTGCTCCCAGGCAAGCATATGCTACACCAAGTTTGTACTGTTGTTTCCAGCTCATTTTAAGTCCCCTCTGTATCCTAGCAACAGCACAGAGTCAATCAAATCCTCTTCCTCCAGCTCTGCAGGCTGGGGTTACTATAGTGCATTGACCGACAGTAGCGCCACAAGGCTGTTCATTCGGCAACTTATGCTGCAGTACTTTCTTCCAGCAGAAAAGGCTTCTGCCAACTCTTTCTCCTGTGTATTAGGAGACATTCTAGGACACCATTTCTCCTCTTGTGTTAATGAGGAAAGATTCATAGTAACCTACAGCCCTGTAACCCAAAGGAAAATGCGTATTTTTTGTTCCAGATCTGAGACACTACAGTGTATTCAAGCAATGGTCCTTCAAAAGTGAACTGTTTCGTACCTACTGTATTAGCTGGACAGACTTGCACTTCTTCTGTTATGCTTCAGTGTTCGCCGAAGCTTTTTCTGTGATGTATTTATAACATTTTTACTGCAAACAGCTGACTGAAGCCTAGGAGTCCTGCTAGTCCAGCTGAAACCCAGGGTGTTAATGAGAGACACTGCCAAGCCCTGAAAAGGTTTCTGTTCATCAGAAATGATGAGATCACTGAGACACACAGTCTGAGCATACAGTGTGTGTTTAGGAGCACTGTTTCAAGCAACTGTTTTGGTACCCACAAGCATTAGTGCACTGAAGCAGATGGGAGAACTGGGAACTAATGTAAAGAACTCTGGGGAAGGAAACAGCCCAGAAATAAGTATATTCGAGTGCTTTACAGACATTCATATATGTGTCTTTGTAAACAAACAAAAACAACAAAATTGCCTTTCTTCCCTCTTCCCTACATAAAGAGATCTGGTGGCTTGACAATAGCATCCATTAACATCTGCAGCCTAAGTAGCTAAATTTGACTCATTACAAGTCTGGGTATCCTAATATAAACCCGATGTACTCTCCATTATAGAAACGTGGCTCTCACCAAGAATTCCAGACATGGCCATTCAGCTGGAAGGGTATACCTCCTTCAGGCTGGATAGGATTGGGAAGTGGGGTGGGGGTTGTGTCATTTATACCAAGGACACCATCCTAGGATGTGTCTTCCCATGCTCTTCCACCAGCACAAATGTACAAATGCTGGCAATTAAACTTATGCTAGGTACTCGCAGCAAAGGTCTAACAATTGTTACGGTATGCATACCCCCCAAGAGCAATCAACAGGCTTCACCAAAACTCTCAACTACCTCTCAACCTGGACCAGAACTCAGAGGTTCTTGTCTTAGGTGACTTCAACATCAACTGACATTCACCTGATGCAGCACCATTACAAGATGCTATCTCCTCCCTACACATGTCACAGCTAGCAGACTCTCCACGAGAAGGTATCAGACGGTTCCAGTTCACTGCTGGACTGGCTGATTATGAATCAGCCCAAAAGAGTTACCCACCCAGTTGTCTTCCCTGACTCTATCAGTGATCATTCACCTATAATCTGTACCTGGTCGAATAAATCCCCCAGAACCCCTACTAAAACACACACTTCCATAGTACTAAAAAAAGAGCAGCTGGCCTCTTTCAGAGCGCACCTGTTGCAACTGGACTGGTCATATCTTTTCGCAACTAATGACATCGATTCTGCACTCAATCACTTCATCCAGACCTTCACTATGGTCTGTAATATTTATGCCCCTCCTGTCAAGCGCAAAACCAAGGGGTGTTGTAAGTCCTGCATCACCTCGGCCCTCCTCGAGCAGATGAAACTTAACAGACAATCTCTGGCACAAAACCAGAAATACTGGCTCCTCCATAGACTTCCAGAGCTACAAAACTGCTTGAAATAACTGCACAAGGGCTATTTGCTTAGGAAAGAGTCACTACTTTAAGAATGAGTTGTCTAGCAACTGGGGAGATAGCCACAAATTCTGGGATAAGTTGAAGACCTTCACTGGTAAACCCAACAAATCCCCCTCAACCCTACTCAGTCTAAATGGTACAACAACCCAGAACCCTGTAACTATAGCCATCACCTGTAATAGGGCTTTTATAGACCTAAGTAGCGTGCTCCCTCCGGATTTCTTTCTACCTCCAGACGTCTCAGACCCCCTCAACCTGTCGGTCTTCTTGGCTGGCCCCGCCCCACCTTTCCACTTTAAAATGATCTCCCAGACCAAAGCAAAAAAAAATACCTCTCACAAGTCTTTGGGAAAACTAGAGTGGGCAGTGATACGCTTGATCTCAAGTTCATTGCCTTAACACTAGATGAGGTACTACCACCCCTTATCAGAATCCTGAACCTCTCGCTCATTAACAGCAAATTCTCTCAGGCATGGAAGAAGGCTGTGGTTACCCCATCTTCAAAAGTGAGGATAGAGCAAGACATGTCAATTATAGGCCGATCTTTATTCTCCCCTCTCTCAAAAGCACTAGAATGAATTGTCTATGACCAGCTCATTGACCACTTTGACAAATATCATCTGCTATGCCTAGAGCAGCAAGCTTCCAAAAACAACACAGCACCACCACTGCCTTGGTGGAGTTCACAGGCTACTATCCACGATGTTCTTGACTGGGGCCAGTTGGTGGAGGCGACTAATATTGACTTCACCAAGGCCTTCGACATGGTCCGCCATGAACTTCTACTGGACTGGTTAACCCACTTGGGACTCTCTCCCAAAACTGTGTGCTAGTTTAGAAGTTACATCTCCAAGAGGGCACAAGTGAAAATCGCTGATATCCTCTCCGAACGCTGGGCTGTAATTACAGGGGTACCCCAGGTGTCAATTCTGGGACCCTGCTTTTCAGCCTGTTCTTGAATCACCTCCACCGAGCATGTCTGTACAAGGTCCTCCTCTATACTGATGATGCGGTGCTTTTTTCCAGCCAATCGGACCTAGTAATGCAGGAAAAACAAATGTAACTTAATTTCACTGCCGCCGAGTCCTGGTTCATCAACTCTAAGCTCCTATTAAACTACAAAAATAAAACTATGCTGTTTGCCTCCCCCCATAACTGGCACAAATCCAACCAATTACACATAGTGAACTCTCAAAATGCCCCCCTAGAGATGGTTCAGAGTTTCAACTACCTCGGGGTCATCTTGGAAAGTTTCCTTTCTTTCATTCATCACACTGACCTAGTAGCTCAAGCAGCGAAAGCTAGGACTGGCCAACTACTTTGCACAAGCACTTGAGTTATATAGAGTGTCCTCTGGCTCTCCAATATAACTTCCTTGCTCAGTCTCATGTACATGGCTTTCACTGTGACCTTCGGAGACTAGCAGTCCCTCCGAGTCGTCCATTAGTAGGGTTCGGTGTCTTTGTAAATCATCCACTAACTGGGTTAGATCAAGATAAAGTTTCTTGGGAGTGAAGACACAGAAAGTTGGCAGGGTGGTTCCTGTGTCATGTTCTAGACCACCTGCTACAATTATCTTATCTGACACTTGACTGACCAAGACTATTTGGCCTCGGTCCACAAAGGTGCTGTGCTCATTAACATCAAATGTTCCTTTATGGGCATGATTATGTATCAGTGGACAATGGGTCTTTCCTAGTTCCTCAAATATTCTTACATATACTTTAAATCCATCTGTGAGTTTGTGTCTGGGACAATCATATATCTTACACCACCGTCCTCTATCAGAGTCCAGAAACACCAACCCAAATATTAATGTAGTAGTTCTGGACATAGAAAATCTGTACAATTAAACATGTGAATATAACCCGCATGCAGAGGGTAACAGTAAATAGCAACAGTTAACAGAGTCCACTCTGAAGAAAGGGGGGTTACTAGCGGAGTACCGCAGGGTTCAGTACTGGGATCGGTCCTCTTTAATGTCTTTATAAGTGATACTGCAGACGGACTGGAAGGAAAAGTATGTCTCTTTGCAGATGACACAAAGATCTGCATCAGGGTTGATACAGAAGGTGGGGTGGAAAGGATGCAAGGGACTTAGCAAAAGTTGGAGGAATGGTCAAATGTATGGTAGCTTAGATTCAATGCAAAAGAAGTGCAAAGTAATGCACCTGGGAAACAAAACCCAGAAGAAGAGTACACAATGGCGGGCGAGGTACTAACAACAAAAAAAATGGAAAGGGACCTGGAGGTAGTCATATCAGATGACCTTAAGGTGGGCAAGCAATGTGAGAAGGCAGTAAGGAGGGCTGGTGGGATACTGGGATGTATAGGGAGAGGCATCACTAGTAGAAGACAGGAAGTTGTTATCCTTCTGTATAGACCGTTGGTGATACCCCATCTGGAATACTGTATGCAATTCTGGAGACCCCATTTCCGCAAGTACATAGATAGGATGGAAGCTGTCCAGAGAAGGGCAACTCAAATATTGTAGGGTCTACACCAGAAGACATACGAAGAGAGAATAAAGGAGCTTAATATGTATACCCTCGAGGAGAGAAGAGGGGAGACAGAAACTTTCAAGTACCACAAGGGAATCAACAAAGTCCAAGAGGGTAGCAGCATCTTTCAGAAAAGAGATGTGCAAGAACAAGGGGGCACAATTTGAAGATAGAGGGGGGACAGCTTAGAGGTAATATGAGGAAGTATTTTTTCACAGAGAGGGCTGTGGATACATGGAACAGCCTTCCTGAGGAGGTAGTGGAATCAAAAACAGTGAGGGAATTCAAGAATGCATGGGACAGACATAAGGCAATTCTAGTGGTGGGTAGGAAGAAACAGGCTGTTGGTTAACTAAGATCTGCAGCTTATTCATTAGGTAGGGAAATGGGCAGACTAGGTGGGCCAAGCAGTCCTTATCTGCCAAATTCTATGTTTCTGTGTTTCGATGCTTCTATGTAACCTGGGACTGTTACCTTAAGAGTACCAGCGTGACCAATGAACAGAAATCTAATTCTGACTTAATTTTAGGTTATCTTTTCAAACTTAGTGCTCTAAGTTTTATGATATTGAATTGAGAAGCATAACTCAAGTCAGGGTTCATGGTTAGAAAATACTTTTACTTTTGATATTAATGTTCCAAGTTAACAAAGCAGTTTTGGCATTAAAATGAATAGACAGTTACAGTTTTAAACTGCAGTCACAATTTAAAATACAGTTACAATTTTCTGAACAGCAGTGCAAAGCAGAAAATAATTTCTTTGGCCTTAGTAAAAACGTCACAGTAAAAGAAATGAAAATAAATGCAGGCAGATTGTCCTATGCCTAAGGTGGAGGTAACAAACTCACCAACCAATACAATACAACCAATACAAACTGATGTACTTACGAGGTCTTAAGGGTCAAGGTGACTCTTGGTTCTTCCTCTGAGACTCCTTACCTTTACTGGAATTGTTGAGGGTTCAAATACTTTTTGCCAAGGCAGAAAACAGAAGAACTAGATGTAACCCCTAGATGGCGCTATCCCAGGGGCTACTACCCCTGCCTGATTTGCCACTAACAGGTTGAGGGGCCTGGATCCAATGGCGGGTGCCTCCACCCAGAGGTCGGGGTTTGCAATAGTTAAACTTACTTGGTCACAGCCCTCTGGGACACTGCAACCCCCCTTTCTTCCCACTAGTGGCCCACACAATATATCAGAATTACCTTCACAGTATACACTTACCCCAGGACTAGTTCCGGCACTGGGACCTCCTGTGAAATAAGATACAGTGCAACAATCACAGTACAGTACTTTAACATAGACAAATACCTCCAGGCAGTATAACTTTGCTGAAACAAGCAGCTCTGATTTATTTAGGGGGTATAACAAGGACAGGGAAATCAGGTTAATTAGCTTATCACTTTACTATCTACCTATGGCTCTGTGCACAGGCCTATCCCTACCAGTTACTGTCCCTGGGTACCCAAGCCCTAGTGGCTAGTCCAAACCGTGGCAGCTGGTAGGGGCCCTTTCACACAGTGAAAAAAATTAGTTTAAACAGTCAGCAGTACAGTGATTCCATTTGGATTTAATGTGGCAATTCAACAGGAGCGACCCTGAATTAGTACTCACGACTCCAAACAAGATAGGGTCCTTCAACGTCAGCAGGGCTACTCTTGAGCTCCACGAGACTCTTCACACATTTATATGGTAAAAAGAGTACTATACCAGGCAGGCTGCTTCTCTATCCCGATCGCACTTACTGCACAATACCCAGGAGTACACACAGCAGATTCAGTTCCTGACAGACCGAGTGCAATTCAACAATTTCTCCAGTCTTCTACAGGGTGAGCCTGGTTTCTACTCTTCAGAGATCCTTTGATTCTTTTCACAGGACGGATTCAGTCCTAACAAGCAGTTACACAAGCTGCAGACCGGAACTCTGGGCCTTACACACACTTTTTTGACTGAAACTGTGCACTGAAGGAGCACAGGGTTTCTTTCCCCTTCACCAAAGCTCAACTGGAAACTCCAACAGACAAAACCGGGCACTTCCTTTGAGTTCCTCCCAGTTCTTGACTGGATTGGCTGTCACTCACAATAGACTGCTGCTGTTGGTCCAAAAGGCGCAAGTCTAAACTACATCTCCCAGAGTCACTGCCCATACAATCCTCTTGTGGCTGGCTCACATTATGAGTCCAAGTTCTGATTAGTCCAAGGCACCATTTTAGAGCTAGCTTACCCCACACTGATTGGTCCAGTTCAGCAGTTCAAAACCAGAATGGGAACTAGGCAGACACAGTTCTGACTGCAAAGAAAGCAGGTTAGACAAACTGTAATTTCATTATTACTCTAAATGGTTTCTGGCAAACAGTTACATCTTTCAGATAGGTTCCCTTTGCACTTCTAGTGACTGCAAAAATGGAGTGAATTGGCAGCAGCTCGAGTGGTACTCAATCAAAAAACACACAGTCCCCCATACAAACTAATTATGTCTGCAAGCAGACAGCTCTTAAAGAGACAGTACCAGAGGTTCTAAAAACACTCACTGATAAATGGCTTAAACGCCAAACACCATTCAGGCTTGGAGCATTCAAGCAAGCTCCTGGAAGTCTTTTGGGAACCCCCATTTACAGGGGGGTTACATAGATATTTTGATAATTAAAAGTTTTCCAAGGCGGTGACTGGGAAACCCAGATATTTTGACAATAAAAAGTTTACCAAGGCAGTGAATGGGAAAACCAGATACTTTGATAATTAGCAGTTTCTAAAAGTTAAGTTGGCACTAATTGATGCTTAGATGCTGAGAGCTGTCAGTAACCAGGGGCATCTGTCTGATATAGGGAATTAATTGGACTGTAACCTGGGCCTGACGTCATTACATTTGTGTCAGCAATCAGTTTAAGACTGTTCTTTTATTTTTAAAATATTTAAAACATTTAAAATGTTTGATTATGTTCTTAAGCAAGGCACAATTATATTTGTGTCAGCAATCATAGTTCAAAACTGTTCTTTTATTTTTGAAATATTTAAAATGTTTGATTATGTTCTCAAGCTAGGCACATAGTTTGAGAAGGATCACACTTTAGACAGGTGTGTGAACAGCTGACTACTGATTGTGGTTAGTTGTTTACTGAATAATACAAGGTTAACCCTTGCTGTGCCGGACTGATACAGCAGTCCAAAATTCCTATCGTTCTAATTCTGTTGGCAGTCTAAGGGTTAATCACTCAAGTAATCAACTGTTTAATAAACAGGATAGGGTCGACTGATTGTGGTTAGTTGTTTACTGAATAATACAAGGTTAATCACTCAAGTAATCAACTGTTTAACAAACAGGATAGGGTCGACTGATTGTGATTGCTCACGTGGCCCGGCCTTCACACAACAGGGCAGGACTGACCGCTCGCTAACCTGTTAAAGCGTAGACTATGTAGGTAAAAATACACTGACTGCAGGTACTAGTGGAAAGTACCCAACAGGTATCTGAAGTTGAAAAGGTCATACTCAGAACTCATGATGACACAGCATGTCTGGAAATTTACAATTGTACCTTCCATAATTAACTCTGTTTAAGGTTGACAGAAAAAATAAAGAGTAAGTACTTAGATTTTAAACTTACACAATCAATCTGATTATAAACTGACACAAACTCAAACACACTTAAATCCATTTGTAAGTATTAAGCTACAAATTGTTAATCAATTAATACAGTATCAAAAAATTATTAATCAATCAATACCTATATAGAACACACTGAAAATCTATCACTGATTACTAAGTAGGAAATGACTAACTAATGCTCAAGCATTTTGGCCTGGCTATGGCCACATTCTTAAAAACTGGGGGGTGGGTTGTTTGTATCAATCTACCTAGTCACCATGCTCTCTTGTTCTGGATTAATTTCTTCCATCACCGGGGGGCAATGGTGGCATAAGTAGTTTTAGGTAATCTCCTAACCATGAGGCATGAAGGTTTGGTGGCATAGGTGGGTATATTGGAGCAGATGAGTTTAGGGGGCAGATGCCCACAGCGGGCTAGGCAGGGCCTGTCCTGGCAACAGGACAGGTGAAGTCGAACTCAGAAATGGACAAGCCTGAGGCAGCAAGTCCTGTGATGTGGTGGACTAATCCATTAGAACAGGTGGACTTGGTGGTGGGTCCTGTGATGGAATAGACCTGTTCAGTGGGATGGTCCGATATAATGGTGTAGGTATATCTGGTGGCAAAGGCAGACCTGGTGGGGTCTGCAAGACAGGACTGCACACAGAACACACTGCCTAATAAATGGTGCCCCAATCCTAGCCGTTACCAGTTCTATCCTATCTGTGATTGATTATGGACTGGTAGTATACAGAGCTGCCACTGATACAGCCTTCAAGAGGGTCAAAGTGGTCCTCAACAAAGCCTGCCGGCTTGTCCTTGACGCTCCCCGCCTAACACATACCTGTGACTTCTATTCCCAGTCAGAGTGGCTAAATCTGGACAGTAAAATTCGGTACCAGGTATGCCTTCTAGCTAAAAAGTCTATGCTAGGGCTTGCATCTCCTGGCGTTCAAAGCCTTCTCTCCCCCACTGACAATACCGGCACCACTAGGGGGTCCAACATCCTAACCTTAAAATTCCCTTTCCACCGCACAGCCCAGGGACAACACTCCTTCTTATATCGTGCTCCCCTCTGGCTGAACTCTCTCAGCGAGTACATGCTATCTAGTACTAAACTTGGTCCATTCAAAGCTAAGCTTCGTAACTATCTTGCAACCCCAAGCTGTTGTGACTATTACCTTTAACCTGCTCAAGCCCCTATCAATACCTCCACTTTCCCCCTCCTACATCCCCCAGCTTTCATATTTCTCTCAATGTCTCCCTCAGTTTCCCCAGCCATGTCCCTCCATCTCCCCACCCCCACCCAGATCTACATGCCCCCTCGCCCCCTCTATCTACTCCACTCATCCGCTAAATTTTGACAAGGCCTACTTGACTGCTCCAATCCTCCCTCATCCCCTCTCTTAGTCCTTCCTTCACTATCCCTCTCCTCCCCTCACCCCCTGCCACCAGTCCCTTCCCATCCATGGTCCTCTCTCCTTCTCCTGCCTTGCGTTAGTAGTGCACTTATGTTACATGTGATTTTGTTGCTGCATATACTGTACCATAATATCTGTACTTTTATAATCCTCCTACACGTTAAACGGCTATATCTGAATTGCCTGCTTGTTTTCTTTGTTAACACTGTTTTGACTTGTATAATTTTACTTCTATATCCCTGTTTTGTCATGACATGGAACCTTTGTAACTGCGCTTCCAGCTCAAAGGTTGTAATCCGAGATTTCAATAAATAAAATAAAAAAATACCTCTGTCACTGCCTCCTCCCGCTTCCTCCCACAGCAGGCATGGTGGGGTTAACAACTTGTTCACAGAGCCAACTTAAGCAGAAACTGCAGCAATGACATCCATTTTTGTAGCAGGTGTCTACATAATGCAGTCACAGATTTCTGCATAACCTGCACATTTTTTAGAAAAGTGATAAACGGACTCCGAGATGCCTCTTAGTATAAACAGAAAAAAAAAACAGGAGACAAAGCAGTCTGAGAAAGAACTTTATGCTGATATCACCAAAGGAAATTCTTTCTTTTTTTTTTACATGCATTAGTGAAAAAAGAAAAAAAACAAGGGACAGCATAGAAAGGACAAAGAAAGCAGAGGTTAGTACAGCTGATGAGAAAGTGAAGGCAATAATACTAAATGAATATTTTTGTTCAATGTTTGCAGTTCAGAAAGCAGACCCACTCCCAGACAGCAGGAGGAAATTCATAAATGATACAAGGACAAGTTTGGTATGGGAGAATTACAAAGAAATGGGTACTAAGCGGACTGGGAAATTAAAGGACTTCATCCATAATTGTAAGGTGCAATGAGCGACTCTCACTGCACGCCACCCTTCTGAGCAATACTTAATCTGTGCATGCTCAAGTGTCCTTTGGATGCTCAGACATCTTGGTTTCTGCTGTGCGACTGCTCTTCTGCCTCCCACCCTGCCCATACCTCTCCTCAGCTGTATGGCTGTTCCCAAAGTATACTGTCATTCCTCTCCCTTTGCTGTTTCTCTCATTGTGCTCTACCTCCTGCATGTCTCCATTTTACCTGTTTTCATTCTGGCTCCTTAACTTCCTGTTCTTGTTTCTCTGTTCTCTCACTGCAGCTGCTGTTTGGTCACTTTTTGTCTGTATCCCTGTGCTTTTTTTGCTCGCATTTATTTCTTTCCATGCCATTTTTTTTTGCACTAGCTGCATCTTCCCCCTGCTGGCCAACCAACTGCTTTCCTCGATATGCAGTAAAGCTCTACCCGCCTTGCACTACCACCCTCTTTCTTGGTTTTGCTGTTGTTGACTGTACTGTCCTGCCTTTGGCATTTGTTGGTACTTTTTCCTTCTAGATACTGTTGCATTAATTTACCTTTGGATATCTGTCCTTCAGCTATGCAGCTATTCACTGCCTATTTTCCCCTCACTTTCAGGGCTTTGCCCTCTCCATCATACTCTGCTTCCCTTCCTTAGTCATCTGGGGCCCTCCTGGTCACATCGTCTAGAAGGCCTCACTCCTTTAAACTCCTTCAAGTTCCTTCAGAACTTCTGCTGCCTTCAAAGCCTGCTCCTGGAGGGTGGGGCACTTGGCTAGAGGGGATTTTTAGCCCTGCCGATTAACTCAGTGGCACCTCTGAGCATCCACCCTTCCAACATCTTCAAGGTAGAGTTCTCACCACAGGGTTCCTTTAACCCTGCTGATCAACTCAGTGGCACCTTCTGGTGTTGTACGTATATCTTCCTGAGGTGGGGCCTGCTTCACACGCTCTTTGGTCATGCAGATCAACCCAGTGACATTTTCTGAAGCAATCCTCCCTGCATTAGCCTTAAAGATCATGGGCGATAAGGTTCTGTTTTCCTAAATTAATGCCTGTATACCGATCACTGTGCTATCCAAAGCCAAACTGCAAAGCTACACTTACTATTTCCACATATTTTTTTCTGATTTCTCTGTTTTCTGTGTTCTGTTCTGAGCCCCGAATCATCACGCTCACATTGTGCCTCCAAGTGGGTGTGTTCAAGCAGCGGTGTAGTGTTGGAGTAGCAAGCTGTGGGGGTGTGCTATAAGCACGATTTTCAGTACTTTTCCCACAACTTGTATATTCTCTGGTTTGCCAAGGAGGATGGTGGTTAGATGTTTCCAGTTCATATATACTCATATATAAAGTGTCTTCAATTGATAAGCACTATTTTTAGCACTTGTGTTCTCGGTTAGAATCACATTATTTAGCAAATTCCCTCACCTTACCCACTGCCTCGAATGACAGGAACCATACATCTAGTGGCACATAATTTGTGTGCTTGTAGTGAAGTACCAGTCCTGGGACAATACTGAGACGTAGCACTTCGTAATTCATTCAACCCATGCCTCCACCAAAAAAAGAAGGTCGCTGATCAACACAGTCAGGTGCTCGCCAGTATCCACCGTTCTGTTATTTGCCCCCACAGAAGACTAGCAGAAGCACTGTCAGCATGGATTCTCATTCTGTGAGACTCTCCAGTTGTCCTACCCACAGCAACCGGACCACAATCTAACATTCCCCTCTGGTGCCAAAAAAACATTGGGTTAAATGTCAGTGGCTTAGCAGAGTATGGCAGTTGTCCCAATTTCCACTGCACCTGCTCTGCCTGTCTGGCTCACCTCACCCCCTCCCCATTTTTCACTGCTTGCACCCCAGCCTTCACCTACATCCTAGATGGTCCTAAAATGGACCATTGCACAAATGTGGAGTTGAGCATCATCAACAGAAATAGCCGGCCATAGTACATATCGGGACATGCAGCACTACACAATCACAAGCACTATAGCACTGGGCAATAGCAATGCACAGCCATAGTTCTCTCAAGCTGAGTTGAGGAAGTATCTTAGAATGTCTAAGCTGAATGCATAATTCTTAGCCCTGCCTTGCTTTCTTAGCAGGCTTTGCAGTCAATGCCACTGAGTGTAGCACTTATTCAGAGCCTCATGTTGTGTTATTGGTGTGGTGCGGTCTATCCGCCGTCCTCCGACAGCAGCTGCTCCAATTGTGCCTGTTGGCCATCCCATCCTACCTTTAGTCAATGACCCAACCACCAACGAAGCTGAACCAATAATTGAAATACTCATAGTCAGGCACAGTGGCTTTCTAGTGCTATAAATGAAGACTATGCTCCTTCTCCCGGCTTATGCAGCACCTGTCTTTCACTCAAATTTGCTCTGAACCCCTTCCCCACCTCCACACTTGCTCTATCCTGGCTCGTCCTTTCACCTTGTAAACCAATCAAGCAAGTTGGTATGAATGGAGTGGTATGCATCACGGCAGGTTAGAACACCAGCACACATCTCACTGAGAGGCCCAATGAGCCACAAATTAGCAATCAGGGCACTACGTAATTTCAATGAACACTGATAGTAATTGCAAGGTCCTGTGATAAAGTACTCCAGTGTTACAAGTCAAATACAGAATTTATGATGACTGCCCTGCTCACATCTGCCAGATGCGCGACGCTTTGCTTCATCGAGGTTTCAGTGGGCATGCAAAGATCCAAATCACGGTAAGCACATGCAGCTTCACACCCAACCTATATATGTGGACTTGACCAACACTGTACTAGATCCCCAAATACAGGTAGAGCATGGATAATGAATAACTACAACCGTGATGTGGGGAACAATAGAGTTCCATGGCAACCTGTAGTGCTCAATGTTGGGAGAGTGTCCGTGAAGCACTATGCATGGAAAAATGTACCGTTTCCTGCTTCCTTCAAGTTGCAAGCCATGCACTGCTCTAAACACTCCATTTGCCCTGGTATTCAGCGTAAAACCAAAAAGACAGAAATAGACATGCAGAGTGCACAATTGTGAACTCCACTAGCAATCACTGAAGCACCGTGTAAGTGGCATGCAGAGTAACAGACCACAAAGTACTGCAGGGATTTGATTTTGGAATTTGAAGTCTCTGCACTGGGGTGTTTTCTCACCGGAATTCAAGATAAGTGACAGCGTATTGTAATTACCTAGTGCAGCACTGTATTTTATTGGCATACGATTTCTCTTGTCCCGCAGTATGCCCGCTCATCTTTGATGTGGCAGTGATGCATGTGAAACGCCACAGTAGTGACATATGGCAAGTGAAAAGGCATACTGATTGTCATAGTCATGCATGGGGTGGATGGCTGGAGGGGCAGTTTGCCCTTGCACCGTGTGAGTGCCAGACAGAGTGACATTTATTTGTCTGCCAAGATGAAAAGTAATCCAGTGCTTAGAATTAGGATGATGGAGTCACCACATTGGGTGCTTTTGAACCAACCTTCATATAAATGTCACATAACTGTGACTGCATTAGAGTTAATCGGTGGCGCTGTGTGTTCCTTGCTTAGTGCCGCTGTGTGCTGGCTCTTCTTCGAGGTGTACATGATGCACCTCCACCATTGTACCTTATTTCTTGCTTTTCCATGAGTAATCATTGATTCACTGTATTTGGGCAGTGTGCCCTTGTTGGTGGCCCTACAGTCAGACGTACATGTTATCCATATGAGGTGCAACTGAAAATGCACATTTTGAAATGCTGATGTTGACAAGATGTAATGAAGAAATACACAATAAAAATAGGTAAAAATCATGCGAGTATGTGACATGGACATTGTCCATTCTTACAATTCAAATATTTGCCATCCCTGCAAGGGGGTAATGGTGCACCAGATTTTAAAATACCTGACACTCTGCTTTTTTTTTTTTCTACTTATTGTTTTTCCCCCGCCTTTTTACTGTCCCTCAACCTTCCACTCCTTGGTCCCAAGGAGTATCACCCTCCCAACCCTACCGACACTTGGGTCTGCCCCTAGAGTAACACACTCACTGCCATCGGACCTCCATTGATGCACGGATTATCTCCGGCGGGCTTGAGGAGAGGTTCCCACCTTTACCTCCTCTGTCCTGCAGCGAGCTGTACAGTGAGGTCTGCCCTGATCGGTCGGCAGGTGGTGAGACTGGCTCAGAGGGACATCATCTAGAGTAGCTGAAGGCCTTTTCCTCAATTTTTCCCCGGACGCCGTGCAATGAGGCGCAAGGCTGCCGGTGTGTGGAGGCGCGCGCCGAAACCGGCCCTCTGCCAACTTCTACCCTTTTTTTTGCATCCGGCTCTCCTCAACCACACCAACCACCCTGAGCTTCCCCAACAGGTGGCGGTATCGCGGAAAGCGTGATCCCCCCCTCCCGGAGAAGGAGAGCAGCCGTTGGGCGTTCAATCCTTCTCCCCTCCCTGCCGACCCCCGTCGACCCGGGCTCACTCCCGAACCCGGGTCGCCGGTGTGGTACAAGGTGTGGCGTCCAGCGCCTCAACCCTCAGCGCCACCGAGCCGGCACCACTCTGCTTTTTAATGACTTAGTGAGCCAGAGTTTGTTAGTTGTCTGGTGCAGTGAGTGCTGTAATCTGTGTTGGCACATTCTGCCTCTAGCGATGATGCAAACCTCCAAAACTGTGCCCGTTTTCTTTTGATGAGCATGTCAAGCACAGCTGGCAGAGAGGACATGCACAGAGCAGTGCTGATGGGCCACAGGCACATACAACAAGCAAGTGGTGGGGTGGGGGGTTGAGAGGGATCATGGCAGATCAGAACTCTGTCACACTAAGTGACATCCCACACCAGCATGCCACACTCCATGACTTGCAACAACATCCGGGATGACACTGATTCAAAGTGCACATTATGTTCCATGTCCCTTACACATAGCCCTATTAAAGCTGTGTCCTGAGATGGCAAGGTAGACGATCACTGAACAGGTAGTACTCATCTGATGGAGATACTGTACAACAATATGCACCTGTCCGGACAGGTAGGTTAGTCATACCTGCAATGGCAACATTGACAGGTGGGGCTTACGGCTGGCAGAGGTGTGCATGTGGGGGCAGGTGGTGGGGTTATGGCCTTGCAGCACAAGTGCTTCCTCTTTTCTCCATTCAAATCAGGCAGGATGTGACCAGAAGAAAGTGGATGCACTGTTTGATTGGACTGAAACTGTGCACACAGGGAAGGGAAGATGTGACTGCACATTATGCTGACTGGAGTCTGAATCCATTGCCAAAATGTGTGCAGCAACCCATCCTGCATTCACACTCGACTTGACCACCATCACCGCCGGAATGGGGGTGTGGGTGGGAGTACAATGCAGAAATAAAAATAGGTAAATATGTATGGAATAGTCCTCAATGTCAGGTACTGAGTCTTGTCGGCACTATAAATGGAAAAATGTCTGTATTTTCAGACCTCTGTCAAGTCGAAACTGGTGGGCAGTGCTAAACACTCCGCTTGCAAAGGTTTTTGGAAGGAATACAAATAAAGCAAGAGAAGCAGAAGGCACAATTAGCAGACCGCTGACAATCACAGAGCCACCATGTGGATGCCATACACAGTGCCAGCTGTTTTTCTGACAGACCAACACCTACTGCTGTGTTTGAAATTAGGATTTTGGAGCCGTCACACGGAGGGGAGGGTCACCATATGATGTGTGCAGGCTCAAGTGCCATGTGGCGACGATGCACACCGCAACAACTGTGCCCGAGTCGTAAGCTGGGAAGGAGATGCACTATGGCCCTCAGCAACTGTGACCTCCAAACGGCAATGGGCAGGTACTTGTCCACAGAGGTTGTTGCAGTGTAATTGTAAAATACACAAGGGGTGGGTTGAGGTTTGCGACCTGGTGAGAGCACTGTGGGAGGCAACGGAACTTACACCAACCAGCCTCTCTCAGATGGCAGTTGCCCACGTCGGACAGATGTGTGTGTTTCTGTGTGTGTGTGTGTTGGGGTTGGGGGGCAATTGTGCACAGTCACACATCACTTAAGTACCGTGATCAGTAATTCATTGCCAGCGGTTATACACACATTACCAGGGGGTGCATGCATGCATGCAGACCACTGAGCTTTCTCATGCTTTTTGCCAGCTGAGTTCATTCATCCAGTGCAGGACTCATAGTACAGCGGGGTTGAATGAAATGGTGCCCATGCAGAAATCAAGATACTGCCGATGCGCTTGTTGATTGCTTGTCAATAAATGCTCAGCGCCTTCAGCCAGCAAAACCACTGATACCCGGGCTGTTACTCGTGCCTCATGATGTGGACTTCACACCAGCATAAAGAATGACTGAAAAAATTTACTGAGTGAGCTAGTTTTAAACTGGGATGCAGTAGAAACAAGCAGACACCAAAAATATGTATCACTCTTCAATGGTCATATCATTGCCACTCTCTTCATCGGCATCTCCAAGCTCTCAGACAGGTTATCAGCTTCTATGGTTTGTTTGTGGCTCACAAGTGGCTCAAAAGTATTTGTCTGCATGTAGTTCTGCAACTAAACTATGACTGTAATTACTGTTCTCACGTTGTCTGCTCCATGCTGTCAAACTATTGTACTTTCTACTGTTTTTCGGACCTCTATGCCTAGCCACTTAATCCAATTGTTAGAGAATCCACACTATGTATTTTCACCTGTATATATGCTGTTTGCAACTATTGTCAATGTTCCCCCTCTCCCAGGACGCATCTGGAATCGAGCAGTTAGCATGCTCAGTATGCCTTCCTGGTTAAATGCTCGAATAAATAAATAAATAAAAGTATAGGGCAGAATCGATGTGGACGGTGCAATACAGTCAAGATCACTCCCCTCTTCAGACGACATTCTTGAACTTGTTGAACAACAATCACTATCACTGTGCACAGACCTAGCTGCAGCAACTTAAGTGGGTTCAATTCCATGCCACTCCACAGTGATGTCACAGCTGATGGAGGATGTGCCTAGGGAGTGGAGGAGAGCGAGAGCGTTGGGGGTGGAGCTGACAAATAAATCAATAAATATTGAAAAATAGAGCAATCAAGCATAACACACATGCAGATTAAGAAACACAAACACAGGTTATAAATATCTTTATTATACATTTTTTTGAGTTTAGCAAAAATGGATTTGCACATGATCTTTAAAGTCACCGGGTCTCACTCTGTTCCCCTTTCCTTTTGTTTCCCTTACATTTCAATTGTAACATAGGCCCTCACAGGGTTAAGGATGGATGACCCTATCTTTAGCAGACACTACTCTGCTCCCTTCACACCTTGTAGGTGGGGTTCCTCTTCAAAGAGGTAAGAGGGCACCTTTAGCCTTATCCAAACACTTGGCAGAACCTCACAGCATTATCCCATTAGAGGAATAGAGAGCTCTTCTGTATATATACAGAAAAAAGTTTCCTCCTGATTGGGTTCTAAATTCAGTAGCATCCAGGCCATCACTAAATCTGCCCGTAGCCTGGAGGGATGTCAACCTGGGCCTTGGTTCCCTAGAGATTTCCTCCACAAGGGGCCTTTCCTCTGCGGCTTGCCAAAGCTCATAATATAATTTTATTTAGTTTAACGCTAAAAGTTGAAGCTTTAAGGTGGTACGTCCTCTGTGGGTCTTGCAGTCTCCCATTTCTATTAAGGTTAAGTCGCTCCTCTTTTTGGGATATAAATATTATGGCTGTCAACACTGTATTTACACTTCATGGGATGGAAACCTCCCATGAGAGTTCCTGCACCTTTACAGCACCCTAACAGGATGGTAGTTCCTGTAACAGGGTCAAAGAGTGAGCGAGTGTTAGCCAAAGATGAACTATTTTGCACAAGTAGTCACATACTGTACTACTACCAACTATATCAGTCCCCACTATTTAGTCGTAACCAATGTTTCTCTAAGCATTCTTACATAAAAGCCTAAGGACTCTGCATCAGAAATGATTACCCCAGGTCCCATTCCTGTTTAGTGACTTTGATAGGGAACATTCAGGTAACTACGGGTTAGTAACCCCAACATCAATAGTGGAGAACTTCTGAAGACATTTATCAAAGGAGACAACTGCGTTCTTGGAAGAAAATGAATCATGGATTTACCAGGTGCCAGTCTTGGAAGGCCAACCTAACAAACTTTTTCAGTGTAGTGACCCAAATGGTGGTTAGGGACAAGGCAGTGAATGTGCTATATCTAGATTTCAGCAAGGCATTTGATTTGGCACCACATACAGTATGAGGCTAGTTTGGAAAATGAGACAACTAGAGCTAGAGGACTGGATAACTGACTGGATCAAAAACTGCATTGCTAACAGAGCCCAGACGAGGGCCTAAATATTCCTGAATGCAGAAGTCACACACTTCGTGTAGGACAGTGCAACTAGTGGGGTCATCGGCCCAAAGTGTTCTTCACATCCATGGAAGTAGGAGGCACTCCTGGAGGATAAAATCACCAAACAAGTTTCTTCAATTGACAGATATTTTAAAGCTGCTGCATAAAGCAGCAGCAGATAAGAAATGCAAAAGCAATGAAACATGAATACAGTGCAAGTCTAAAACAGAAAATACAAGCAGCGGCTTGACACTGTAGGTGTTTGGGCCAGACTGTGTCCAGCACCTTTGCCACTCTTTGTATTCGCTGCTCTACGTATCTATATTACGTGCATATTTTGCAGTGTTTGCATTCTGAACCTGCTGATGTTACATGTGGCTGCAATAAAATATCTGGCAACTGTATCGCCATGTTTAAGTGATTTTGTCCTTCAATAGTGCATATGACTTTTGTGGTTTGCCTTAAATGGTAAATTCTTTGAAGACAAGCCAGTGACTAGTGGAGTACTAAAAGGTTCGGTCCTGGGAACACTACTGTTCAAATTTGAGACACATGCAAGGGTATTCACTGCAAGGGTAAGTCTATTTGCAGATAATGTAAATATCTGTGGAAGGCTGACAGTAAAGATGGAGTTAATGTCATGAGACAAGATGCGAGAATGAGAAATGTTTCATTTTAAAGATGTGCCTGTGGCCATCTTACAGGCACCAGTGTCGGCTTCCTGTGCTTGAGTTATCCTAATGAGTACTGCTTACTAATGGACGCCTATGAGATTGCAAGCTTATTCACCTAGGGACAAAAAAAAAAACACATCAAAGTACTGGGGAAGGATTAAACTGAACACTATGGCAGATGAAAGCGGGACCCGGAGTCATCATCAGTGACTCCCACAAACAATCAACCAGTGTAACAAGACCTGTAGTAAGGAAAATAGATGCTGGATGTATTAGAAGGGGTACTGATAGCAGGAAAAAGGAGATACTACTACCTCCATATAGGTCACTGGTAAGGCTGCACCTGGAATACTGTGCTCAGTTCTGGAGTCCTCACCTTAGGTAGGACAGGGACAGACTGGAGACGGTGGAACACAGGGTGACCAAGATGATTCAGGGCAAACAGGGCAGATCTTATGATGATCATCTCAAGGCACTGAACATGTACTCACTGAAGACCAGGCAAGACAGGGTGGATATTATACAGACCTTTACGTTCCTGAAGGGAATAAACAAAGTGAAATGCAGGGAATTATTTAGCTGGGGTACAGAGTCAAGAACCTGAGATCACAAGTGGAAACTGGTGGAGGGAAGGCTTAAGCGTGATGCGAGGAAGATCTATTTTATAGAAAGGGTGGCGGAGCCGTGGGACAGTCTGTCAGCAGAGGTGGCGGGTGCCAAGACCGTAAATGGTTTCAAACATTGCTGGGACAGAGTGAAGTCTTCTGAGGTTGCTCAGGTTGATAGCAGAAGGGAGGGAAGTGATTGGGTGAGGACTGGGAGGGATAAAACCCCGTATGGACAATAGGTTACAGGGCAGATAGGGAACTCAGGCAGGCTAGATAAGCGATTCATGTTTTTCTTCCATCACAGCCTAAGCTTCTGTCTTTCTACGAGATGGCTGTGGGCACATCTTTAAATCAGAAGTTATGGCACAGTAACCAAAAAGACAAAAACATTAAACAGTAAGAAAACATATTGCATTTTGCCTTAAAGTCCTAACTGGGTGTTCACCTACGGACTGGGGAGACTGATGCATTCTGTGTTGTTTTCCATTAGAAATCAAACTGGAAATGCTTTTTGTGATGCTTTTGATTAAAAAAAAGGCAGAAGAAAGGAACTGCAAGCTAATGAAATTGTAAGAAAAAATTAAAAAACACATCTCCACAAAAGTGCAACAAATATATAGATACATGACTAAAACATCACAAAATCTACATAAATTGCTCTAAAAAGTAGTAAAACACCCACTTATTTTCCTTGAAACAGGCAAAAGACCACAAAGCAGTATTTCTAAATAATACAAAATCACATATACCCACACAATGCAAAGCATCATGGGCTGCATATGCAAATCACCACAGAATGTTATGCTGGTTCAACTTTAAGCAGAATTGCATGGTGCCGAAAGGCCTCTCACACAGTTTGCAAAGGGTGCTAAATAATGTCCATACTAACCATCAACACTCATATGCAGCTTAGACTCACAGGTCAGATGTGAAGAACTGCTAGCAAACCCATAGTACAAAGCATTTAAAGAAACAGTACGAACTACAGTATAACACTTGACCCACAGGACAATCAACACAGTGCAACAGCACCCACCTGGTAATAAATACCATGCACAACTAAGCCCTTGCTGTATATGCTTAAACAGGTCATTTAAAGACACAGCATTGACTTCAACACAACCAACTATACATTTTATGAGTGGAATAAGACATTTTCAGAGGGAGGATTATGCCTTTAACAATGTACCTGTACCTCCTGATGACTGAACTCCACCAGCTGACACATAAACATACCATAACCCCACCCCACCCACACACCCTACTGTCCTATTCCTTGTGTAACCCAATCCACGGTTATGTGTTAATGCTTAATAATAACAGCCTACCGGAAAAATGATTCACTCGCCTGAAGAAATATAAAGTAATATTTACAGTACTTTCCAAATGGTATCAGTACTACTAAACTGAATCCAAGTCAACATTTCAAAGAAAATTCCTCTTCTCAGGGTTTGCTGTTACTGTCTGCAATAAAACAGGAGATGCATATTTGCTGTTATGTACTGTAACTTTTTCAGGTAGAACCTTTTTATGTCTATTTGCACATGCGTGCACAGCAAACATCTGGTTACCATGAACTGCATTACAGAGGTGTGTCTCTGTTGGGTCCAATGCAGCTGCAAGCCGTAGTGGGCACAGCACTGACAGACCAATGAGCAGGCAAGCTGGTTATGACACTTGTCACTTCTTGCTGGGTAGAAACTTTGTGTAGTTGAAAGGACCAAATCACTCCTATAAAAGAGTGCTTAGGTCCTTTGATCTGCATCAAGCCAGTTCACAAGCAGCTGATTGGTTCTATGATGTTCCATCTCTCTCTGTCCTCCACTCTCTCTCTCTCTCTGGCTGGGATACAGGCACTTGTTGGAGATCCTGAAACCTGCAGCTCACACTCAGCCCAGCTACTACTGCAACACCAATTGCTTAACCCTCTTCCTGCCTCTGCTGCTGCTGTACCCTTTCTTGGGTATTTGGTTGTTTGGTGGCCAAAGGATGCCCCCGCTTCATCCCACCCCAGTCCTCGATTGTGAGACATATGCCTGGATTGACCATGCAAACCCCAATGATTCTTCGGACTGCTGCAACTTGGAGCCGGCACTCTGATAACGGGTGCTTGCTGGAGATCCCGAAACCTGCAGCTCACACTCAGACCATCTACTGCAGCAACACCAATGGCTTAACCCTCTTCCTGCCTCTGCTGCTGCACCCTCTCTTGGCAGCTGTTGATCCCCACCTCCTCCCAATCACTTCCCTGGATCACAAAACCAAACCCAGCTGCTAATCGCCACCCCTTCTAACCAGCTATAGTTCTCTCTACCACGCTGCTCACTGTTTGTGAGGGCAGAGGGCGAAGAACCGTGCAGATACCAGTGACACCAAGTGTGGTGCCAGAAACTAGTATTGTCTATTCCATTCCCCAGCCCTGGTTTACAGTGTTGTGGGGGGCAGGAGAACAAACACCTCAATGGCTCACTTGCTGCAACAAGTGTGGTGCTTAGGCACCACAGTAGCACCAATGAGCTTAACCCACTTCTACCTCTACTGCTGCTTCACCCTCTCTCAGCAAGTGCTGATTCCAACCTGCCCCTGATAACTTCCACCAGACCACAGATCCACATCCAGCCACTAATCTCTACCCCTGCTAATCAGCTGTAGTCACCCATCCCACTGCTCACTGTTTGGGGGCAGGGGTGTTACATTTTGTGCGGGTTGCCGGATCCATGTGGATCGCATCAACTGTGGCACTTTGAGGCGCCAGAAGCTAGTATGGCCTGTTCTGTTCCTCGGCACCAGTTTACAGTGTTTGTGGGGTCAGGAGAATGAACACCTCAGGTGGCTCGCTGGATGCAATAAGTGTGGTGTTTGAGGCACCAGGAAGGTTCATTCCTCATCTCCCCAGCCCTGCCTTTCAGGGAGTGAAAGATGTTGGCACCATTTCCACCCTCAAGATTGCTGCAGTGTGCTTCCTGGCCCAGTGGCAATGTTCGTGGAGGGCCAAGAAAGCATGAAGATGTGCAGCACATATAGATGTGCAGCTCCAGCCACGACAAACGTGCAGCTCAAGGAGGCTGATGGTGGTGGTAAGCTCCTGACACAACATTCTGTGTGGATATCCTCTCACATTCAGCAGG
Organism: Neoceratodus forsteri; assembly: GCA_016271365.2. Lineage (NCBI taxonomy): Eukaryota > Metazoa > Chordata > Ceratodontiformes > Ceratodontidae > Neoceratodus > Neoceratodus forsteri. The sequence continues at coordinate 421,339,078 of CM057459.1, read as the reverse complement.
TTTAGATGTTAGAGCTAACATTGGATAGTTGGGTCACTGTAAGCAAGTGCACTTAGAGTTGCAGTTAAGGAATTTTCCAGAGGCAAAGGCTGCAGTAGCCACCCATCTGATGGTACAGGCAGATGAAGGAGTCCAGGCACAAGCAGCAAGGGAGGGAAAGCAGGTATAAGACAGACTGTGGAGTTAGGGATTTCATAATAAGGTTTAAAGACAGCACTTACGTAGCCAGTATTTTGAGAACTTGCTGGTTAATTGCCTCCCTGCTGCAAAAGAGGAGGCCTGCCCCTTGGTGGATTAACTGCATTGGGAAAATGGATGTGCCAGCAGCCATAGCGCATGTGATCAGTCACTAATGACACTTAAAATGCACTCGGTGCAGTGTCAGTGGCTCAGCAGGTAGCACACTCGTCTCTGAGGCTGGGAGAGCAGAAGGCTATGGGTTCTATCCCCACACCAGGCACTTGGGTTACTATCCCAATACTGACACTGTAGTGCAGCATGGGGGGGTGGTGCTGCACTCGAGAGGTGCCGTCTTTCGGATGAGATGTTAAACTGAGGTCCCATCTGCCTGTTCTGGTAGTAGCTGAGGTGGATGTTAAAGATCCCATGGCACTTCTCGAAAAGAGTAGGAGAATTTCCCCGGTGTCCTGGCCAAATTTCCCCCATTCACTAAAAATACCACCAACTGCTTTATCTGGTTCAAGGTCAGTTCACATTCATCTGTATCCCCCTCCCCCCCGGGTCGTGCCTGAAAATAGGCAGAATTTATCTAGTGCACTTACCCGGTCAACAAACACTAAATAAATAAAGGTGTGGGTCAGAACTCCTGAAATTTAAATTTGTGGATCTGTAGAGCAGGCTAAGGTGTGGAATCTGAGGGATGGTATTCCTAGACAAACTGCTCATGCCATGTGCAGGAGAGGTGAGGCAAAATGCAATTACAGTCAAGGCCATCAGTGTGTTGTTCTGTCACTGTGTGGCTACCATGGCAAATCATGGCACTGTACAGCATGCTGTAATTCAAAGAATAAAAGGAACATTGTTGTCCCTTTATCTTTTAATTGATTACCACATCACTTGTGACAAGATCTGCCAGTTGCCCCAGTGGCAGATAAAAACACAAAGCACCATGCTGCTGGAGTTTGTGTGGCTAATGTTGAAGCTCAGGGTATCAATGTTCAAATAGCCACAGGAAGATGTTCTGAACAGTGGAATGTTTAAGCAATAGGCCACGAGGGGGTGGTGTGGGTTATCAAGGGATTTACCACAGCTGGAGTGGTATGCCTCGTGGGTAAATCCTCGTCAGCCATAGTAAATCCCCTGATTACCCACATCCTCCGAGTGGCTTATTGCGATTATACCAAGGTTAACTTTTTTTACTATAATAAAATACAAATATTAAAGAGGTTGTTTTGTTTTTTTTATTTGTATTCTATTTATTCCTGTGCTGCAGATGATTCACTGGATACACTGGATTAGTCTCATCAACAGCCGTTGGTTATCAGAGGATTTACACTGGTGGTAAACTGCCAGTCTGATGATTTCATTGGCTGTTCACTTATGTCCATGGTATAATATTTAACATTGATGGGCTCTATCAGAACAAAAGGTGGCAGATATTCTGGCAGGTAGGATGGACTGACTGATAGTGAGGATTTTAAACCATACATGGTGTGATTAAAGGAGGTGAAGAACACCCAAGCACAAGGGAAATACGTATGAGAGGGTTTAAATAGGAAGGAAATGATTGTGATGGGGAAAAGTGTGGGAAACATTATGGAAGTGAAGGCAGGTTATAACGGACCCATAAAATGCTTAAGATACAAGTTGCACATAAAAGACAAAAAACATACAAAAATGTTAAGCCCCAGCACATTTGCGGGCCTTTTTTTTTTACTTTTGGGGAAACTGTTTCTAGTCATCTAGTATGTTTTCATATCTTAAAATTATTTGACACATTTGAGGAAAGGGTGGTTAACTCCTCAGCCAGCAAAGGCACTGTAGCAGATAACAAGGACAGGTTGAATTGTAGGACCAATTTAAATATACGTAAAGTAGTTATGTGTGTGTGTCCATGAGAGGGAGGATGATGACATGGGTGACAGGGAGGGTGAGGGGTTAATTTTATGAAATGATCAGAGTGAGGGGAAGAGGGTGGGAAGTACCTTTATGCAGTGGTTGAGGAAAGGTTATTGTAGCTCTAGCATTGGGGTTGGAATCCCAGTATTGGGGGGTCCGACACTGGGGCGTGGGGAGGAGGAGGATGACATGTGTGACAGAGTGTGGGTAAGGGTGGGTGGGGGGTTAATTTTATGAAATGATCTGAGTGAAGGGAGAGGTGGGAAGTACCATTATGCAGTGGGTGGGGGAAGGGTTACTGTAACTCTGACACTGGGGTTGGAATTCCAGTGTTGGAGGGGTCCAGCACTGGGATTGGACACATAGTGTCAGACTCAGGGGTGGGGGATACAGGATGAGAAGCCAGTGGTCATGTAAGATGTATTTTTATTTTGTTTTGGAACAAACAAAAAAAAAGACAACGGATTGGGTACCTAGTTTCTGAATAAGTGAGGAACAGTGTATGACACTGGGATTCGGCACCTAGTGTCTGAAAATGAAAATGGGGGTGTGGCCCTTTAAAACCATAAGCTGTGGCACCGAGCAGTGAGGCACCTGCTCAGCAAGCTGGTGACCCAGTTTCGCACACTGCACCCCAGAGAACTGGAGGGGAGATGACTGGGGAGGTATCAGAGTGACCACGCAGACTATCTCCTCTCTGGAGGAGGGAATGGCTCACACCACTCCTTGAGCTGCTCCTGGAGGGAGGCAGGTGGAGAAACACTTGATGGCGAGGATGGCCACATACTACTGTCCATCTCTCCAGGATGCTGCAATGTGCATCCATAAATGGGGAAGAGCAGGAAAGGAAGAAAATGGGGAACATGGTCCATATCTAGTGCCCCAGGTGAAACAGAAACATAGACATTGATGGCAGATAAGGACCGCAAGGCCCATCCAGTCTGCCCATTTTTTCTACCTTATGAATGTGCCACAGGCCTTTACTCTGTCAATGGCCTATCTATTCATACTCATCTTTATTGCTCCCTTACACCCACCCCATGCCTGTTTGAAGCCCTGCACTGTATTCATATCCACTTCTTGAGGTAGGCCGTTCCATGCATCCACCACCTTTTCTGTGAAAAAGAACTTCCTTACATTACCCCTTAACTGGCCTCCCTCTACCTCATGCTGTGTCCTCTTGTTCTGCTATTTTTCTTATATTGAAACATGTTAGACTCTTTCACCTTGTTAATGCCCTTAAGATGTTTGAATGTTTCAATCATATCACCTCTTTCCCTCTTTTGCTCTAGTGTATACATATTGAGCTTCGTTAATCTGTCCTCATATGTTTTCTGATGCAGTACCTGCACCATTTTGGTTGCCCTTCTATGGACTGCCTCCATTTTGTTAATGCCCTTGTGCAGGTGTGGCCTCCAGTACTGCACACAGTACTCCAGATAGGGCCTAACCAGTGTCTTGTAAAGAGGGATTATTACCTCCCTCTTATGACTTGTGATACCCCTACTAATACACCCCAACATCCCTCTGGCCTTACCTACTGCTTTAGTGGTCTGCTTGAATGATTTCAGGTCATCTGTGATGATGTTGCCCAAATCTCTTTCTTCCCTTGTGATTGCCAGCAACTCCCCTCCCAACCTATAGGTGACTTCAGGGTTTCTCTTCCCTACGTGCATGATCTTGCACTTCTTTGCGTTAAACCCCAGTTGTCACCTTTCTGACCATTTTGCCAGTTTATCCAAATCTCTTCTCATTCTGCCCACCCCATCTGGATCATCTATTCTGTTGCAGATCTTGGTGCCATCTGCAAACAGACAAACCTTACCCTCCAGTCAGTCTGCAATGTTACTGACGAAGATACTGATGAGGACTGGCCCCAGGACTGATCTCTGAGGTACCCCACTTGTGACTTGCATCTCTTCTGACTGTATACCATTTACCACCACTCTTATGTTTTCTGCTCGCCAACCAGTTTGCCACCCAGCTGACCAACTTCTGACCCACCCTGAGCCTACCTAGTTTATTAATCGATCTTCTATATGGAACAGTATTGAAAGCTTTGCTGAAGTCGAGGTAGGCAACATCAACTGCACCACCTTGATCCACCACTCTGGCTACCCAGTCAAAGAAATCTATGAGATTAGTTTAACAGGACCTTCCTGTTGTAAACCCATGCTGTCTTGGATCTTGTGCTCCTATGGATTCCAGGTGTTGCACTATCCTTTGCTTAAGGAGTACCTCCATAATCTTGCCCACTACTGAGGTAAGACTGACTGGTCTGTAGTTCCCTACCTCCTCCCTGCTACCACTCCTGTGGAGTGGGATCACGAGTCATTCTCCAGTCTTCTGGGACCACTCCTGTGCTCAGAGACTCACTAAACAGTTCTGATAATGGCTCTGCTAGTTCCACCCTTAGCTTCTTTAGTACGCTGGGATGTATGCCATCAGGTCCCATTGCCTTGTCCAACCCTGGAGCTTAGCGAGCCCTTGTAGGACAGTTTTTTTTGTGAAGGGACTTGTGCACCTCCCTCCCCATGTCCATGGTGCTGAGCTGTGGGCCCTGCCTACCTTCTCCTCAGTAAATACTAAGCAGAAGTATCTATTTAGGATAGATGCTTTTCCTTGGTTCTCCTCCACACACTCCCCCTTATCCCCTTTGATCTTAGCAATACCCCTCCAGACTTTCTCCCTTCACTAATGTACCTATACAAAGTCTTGTCCCCTTCTTTTACTGTTCGTGCTAGTGTTTCCTTGGTTTGGGCTTTTGCCTGCCTTACTGCATTCCCTGCTCCCCTTAGGGAAGTTTGGTATGCCTCCCTAGCTTCAACCTGCTGCATTTCTTATATTTCCTGAAGGACAACCTTTGACTCTGACCTTTTCTGCTGTTTCTGAGAACGAAAGTGGTTTCCTCCTTCTTTTGCTCTTGCTTTCTCTCAACACAGTGGGATGTTGCTTCAAGCATTGCATCCTTAATGTTTGCCCATTTTGCTTGTACTCCCTCACTTGTATTTCTTCTTGCCAGGGCTAGCTTAACTCTGTTGGTCATCTTATCAAATTCAGCTCCTCTGAAGTCCCATATTTTTGCCTTGGAATGGGATGATTTAGTTCTAGTAGTCAAATTGAACCATACCATGTGATGGTCACTGGCCCCCCCAGGTGACCTTCTACCTGGAGATCTGTGATCCTTTCCCTGTTAGTCAGTACTAGATCTAGGATAACCCTGTCTCTTATGGGTTGTTGTACCAGTCGTTTGAGGCCTACCCCTGCAGGTAATCCACCATGTGTCTAGTTCTGGTGGATGTTTCTGCAGGTGACCAGTCTGTATTTGGGATGTTGAAGTCTCCCATTATCAGAATCTCCCTTTAGCTGTCATGTTTTGTATATCTTCTAACAGTAATGTGTCTGTGTCCCCCCTGGTCTGGAGGCCTGTAGACAACCCCAGTTCGTGTATGGCTGTCTCATTTCCTGTTTCAGGGTGACCCACAGTTCTTCTGGCTCCTGATGTGTATTCTGAATTTCTGCAGGTTTGATATTTTATTGACATAATGGGCCACCTCCCCTCCTTTTTGCACCTCGGTCTCTTCTAAACAGTACATAGCAGGTACTGAAGTCTCCCAAGTGTGGTTACTAGTGAACCATGTCTCACTAATGGCTACTATGTCCAGTTTAGCCTCACTCATTGTTGCCTGCAGGTTTGGGATCTTGTTTCCCAGACTGCAGGCATTTGTGTACATGATTTTCCACTGGCCGGATTTTGGTGTGTTAGTTGTTGGGTGAGGTCCGTTGTTTCCCTTGCGCATTGTATGGGGAGCCGGACCATTTTCCTTACCTCGTGATGCAAATGAACTATAAACATGCGGAAATACTGTTTGAGCACTACTTGAAGGGGGAAGGGGTGTTCTTCCCATTCCATGTATCGGGTGCTACACCCCCTCCCCATTTGCTAGTTTAAATATTCTGCAAAGACATCAAACTTCTGCCCCAATGCACTGACTCCCTCCTTGGTCAGATGCAGTCCATCAAATTTAAAGAACTTTCGCTCCCAAAACTGTTGCCAGTTACCTACGAATTTGTGTCCTTTTTCCTGGCACCAGGCCTTAAGCCATATGTTTAGCTCCCCTATCTCCCCTTCTCTAACCTTCCATCCATCTGCCTTCCCCTGACCGGCAGGATCTCAGAGAAGGAGATGCCGGATGAAATGGTTGACAGTTTGTCTCCCAGCCTGGTCAGGTGTTCCTTAGTCTCCACAACTGACCGACAGGCGATATAGTTAGTCCCTGTGTGTACCAGGACGTTGCTATTTTCTCCTGCTTCCTGCACGATTTTACCAATGCAGTCAGTGTCTCTCCACACCGATGTACCTGGGAGACATCTGGCCATTACCCCCGGCTGGAGGTAGGTATCAACTCTCCAGATCATGGAGTCTCCTATGATCAGAAGTGTTGTGGATAACCTTTTTGCTTTTTTTGTTTTGGTCCCTGTTTTGGCCAAGTTTGTTGCTCCAGCTACTGTGCTGCAGTGCCCTCTGTCCCTTTGTTTGATTTCAGAAACAGAGGCAGATACCTGTTTGTAGTTTTTATATGGTTTGTGGAGGTGATACGTTGGAGAGCACTGAGTGATGGGGCACCTGATTTGCCCCTCCTAACCTTCTAACACACTCCTCTGTGTGTATCCCCATACTACCCAACACACTGTCCGTCCCCTCCATTATCACCCCAGACATCGAAGGTGCTTCCTCCTAGGGAGAGAGGAGGGAAGCCCCTCAGCTGGGATAAGCCAGTCCCTAGGGAGTGTCAGAGGAACTCATGAGTCTGGCGGGTAGGTGGAGCATGTGTGGGGCCTTAAGGGGAGCCGCATCAGGTATACCATCAAGATCATGATGGAATAGAAGCGTGGTCGGAAACTGTGTGGTCAAAACAGCATGCATGGTTCAGAATTAGTTTAATGTAGTGTGGTTTTCAACTGCACTCTTTTTGGGGTGTCCGCGCAGCACTCTTTTTAACCGTGCAAGTTTCAACTGCGTGATTAACATATGGAACCGCTGCATCAGGGGGAGCCCAAAGAAAGACTAATGTATTTATTTATTTATTTTTATTATTTAGTTTTGCCCCCAGCACCTTTCTCCAGTGCTTGTACCCGACTCCCCTAACCCATGTACTCACCTGATTTGGACCTCCCCCATGGAGCCATGGCTTACCTCCCAGGCAAGGTCTGCAGCATTTCAAGTCTTCGTTGGGGTCCTGAGGCTGCTTTTGGCTATCAGGAGAAGGGCCTTGATTGGGTCCTCATGCCAATGTCTCGCCTGGAGGCGCAATTTTTTTGTATGTCCTCCCAGCATGGCATGCCACATGACGCCATGGCACATGCCGGTGTCCACCATGCCTTCCTATTGGTAGAGGCACCAGGCTGCGAGACTTAGCTGACGCCAGAGTTCAGCCACCCTCAGGCCAGGTTCCCCTCCTCGGAGGAGCTGAGCTGTCCAACAAATGTTCAGGCATCCTCCTCTCGGCTGGCCCTCTGACTCCCAGGCTCGCTCCTGAACCCAGGTCATTGGTATCATGAGTGGAAATCCAACTGCTGCGCCAAGAGCCAGCCTCAGAGAAAGACTAATTTGTTTTTTAAAAAGAGCCTTTTTTTTCCCATTTGTGATTGACTTCCTTGTTAGTCAATCATGAATAAAAGGGGATTGGTTCTTTGATGTATTTTTTGTTGGTTTCCTAATTTGCACATGTGCCCACTCAGCATTTAAAAAATGTTAATCATTTTTACTTTGGCCTCTATTCACTGAGAAACCTATGCGAGGCCCTACTGTGTTTTAATATAAAATGAATGTAAACGTTTCAGATTTAAAACTGATATATTTTCTGCAAGCTTCCAGTCTGGGGCAGTGCATGTGATGATATAGCTGCTTCGCCACTGGGGGCAGGACCACTTACGAAGCAAGCTACAGGTCTGATGCACTTCCCATCACTAAACAGTTGCTTTGTGGGGGCCCGCAGGGCCACTCATGAAGCTGCAGGTCAGAAGCAGTAAGCACCACTATGCAGTGTCTTCATGGGATGTAACAAAGAGGTATATAGTGTTGTTATACTAATATCATTTTAAAATGTTAGGAAATAAATTGCAATAAACTACGGAAAGCTAAAGGAGTTTGAAGCACCAGGGCATCCTGTTGGCACTGGCATGGCATTGTTGCACTACTACCTTTTGTATAATTGCCAGTTTACAATTTAAAACCTTCTTTAAGTTTGCATGCATAGCAAACATTTTGTTACAAGAAACTGCATTTCAGAGGTGTGTGTCACCATCAGGTCCAATGCAGCAAATGCTGCAGCGGGCTCAACAGTGACTGGCCAATGGTCAGCCAGGCTGATCATGATGCTGTTCTCTGCTTGCTGAGTGGACATTTCTTGTGGCTTAAAAGGTAGATGCCTCCTATGACACAGCACCTCAGTGCTTTCATCTGCATGAAGCAGCCTACCAAGCAGCTGAGCAGCATCACGATCCACTCCTATCCTCCATGATCCCGATCATACTGCCCACCTCCCAATTATGTCTCAAGGGGTGCTGTCAGCGCCTTATCTTTCTGAGGTGATCAGAGAATGGTCACCACACCATGCTTCAATGAGAAGTCTCACCGGCGCTTAACTTGGCCTGTCCTCTTCCCTGTCGCTCTGGTGCACCCATACCAATGAGAAGCCCCACTCACTGCAGACAATCATACCACTCTCCTCCCCACTGTGTCCCCGATGGAGCGGTGTCAGTTGGATCGCACCCTGAGAAATCCAACCCGACGCAGCCAGTCAGCAAGCCCTCCTCCCTATTGTATCTCCAATGCCCTCTCCCCAACATTATGTGTCAACCTCTTCATCTCAATCATGACAATTTTACTGTTGTTACTGGTATTATTCATTTGTTAATTCTATCCTCTGCACTATCTATGCCAAACAACTACACAGAAAATACAAGCAAGCACACATACAGCACTGACAGATGCTTGTTTCTTATTAAACTCTTTATAACACACTCTTGTGCTTAAATTCGTTATGCCTGGTTGGCATGCCTGAGGATTCTGCTGTCCTCTTATTTGAGCAGACCCCATAGACACAGAGCCTAGAGCAGTGTCCTGCTTGCCAACCAGCAGGAACCACTTGATTAAGAAAAAAAATCCATCTGAAAAGGTTACACAAGAACAAAACTGCATCTCCTTTTCCATTCCATAAATATTGTTCTATATTTCTTTGGGTGGGTGAGTGAGTCATTTCTTCACTAGGCTGTTATCTTTACAGGGTTTCTGGAGTAGCCGATTCCTGGATGTTCTTTACTTTTGCAGGCTTCAGTTCAAGCTTATTGCAGGAAAGACTCCATTGAGCAAGCTCATTCACAAGGAGGTCCTGAGGCACATACACATACGGTTCGCAACTACATAGACAGGAGATATAAAATGTAGAACAACGAAGAAAAAAAAATATAATACAAGAGGTATACACAATAGAAGTCCTTATGCTATATATGCAGTACATTCCAGCTTTAACCTTGCCCTAAATTATGCAGCACATTTCAGCTTAATAAGTAGAGGCTTCAGGCACACAGGAGTCCCGCTATTTTATGTCTTGATGTTTAACTACAAACCAAGCACTGCAGTAAACTGTAAATACAGTGTAAAGTGAAATGTATACCACTGTTTCTACTACAGCTGGATGGAAACGTGCAGGCCCCGACCCCCTCCACCCCAATAGATTCCTATGGAAACCGTAGATTTGTGTTTGTATGTAATTTGCATTGTTCAGATGATTTCAATGTACAGTATATTCACTTGGAATCTGCAGTTTGGATGATTTTTAAAGTCAATTCACAAAAATGAGCAAGGTGTAATGCACTGCAGGTTCTCTGCTGTGCTCTGCTACACAGCCAACTGGACACTAACTGCAAGTAATAAAAAGAAACAAGCATTTGTCAATGCCGAATGTTTGCTTGCTGGCATTGGCACTGGTAGTGTAGAAGTTACAGAGCTGCATAATAGAAATGGCAGTGAAGTATTGAACTGAAGCCAACCCCACCACCACTCTGCAGAGAGTGACAGGCATTGGGGTGAGCTTTTTGGTCGTCCGGCATAACGGTCACGCCATTTCACCACACCCTACCCTGCAGACACTGACAAGTGTCTGCAGTGTGCTGTGGGGTCTTTGGCCCTTATGCGCACCCCATTCCATCAGGAAATACGGTGAGATGGGTGCAGTATAGGAGAATGGGGTGAACTTTGGGGCCGAAGAGTCCAAGGCATACCTCGATGCCTCTCACTGGCTGCAGGGTGTGGAATGGTATGAGCATTACAGGCAAGAATCCCAAGTCACACCCCTGATGCCTGTCATTCTCTATAGGGTGGGGCGTTATGGTTGGAAACCCTAACACCTCAGGCATTCGTTGGTATTTTCACTCCAAATTTTCAACATGTTTTTTTTGTGACCCCACCTCATGAACAGTGGCAATATCAGTTTGTTAGCCGAAAGCTGCTTATGCACAGCAATATGCATTTAGCACCACAGGTGCAAAAACACATTCGACGAGGATGTGAAAATGACAGCTGTACTGTTCATGGGGAGGTGTAAAATGGCAATGTTGCAAATCTGCAGTAAAAATATTTAAAAACTGGTGAAGTCACGGCGGCATAGAAACTGTGCAACGCACACCCGTATATGTAATTAGTTTGGGGATTTTTACAGCAGATTGTCAACACAGGCATTTTGGGACCTCCGATCATGAACAGTGTCACTGTGATTTTCTTTACCTGTCCTGAACAATGATTTCCCTGGCGGCAACGCATCTCTGCGCTGAAAGTGTGAAAACATTTCGGCCATGTATGAAAAATGACAGCTGTACTGCTCATAAGGAAGTGTGGAAAATGCCACTGGTGAAAATCTGGACTGAAAATATTACAAAGTCATGAACCTACGAGTGCGTGGAAACTGTGCAATGCTCACTTCGTAACACAGTCATTTTATGGACTTTTGTCACAAATTTTCAACATAGCCATTTTAAGACCTCTGCTCATGAAGAGTGCAGCGGTGATTTTCTTAATCTGTCCCAAACATTGCTTTCCATTTACCGACTGCACCATTATGCGCTACAATGTGCGGAAACACATTTGGAGCGACATGTGAAAATGGCAGCTGTACTGTTCATAAGGAAGTGTAATAAAATGGCAATGTGGAAAATCTGGAGTGAAAATATAGAAAATTAAGAACTTACGAGTGCATGAGGAACTGCACAACTCACGTCAGAAACAGTCATTTTAGAATTTTTCACCAAATTTTCAACAGAGCCATTTTAAGACCTCTGCTCATTAACAGTGTCACTGTGATCTCCTTAATGTGTCCCATACATTGATTTCGCACACCGACTGCGCCATTGTGCACTACATGGGCGGAAACACGTTTTGGGCAATATGTGAAAAATGACAGCTGTACTGCTCATAAGGAGGTGTGGTAAAATGGCAATGTTGAAAATCTGGAGTGAAAATATTGAAAATTCGCGAACCTACGAGCGTGCGCAGGAATTGCGCAATGCACGCTTGTAAAACAGTCATTTTTAGGAATTTTGCCACCAAATTTTCAACATAGGCTTTTTGAGAGCCCACCTTATGAACAGTGGCAGTGTCATTTCGTTACTCGGTCCCGAAAGGTGATTTCACGCAGTGACTGCGAAATCACCCTTCGGGCCCGATTAACGCCATGACAGTGAGAGCATTCATGAGAAGGGGTCCCAAAAACCCCATGTTGAAAATTTGGTGCAAAAATTCCAAAAAATGCCTGAGATATGCTACAAAGTTGAAAAACCCTATCTATCCCATTATACAGCTTACTGGCATTTCCTCAGTTCGCGTCGGCTTTGAAGAGTGCAGACATGTTCCAAGTCCACCAAAGATCACTGCACCGGAGTCCGGAGGTAAGTATGGGTGAGAGGGGTGGGGAGGCAGGGAGCGCAGTGGGTTAGGGCGAGGTGGGGCAGAGACAGCGAGGAATCGTTTTCAGTTTCAGGTTTGTTTGTTTTTAAATGACGGCGCTGGGGCGTTTGCCACGCTGGGTGGGCTCCCAGCGTGGCACCTCTCTGGGGGAATCAGTGGAGCCGATGGGAGATTAGGCACCCCGTTGGCTGTACAATGTGTATCCACGCTGGGGTGGGCACCCAGCGTGGCATATCGAACTGTTTTTTTGGGGAGCACAGCCGATGGGGATTGGGCACGCCCGGGCTACAAAGTGTGCGGGGGGCGAGCATGCAGTATGCGTGCGTGTGTGGGAGCGTTTACGAGCAAGCGACATCTTATCGCTGCTCACTAAAGCATAGCTCCCCCTTTCAACTGTACTCCACTGCATTTTGGACTGCTGTTATAGACAGCTCCAGCAGGCATTGGAGAACTGCGGCCGCACCTGCAAACACACTGACTGAATTGGAAGAGGGCTGCCATACCTCCGAAAACTCGGATGATGGCACTATGTTTCTTGCACATGCGTGCAAGCAAACATAAAAAGGAAGGGCCAGCATGAGTTCACTAATCCCTTACAGTAATGCAAGACTGCTAAAAAGCAGTAGGAAAATGTTTCTTTTTCTCTGTCACAATCCAAAAAGACCCGTGACATAAAAAGATAAATGGCACCCTGATATTTCACATCTCAGATGGCCAAACACTTGCAGTCAAATGGTCCAGCACTTTCCTGGAATTCTAAGGCTGTCTTTGTATGTAACCTCCTCTCCATCCCCTCTCAGTCAGTTCATGTGTGCCCCAGGGCTCTGTACGTGGCACTATTCTGTTCCTCATCTTCCCTCAAATTTATATAGCAGATGATACTAAGCTAGCAAGTGTGATGGACTTCCTTGAGAACAGAGAGTAACTTTAGGAGGACCTGAACAATCGGTCAATTGATCTGACTCCCATTGTCTCAGATTTAAAGTAGCCAAATGGAAGGCACAACACTTGCAGAGTGACTGCTGCCATGCTGAATGAGCAGAGAAGAACACAGCATCCTGAATACGATTTGTCAAAGGCAAAGGCTCTGTTCTCTGTCTCCACCTGCTATGGGGAGGAATCAACCAAAAGTTTCAGACAGGTGAAGAGATGCTGCAAAACAAGCCATGTATACTTATCTCAAATCAAGCAACTGGCATATCGGTCAACAAACCCCATGCCCCTGACTTTACTAACCCTTTACCCTTTCACTTAGATCTTATTTAATACAGATAATTTTAAACAGGTATGTAACTCCCCGTGAGTGCTTTAAATTTTAGACAGGTATGTAACTCCCTGTGAGGGCTTTACTTTAAGGCTCCCTTGCACTCATACATCAAAGGCACCAGCTGCTATTCAAGGAGCTGCCACCTCAACGCTCTTGACTGGAGCAGGAATCCCCCCGATCTCCCCATCTAAATCAGATGAGATAGGCAATCTGCAGAAAACTGGTTCAGGGCCTGAACTGCTGCACAACTACAGAAAGAGCCTCCTTAGCATGGAATCAGTTTAATCTTGTTGCAACAGGCAAATGGACACACATTCTACAGCACAATATATTTAAGCAAATAAAAAAAATATATATGTGTGTGTGTGTGTGTGTGCTTAAATCCCACATTACAACAGTAGCCAAAAACATTATGAAAGGAACCCTGATCTAATACAAGTGCTCCCTGGTCATCATGTATAAGTGGCTGTGGTGGGGTTTGAACCAAACATTCATTTAACTCAAGCCGCGTAACAACTTTGTAAACATAAAACTGCAGAATACTGTTTTCTGTTGTGCCATAAATCTGATGTACCACATTTTCCTGTCATGTTTTCTATGACACATTTCAGATCACTGCAGTTTGTTACTTCAGATCTAAGATTTAGAAATGCTTCTTTTATTGCCGATTGCAGATGCTATTAGGTTGAAAGAGTGATGGAGTTATTTATTTTATTAGTTTTTATTTATTTAATAATTCAGAAATAACCTTTGCGCTCAGTGCTCTTTTACAAAGGTTCCACGTCAAGAGACAGTACATAGCAGAAAAGCTACCTGCGTCTAACTCAGTACTACCAGCTGGACAAGACAAATTATTTTGAATTGATTACAAGCAGCCACAGTTACAGATTCTAGAGTAATAGTAACCAGCTGCCTTGTGGACAGGCATTGTCACAATATCAAAAATATTTTTCAGATAGTTTCACGTGAGGGGAGAGGGAAAGGGATGCAAAGAGAAGAGAGAGAGATCAGCAGCTCATTCTCCAAGTGGTGCAGGTGGCTTTGGAGAGAGGAAAGCACTAGAAGAGGTTACATGGAGTTGGGTAGCAGGTGATGGCAGAATGGAAAGGAAGGCCCGGGGGAGGTGGGGAGAGCAGATACAGAGCCCCAGAGGAGGAATAGCCAAGGAGGGGCTAAGGTAAGCAGGGAAACAGGACATGGCAGGGAGGAGCAGGACAAGGAGTAAGTGCTAGTCTGTGGAGTATTAGTACCCTATTAGGTATGGTTTAGGAGTCAGAATGTTGCACAGCGGGTGGTGTTGCAGTACCATTATTACAAGCTGTACAAGGGATGAGGGTGGTCATGTCAGAAATTAACAAGATAGACTGGACTGTATTGTAATATACAGCACAGAGCAATATTAATTTTATTGAAATGTTTAGTGATTGCAGTGTACAGTCAGAGATCATGTCTTCCTGTAAGTCAGACTGCTGGGAGTCATGGGAAGACCAAACATAAATCAGGCAGCCTGTGTATATTTTCAGGCTCTGAAGTTAATTCATCACAAACTGACATAAAACATCTCTGCACTTTATTAAATGAGATAACAAAACAGTTTCTAAATGCCACACATATTACTTCTAACTAAATACTGATTTACAATGTAGAAGAATGTGCGAAGTCCATTTATACCATACTGTATGGTACACATATAATGGATGGTATTTGTTAGGGAAGAACTGACGCTATAGTTAGTAAGAGCCTAAAAAAAATTAGAACAAATATTGTTACAAATGTAAAGAACTAAAAACAGGGGATGTTCTGTGAGTAAATGGTTAATGTCTGTTAGAGATCCCCAGGAGAGATGGAAAGCTGATACAGGCTAGCTCCAACAGGTCAATTCAAAGTGAGACTTCAAGTCAGGCACTATCTGTTAGAAGTGTCTGATGTTACATAGCAACTGATTATTACTTGTTTTTGTAAATCCATGTGCTTGATTTACTAAACAAGACAGTTATTTTGTGTCCTTTGAATAATTTTAATGATATTTAGATTTGTTTGGAATTTGCTCTCAGAAAAAAGCAACTTGGAGTTCTGTCTCCAACACTGTCAACAGAAAGAAGGGAGTATTTTATGTAACTGTCATTGTGATTTGCAGTATGGAAGGACACACTGAAAAGTACTAAAAAATGTGTTCCACGCTATCCCATTTTTCAAGCTAGAGCAAGATAGCTGTAGGCTCCGTCCACAGTCATAAAAAGGAAAGAAATTTACAAGGCCAAGGACCCTATTATACCTTGTATTATAAGTAACCAGGATAACTATCCCCGTCACTCCCAGTCATCAGCTAATGCCACCATGCCTCCCTTGTTCTATTTAGGGCCATCGGTCACAGTGCTACCATCAAGCTCTTGAACACACTACCAGCCAGAGGTAGCCCTGGCAGTGATGCACTTTACCAAACATGCCTGAAACTCATCTCCCCAGCCATTGTCAAACCCCTGACTTATATATTCAATCTTGCCCTCTCTTCGTCCACAGTGCCTAACTCTTGAAAGCATGCATATGTGGTACCTATCTTCAAAGCTGGAGACCCCCTTGCCCCTGAAGACTACAGACCCATCTCCCTCCTCCAAGCAAATTATTGGAAACAATTATTCACCACCAGCTATCTGAGCATCTGGAAAAATATAATCTTTTGTGTCCCCTCCAACATGGCTACTGCAAGCATCATAGCACCTCTTCTGCTCTTGCCCTTTTCTCCGACCATGTCCTTAGAAATATGGATATGGGCAAGGCCACAGGGGCAGTATCTGTAGACCTATCCAAGGCCTTCAACTTAGTAGACCACCACCTCCTCCACTCAACCTTGTGTTACTTTGGCTGCTCCCCGGATACTGCTGCATGGTTCTGCAGCTATGTACCCAATAGGTCCCAATCGGTTTTGAAAGGAAATGTTTATTCTACTTCCCTACCTACACACACACTGGTATTCCACAGGGCTCCATACTTGACCCATTACTTTTCTCTATGTTCATAAACTCTCTCCCCGCCGAAAGCCTCAACTGTAAGTCACTCCTTTATCCTGATGATTTGGTATTATACCACAGACAAATCCTCGGAATCAATCTCATCCATCCTTACAATAAACTTTGGCACCACCATGGCTGGTTCCTCTCCAGGAAACTACTCATTAATGAAAAAAGACCAAAGCCATGCTCTTTGGCTCCAAGCCTTTTCTAGCCAAGGTTGCCAAATCTAACACACCCCTAACTTGTACACTCCCCAGCCTTGCCCCCATCACAGTCTTCTCTTTCAAATACATAGATGTGACTCTAAATCCCTACCTTACATTCAATGAACACATATCAATTCTTGGTGAGGAAAATACACCAATAGCTAGGTGCAGCTTACAGAACCAAACAATTTCTGTCTCCTGATGCCCACCTCGCTATTGTGCAAGGTAACCTTTTCCCCTGCTTGTCTACTCCTTAACCTTCTCCTCCTCACTTCACTCTTGCCTCAACACAACTTACAATTCCATCTGTTTCTTTGTTCTTCAAGCACCCTACTCCACCCACAACTGCACACTTTACAAAAACCTTGGGTGGATCCCTCTTCAGCAATGCCATGGGCAGCTTAACTGATAACTCACTTAAGGAACACCAGCTGTCCTCCTACTCCTTGCTACCCATAGAAAGGGTGGTTTCTAGAAGCCTTAGGGCTTCCTCCATTCCTCCTCTGGAAGTCCCATGCATTTATTCTGTCATGGGTAGTAGAGCCTTCTCTGAATCTGCCCCCTCTGGAACAGGATCCCATCATCAATCTGCTCTTCCCCCTCCCATACGTCCTTCAAAAATAACCTACGAGCCTGGCTCCTGACTGAATCTTCCTACAACTGTTCCCTACACCATACTAGGGCCCACGATCTGCCCTAGCCCCCTGACAGTATGTCGCTCTGACTGCTGCTACTCTGCCTCTATCTCTGATCAGCTTACATCCCTCACCCCCTAGTCCTGATTGCACTCATGTGTATTCTGTTTGTCCTAGCCTCTCTTTTATCTCCTGGTAGATCAGGGTAGTCCATGTAGTAAGACTTCTGTGTTTTTGAATTCATTTATCTCATTCTGATGGGCACCTATATTAAGTTAAACCACAGCATACTAAGTTATGCTGAAACTGCAGCTGAGTTCCAGTTATATAACTGCTGCTTGTGCTTGTAAATACTGTTTGCTCTAGTCTCCCTGAACAGATAGTACTACCAAATTGTAATCAAGATCTGCTTTTCTGTATCCTGTTTTTTAACTGCCATATGTGCCACTCTAATGGCTTTTGCTGTGTCATGACCGTTTTGTTGAAGTTGTTTTACATGTACTTGTATTACTGATTGGTTATGTTCCATGTAAAAACTGGTGCTGTCGCTTTGTTCCACTTTGTGGCATGTGTCATGATTGAAATTGGTCCTTTGGATCAGCTCACTTACCCAGTTATCAAAGACATAAATAAAGTGCATGTGTAATTCTGTATAACGTGCATGTGTAATTTTATATAAAGTACATGTGTAATTCTGTATAAAGTGCATTGTAATTCTGTATAAAGTACATGTGTAATTTTGTTGTTTAACATGTGACTCCACAGCCAATAAACTTTAAAGATAACCCTTGCTTTAGTGCTTTTGCATTGAGGTTCTTGTTCTATTAAATTTCATCTCCCCTTTGGGCTCACTATGACCCAAACCATTCCCAATCATGTGGCTGATTGACCGTGTCCTGGGCTAAGTCAAACATCAATAGCACACTAAGTCCTAGCGAGTACTAACTTTGTGCCTGTGGTAATGCTGTGCTCAAGTCAGTTTGTTAGGCTATTTGGCAACTTATGGTCCAGCTTAAAGCCAAGTCAGCCCAAATACTTTCATGCTAATTTGCATATATTACACATAATGCCATACATTACTGGGTATCTATACTTTTGTAATCCTTTTGACACTTGGTTTCACAGCCAGTGCTCTTCTAACATATTCTCTGTATCAAGGTTCTCTTACATGAGGTTCTTATCCTTTTAATTTTTGTCCTCCTTTAGGCTCACTGTGACCCTAACCATTCCCATCATGAGGCTGTCTGACTCTATGTCCTGGGCTAAGGCAAACAATTATAGCACACTGATGAGATCTTAACAAAGACCTCGACATAAGTCTGTGGTTTGTTGTTCTCAGCCTTTGAAGGCAGTTTGTGAATCCATTTGGCACTTTCCAGTCATTAAAGCATGCGGCTTTTATTCCTTTATAGTGATGCACACGTATTACCCACAATGTCTTATATTGCAAGGATATGCATATTGTTTTATTTCCTTCACACTTGGCTTCACAGTTAATGCCCTTCCAGAATTCCGTTGCATTGGTGCATTTACACTGACATGCTTGTCATTTTAAATTTCACTGATCTGTGCACAAAAGGATGAGTACACACAATCACGATTCGACTTGTAAACATGATGTGCTACACTAAAAACAGAACACTAAAAGGTACTTAAAACATATTGTTAAAATGCTGCATGAAATACATCTTACAAAGAAGGAGCACATTTATTCAGTTCAGTGACTGAATTACATTTTCTATGTTTTACGCTGTCAACATAAATGACTTACATTTTATTGGTTAACCTACTTTACCTGTCAAACAAAGAAAGGGCATAACAGCATGACTGAGAAACCTACTTTCACTTAGAAAGCTTAAAGAGCATCTCTGCACAGTCAAGTATGTACTTTGATAAGCATGCCAGTAATGTTTTTGCTGTGACAGCATAACAGAGAATAGATTTTTTTTTATATTTTAATTTTCCTTTCTAGGGGTTGTAACAATTTGATAGCTTTTCCAGAAACATCTGTATGAAAAGTGTTTGACTGTCCCCACCTGACCAGATAAGAAGGAAAATAAATAAGTTTTATATAGTGCCATTCATACACACTGTATCACAAAGCATTATACCATCCATGGACAGTTAACAGCAGTCACTGACATGCATAGAGAGGTTAAAGAAAGGTTGTGAGGTTAGGTACTGAAAAAGAGACAGAATTAGGTACAAAAGGTTTACTGAGTTGAGTATGGTTAAGGGGTCAGTGCCTTAGTAGGCAGCATGCTCTCCCTGGGAATGGAAGATCAGATGGTTGTGGGTTCTAACCCCACACCTGATACTGTAACACCAATAAC
Organism: Neoceratodus forsteri; assembly: GCA_016271365.2. Classification (NCBI taxonomy): domain Eukaryota; kingdom Metazoa; phylum Chordata; order Ceratodontiformes; family Ceratodontidae; genus Neoceratodus; species Neoceratodus forsteri. The sequence continues at coordinate 421,319,583 of CM057459.1, read as the reverse complement.
TGACAGTGTAGTGTAGTCACGAGGGTGGTGCTACACAACTGAGGTGCCATCCTTCAGATGAGACATTAAACTGAAGTCCCTTCTGCCCATCTCTGTCACCTGTCCAGGTGTAAGTAAAAGATTGCATGGCACTTACTGATAAAGAGTAGGGAAATTTTATTAAAGCAAAATGATGAAAAGTAGGGAATTTTATTAAAATAAATAAAGTACATACATGTGCAGAAATCACAAAATTATACTGTACATTTTGTAATACACAAAAATTCAAAAAAAACAAGCTATAATAAAATAGCAAGACAATAAAATAGAAACAAAAAAGGAGTAAAAGAATCTAAATATTTACAAGAAAACACATCAGCAGAAGAAAGAGTGCATTATTCATGTACTACACCAAGACAACAAAATCACGAGCACACTAGCCAGAAAAACATACAGTCTTGCACAATACCATTTATGGGAGAAGATGGCAATGATCCTGCACCTGGGTCCTAGAAAGTAGTTTTTCACCCATCAGATATGTTTTGTGCAATGCATAAGAGATATTTCTAGTAATCTGTGTGTGACATGGTTGGGTAACACTCTGACCCATTTGTTCTGCAGAGAGAGGGAGTTAAAGACAGGGAGCTATTTTGTCATCTCCTAGTCTGCCACTTGCCTGTCTGATTGCACAATCAAATTTTTCTTGTGCCACCTAGGAAGTGACCACTCCATTGGTCCTACAATTTCCCCATTAGCTCCCTTCCTTCACTTGCTATTTCTAGTATTTTTTTCTCTCCTTGCTTCTCTGTGGTTAAAAGAAAATTACATATGTGAATCTTTACATGAAACCAGGATCCATTGATTTGCAAATATATATGATTATATTGTTGCAATAACTGTAGAAAGTTGCTTGGGTTTATTAGAAAGAATAACACTCTTGAAGACGAGGGTTGACCTTGAGATGCATTTTGACCTCCACAAGCTTGCTTACAGAATTGTCTTTGGAGAGAGAGAGCACTAGGAGAGGAAGTCAGCTCTGGGACAAAATGTATTATTTTGCTCCACCTGTTAGGACTACATGTGCTCTTCTGGTCAGACTCAGAAAGCAAAATGACAAGGTTTTGACACATTTTGTGAAAAACAGGAGATGTAACTTACAGCAACAGGATACAGAGTTTGCTCTGCCAGGCAAAAACATCTTATATAAAGAGCCATGCTGGAGAGAGAGAGAGAGAGAGAGAGGTGGGACATGATTGAGACCTTCAAGTACTTGAAAGGGATAAATAAGGTTGATAAGGAGAGTCTCTTTAAGCTAAGTGGCAACCATAACATGAGGGGCACAGTCTTAAGCTGGAGGGTGGGAGGTTTAGGAGGGAGGTCAGGAAGCACTTCTTCACAGAGAGGGTGGTGGACACTTAGAATACATTGCCAGAAGAGGTTATCTCGTTGAAGACAGTGGGCAGCTTTAAAAGAGGCTGGGGTAGGCATAGGGGGAAGGTAAAGATCACGGGTAGCGAGGTTGAGAGGTGTGGAGAGGGAGGGCAGGGACATTAGCTCAAGCTGTGGACTCTGCAATATGAGCACACTTGATAGACCAAATGACCTTCTTCTGCTGGCTTCTTTGTATGTTCGTATGTTTGTACTGCCTTTATGAAGAGCTATCCTGTACAATTTGTTTTTTTTTCTATTTTATTCTTATTGATGATAATAAAATGAAACTTGCAATTTTTATATCTTCTCCTGGTCTGTCTATGCTTCCTGACCTATGACACCATGACTATGTGCTATCACGATACTTCTTCCAGTCAGGCATACACAGTCCTAATGTTAGCTCTGCAATGCTGCATAGGGACAGGCAAAAAAAAAAAAAAAAAGAGATGCCCCTGCATTTCTAAAATGTTCACACAGGTGGGTCTAGGACAATATGAATCACAAAGTTGCTTATGCTTGTAGGTGCTTTTAACACCCAGTCTCTCATGGCAGCTAAACCAGGTAACGTCCCTGGCAAATTTTGGTATGCTGGGGTTTGTCAACTGTGTGATGTCCAAAGGTACCTTGTTTACACAGCATAAGAGAAAACAAAGATCCACCTTGAAGGCAGTATCTATCACGTAATCATAAACGGTCAGTCTGAAGGATGTTAAGGACGGAGTATATGTCAATCCCATTTCTTAATCTTTACAAAGGATTGTTTAATGTAATCTGGAGTATACTGTTTAATGTTAAGTGTGCAAAGTTTATTCAGTTTCCAATTTGGAAGAAAAGGCAACAACCATTCTGCCACTAAAGGAGCAAAAGTTTTCATTCCTGGTTTCAAAGACTCTATGTAACCCCTAGGGGGCGCCATCCCAAGGGCTACTACCCCTGCCTGCTCTGATGCTAACAGGTTGAGGGGCCTGGATCCGATGGCGGGTGCCTCCACCCAGAGGTTGGGCTTGGTGCTGCCTGATATGACCAGGTCACAGCCCTCTGTGCCACTGCGACCCCCCCCCCTTCTTCTCACTAGTGGCCCACTCAAGTAAACCCCAATGTCCCAGCCACATACACTCACCCCCAGGCTTGAACCAGTCAGCTTGCTCTGGGGACCCTCTGAAAAGTAAGATGCTGTTACACAATAATCACTGTACAGTAATTCACCATAAACACACAGGACAACCAGTATACCTTTGCAAAACAATCAGTCTGATTTATTTAGGGGGAAATAACAAGGACTGGGACGGTCAGGTGAATTAGCTTACCACTCTAATATATACAAGTGACTTGCAAAAGTATTCAACCCCCTTGAAAGTTGTCAGATTTGTCTGAATGACAAATGATACATTGAGATTTTGTTCTGTGTAATATTTTATTTAAAAAGACTGACCTTCAAAATAATTATTTTAAAGTGACATTGGTTTTATGTTAGAAAATAATTTTAAGAAAAATAAATAACTGAAATATGCTGTTTGCACAAGTATTCAACCCTTGTGCTCTGGAAGCTCCAAGTTTACACAGATGAAAAATATTTCCCTAACGAGGACACAATTGGCTTACAATTGGCCTCACCTCTGAAACATTAAAGTAGCTCACATTTTCCGGATAAAACCCCCCCTCAGTTTAATGACCATTGGTCAGACTGTGAATCTGAAGGAAGGGTGTGAAAATGAAGACTAAAGAGCATTCTAAGGAAGTTAGAGATAAAGTAATAGACATGCATAAATTAGGAAAAGGGTACAAAATAATATCCAAGTGTTTGGATATCCCAGTGTGCACTGTTGGATCAAAAGTGAGGAAGTGGAAGCTGCATCACACCACCCAGGCACTACCCAGACAAGGCCGTCCCTCAAAACTCAGCATCCGAACAAGAAGGAGACTAGTGAGGGAAGCCACAGAGAGGCCAACAATCACTTTGAAGGAGCTACAGAGTTCAGTGGCTGAGAGTGGAGTGAAGGTGCACCAGTCAATCATATCAAGAGCTCTGCATAATACTGGCCTGTATGGGAGGGTGGCTAGAAAAGCCATTACTCAAAAGAACCATATCAAAGCACGTCTGGGTTTGCCAGAAAGCATGACAGTGACCCAGCTAAGATGTGGCACAAGGTTTTGTGATCTGATGAGACCAAGATAGACATTTTTGGCCAAAATTCAAAGCGCCTATGTATGGCGCAAACCTAACACTGCCCACGCCGAGAAACACCATCCCTACAGTGAAGTATGGTGGCAGCATCATGCTGTGGGGATGCTTTTCATCAGCAGGGACTGGGCATCTTGTTAAACTTGAAGGAAGAATGGATGGAGCAAAATACAGGAGATACTGCAAGAGAATGCTCAGTCTGCTGAAAACTGAAGCTTGGGAGAAACTTCACCTTTCAGCAGGACAATGAACCCAAGCACAAGGCCAAAGCAACACAGGAGTGGTTAAACAACAAAAGGTGAATGTCCTACAGTGGCCAAGTCAAAGTCCAGATCTCAATCCCATCAAGAATCTGTGGCACTGTTTGAAAATTGCAGGTCCTAGCGTCACCCAACCAACTGGAACAAATCTGCCAAGAAGAATGGGCAAGAATCATTCGAACAGTGTAAGGCTGGTAGATACTTACCCAAAAGACTTAAAGCTGTTATTGCAGCAAGAGGTGGCTCTACCAAATACTAATGTGTAGGGGTTGAATACCTCTGCAAGCAGCATTTTCCAGTTTTTAATTTTCTTTAAAAGATCTACTGATGGATAATTAATTTTGGCTTTGACAATATACTGTTAGAGCATATGAGTTTGCAATAAAAATACTGACTGGAATAATATATGTAAGTCTCATTTGTAATCCAGACAAATCTGATAACTTTCAAGGGGGTTGAATACTTTTGCAAGTCACTGTAAGTATCGATCTATGGCACTGTGCACAGGCCTAACCTATAAATCACTGTCTCTGTACCCAGGCAATCAAGGCTAGTCTCTCGATGCAGCTGGTTGGGGCCCTGACACAGAAACAAGCATTTGATTCCTGCTAAAGATTAAACAGAGCCAGCCGCTCAGTTAGTGTAGCCAGTAAAGAAACCAGAAGACAGGCCCTTACTAGGGACATTTGACAGGAGCTACCCTGATTTAGTACTCACGACTCCAGAAGAAAGGACGCCTCACACCACTCGCAGGACCAGCCTGGAATTCAATCACTTCACCACTCATTTATATGAAAGGCAGAGGGTACCATACCTGAGCAGCTGCTGAATACCTCCCGATCGCTTTCACTGCACTCACGGGCCCAACAGCGCAACTTCACTTGTCCTAACAGACCAAGCACGATTGAAGCAGATTCTCCAGTCCTCTACAGGGTGAGTCTGGTAGGTAGCTGCGCCTTTGCACAGCCTCCTCTGACCCCTGCCTAGCGGATTTAGTCTGAACCTTGCTGGCATGTAAAACCGTCGACTTTTGGCCTTCCACATGCGCTTCCTGCGCGAAAGCTCAACAGTGCCAGAGCCCAGAGCTCCTTCCTTGCTCACAGCCACAGCGTCTCTGCCCCTTGGCAGTTGGGACCAGGACTCACAGTTTGGGCACCACACAATCCCATTGGTGGGCTGCAGATACCAGGCACTTAAATCCATCCCCATTGGTGCAAAAAGGGCGCCCTAGCCCAGGACTTCATTTCCCAGAGTTACGGTACATCCCCACCGGCCAGCCGGCTCAAATTGAGTCCTGATCCTGGTTGGTTCAAAATTCGCCATTTTAATCACCCCTCTCGCCATTGGCCCATTTCAATAGTCCAGGTCCAAAATGGAGGGTCAAGTGCACACAGTCCCAGCTGCAAAGAAGCAGGTTAGACAAACTGTAATTCCACTAATACTCTAACTAATCATAGCCAAACAGATACATCTTTCAAAGGGCTCCGTTCGCTTTTCAGCGACTATACAAAGGGAAGCGATTTATACGCAACTCAGGTGGGATTCGAGCAAGGAAACCCTGGTCCCCCCTTGTACACACCACTGAAGCCTGCGATCAGGCAATTCTTAAAGGGACCGTACTGGAGGTGGTAAAACACTCACAGAGGCCACATTCTGAGGGCATTGCGCCGAACACCAGTGAGGCCAGGAGCTCCTAAGCAGCTCCGGGAAGGCTTTTAGGTACCCCCATATCGAAAGGGGGTTACACCTATAATATTACTATGAAGAAACACACAAAAAAGGAAAGGGTTTATCATACCCACAGTACCTTCTTTAGGTGCCCTGTAAGTCACTTCTCATTTCAAGGGGTTGAAGCAACTTCCCCACAGAGCCTAAAAAGATGCTATACAGCTTTGCCTTATATGCCGTGGGTGGCTGAAATACATAACTAAGATATAAACAACACAGAATTAAAACAGTCTTTACTGGAAAAAAACATTACAGTTTTGATATCTGCCTGTTTGATTTGTTATTACAAGGTGATTCTTACACTAACATATACTGTCCAGTTGATTCCTTTTCTACACACAAAGTGATTTGTGCAATCACCTCTCTAAAATGTAAAACAGTTCTGGGCCAGATCTGATTCCAGCTGAGATTTATATGCAGACCCCTTTAATTTGAGTAGACTTTTTCCTTTTTTCTAAAAAATGCTTAAAAGAAGGTATTTTCCCTGATTCGTGGCAGTGTGCAGAAATTGTTCCAGTATTCAACAAGCATTTGTCAATGCCGAGCGTTCGCTTGCAGGTATTTGCAGTGGTGTTTGTACGTATGGTGCTTCCGTAACTGCGCACTGTGGTAATTGCACAATAAATTTTCAGCATGACCTTTTGTTACCCCCATTGCGCGCTACAGAGGCGGAAACACGTTTTGGGCAGGATGTGAAAAATGACAGCTGTACTGCTCATAAGGAAGTGTGGTAAAATGGCAATGTTGAAAATCTGGAGTGGAAATATTGAAAATTCGCAAACCTACGAGCGTGCATGGGAACTGTGCAATGCACGCTCATAAAACAGTCATTGTTAGGAAGTTTTTCACCAAATTGTCAACATTGGCATTTTAAAACCTCTGCTAATGAACAGTGTCACTGTGATTGTCTTACTGTGTCCCATACATTGATTTTGCACACCGACTGCGCCATTGTGCACTACATGGGGAAACACGTTTTGGGCAGGATGTGAAAATGACAGCTGTACTGCTCATAAGGAGGTGTGGTAAAATGGCAATGTTGAAAATCTGGAGTGAAAATATTGAAAATCGCAAACTTACAAGCATGTGTAGGAACTGTACAACGCACGTCAGAAACAGTTATTTTTAGGAATTTGTTCACCAAATTTTCAACATAGCCATTTTAAGATCTCTGCTCATGAACAGTGACACTGTGATTTTCTTAATGTGTCCCATACACTGAGTTCACACAGCGACTGTGCCATTGTGCGCTACATGGGCGGAAACACGTTTTGGGCAAGATGTGAAAAATGACAGCTGCACTGCTCATAAGCAGGTGTGGTAAAATGGCAATGTTGAAAATGTGGAGTGAAAATATTGAAAATTATAAACTTATGAGCGTGCATAGGAACTGCGCAATGAACACTCGTAAAACAGTCATTTTTAGGAATTTTGTCACCAAATTTTCAACACCGCCATTTTAAGACCTCTGCTCATGAACAGTGTATCTGTGATTTTCTTAATGTGTCCCATACTGAGTTAGCACCCGACTCGCCATTGTGCTTCATGGGAAACACGTTTTTGTAGGGATGGTGAAAATGACAGCTGTACTGCCTATGAGGAGGTGTGGTAAAATGGCAATGTTGAAAATGTGGAGGAAAATATTGAAAATTACGGAACTTACAAGCGGCATAGGAACCACGCAACGCACTTACTCAGAAACAGTCATTTTAGGAATTTTTCACCAAATTTTCAAAACAGCCATTTTAAGACCTCTGCTTATGATCAGTGTCACTGTGATTTTATTAATGTGTCCCATACATTGATTTCGCACACCGACTGCGCCATTGTGCGCTACATGGGCGGAAACACGTTTTGGGCAGGATGTGAAAAATGACAGCTGTACTGCTCATGAGGAGGTGTGGTAAAATGCTAGTGTTGAAAATCTGGAGTGGAAATATTGAAAATTCGCAAACCTACGAGCGTGCGTGGGAACTGTGCAACGCACGCTCGTAAAACAGTAATTTTTAGGAATTTTTTCACCAAATTTTCAACATTGCCATTTTAAAACCTCTGCTAATGAACAGTGTCACTGTGATTTTCTTACTGTGTCCCATACATTGTTTTCGCACACAGACTGTGCCATTGTGCACTACATGGGCGGAAACACGTTTTGGGCAGGATGTGAAAAATGACAGCTGTACTGCTCATAAGGAGTTGTGGTAAAATGGCAATGTTGAAAATCTGGAGTAAAATATTGAAATTTGCAAACTTAGGAAGCGTGCGTAGGAACCTGCTAGCATGCGGCTAGTAAAACTGGTGTTGTAGAATTTTTCACCAAATTTCCAACGTAGCCATCTTAAGATCTCTGCTCATGAACAGTGACACTGTAATTTTCTTAATGTGTCCCATACACTGAGTTCGCACACCGACTGTGGCATTGTGCGCTACATGGGTGGAATCACGTTTTGGGCAAGATGTGAAAAATGACAGCTGCACTGCTCATAAGGAGGTGTGGTAAAATGGCAATGTTGAAAATCTGGAGTGAAAATATTGAAAATTCGCAAACTTACGAGCGTGCATAGGAGCTGCGCAATGAACACTCGTAAAACAGTAATTTTTTAGGAATTTTTTCACCAAATTTTCAACATAGCCATTTTAAGACCTCTGCTCATGAACAGTGTCACACTGATTTTCTTAATGTGTCCCATACATTGAGTTCGCATACCGACTGCACCATTGTACGCTACATGGGCGGAAACATGTTTTGGGCAAGATGTGAAAAATGACAGCTGTACTGCTCATAAGGAGGTGTGGTAAAATGGCAATGTTGAAAATCTGGAGTGCAAATATTGAAAATTCGCAAACGTATGAGCGTGCGTAGGAACTGCGCAACACTGCGCTCGTAAAAGTCATTTTTAGGAATTTTTTCACCAAATTTCCAACGTAGCCATTTTAAGACCTCTGCTCATGAACAGTGTCACTGAGATTTTCTTAATGTGTCCCATACATTGATTTAGCACACCGACTGCGCCATTGTGCGCTACATGAGTGAGAAACACGTTTTGGGTGAGATGTGAAAATGACAGCTGTACTACTCATAAGGCAGTGTGGTAAACTGGCAATGTTGAAAATCTGGAGTAGAAATATTGAAAATTCACAAACCTACGGCGTGCGTAGGAACTGCGCAATGCCGCATGCGCTTCATAAAAACAGTCATTTTTGGAATTTTTGCCAGATTTTCAACATGGGGTTTTGGGACCCTTCTCATAGAATGATGTCACTGTCATGGCGCTATTCAGGCCGAAGGGTGATTTCACGCAGTGACTGCAATTACCCTTTGGGCCCAAATCGCCATGACAGTGACATCATCCAAAAAATGGTCTAAAATTTGGTGCAAAATTCCAAAAAATGCCTGAGATATGCAATAAAGTTGAAATCCCCCTATCTAGCCCATTATACAGCTTACCGGCATTTCCTCAGTTCGCGGTTGGCTTTGAAGAGTGCAGACATGTTCCCGGTCCACCGAAGATCGTCGTGCCGAGCTCAGAGGTAAGTATGGGGTATGGGGAGGTGTGGGGAGGCTGGGTGCGCAGTGGGTGGATGCGAGTTGTGGGAGGGGGGACTGGGAGATGCGCCGTGGGACCGTTTTCCATTTACAGGTAAGGAAAAAAAAACCAACAACGATGTGGGACGTTTGCCACGCTGGGGTGGGCTCCCAGCGTGGCAGAAGATAACTGGGGGGCAGAGGAGCCGGCGGAGGTTAGGCACCCCGTCGGCAACCCCGCTGCGTTTGCCCACGCTGGGTGAGCTCCCCAGCGTGGCAGCAAGTAACGGGGGGCCATGCAGCCAGCGAGGATTAGGCACCTGTCGGCAAACAACGTTTGCCACGCTGAGTGGGCTCCAGCGTGGCACCAAAGCTTTGGGGCGGCATGACACGGGGGCAGCGTGGCGGAAGGCGGCATGGCGCGTGCTCGGTATGACAGTGGTGGTTTCTTTGAGCGAAGACCACCACTGTCATACACAGCCCCGCACCCATTGGTGCAGGACCGCCACGCCTGCTCAACGGAGCACTGACTGTAAGGAGAGGACACCAAGTGTGCTATTTCCAAAACGCCCTCGCGCATGCGCCGCAAGTGAACGTAAAAAGATACTAAGTCAGATCCCAAAATACAGCGCCAATCAGTTTGCTGGATATATCTGAGAAAATATTCTCCAGAATCATTCTTGTGCATTTATATGAGTAACTCATTGCTCTTGGTGGGCTATCACCCCACAACAATTTGGCTTCAGTGAGAATTGGTCTACTATAGATAATTGCTTTTTTAAGATACCTCTGGGATAAATATTATTGCTCGTGGCACAAAGTTATATGTTGCGCTTACTGATTTTCCTTCAGCCTTTGATTCAGTTATAAGAAGCAAACTGCGGCAGTTAATGCTTGATAAAGGCATTGAGTATGCTCTTACAGTACATCTGTCATTTCCAAAGTATATAGTGAAAGTTGGGATAAGGATAGATTAAGCCCTGCTGGCAGTGTCTCTAATGAATTTCCAATCAATAAAGGGACTCAGCAGCAGTGTCTGTTGGACCCTACTCTTTTAATATCCATATGGACAATCTTCTTGAAGCTATTAAGTGTGTTCCATCTGATTCCCCGAAAATTGGTTCACTGGCCATACCTGCATTGGCAAATGCTGATGACTTACTTCTACTTTCTCTTTCACAACCTGGTTTTCAAAGAAACTAGATTGTTTGGCTAGGGAATCGCAAAAATTATTCATTGACTATTAACAGCAATATGAGTCAGGTGATGATTTCTGGTAAGGGGAATTCATCTCTTAAATGGAAGTGGAAACTTGGGATTTATTAATACATATGGTGAATAAATATGTTTATTTAGGCTAACAGTTTCCTCTAATGGTTCATGGTGTTCTCATGTTACTAGTGCTAGGACTAAAATAAAAAAAGTTTGGGGTTTATAAAATTCAACTATAAATATAGTGGTAACAGTATTAGACCACTGATCCAAGTAATTTCTTCCAAGTTAAATCACTAAGCCCTTTGTGCTGGGAAATTTGAGCACCATACATGGTTTCAGAACTGGAGAAGATTTCAATACTGCTTTTTAGGTCCTCTCTGGGACTAAACAACTTTATTCCAACATCCTATATTAGAGAAGAACTTGAATTAGACAGTTACAAAGCCTGCCGATTCTTTAGTCTTGGGTTATTAGATTAAGTCCACAAGAGCCTCGCCTGGAAGTTTTACGCTATTTCGAAAAGAAGGAAAACTATGGACTGCTAAGGTGAAGAAGTTCACCATGGTTACTACGGTGTATTCTCTATTAGATAAATATCAGTTTACTTATTTGCATAATTATTTTAAAAAGGAATTTCCATTAGTTTAAAATATAAAAATACATTAAGAACAAAATTAGAATTCATAACCAGGGTGAGGACTTGAATGCCATTTCTAGGTCCAGGTTCTCGCCCTGGTATGCTAAATGAGGTCTGGTTTGGTTACAGATTGTATCTGGACCATATCTTTGATCCTAAAAGAGAAATGTTTATATGTGTTGTAAGTTTGAGATTTTCCCTAGACATGTACTCTTTGCCAGAATTGCTCACATGCCAAATGCTTCCAAGCTCCTTGTTTACGGACTGTAGGAGGTACAGAAAATTTACATCACATTCTTTTTAAATGTTCATGGTATGAGAAGTTACAAATTACATGGATTTATGATAGATTGTCAGATCTGAGTTATACCACAGATGGTCTTCTCAGCTTTTTGGTTATAATGCATGATACTAATATTATTAATGAACTTGCAAATTTATTTCTACATTATTAAAAAGTTATGAAGGGTAAACCTTTTAGTTATCAGGGAAATACTCTGCCTGGCTAAAATATGTTGCTGCTGGTATCAGGGTTAGGTTTGAGCCCTTGGGGACTTCGTTCTCTTATCTGAGATTTCCAAATTAAAGGGGTGGTGGCCCTTTTTCCCCCACCTGTCAGATTACATGCACTTAGCTGCATTTTCTAATGCCCTGCCCCTATGGTGCCAAACATGAATTTTGTTGGGGTCCCACTGGGCCATACACATTTTTTTGTCCCTACCAGCTTTCCTGTCCCTAGGATTTGTGATTATCAGAGAGATTCTGATTAATATGCCACTAGGAGAGGCATCTGTCCTAGCCCTGTTCCACATCTACATTAGGACTTAAACTGTTATGAACTGTGGATACTGTTTTTTATCTGTATGTGCGCTGTTTATTAAATGGAAGACCCTGATTCATTGTCTGTGTTTTACTTTTTCATAATGCTGTTTAGGATTTTTTTATTGCTATATATGGTTGAATTCATTTGTATGTATTTTGTATTAAGCTGTAATGGCATATTGCCAATCAATAAAGCTTTTCTGTGACTGAATATACTAACATACTAATTGCCAGCAGATTAGGCCTTACAGTCTATCGAGTCTGCTCAAACCTCAGATCCCTATTTGGGTACTGAGGCCCCCCCCTTGTGTTCCAGAAACGCCTATCATCCATCCCCACCCACCTGGGCCAGGCCATCATCTGATACATCCGCTTTCTGTGTCTGTCCCGCCCTCTCTTGAAGCCCTCCACTGTGGATCTCTGAACCAGCTCGCCAGGCAGCACGTTCCAAGGATCCACCACCCTCTCAGTGAAAAACCTCCTCCTCTTTCCCCCCTCACCCTTCCACCTTCCAACTCCAAACCATGCCCTCTGGTGATACCTCCCTGCTTTAGTCTAAAGATCCCCTCCGTGTTTACCCTATTTATTCCCGTGAGGTACTTGAAGACCTCAATCATGTACCGCTGTCTCTCCTCTCCTCCAATGAAAACAGGCAGAGCTCCTCAAGTCTGTCCTCATACGTCAAATCCCCTAGTCCTCGTATCATCTTAGTTGTCCTCCTCTGTACCCTCTCCAGGAGCTGTATGTCCCTCTTCAAGTGTGGTCTCCAGTACTGTACACAGTACTCAAGGTGTGGTCTAACCAATCCATTGTACAGCAGCAGAATCACTTCCCTGCTCCTAGAGGTGATCCCCCTTATGATGCATCCCAACATCCTGTTTGCTTTGCTAGCCGCTCTCCTGCACTGCTCGGAGTTATTCATAGATGCATCCACCATGACCCCTAGGTCCTTTTCCCCTGTTGAGGCCTACAGCGCCTCCCCTTCCAGGGTGAACCTGTATTTAGGGTTTCCCCGCCCAAGATGTAACACCTTGCACTTGGTGATATTGAAATTTAATTTCCATGTGTGAGCCCACCTTTCCATGGTGTCCAGGTCCCATTGCAGGGCCAGCCTCCCCTCTTCCCTGTCAACTACTGCTCCCATCTTGGAGTTGTCAGCAAAGAGACTCATTTCACACCCTTTACCCTCCCTGATGTCCGAAATGTATGCATTAAACAGGATTGGACCCAGGACCGAGCCCTGTGGTACCCTCTACCGACCTCTCTAGGGTTGAGAGCTCCCCCGACTACTACTCTCTGAGTCGTCCAGCTAGCCAGTTTTCAATCCATCTGACCATCAAAGTCCCTACTCCCAACCCCTCAGTTTCTCCACCAGACCACTGTGGGGACAGAGTCAACACCTTGCTGAAGTCCAAGGATAATACATCCACAAGCTTTCCCTGTCCAGTTCTGATGTTACCCATTCATAGAACTCCACAAGATTGGTTTGACACGATCTACCTGGCACAAACCCATGTTGCCAACTATCCAGACCTCCCATCTCCTCCAAGTATACCCCCAATCGTTCCTTTAGTATACTCTCCATTAATTTTCCCACAACTGAGGTCAAACTGATGGGTCTATAGTTACCTGGTACTTCCCTCGACCCCCCTTTATGGATTGGCACCACATGTGCCTCTCGCCAATCCCTAGGTACCCTCCCTGTCTCAAGCGACCTGTTGAAGAGCTCTGCCAGGGGGGCAGCCAGTATGTCCGTCAATTCCCATAGCACTCTTGGATGAATGGCATCCGGCCCAGGAGATTTATCTTTCTTTAGGACCTTTAGGGCTAACCACACCCTTTTGGTGGAGATCACATCAACCGTCCCCTCCACCTTACTGGCCTTTTTATCCTTATCCTGATGTGACACCCCTGGGGTACCTCTCCCTCCCTCATGCCCAATTTCTGCTGCTCCCCTGATCCCACTCACTACCGCTTCTATCCCCATTGTGCCTTGCTTTGTAGATATCCCATCCCCCTCCCTAGTGAACACAGAGGCAAAGTACTCGTTTAATACCTCTGCTTGGTCCCTCGCCTCTTCCACCCACCCTCCTTCTGATCTCAACCTACCGAGATGGCCCTTAGTTTTTCTCCGCTCCCCAATGTACCGGAAGAACCCCTTTTCCCCTCCCCGTATCCCTTGTGCCAGCCACTGCTCTTTACTGGACTTTGCCCCTCGCACCATCTGGATGACTTTTCTAGATGCAAGATGGTACATTTCCTTGTCCCTATCCCCTCTCGTTGTTTTATAATTTTTGTAGGCAGCCTTCTTTTCTCTGAACGCTATCTGAACCTCACTGGACCACCAGCATGGTTTATGTGACCTTGCTCCCTTACGCTTCATCTTAGCGCAGGTCCTGACTGCCTCATGAAGTCCCCGTTTTATGACCTCCCATCTCTTTTCCACATTTGTCATTGTTGTAATCCCCTTCAAGTGATCCTTGAGAATATTTCCCATGCCCACAAAGTCTGCACCCCTGAAGTCCACTGCCAGTGTCCTAGATCTCTCCTCCCTCCCCATGCTTATTTGAAACCAGACAGTATTGTGGTCACTCCCAGTCAGGGGATCCTCTACAACCAAGTCCCTTACCAGATCCCTATTCGCCAGAACCACGTCCAGGACATGCCACTCCCTTGTGGGCTCCATCACGTGCTGTGTTAAGAACACATCCTGGAAGCCGTCCAGCAGCCTCTGCTCCTTGGCCACCTTAGAGGACATGGTTCCCCAGTTTGTACCTGGCATATTAAGGTCCCCATCAACACCACTCCCTCCCTTTTGGTCCACACTGGGCAATGATGTTGTCCAGCAAACCATCCTCAGAACATCACCCAGCCGGGACTATATACTACACCCAGCAGACCTTACCTCCTGCCGGGGTTCGTAAGGTGACCCATAAGGCCTCCACGTTTCCCTCTGCCTCTTCTACCGTAGCAATTTCTATGTCATCTCTAATGAACATAGCCACTCCACCCCCTCTGCCCTCCTTTCTATCCTTCCTAAGCATAGTGTACCCCCGCACCTTTAGGTCCCAGCCATGGTTTTTGTTGGCCCACGTTTCCGTGACCGCCACCACATCCACCCCCACCCCCCCCAAACAGCATGGCCTGGAACTCTGGCAACTTGTTTCCCAAGCTCCTGGCATTTACTAACACCACCCCCACCCCTTATCCCTGATCCCCTTTGTCGAACCCCACCCAGGTTCTATTCTTCCATCCACCCTCTGCTCCTCCTGAAACCTCCTCCCCAGTCTGTCCCCTCCTTGGGTTTAAAGGCCATTCCCTTCATCTGGAGGAGAGAACTTATGGTCAGCCCCTCCCTTATCCCCCCCTCACAAGTTTAAACCCAACTTTTCTTGAATGTAGACAGCCACCCCCGTTTAAGGACTTCCTCCCCTAATGGGGCAAGATGAAGCCTGTCCTTGGCATACAGTCCCTTATCCTCCCAAACTCCTTTCCAGTTCACTAACACCCCCGACCCACTTTCTTCACCCCACTTCCTGAGCCAGTCATAAACCTCTGTGATCTTCATTTTTTTTTTCCACTGAGGCCTTTGGTACTGGCAATATCTCCAAAAAGGAAATGTTGTATCCATTATCCCGACAAGACTCTGGCAAGTTCTCGGAACCTTGCTTGGATTTCCAAAACACTATTTCCCTCTAGATCGTTAGTTCCCAAATGCACCAGGAAATCCGGTTTCCCTCCACAATCCCTAACCAGTTTGTACACCCTGAACTTTGCTCTGTGCACTGTCAGCCCAGAGATACTCACTACCTTCACCTGGCTATGGCAGCCACCCCCCTGTCCCTCCCAATGGATACCCCTAATCATCGAGTCTCCCAATAACAGAACCTTAACACTGCCATCATCCTTATGGTTACCTCCACTATGCGCTGTCAACCACCCACCCCCCCTTTATTCATGATCTCAATTCCATGGGAGTTTTCCCGCCTTATTAGAGACCCCCTTGTCACCCTCCCTTTCTGCCTCCCTTGTTATTTTGCCCACTTAACTCAGACCCCCTGAATAGGTGTCCCCTTTAACTCTCTCTTATCAGAATCATTTATCCTGGACCTGATGGTTTCCCCTTCCCCCACCACCATCCTCCTCCCTTGTAATAGGTACCCCTGCCTCCATAGGCCCTCTGTGGGTCCCGTTACCTGAGGGCCCCATCCTTGGTACAGACCCCCTCCTGAAGGGGGCCCCTCCCCACCTCCTTGTCTCCCAGTTTCTCTCCAGTCGTGCTCTCCTCCCTCATGTCTGCAATATGTTGCATCTCCCCCATCTGCTTAACATTTACGTTTCCCCTTCTCCCTCTGGGACTATTTCTATCCTTTCCGTTGCTGGTCTGTGATGCCCTATGGGTATCAGACTCCCTCCCCAGCCTCTGTATCAGTTTCTTCATTTCCACCAACCCCTTCCTCCTCCTCTAGGTTGCTTAGTAGCTCAAATTTATTGTAACACTCTAGTGCCAGCCTCCATCAAGTAACCTGAGTTTCCTCCGACTGCCCCTCTAAACTGCCCCTCTTCCTCCCCTCTTGCCCTGTTCTCCTTAGGAGCTCCCTTCCCACAGTCTGCTCTTTTAGGCTTCCCCACAGCAGCCCCTCCCTTCTCACTGTCTGCTCTTCTAGGCTTCCCCACAACAGCCCCTCCTGACTCTTCCCCCACCACTCTCTTTATATTCGGAATGTTTACCCCATAAGTTTTCCCCTTAGCGTCAACATCCCTATCTAAGGGTCCTCTGTCCCTAATATCTCCCCTTCTGCTTGGTGTAACATAACGTCCTGTAATTTCTAAGCATTGCCCCAGCCTCCCCTCAGCCCCACCCTTCTGCCGCCCATATCCATACCCCTTATCCTTGGTCACACCCCCCAACTCCCCCAGCTTACTCCTTAACCAATATACTTCACTCCTGATATGAGATAGCTGTCTACAGAGTGGGCAGCCTCCCTCTCTCCAGGCCCAATTGAGAATTATTGCCACTCCACAGCCTGTGCAGCCTACAACCCTTCTGAAGATGCCTGCCATGGTGGAATGTGGCCACCCTGTTTGTCCCTCTCTGTTCATAATGGCACACACCCCTTTTCTCAGTCCCTTCCCCTGGAATAAAGTCTCTCTCTCTCTATCCTGACTGCAGTTGTTTACGAACCCTATTTCAACCCCACCAATAATGTTCCCAAGTCTCACAAACTCATACAGTCCAGTGTGTGTCCAGTCCTGCTAACAGTGTGAGTATGCAGACACCAGGTACCGTATGATGTTACAGACCCACCAGTTCCTGTTGCTTCAAATTTCAGTCACAAACAGAAATGCACAGCCCTTCAATCCCAACCCCCAGTGGCTTTTCAGTATTTAAGAAATCCTACAAAACAGGGTGGGTGGCAGGGCTCTACTACCACCACCAGGCAAACATCACATTAAATTTCACTCTAATTATCACTGCCAAACAAGTGTTCCCACACCCAGCACACAAGCCCCAATAGTTACAATATCACAGCCCAAGTAACAGTTCTAACTCAAAGTAGTAATTTTTAACACACAGATCTAATTTCAAGTACAAAACTATTCAAATATTTCAGTTAAAACAGAATATAAACCAAACCTCTTTCCTAAACAACCTCCTACTTCTGTTCCCAGGTGGACAATGAAAGACAAGATGATGCTTGTAATTACCCTTCCCCCTAACACCAGGCAAACATCACATTAAATTTCACTCTAATTATCACTGCCAAACAAGTGTTCCCACAAGCCCCAGTAGTTACAATATCACAGATCAAGTAACAGTTCTAACTCAAAGTAGTAATTTTTAACACACAGAATTAATTTCAAGTACAAAACTATTCAAATATTTCAGTTAAAACAGAATATAAACCAAACCTCTTTCCTAAACAACCTCCTACTTCTGTTCCCAGGTGGACAGCCTGCCTGTTTTTCCAAGCATTCATCTTATGCGCTGTATATTGCAAGTATAGCTCCCAATTTTTCTGCCCTAACTTACCTTTTTACCTTTTCTAAATGTCACACCAAGCATTTTAATGTCACAGAAAAACAGAATGTTGGCAGAAAAGGACAGGCAGGCCCATCTAGTCTACCCTATCTTCCCTAACACTACACCCTGGACACTACTTGATCACAGGTATCTCTCCCTCCTCCCTTACCTTTGTTCATTATACTCATGTACCTATCCACACAGGCTTGAAACTCCCATTATCCCCCACACACACTTCCTCAGCAGGCTATTCCAGGTGTTCATCACATTTTCTGTGAAAATACTTCCACATCCTTCTTAAACTTCCTCTCAAGCTTCAGAAGGGCATGCCTCCATGTTCTGGTGCTCCTCACCCTATTTAAGAGACTCCCTCCTGCACCTTGTTCATCCCCATGAGGTACTTCTAGGTCTCAATCACATCCCCTCTTGCTCTCCTCTTGTCTAGGAAATACATGTTGAGCACCCATAGCATCTCCTTGTATGGTTTCTTGTGCAACCGCCACACCTCTTCAGTATCTCTCCTCTGGGCCGCTTCCACTCTGTCAATGTCCTTGTGGAGGTGCAGCCTCCAGAACTGGACACAGCACTCCAGGTGGGGTCTCACAAGTGAACAATACAGGGGCAATACCACCTCCCTTCTCCTGCTAGAGATCCCCTTCACTATGTACCCCAACATCCTGCTCGCTTTGCCTGCTGTCCTGTCACACTGCCCTGCCACCTTGAAACCATAAGTTATGATCACCCCAAGGTCCCTTTCTTGTTTGGTAACTGTAAGTACCTCCCACCATCTTATACATAGTGCCTGGTTTTCCCCACAGTAGGTGCATGACTCTACATGTTTTGGCACTGAAACCCAGCTACCATTCCCTAGACCACTCCTCTAGTTTCCCCAGATCTCTTTACATTTTCTCAACCCCTCCTGGGTGTCCACTCTGTTGCAGATTTTTGTGTCATCTGCAAAGGAGACACACCTTCACAAAGAGACATAATAAGGTTATGTCACCCTCTAGTATGAGAACGTGAGCTATACTTTTTGCTGGACAAGTAATAGTGTTGCCCAAAGCACATCCCACACTTTTCTGCTAGTTAAGCCGGGATCCTGAGATCTCAGAAAAGGAAGATAAAACTTCAGTAAGCAGACCATTAGAGAACTCACCAGACACTACTAAAGCTACATCATCTGCATTGGCTAAAGATGTTATTTAGGGAAACTCAAGATGTACAGATATGCTTGAGTTCCAGTATCCTGGACATCTGTCTCAAAAAAGGTCCAGACCAAAGATGTATAACAAAGGGCTTATCGGCCAGCCTTGCCATACACCTATTCGCACTTTGATTGGCTCCCCCAACCATCCATCTATATTAGGGATCACCACAGCTGTGTTATACAAAAGTTGTAGTTACTGAATAAACAGTTCTGGTATTCCATAGGCCTTTAAAGTAGCAAACATATAATCATGAGATAGCCTATCAAAGGACTTACCAGCAATAGTAAATTTTCAAAAGAATCACCTCCATAGAACCACAAATTAAATTGTAAGCTATAGGCATCAAGACCACTCAGAAATGTTTGCCACAAAATGATGTACATGATTAGCACCTATGTAACATGGATGGCCCCATACCTCCTCAGTTTCCCATCAGAGATAAACTTGGAGTCATACAATTCCAACATAGGGGAGGAAAAAACTGACCAGTCACCCCGGCAAGATGTACCACCAGAAAGAATACTCATCGTACTTTATGTAATGTACTTGCAATGAGTAGAAAATGATGTATGTACTCTTTCAGTTTCTCACTTGTCATGTATTATGATAAAGTTTTATACATAAAAGTAAAAAAAAGAGGTAAAATACCCCATTAAGAGTCACAGAAATGAGAAGGACAAACATGCAGACATTGTCAGATCTTTTAATGGTATTCCACCCAAATACAGAAGGGGTCAGTGGGAGGAGAGCTTTGACTCTGTGGAGGATATTCACTCAAGAACTACTGTTATTGGTAAGTTACTGGCTCTGTAAGATAGCGGCCTTGGAGGAGAGCAAGGCTGAATCCAGCCCATTTATGGGAGAGCCACACCCAAACTGTAATGTTAAGTGAAGGTGTGGCTCAGACTCATGTGGTGACTGCTTATGTCGGCTGCCAAAACAGAATGGAAGCAAGCCACAGAAGTGGTGATACCACGATGAAATGTCCACAGACAGGACCAGAAAGCTCTTTACCATGCTTCTAACTGAAAGACACGCAGAGTGTCAACCATTTATTTATTTCGTTTTTGTTGACTGGGTAAGTGCACTAGACGAATCCTGCCTATTTTCAGGCACGACCCAGGGGTGGGGGATACAGATGAATGCCAACTGACCTTGAACCAGATTAAGCTGTTGGTGGTATTTTTAGTGAATGAGGGAAATTTGGCCAGGACACAAGGGAAATTCCCCTACTGCACTGCTGTCAGTAGGGGGACCCTTGGCAACCGTCTGAGGAGAAGATGGCCAGTGTTGCTGAGCTTTGCGAGGAGATGGGATGCGTTGTGGTGCAGGGTCTTGGCCTCGTCCCCTGCTCCTATTTTCAAGAGGCTTCTGAAGTGGAAGTTGCTGCTACAGATTATGAATCACCAGTTTTAGTGATTCCGAGATTCTGCAGCTTGAAACAGAATCTGTGTCTTTTGAGCGGCCTGAGTGCCCTGCTGTAAACCGGACATTTGCAGCGCTAGACTGGTATTGTCTAGTAAAAGTCTAAGCTTTTAATAGAATTACGGAAATTGGATCGTGCATGGAGGAGCTCCCTGCGGTTAGTTCTACCTCTGCTGTGTTGCCTACTGTTTCTACTGTTGCTGTACCTTTAATGGCTGCTGCTGTAAATGCTGCCATTTTGAATCCTGCCTCTCTCCATTTGAACTCAGTGCCTATTCTGTCTTCTGAATCCTCGGCTGTCTCATCGATTCCGCGGGCTGGCAGTAAAATCGGGTTTCCTACCTCACCCGAGTGCCTACAGCCTGCGGACCTTGCTGCAGCGGCTCTCGTTACTGCGGAACCTTCCTCTACGCCGCCAGTTTCTGTGTGCCCTTCAAAGGGTGCACCTCTGTGCACTGCCGGTTCCGCTCTTCTTCCGGCAGAGGTTGTCTTCCCCCAGGATCAGAACACACCAGGTTGGAGCAAGACTTCTGCCTCTATTCCTGCGCTGGACAAGCAGGTACCGAGGGCACCTTCCACTGCCTTGCCTTCAGCAGTTGTTCCTTGCGGTCCGTCCTGGTCTCCGCAACGGGCGTTGTGGGATGCGGGGTGGGAACTTTCAGATACCGGCACCTGGTCCCCAGACTCTCAGGATGTTACAAGCGACTACAGTTTCTGTGGCCTGACGCTGAAGGTATGAGCTCCATCATTTGCCCAGGTAAGGACTTGGACTGTGCTATTGTGACTGCTTCTGTTATACCTCCTACAATTATACCTTCTAAAATTGTGCCTGATACTGTTGATATGGGGAATGTATTGCAACAACCGGAGGCTGTGGGGGTTTCTTTACAGGCCACTGAGGCCTCAGATAATAAGGTAGTAGGGGATGCTTTAAGGGTAGGCCCTTCACCACCAGTTATTGCACAGCTTTCTGAGGACTGTCCTAGAGCACCTTTTAAGCTTTCAGATTTGTTTCAGCATAGGAAGGAACCTGCTCCATGCTGCAATGCTGTTCGTTTTTTGTATAAAGGGGGCCTGAAGGAGGCACCTGACCCGTGTTATATTGCTGGGCCTTGTTGAAGGGTTCTATGAAGTTCTTTTCTTCAGAGATTTTTGCCCTGATTAGTATTGGTAATTCCAATTTTGATACTAGCTTTAAAATTGTTTCTAGTTTGGATAGGTTTTGGACAGGTATAATGTTTGTAAAACACACCCTCTGGTCCCCTTTCAAGTAATACCCCTCACCAAACCTACTGTTCGAGTTATTACTGTTATGTTTAAAAATGAAGGGGTTAATGTTGAGGATATTTTATTTTGGCTTCGGCAACGTTGTGAGGTTCTGGGTACTCCCTCCCCTACTTTGGATAGTGAACAAATCTGGGATGGGGGTTGGAGAATCCGGGTTAAGGTTTTGTCACGAACTCTGGTACTGTGCATCTCCCCAGTTCTTTTTATTTAGGTAGGGATAGGGGTGCTATTTTTTATATAGGTCAACCTCGGTCCTGTTTTAAGTGTGGGTCTTGGACTCATCTTAGCTCTGCCTGTGACACTATTAAATATAGTCATTGTTTGGAGTTTGGGCATGGGTCCACTAAATGTTTGAATCTTTTTCGTTGCAATCTTTGTGAGAATACTGGACACGCTTATGGCAAATGTCCCTGGGCTTCTCATAACAGGGACGAGTGCCCTTCCCATGAAGGCATTATTGACCAAGCCCAACATCTGCATGCTAAAAAGACTGCAGACCTTAGTCTTGCTTCTGTTTCGCATGTTCCTGATCCGGGGGTTTCTGAGTTGCCGGCTGATGTTTCTCAGGGCGGGTCCTGCAGTTTCCCTAACACCTTTGGGTGCTACGGTGACTATGGATGTACAGGTTAAGTTGGAGGAGGTAATAGCTGCCCCCTATTCCTTCCTCGGACCTTGATATGCTCCTTGACATGCCTCCACCCCCCCATCCCCACAGTTTGATGATTCTGGCTTTAGGCCTGTATCAAAAAAACAGACCAGGTTTGGGAGAAAGGTGAGACCTCCGGTGTCCTTAGAGGGACAGGACAAGGAAGAGCCATCTGAGGCCTGGGCACAGGGTAATAAATTTGCAGTGTTAGTGGTGAGAGAGTCTGATGAAGATGGTACTGATACCTCCCCTCTCTTATCCACTACTGATACTGAGGAAAAAGGGAGTGTAGATTCCATTGCTAAACGTACCCGGCAGTGTCGAAAAGCTAGGATGACATGAATAGTGTTTTTGGGGTGATTTTTCTTTTTCTCCCTTTTTCTATGTCCTCTCTTTCAGTTGCCACTATTAATGTTAATAGTATTAAAGGGGGGTGGAAGTTGGCTAGTACTGTGTTTACTCTTCAGTCAGTTTCTTGTGATATCCTTTGTTTATTAGATACGGACTTAAAACTCATAGTGAATTACAGACCGCATCTCGAGCTTGGCCTCTAGGAGCTTCTGTCTGGTCTATTGGGCTTGATGCTGTGATGGTGTTGGAATACTTTTTACCAATCCTGATTTTCAAGTTACACGGTTAGTCGATATACACCCCAGGCATGCTTTATTGTTAGATTTCGTCTTATTGCTATTTATGCCCCACAAACTAAAGCAACTAGAGTTTCTTTAATTGAAGAGATCCACCAATATTTACATACTTCATGCTTAGTTATCTGGTTGGGAGATTTTAATTGTGGTTTGCATCAAACTGATAGGGGGTTGCAGACTTCTAAATTGTTTTGTGACACTAATACATTGAATACAATTCTGACTACTGCTGGTTTACAGGATTCCTATCGGAAACTGCATCCTATTGGTGGTTATACTTTCTTTAAAGGTACCTTGAAAACCAGGATTGATTTCATCTTTGTTTCCCACATTTTTCAGGTTTTAGACTCTGCTATTAGGGCAGTGGAATTTTCTGATCATGTTTTGTTATACTCCAAGATTTCTTGGAAAGATACTCCTAGATGTGAAAAAAACAAGTGGCGGTTGAATGATGTTTTATTGCAGAATCCTAAAATACAGAAGGCCTGGCAGCGTCATTGGACGGCTAGACTTCTGTTAGTGATTGTTATTCTGACATTTCTACTTGGTGGGAGGACACTAAAAAAGACTGGAGGGTTTTGTTTCAATCCTTGGTTTCTTCCAGGTGTCGGTCTGATTATTTGGACTATTTAAAGTTACGTCACTATTTACAGCATTTGATTTCATTATCTGCCACTACTAGCCAGGATTATGGTTCCCAGATTCAGACAGTAAAAATAAGATGGTATCCCTTTAGTATACCAGGGCCAAATCTTTGAGCAAGAAACAAGATTTGTGCATGAGGTTCGGTCCTCTTCTATTGATCCCTTTAAGAGTTGTCAGGATAGAGTTAAGCATAGATTTATTTCAGAATTGTTGTAGTTAAACATTTTATTATTATTGATTTAAGGCAGAACACACACATCGAGGCAGAGTCTTACACATAAAGATTCAAAAAATGACACTACATATAGTCTGATCAGTAACAACAATTGACATGAAATTCTGTCAGTTTGCTTCAACCTTACAGTGTATAAGTTAACATATGCTTTATACCATAGACTAGGCATCGAAAGGATAGTTAAGTTAATGAGGAATCGCTTCCTTCCAGACAGAGGGGAGCGTAAAACAGTAAAAGAAGATAATACCATAAAGAAGGATGTAATAGACAGAAAACAGTATCGTATGGTTACTCTACCAAGGGTGTGTCTTACTTCCATGTAAATTATAATATCAACTATATACAACTATGGCAATTTTTCTTATTTTATTATTTCGAGGGGAAGTATAGAAAGGAACAGGATGGAGCAGGGGAGAGGGGAGGCTTACAAAAAGAAGGAACTATCCAAACTTTATATAGTGAGGGGGAAAAGTCTACAAGATGGAGCTGGAAGAAATATTGTGGCAGTAACTGGACCTTAGGTAGGGTTGCCAGCATTGGTCATATCGAGTTAGAGAGCCTTGGGCAAGCTGGAGGATCCTCTCAAGCGTGGCCCTTGTGCTAAGGCCAGAAGAAACTGATGAAAGGTAGTGGTCTCGGGGTTCTCCATCTTGTCAATATAAGTCTTTGGCCAGTGCCCTGGCCATGAGTGATCCACTGGGCCCCGGGCTGTACCATGATATCTCAGGGCTGCCGCATCCAAGAAGAAGTAGGGCAGGGCATGGGCGATATCGGGAATAGTTGCTGACACATGACCTGAATATCGTGCCAAAACTGTTGAAGGTTGGGGCAATCCCAGAGTATATGAAACAGATGAACCCCCTGGTTACCACATCTCCAACAGATGTCAGCCGGGATAAGCCCCATTTTAACTAGTTTTGCCGGGTCTCTATACCATCTATGGAGGGTCTTGTTCATGATAAGTCTTGTGCGCCCATCCCGGCAAGCCAAGTGAATACGTGCCCACCCATACTCCCATTGTTGTTCTGAGATCTCGATCTGTAGCTCTCTTTCCCATTGCTGTCTGGCTTTCTGGGTAGGGTCTGGGATGGAGTCTCTGAGGGCATGATATATGATACTAGGTTTGTTCTTGGTAACTTTATTCCATGAACTTTTGGGGTGAGTCATTTGTTGTAAAGAGACACTATGGGGAGATTTCGGGAGATGAGATATAGCATCTCTTAACTGAAGGTATTTCCAAAAAGAGAGGCGGAGCTGATATCTTGCCCTCAGAGATCAAAGGAATCAATAACAGCAGTCCCGGGAGAAGGAGATCATGATCATGTATTAAGGAGATACCCTGTTCCTCCCAAACTTTCCAGTGCAGGGTGGATTCCCCTACTTCCAGGGCCTGATTTCTTCATAAAGGCATAAATTCCCAAGGAGCCGGGTCGTAGCCCAGCAGAGCCATAGCTTGTTTCAGTATTTAACTGAAAGCAATATGGAGGAGAAAAGGCCAGCATGGCGGTTTCTTCCTACCGTATAGAATGGCTGCCGGAGCGGCAGTGTGAGTTAATGAAGCTTCTAATTGGAGCCATTGCGGGGAGCCCTGTCCAATTTTAGAAAACCATCTGAGAGTTTGAGCCAACACAAAATATATATGGTCCCGCTGTGACCAGGGGAGTCCCCAGCCCCCCCTTTTCCAGTGCTGCCGAAGTTTGAGTGTACTATATCGGGGGGGGGGGTGCACCTTCCCATATAAAACTGCCCATTAAAGTCTCCAATTTTTGAAACCACTTCTGGAGTATAAGCAGGGTAGATGGGCCAATAAATGAAGCTATCTTGAGAGCAGCCATCATTTGATCGAATCAATTTTCCAGCCAGTGAAAGCTTTAATGCCTTCCATCTGCCTATGTCCACCCTGAGAGAGTCGATCAGAGAATTAAAATTGGCATAAACATTTAAGCGGGTCTGGGTGTGAGGATAATCCCAGGTATTTGATGCCTGAGGAGACCATTTTAGCCCCAAGGCAATAAAATCCACTCCAGAGGTTGAGGAGTTTAACGGAAGAATTTCAGTTTTAGACTGATTTAATTTTAGACCTGATATCTTGGTGAACTCAGTCAGGGTTCTAAAAATTGACTGAATTCCCAATTGAGAGTGTTCAGTAGTAATAAGTAAGTCATTTGCATATAAGAATGTCTTGTGATTGACGTCCCCTACCTGAATCCCGGGGATAGTACTGGATGACCTAAGTGCAATGGCCAAAGGCTCCATCACTAAAATAAATAAAAGGGGAGAAAGAGGGCATCCTTGTCTCGTGCCCTTTTGTAATTGAAAGGGCAGAAACATGGTGCCATTAGTCAGCACCGAGGCAGAGGTGCAGTGTATAACAGCCTTATCCAAGCGATATAGGCTGGGCCAAAACCCATAGTGGAAAGAGTATGGAATAGAAAGGCCCATTCAACCGAATCAAGGCCTTTTCAAAGTCAAGACCATAGCAACTGAGGGATTGGTGAAAGTTTAACAAAGTGCATTAAAGACCCCAGTGTTCTGTGATGATCAGACCCCAGGCGACCCTTAACAAAGCCGCTTGGGAGGTCCCAACCAAGCCTTGCAAAAGGGTTCAAGCCAGGCAGCTATAACTTTAGCTAATATTTTGGCGTCTGCATTAAGAAAAAGTAGGCGATAACTGCCTGGAGACAGCGGTCTTTCCCTTTCTTTGGAAGCACTGTAATAACGGCTTCTCTCATGGAGGGGTAGCTCCATTAAGTAAGAATGCCTAAATACCCAAACCAAATAAGGGGCCAGATTAACACCAGGGAGTCTGTATAAGTCGATTGGCAGTCCATCTTTCCCAGGGGTTTTACGTAGATTCAGAGCGTGGATCGCCTGATTAACTTCCTCAATAGTAAACGGGGATTCCAACAGTTCGGAATCTCGGCTGGAGATACTAGGAATGGGTAGTGAGGATAGGAAGGCTTGTATCTTGCCGGGGTCAGGGGGGGTTGGAGAAGCATATAAATTTTCATAAAATTGGGACATGATCAGATTTATCCCTGAGTTAGTACGACAGGGGTTCCCAGTTGAATCTGACAGTGCATGTATCACCTTAGAAGCTTGCTGCTGTTTGAGACGATAGGCCAATAACTACTGGCCTTTTCCCCCCTTCCCAGTAAGCATGATGCACGCATCTAAGGTTTAGCTCGGCCTGCCGAGATAAATGCAAGTTGAGAGAGATTTGGGTGCTGCCTAACCGTGCTAGCAGATCTGGAGGGGGGGTTGTTTATCCAGGGCTTTGTATTGAGCTTCCAACTCATATAATTGCTTCTCCAAGGTCCGCTGATCAGCAGTTCGGCGGTGTCTCCTGGCTGCCGCGAAGGCTATAATCCTGTCACGAATGGTAGCTTTAAAGGCTTCCCATAAGGTCGAGTCAGATACCTCACCATTGTCATTGTCGGTCCAATATTCTGTTACGGCCTGGCCAATCCAGTCCAAAAAAGTCTTGTCTTCTAGCAAAACTGGGTCTAACCACCAGGCATGAGATTGGTGGGAGTCAGGTCCCCTCTTGAAAACTAATTCAAGGGAGGCGTGATCGGAAACGTAAATTGGGTGAATCAAAGCCCCCACCACCTTCTCATATAACCCAGAGGAAATGAGCCAAAGATCTATTCTACTTGAAGAGCCATGGGTTGGGGAAAAACAGGAATAATCATGGACTCCTGGATGTAACGCCCTCCAGGCATCCAATAATCCAAGTTCGGACATTAATTTCTCTACTGCTTTCCTAGCCTGTCTATGGGTTTCGGGGGATTTGTTGCTTCTATCTATAGTATGATCTAATGTTAAATTGAAATCCCCTCCTAATAATATTGGGGCTTTGTTTTTATTGAAGTCCAAGAGGGCCTGATTAACTGTATGAAAAAATTGTGGGCAGTCCTGGTTAGGAGCATATATATTGGCCAGGACAAGGGAGCCCTCAGGGGTTTCAACTCCGGCTATAATCCATCTCCCTTCTTGGTCTCGTATGAAGTCCTTCACCTTCCATCCCAGGTTTTTATGCAAGAGTATGGAGACTCCCCTCTTGTGGGTGGAAGCCACGCTATGAAGTTCTTCAGTCACCCACGCTTGCTTAAGCTTTGCGGCTTCCTTAGAAGAGAGTTTAGTCTCTTGCAAGAAGGCCACCATAGACGCTAACTTTTTTAAATGAATTAACACCTTCTTCCGTTTAATGGGTGAGTTAAGCCCCCTCACATTCCATGAAATTAGCTTATACTCCATGTAGACTTCAGTAAAAACATATCCGCTGGAGTAATTGAACGGAAACATTAAGGAGTGAGCCTGAATATACCTCCTCGCCCTTCTTGCTTCCCATCCAGTATTAGTAGAGCTCCACCAGGCCCCATTAGAAAGATTGCCATAAAGGAATTAACACAACACCATAATTTCAACATTTTAACCTGACAACAACAGATACTAACATGCACTGTCCCTGTTGACTGATAGCAATTCAACCCATTGCCATTAACAAGAACCATCCCACCCCCTCCCATTGATTCGCAACTTTGTACTCCCACGACAAGACCAGCATCCATCGCGTGTCGGCTAAAAATAAAAAAGCCCAGACACCAGTGGAGTTGGCTGAGAGGTGAGATGACCCCATGAACCCGTCATAACTGGGAAAAGAAAATCTCCTTGTAACCCCTAGTGCAGGAGACTGCACAGGGAGAGGAAAAAAAAAATCCAAACAGCAACGGCCAAAAAGGCTGTCCTCCGATATAGCACTGAAGGACAATTATAAAAGTTGAGCATAGCCCGTCTCTCTGTCTAGGGTAATAACTAAGGCTGATTTACAGGTATGCAAAGCCCAAAAATTAAACCATGGGCAACACCCTCTTTGTCTCATTATTCATGCCTATCAGCCAGCACAATCGCAAAGAGAGCCGGGTCGGCACCACGAGTTACGAAGAGCAGCAAGTGCCAAAGTAGCTGCTCAGATAAGAACCTTAGGGCCCACCATAACTGTCCTCTGAAGGGGAGGTCCCCTTTAGCTTGGAATGCGGGGGACACCTCCCTAACCAGAGGCTGTGTCTGTTGGCCCCCTGACACACCATTTAACACCAAAAAAAGAAAGGTAATGAGAGTCAGCCAACTGATTCGGCAGCCGGGGTGGAGGTAGCCATGTTGCTTGAGATTAGATCCACAGCCAGTCTGATGGCCTTGGACCCAGTATCCTCCGTGGGGGTATCAGCTGCATCTTTGGCCCAGAGAAGCTGTTTGGCCGCTGAAGATTTCGAGCCGGTCGAGCAGGAGCGTCTTATGGTAGAGGAAGGTCGTGGGGAATGTCCTCAGTAGGGAGATCCATCAGGGCTTTATACTGGTTATTGCTCATATCTGGAGTGAGAGATTCACGAGAGGCACTTGGCTCTGGACTGCAACTCCTGCTTCTACTTCTGGAGTGGAGCCGCGGGGTTTTATCTATGTGTCCTCCTTCAATCCCTGCCCTTCTTCTGTTCTTTTTCTTACTTCCAGAGGACTTTGAAGGAGATGACGAATAGGAGTCAAAAGTTTTCCGGCTGGGTGAGGAGGCAAGCTGCCGAGAATTAGAGGTTGCAGGTCTGTTAGTGTCCATTGGAACGATTGAGTAGGGAGGCCCTTAGGCTGTAGGTGTATGCAGTTTGCCCCAGTTCAATTTGGGTGCCTGTGAAGCTATAAAGTCCTCAGCTGAAGACGGACTGTCAAAGACCCGTGGTGATCCATTGATCATAATCCGGAGAGATGCCAGGTATCGCAGAATATTCAAGACCCAGTTCAGCACATGCCCGCCAAGCTGCTGTAAAGGCCTTCCACCTGTTAGTAACCTCCAGTGAATAGGCAGCAAATATTTGAATTTTGTGCCCATTCCAGTGCAGCTCTTTCTTCTGTCGTGCCAGCTGGGTGATCAGTTCTGGTCTTGAAACGGGAGAAATCGGGCTAGGATGTACGAGGGCGCCCTCCGGAGCGGCCCAGGAGCCAGGGTTTATGCTCTGTCCAGCTCCCACGGATTCTCGCACTGGTAGTCCAACACTGAAGGTAGTACTCGCTGTAAAAGGATAGGCATCATTCCCCTCACAGCCTTCAAGGAACCACGAACCTAAGATTATTTGACATGCGATTCTCCAAATCCTCCACCGAGCCCAAAGATGCTGGATCATCTGTCCCTGTTCATGAACTTTAGCCCAGGCTTTACGACAGCCGTCTTCCACCTCAGTTAGTTTATGCTCAGAGACACAGGCCCTTTGGGACAAATCCACAATATCCTCGGTGTTCTTCCTTGTGGCAACATCCATTTTGTCAATGCGGTGGAGAATTTCTGCAAACATCTGCCTAATTTCTGACAGATTGCTATCAGTAGCGGTCGGAGAGGGCAAGGATAGGGCCTCCATAATGCACGCAGTCTATCCAAGTCGAGTGTAGATCGGGCCTGAGCACACCGAAAGAGAAGGGAAAAAAAGACCTTAAAGTACGCCCGATACTCAAAGCGCCGGTCCGAAAATGGAATCGGGACAGCCACCGGTAAGTACTGTACCATGCTGTGATGCCGTTGCGTGGAAAAGGTCGAATATCGAAGGATTTAGGGGTTACTTTTGGAGCAAGCCTATCAGGCGTCCATTAGGTCAGCGGTTAACCCGCCCCAGATTTATTTCTGAATGCTTTCTTCCTCTGGGCAGAGTCACTTCACCGGAAGGTTTTATCTGTTATTGAGGGTAGGTTCACTGCTATGTTTGCTAATCAGGAGGTTAGTGGAGATTTGGAGCAGGTTTTACACACCATATCATTACCTCAGATACGGTCGGAAGATGTTTCCATGTTGACACATGATGTTACTGCTGAAGAAGTATTTCAGGTGGTTAAACACTTGAACTCTAATACAGCCCCGGGTATAGATGGGTTGGGGCAGCTTTTTATAAACATTTTCTTGAAGATTTGTCTCCAGTTTTGGTGGTTCTTTTTAACCATATGTTACAGTCATCCACTTTTTCTGCTTCCATGCAGGAAGCAATGTTGGTATTAATTCATAAAAAGGGTGCACAGAATAATATTGATCATTGGAGGCCTTTGAGCCTCCTTAATACTGACAGGAAAATTGTGGCAAAAATTTTGTTAAACAGGTTGAATAAAATTTCTGATTATTTGATTAGTATTGAACAGACATGTGCAGTTCCGGGCCGTCAGATTAAGGATAACCTTATTGTACTACGAAATTGTTGTTTTGGAAGGCTGATTCCGGTCAGGTCACAGGGTGGGTGGTGGGGTGGATCAGGAAAAGGCTTTTGATCACATTTCGCATCAATTTTTGTTGCAGTTTTGAATGCATTTGGTTTTCCGACAAGTTTTGTTTCTTGGATTACGCACTTTATGACAATATTTCCTTATGCCCTAATGTGAATGGGTGGTATGGTCAAGCAGGTGTATCTGGAGAGGGGTTTGACAGGTTGCCTCTCTTATATATTTTTGTCTGGCTATATTGATTCGTTTTACACGCTCTCCTGATATTCAGGGTATACTGGTTCCCCAAACTGGTTTTGTTGTTAAAACTATGTCCTTTGCAGATGATATGGTGCTCACATTGGGGCTGACACAAAGGAAGAGGTCCTTTGTAATATTTTGAGGACATACCGGCTATTTCAGGCTCCGGATAAATTGGGATAAAAGTGTTGGTATTCCTTTAGGTACTACCCTCTTCCGCCTTCTGTTTTTGGGGATCATGGATTCAATCTGAGCCTTTATTGGTTCTTGGGGTCCGCTTTGGGGTCGGGCTGTGGCTTCTTCTAATTGGTTGACACATTTAGGGCAGGAGAACGTTTAGTACAGGGTTAGGCGTAATCGGTTAATTGTAAGAAAAGAGGATGCTTTTGATTAAAACTTTACTTTTACCTATTTTTGTATCTTAGCTATGTCTTTCCACCTCCCCAAACATTGTTTACTAGATTATTTAGTGGTTTTTTCAGGCTTTTGGGGATCCCGGTTAAACCCAATTAAACGTGACATTACTTATAAATCCATTATGGAAGGGGTGTTGGTATGATTAATCCAGTTGCTTTTATTTTAGTATTTTCAGTTATAACTTTGGTTTAGCCTTGAAACGGGTTTTCAGATATGGCGCTCACTGGTTTGGCTTGGATCATGCCAAATGTACAGTTTTGGAACAGGGTAATACTAGGTTATTGGGTAAACAGACCCTGTACGGATTATGGCATTGACTGTTTTAAGATGGCCATTAAATGGAAAATTAGATCACAGGATCTATTGATTTTGAATAGAAAGGCAGTTTATCAAACTATTCTGTCCAATGCTAATTCTACTGTGATAGTCTTTCCTTTTGTTCTTCTGTACAACAGAGGGTAGTGTTGCGTCATTTAAGGAATCCTCATATCCCTTCCAGAATGTGGGATTGTTTATGGTTAGGGAATTTTGGTAGGCTTAGTGTGAAGGGTAATCATAAACATAAAAAATTAGAAGATAGATATTGTCCCCGTCCTTCATGTTCACAGCAGTGGAAACTCAGTGTCATTTATTTTTGAATGTGTTTTTGTAGTACAATTTTGGGCTTATTTAAGTGTTGTTTGAGGGAACCTGAGTTTTTAAAACTGTCTTACTCTGATATTATGTGTGGTGGGAATCAAGCTTTAGGTGCGAAATATACTACAGAGAACCTATATTTTGTTTTTGTTGTTATTCGCTATCATTTGTGGCAAATCAGATGTTTGGGGGTTCTTCATCAAAAGTGGGTCTCGCATGTTGAATTATTGGCCAATATTCAACAGTCTTTACATGATATTGTACAAATGGATTTATTGCATTTTGATAAGGAAAAAGTTGCACATGGATTAATTGTACTCATTGGTATTGAATTTATAAGCTTCTTTTTTTTCCCTTTTTGCTCTGTTCATTTGTTGAAATTTTCTGTATTATTTGTTTGTTTTCATATGTACTGCTGTGTTATGAAGTCCACCTCTTTAATAAAAAATTCCCCTACTCTTTTCGAGAAGTGCCATGGGATCTTTAACATCCACCTGAACTACCACCAATCCAGGCAGATGGGACCTCGGTTTTAACGTCTCATCCGAAAGACGGCACATCAGAAGTGCAGCACCCCTCTCATGCTGCACTACAGTGTCAGTACTGGGATATTAACCCAAGTGCCAGATGTGGGAACTGAACCCACAGCCCTCTGATCTCCCGGCCACAGAGGCGAGTGTGCTACCTACTGAGCTACTGACACTGACAGTGGACATTTGGAAAGCAGTACTTAGAAATGGGGGAACCCACCATCCTGGGAGAAAACATTACAAGGACTTTCTACAACCCTTTGTGCAGATAAAATCATAACGCCTTCTGGACAGTCAGAGAATGCAGAAGAACTTCTCCAGATTTCTGTGGGGAAGGAAAAAAACTAACAGGAAGGTGAATCATCTGATTTAGCATAAATACGGAGACCACTGTTGGAAGAAAATGAGTATAGGTATGAAGTAAAACCCAATCGTGGTTAACAACAAGGTACAGAGGGTCTGTAATCAATGCTTGCAACTCAGAAATCCTCCAAGCCAAGGTGATAGCAACCAGAAAAAATGTAAATAAGAGCCTGAGTAAGGGACACAGGAACAAACTTAAAATCCCAGACTGGAACTGTGAGGTGGACCGGGGGATGCAGGACACTTTTAATAAATTTGTGGGAGAAGGGACTTCCGGTTGGGACATGGTGGCGTGAACACGCAAGGGCTCGGGCTCCTCTAAAGCCTTAATCCAGAACAGCAGTTTTTCCTCATTTAAAAAGATAAAGTAAATCGAAAATCAGTACTCAAGGAGACTCGATCGATGTGGAAATCTCTTAGACTTAACAAAACACCAAATGAGGAAATGGCACGCCTAGAAAAGAACAGCTTCCACCACTACAAGAGTTCCAAGATGCCAGTAATATGTTAGAGCACTGAATCAACCACTCCAGCTTCCCAACTACCAGAGCCAAAACATGGGAAAAGAGGAGATAATAATAATAATAATAATAAAAATCAACGAGAATCGTTTCTACCGAGACAATATTGCAAGCTATTAACGGAATTTTGTACAGAAATGAGGGATGCTTTAAAAGAGATTCATACTGACTCAGGAGAGCTCCAAAGTAGAGTAAGCGAGACGGAAACACAGACAGCAGAAAATACGAACAAAATATGTGAAATAGAGAAAGTGATACATACGATCGTAGAGGAACAGTTATATCAATCAATGAGACAAGAAGATATGGAAAACAGAGGGAGAAGGAAAAATATATGACTATATGGCATACCTGAGGGAGAAGAGGGAAATGACGCTGTGGCTTTCGCAGACTACCTTCTACGCTTGACCCTGGATCTGGGCCCAGAAATGCAGATAGATACAGAAAGGGCACACCGCGCATTGGGAGTTTGTCCATCAAAACCAGATGCCAGACCCAGGTCCTTTGTAATCAGATTTAACAGCTACACAGAAAGACCAAATCCTTTCAAAGGCATGGCGTAAGCAAAAAGTTATGTTGGGGAAACACCGAATTATTTTTGACAACGATTATGCGCCAGCCACACAACGCTTAAGACGAGAATACTCATCCTTGTTCCCTCTACTGCGAGCTTCAAACATAAGATTCTGGACTCCCTACTCTGCGAAGTTAACAGTACTACTACCAAACGGCCCTATCACATATAATACAGCACTTGAGGGAAAAAGTGATTTAATTCAAAAGGGCATAATTTCAAAAGCTGATCCCAAGCTACAAATAATGAACTGGCAATTACAATCGGGTTCTCCCACTCGAGATGTGAGCCGGGAAGAGAGTGGAGAACGAGGATTGCAGGCTTTACTGGACAAGATAAGAGTTTTGAGAAACCCCACTCTACAACCTCCATGAGAAGTTCAGATAACGTATTGCTTAACAGAGAAGTTCTCGGGAGGCTCGAATAAGCAAGGAAGGAACGAATGTCAGTACTAAAACGGAAAGAGTGACTGAAGGGAGACTTTTTTTCAGGGGATATACTTGACGGACCAGCAAAAGAACCAGTGAAATAAGGAGACTCCAAATCACGAAGTATGAGAATGATTGTCCTTCACTGGTCCACTATTAGACTGTGGAGTTATTTGTTACTCTTTACCTTTAGGCCTCGCCTCCTCTACCATGGTGAGGTGTCCCCCCACTCGATTGGAAGCAGAAAAGAACATTACCTGGAGTATTAACGAACTAAAATTCAGCACTTACATATGAGGATCGAGTACAGAAAAGCAGACATCTCCTTAAGTCAAACTTCTGGTTATAAAACTTTGAGTTCATCCTCAGGAAACCTTAACTTAGAAATCTCCCTAGAATAGGAGATGAAGGGAGGACAGAACGGTTTTCAAAGGAGACCAGAAAATATCAAAACTTAAAGGACTACCCAAGGGAAAGAAAAACATACTCAAAGAGGAGGGGGAAGGAGGAGGGAAGGAAGGGAAGGGAAGGGAAAAACCGGGAAAACAAAAAAGGTTTTTTTTTTTTCTCTTCTTCCTTCCTCTTTCAGTACTGGCTCAGCACAACTGAGGCAAAGAGAAGCCCCTCCTTTTGACACTAGATAGATAGAAAATGCTATGAAAGGACAAATACTCAGTCCCACCATACTAGGACTAGTGCTTGATAAAAGCTAGTCTCTAGAGAGGGAGTTCCCTCTCAAGTGGATATAGATCCACGATCTGTGGATTATCACCCACTTACCCAGGAGATAAGAAAGGGAAAGGTGTATTTACCTCTCCCCATTTTCACCCTCTTTCTTCTCCCTGGGACCTGGGATGGAAATGAAAATATCTCCCCCACTTGTGGAAGACCATTTGTATATAGTTACCTCCATTAGGAGTTTTGAGGCTTTAGGTTTAGAAATATTATGGTTAACATGTTTACTTGTTTTATTATTGAAAAAAAATGTTGGTGTTAAACTAAGTAAAATGGGGTGGAGACTTCCAACTTTGGTGACGAGCTTTGGAGAGGCAGGAAAAAAAGGAAGTACATTTATAATAATATCCAGAAATAAGGAATCAAGATCATTTCGGCATCTGATGAGAAAAGGGAAATTTCCCATAGAAATCAATATACTTCCTCCGCTCTTCATCCTCCGAAGCTACACCAAAAATACAGAAAAATGTTATTCTTCCTGGGTTAATGGCTGACATAGCAGCAAAAATCTATTCACAGAATGTAAATGGACTACACTCCCCTATCAAGAGATATAAAGTAATGCGGCATCTGGGTAGACAAGGGGCGGATATCTATTTTCTTCAGGAATCCCATCTTTCCGCTATGGAACATTCAAAATTACATTGGGGGGGGACGTTACCAAGTTTATGCATCGTCCCATTCAAGTGGCCATAAAAGGGGTACTGTCATCTTAATTTCCACCTCAACCCCGATTGAAATACAAGATACCTATATAGATCCCCACGGGCGGTATGTGATTATAACAGGTATTCTTTTTTCACAAACAGTTACCTTGGTAAACACATACCTTCCACCCCAAACCCCATTGGCTGTTGTGAAGATGTTTTTGCAAAGGGTAATAGAAAAGCTCAAAGGAATCCTTATAATGGGGGGCAACTTTAATATAACTTTCCACCCTCATTTAGATTCATCGAACCCAAACCCACTGAGGCTAAGGCAGCAAAATATTTAAAAGATAATTTAGCTTTTATGGGACTAGAAGATGTATGGAGAAAGATATTCCCTTCTAATCCAGGATTTACCTTTTTCTCGGGGTGACATAAAACCTACTCTAGACTTGATTATTTTCTCATAACAGGAGAGCATCTCACCTTCGTACAGGATATACAAATAGACCCCAGAGGTCTATCTGATCACAACCCTTTAATTCTCAAGGTTAATCTGGGAAAACAGAAAAAAACAAAACTGTGGAGAATGAATAATTCTTTATTACAAGACCAACAATTCTTGGAACATTTTACAAAGCGTATCCCCAAAATAATTCAGGATAACAAAACCCCTGAAATATCCTTTGCAATTCAATGGGACACCCTGAAGGCGGTTCTTCGTGGCGAAATCTTGTTATATGCATCCTATAAACAAAAAAAAAAACACAAACAAAATTGAAGTCTCTAATAGAATTACTATCATCATACCAACTATTATACAGAGAGGGAGATAAAGTTCTTGCAACTAAGATAAAGGCCCTGAAGCAAGATATCCAAGAAGTAATGGACTATAAGACTCTACAGAGTCTGACCTATCTCCGACAATCTTCATACAAAGGCGGGGCGAGGGGAGCTAAATTACTGGCAAGAAAATTAAGGGCTAGAAAGAGGGCATCCACAATTCTAAAAATAAAATCCCCAACTACAAATCTCCTCTCTTATAAAGAAGAACATATAAAACAGGCATTTCAACAATTCTATGAAACTCTTTATACTGCCCCCTTCCCCACCCAGATTCAGAGAGAACGTACAGCAGACTTTTTTAAAACCCTCAAGCTACCCAAGTTGACAGACCCTATGAAGAGAAAACTGGAACAACCTATAAGTCAGGAGGAAATCCATTACCAAATAAAACAATTAAAACCCTTAAAATGTCCAGGCCCAGATGGATTTGGTTCAGAGTGGTACAAGACTTTCTGCTCCCAGCTTCTCCCAAGTCTACTATCAACATTCAGAGAAGTAAAGAGAGGGGAACCTCCTCCCCCCTCTTGGAACTATGTAATCCTTTCCCCAATCTTAAAACCAGACAAAGATCCCGCTCTTCCCTCATCATACCGTCCCATTTCAATTTTAAACGTAGATTATAAAATATTCACGGGCATTTGGGCCAGAAGACTAGAAACAGTTCTTATTGCATTAATACATCAAGATCAATCAGGCTTCATAAAACAAAGAAATACTTCTGATAATCTACGCCGTCTTACACTCCTCCTAGAATACATCAATACTAGAAAAATCCCATCCACTATTCTTAGTTTAGACGCTGATAAAGCGTTTGATAGGGTGAGCTGGGAATATTTGTGGATAACCCTATCAAATTTCTCTTTCCCCGGAGCTGTCATCGATTGTATAAAAAATTTATATGAGCATGCTAAAGCTTATATCCGGGTGAATGGAGTATTAACCCAACCGATCCAAATTCAGAGGGGAACAAGACAGGGATGTCCACTGTCTCCATTACTATTTACCATTTATCTTGAACCACTGGCTGAAACGATTAGAAAAAATAAGGAGATAGAGGGGGTCTCTGTAGGTCAAAGAGAATACAAGATAGCTTTATTCGCAGATGACATCCTGATAACTGCTCTTTCACCAGAGAAGTCCTTACCGGCCCTTTGGCAAACTTTAGAGAATTTCAGAGAAATAGCGGGATTTCAACTAAATATAACTAAAACAGACCTGATGCCCTTATTTTTTGCCCCAACTCAAGACTTAAAGGATAAATATCCTATTAAATGGCATAAAACGAAATTCAAATACCTAGGTATAACAATCCCTAAAAATCTGGAGATGCTAGAATTACTAAACTATGAGCCCTTGTCTAGTCAGATGCAAAAAGATTTGTCCTCTTGGTCATTATTACCGCTTTCCTTTTTTCAAAGAATTGAGACGATCCGAATGATAATCCTTCCTAAGCTACTATATCTTTTCCAGAACTTACCTACCCTACCATCAAATTTTTACTTTAAGTCATGGGACAAGCTAATATCTAACTTTATTTGGACCGGCCAAAGACCAAGAATAAGGCTTTCACTTCTTCAACTCCCAGGCTCTTCCGGTGGAGTAAACCTACCAAACTTAAGACTGTATGCTCAGGCATCACTTTTGAGAATCCTCTCTTTGTGGCTCATAACTACTTACCATTCCCCTTGGAAAGACTTGAGTTTGCAATAAATGACTTGTATGAATATTATAAAGATTACTATGGCCTCGATCGCAAATCCCTCAATTCAAGACTTTACGGATATACAGCTCACATATTAAAATATGGTATAAAACAAAAAAACACAAGGCCTTCAGAGAACTCTTCTTTCATTATACCTTAATTTCTGAGGATTCCCTGTTCTTACCTGCACTTTTAGACCATACATTCTCTAGTTGGAGACAAGTAGGGCTGCAATTTTATAGACAGTTTTTGTCTCAAACAGGGATTATTCCATTTGAAACACTGCAGACTAATTTCAGTTTACCGGAAAGAGATGTTTTCAGATACAACCAAGTCAAGAATTATTTACTACGACAAAGAGAGGCAGTGGCCAAACTACCTGCCCCCCTCCCCTTGGCTTGGTGATATTTTGAAGACCATATCAAAGGCAAGTTGTGGCCCCATCAGGTAGGGTTTTTATATAAAATCT
The DNA here is from genome assembly GCA_016271365.2 of Neoceratodus forsteri. Lineage (NCBI taxonomy): Eukaryota > Metazoa > Chordata > Ceratodontiformes > Ceratodontidae > Neoceratodus > Neoceratodus forsteri. Next base: position 421,280,329 of record CM057459.1, on the reverse strand, counting down.
TGAGGGAGGGAATGGGAGACTCCATTATTTCAATATTAAATAGCTGGAATAGAGACCTGGAGATGGACATACAGAGACAGGAATGGCATCATGCATCTAGCCAGGCTTACAAGATTACTCATGCTAATAGATGGCGTGAATTTGCATGGAAATGTAGAAGCCGTTTCTTTTGTACTCCAGCAGTACAAGCCAAATACCATTCTCAACCGGCAAGGGAGTGTTGGAGAAAGTGTCATTGTAAATTGGCCGATCGAGGTCATATCTTTTGGTCATGTCCCTTACTAATGCCATACTGGTATACATTACAAAAAGAAATCTCGGAATGTCTGGGGGAGATAGTGGAACTTACAGCAGAGATAGTGCTACTTTCAATTTACCCTTATCATAACCCTTCATGGCATCAGACTTTGTTTCCGATTTTAATATTAGCAGCTAAAAAAAGCTATAACAAAAAGACAGTACTCTCCAACTATCCCATCGGTACATGAATGGAGGAGGCTGGTTATGGATATTTACCAGATGGAAACTTTAACAGCTAAAATTCATAATAAGCAACTGTTAATAGAACCACTATGGAGGCCATGGGTATTCTATAGTATACAAAAGGAAATGGATAACGTATCTTGAAGCTATCTATGTATCTTGACAGATGAATCAAACATAAGAGGAAAGCCAGAGCATTGAAAGGAGAGGGGCAGGAGGGGTCGGCTATACCCTCAGGGAAGGTTACTAGACAGATAGATTGTAAGTCTCTTTACCCTAATAAAATATTAAATTATGGTACAGTAATCTGGGAATAGTACCCTAATAGATTGGATCCTTACCGATCACCCTGCCCGGATAAATAATGTCGCTGTTCTCCAGGACTCTCTTAGCAACCACTCTCCCATAAAATGTACCTGGTCAAATAAGTTCAGAAAACCACCTCCTAGAACCATCTCTAGTAGAGTACTACCTTTTGGCAACCTTACTCCTCTCAAGGAAAATCTTAGGCAGAAACGCTGCCTGTGATTCCTATGCACCTGAAAAAAAGCGCAAAGTGAAAGCTCTCAAATCCCTAGCTCCTGCTAAGCTATTGGTACTACACAAGGTAGGGACCACCTCTGGGCTACTCACAAGAGCCACTGGCTCTCTGACTGATATCCAAAAGTATAAACAGGCCCAAAACTACTGTACCAAAGAGACTCCGGGTGAAGAGCTCCTATTTCAAGAATGCCCTCTCCAACTCCTGGGGTGAAGGGAAATCCTTCTGGGACAATTTAAGAAATATCAGGGTAAGCAGTCCAAGTCTCTCCTACTATACTGAATGTGGATGGCACTACCACCCTTGACTCTTTGGTCATTGCAAGCACCCTTAATGAGACCTTCACAGACCTTAGCGGTGTCCTCTCATCTGACTTCTTCGCTGATACTGACCCTCTAATCCCTATATCCCCCTCTGCCTCTCCAAACATACCACCCTTCCATCTCAAAATAGTTAAAGCACACGAAGTCTATAAATACATAAAGAAGGCTATATCTAAATCCCGGGCAAGCAGTGACTCTATTGACCTTAAAATACTGTCCCTTACTCTGGATGAAGTTCTACTCCCCCTCACCAGAATATTCAATCTCTCCCTCTGCTCCAGCAAGTTCCCTAGTAAATGGAAGGCTGCAATAGTCACTCATGTGCACAAAAGTGGTGAAAAGTCTCTGCCTGGTAACTATAGACCTATTTCTATACTACCTCCCCTCTCAAAGGCTCTTGAACGTATAGTGGCCGACCAGCTTATAAACTACCTGCAGAAATATAACATCTTCTGTGCCCAGCAACATGGATTCAGACAAGGGCATAACACATTGACAGCCCTGCTCGAATTCTCAGGAGCAATCCACAAGGCCTTGGACAAAGGACTCCTAACTGGAGCTGTGTACATTGATCTAACGAAGGCATTTGACACAGTACACCATGGTCTACTCATCAGTAAACTACAGTCTCTTGGGCTCTCCCAGGGTTCTGGTGCCTGGATAAAAAGTTACCTCACCCAGCGCTCTCAAGTTGTAAAAATAGCAGGAGTTCTCTCAGAACCAAACCCTGTCCTCTCAGGAGTTCCGCAGGGATCCATCTTAGGCCCTCTCCTCTTCAGCCTTTTTCTAAACTCCCTTCCTAAATCCTGCCCAGAGCAAATTATCCTCTATGCCGACGATGCTGTGATTATATCCTCTCATAAAGATCCAAACCCCTTACGCCTCAGCCTCCAGCACGCATTTGCCAGTGTTGAGAAGTGGTTCGTTGAACATAAGCTGGTCCTAAACCACAAAAAAATAAAATCCATGCTCTTCTCAAGCCTGCAAAACAAGAAAAGGCAAGTACCACTCACTATCAACACATCCCTGGAATCACCCGTGAACAGGTGGCTACCTTCAAATATCTTGGAATCACCTTTGATCAAGGCTAACCTTTGCAACCCATATCAATAGTACAGCCAAAACTATTAATCAGCGGCAGTACTGTACGGAACAGACAACTCCTCACCCTACCAGCACTGAAGCTAGCTATTCAATCCTCTATCATATCAATCATTGACTACAGCCTAATTGTCTATGGGTCCGCCTCTACTAGCGCACATAAGCGTATTACAACCTCCTTAACAAGGCCTGTCGGCTGCTTACTGGTGCTCATCAGCGTACTCACACTTGCGAGCTCTATGCTGACTGGGTGGTTACAACTCTCAAACTGCCTAAAGTACCTCACCTGCCTTATGGCTAAAAATCCATCATGGGCCTCACCCACCTTGCATTCAAGACCTGATATGCCAGAACACAAGTGTCGACCCACCAGAAGATCAGAAATTCAGCCTCTTCAGGTCCCACGTTGCTGGACTACTCAGGGTCAACAATCATTTGCCTATCGTGCCCCCTACTGGCTTAATGCCCTTAGCACCTCTATTACCTCCTCTACCTCTTTAGGTGCATTTAAATCTAGCCTATTCTCTCACCTTGCCACCTCCAACTCTTGTGATTGCCTTGATTAAATCCTAACTATTTCAATTCTCTACCCTGCCCACTTTACCTGACAAAGGCCTGGTAGAGGATCTTTTTCTCTAACTATGGTCTGCTCCTCCCTTCCTTTCTCTCTCATGCGCTATCTATCACACTTCCCTAACCTATCTTTTCCCCTCCTCATTTGTTTGCTTATTGATGAAAGTGCTCATTTGGTAAATATCTGTCCTTCACAAATGTCTTTGATACTTGACTGTTCATGTCTCGTTTTATTCCACAATGTACTTTATTTGTGCCACTCATTGTAACCCTATTGCTTGTACCTAAGTTGATGCGGAACCTTTGTAAGACAGCCTTGGCTCAAAGGTATTAATTCCTAGAATACAATAAACAATAATGTAAAATGGCGCAATGAAGTAAGATCTATGCTTGTAATATGATCATTTCTGAAAGCATGTAACTAACTGTACAAAATGAAATAACCAACAATTAATAAAAAGAAAATATATATAAAAAAAAAAAAAGAGAGAATTTTGTGGGAAACCTCCAGCTGCATTGCAGTCTTGCCTTCTAAGACATCATGACAGGCAGAAATGGCTGCAGGAGACACCTTCACTAAAGAGTACTGGAGTGAGTGGCCCTCCAGAAGGAGGTGCAAATACTGCCTGTCGCAGTGCTGTATCATAATTTGCAGGTAAGCATCCTGCATATCCAGAGAGCAGTGCCCGTCTCCTTCAGACAACAGAAGGATGAGGGAAGAAGAGAAACTACCTGAAACTTTTTGTACTCTGTTAACTCGTTCAGATCTCAGAAGTCTAAGACAGGGCACAGATCACCAATTTTCTTTGATACCAGAAAATACCAAGAGTAAAAACCCTGGTGAAATTCAGAAAAGGGCACAGGTGGAATCATCCTTTTTGCCACCAGAGTGTGTACTTTGGACTGCAGCATCAACAAGTCTACTGAAGGGTAAAGGCAAAGGCAGGGAGGATGCAAAGGAAGTTTTGCTAGTAATTCCAGAGCATGGCCCTCCTAAAAAGTATCCAAGACTTCCCTGTCTGACATGATTTCCTGCCACTAGGGTCTGAACAGTGAGATCCAGCCACCAACCTGAACCCTTGGCAGTGGGCCACGAGGAAGAGAAAAATAAGTCAAAAGGAGGGGAGGGGGCTAGAGCACCATCACACTTTCCTTTGGGGCCTAAAAGAGGCACCCAAGGACAGCTGCCACTGGAAGACCACTGGGGTGGCCAACCTGCCCATAAATTACAGGCTTGGTAGTTGTCAATATGAAGACCTAATGTAGCAGAGGCAAAAGTCTGTTTGCCTATGGTATCCAGCTTTCTTGATTCCTTGTCAGGGGGCCACCATTATGACCACTGAATTAGTTTCAGGCTGAGTGGTACAACAGGACTAGATGAAAGGAGCAGACTACTGTTTATCCACTTTCCTAAGGACCTCCGAAAGAGTGCTGAGCCTAGGCCAGCCTGCAATTGTAGCATCATTTAAACAGGAAAGACAGCAGGGAAGACCACTGATGAGGCTGCAGGGACTTTAAATAATTCATATCGATTCTTTTTAGTGGAATCCACTTCTTCAGTAGAAAACTGAAGCTTTCCCTACATGAGACACATCAGAGTCTGAAATGAAGCATTCTAAGAAGGAGCCCTGAGAGTATAAGCCACACAGTCTTCACTACCAGAGGAGACAGTGAAACTGGAGTCATGGCCATGACAGATGGGTATTTCATCATCTTCTTCACCATCCTCTTCATCCAACAGGTATGGTTTACACTCATCTTCTTCCTCCTCATTATGTGAAGGAGGCTGCAGAGGAACCACAGTAGCCACATTCTGGGGTACAGGCAACTGTGGAGAAGGAATAGGGACAGGAATTCCACGAGGCACCAATGGCATCAAGGAGTAGCAGATGAGAATATCACTGATAGCAGAGTAGGCAGTTGTCTTGAAACCAGTCGGGAGTATGTAGCCATAATTGTGACTCTAGTGTCAACAGTACTGACCAGCATCAATGACATCAATGTCAGTGAGGTAATATCTGCCAACGATGTGCCAAGAATAATAAGCCATGGGGTCACTACAGTACCAAAGCTTGAGCCTGCCACTGACCCTGGTGTTTCAATGATACTCACACTGGCAATGGAGGCCAAGCGAAATGGCATTAGACTTACTCTCACGGTGCTTCATTGGAGACCTGGATCTGGAGGGAAAAGCATGGCAGTGATGCTCCATCAAAGAAGACAATTTTGTCTTACCCTTCAAGAAAGGATGCTTCTCCCTAGCAGTGACAGCAACACCAAGCAGGGAGGAGTGCAATGGGGCTCCAATTGAGACAGTTCCCAGAATGCTAAGGGGGCCCTGTCACAGATTCGGAAGCTGCACTTCTAGCATATACTGCTTTTTGTAGTAGATTCCCTACTGACTTTTGATGGTGTCTCCTCATGGCTTGGCTGGAGCCCTGGTAGAAAGGACTGGACTTCACATCATGCAAAAGTCCCAGGTAATGAACACACTATTTGTAAGCGCTGCAATGGAATATCTTAACCCCACTCTGGCAGAGGTGAAAAAGTGGCAACTTCGGTTCCGGCAACAGCAAATAACAATATTAATGTAAGCAGTAAAATAACAAAGTAGAAATATTTCAGCAATTCAAAATGACAAAAGTGTTTGTTGGTCCAATGAGAGTGATTGACAGGAGAAAAGAAACTGAGGAGGTATGGGGCCACCCATGTTATATATGCGCCAGTGATATATGTCACTGTGGGTGGCCCCAGCTAGGCACAAATGTGTGAGTGGTTCTGGATCCAGTGGCTTTCAGTTCAAGGAGGGAAATGTCCTCAAAAACATTTGACATTCCTGTAGCCATAAATGAGGAATTAGTGGACACATACTGTACAGCAAATTTGGTCATCAGGCTGTTCCCTGTTCCTGTAGAGATACAGTAAGTCTGGTTCCTCCTTTAGGATACCACATTCAATACAGTATATACCACAGTTCCATGCAACATCCTGCTTATTTCATGTCTACAAGAGAAACCACAATCTTACTTGCCACTTCAGCCACATTTTGTAGAATATTATTTTAGGTGGTCGGTGTTAATTTGACATGTCCACTGGCAATCTGCCCCCTTCCTTGAACATCCAGTTATGATGTAATACATGGACCTGTCTTTTTCACAGAAAACTAGTAGGTACTGTAACTCATAATATAGAGGATAATGGATGGAAACCAACAATAACCATGTTGTAATTGCATCGAGTGGTTTCTATGACAACTGGGTAAACCTTGAGAGTGCAGCTTGAGAGGTTTATAGTTGTCACTGAAACTGCGAGATGCGATTTCAATGCGGTTATTGTCAGTTTCCCATCCATTAGCTTTTATAGTGTATGGGGCTAAAAACACTATAAAAGCTGATGGAGGAACCGCTGCAGCCACTGATCAGAGGCTCCATGATAGGAGCTGAACAATCTTACTTTTTTTTCCCATTGCTCCAGGCTCCCTCGATCGTAGCGCTCTCCGCCATGGCCATTAATCTGAACATGCACACTAAGGATCGCGTTGTTATGGTATCGATGTGATGTAGTCAAGAGGGGTTAACATCCTCTTGAGATCACATCGATACCATAACACCGTGGTAAACTGTCTGAATTCAGACAGTAATAAGGGCTCCCCATACGTTATATCATTATTCTTCCATCAGGAATTCATAATACTACCTATCTGACATCAAAACGATGGTATTATAGATTGGAATGGTTCATATGGTCAACTCAGCTCATCTGTTCAAGCAGGAGTGACAGTGAACTTGGGAGATGTCTTTATTTCTTACTCGCTGTTAAGAGTGTCTCCACTTCTCGATTACAGGCTTGCAAGTGGATTTATAAGTGAAACAGACACAAGCTGGCAGAAATTATCAAGGAACAATTACAACTGTTATTTTTTGTGATTACTGCTGTTACAGAGGCTGTGGGATGGCAGGTAGGGGCAGCGAACAGACTGATGCTGATGGAAAACTACAATTTTCCCTCTCCAATGAAAACTACATCAAATAGATTGTCATATCATGTATTATATAGAGAATAAAGGACGGGGAAGTGTGTGTTGTGAGAATTTAATGCTCGCCCAAGGTGTGGGATGCTACATAAACCTCGAGGGCAAAGCCCGAGGGGTTTAGCAAAGCATCCCACACTGAGGATGAGCATTAAATTCAAATATGACACACTTCACTATCTTTTATTTTTTATAATAAAAGGTCAGCAATTTTTCTCCTGCTTGAGTTCAGTGTTCACACTACACACACACACACTTTTACACACACACACACACACTCTCTCACACACACAGACACACACAGTCTCTGACTTCATCTGTCTTCTGCCCTCTACCTCCTTTCCTTAACATAGTTCTTTTCTTTTTGTTTCTGTTTTGTTTTACCTTACAGCTTGTTTCTGGCGTGATCATGTCTACCATGCTTCCCTGGCATGCTCCTTCTAGCTCTATTCATTTGTCCCGAAATGGGCAAGCGGCAGGATCAACCAGATATTTTGCTGGGGAAAAGGCTGGATCAACCAGATACAGGAAACAAACAAAAAAAAAAGGATGGACACATCTTGTTTTGGCAGCTCTTCAGGATGAGAGAGACGGAGCCGCCATGTTTGTGAGAGAGTTCAGCCCGCCATGACGCTGAACATAAGCCAATAAGTGAGTGTCACCAGCTGAGTGACTGGGCGTGTGAATGTCATAATAACCAACCGGTTATTATGGCAAATATCAACTGGTTCAGCCCATAAAGAAAATTGCTGACCAGTAATTATAAAAAAACAACATATGGCAATCTATCTATTACGGTTACCGTAAATTCATCTTGGGATTCCAGTGATGTCATTTTGTCCTGAAATGGGCAAACGGCAGGATCAACCAGATATTTTGCTGGGGGAAAAGGCTGGATCAACCAGATACAGGAAACAAACAAAAAAAAAAAGGATGGACACATCTTGTTTTGGCAGCTCTTCAGGATGAGAGAGACGGAGCCGCCATGTTTGTGAGACAGTTCAGCCGCCATGATGCTGAACATAAGCCAATAAGTGAGTGTCACCAGCTGAGTGACTGATAGTAGAATGTCAAATAACCAACCGTTATTATGGCAAATATCAACTGGTTCAGCCCATAAAGAAAATTGCTGACCAGTAATTATAAAAAAACAACATATGGCAATCTATCTATTACGGTTACCGTAAATTCATCTTGGGATTCCAGTGATGTCATAAATCTCTCAAGTTCCACACACAAGGTTTATGATGTCACTGGAATGGCTTGATGAAACTGTAACCCCATAACAGATAGATTAGATAGACTGCAACATGTTATTCTATTGATAGTTTTGCTCTATCTGCTGTATAGCACCCAGCTCAATAGCTGGAGAACAAAATGTAAGAAAAAAGTTGCTGTAGTTTTTTTTTTTTGTTTGTTTACAAAGCCAACTTTCTGTCTGGTGAAGGTTTTCACATAAATGCAATTCCCATGGAATCCCTGCTGTCATCAGGCTGTGCTGTAGAAGCAAACTCTAATTAAAGTGAACATTTTCAGATGGACAGCAAACGTTTATTCTCCCAGAAGTGATGAATGACAAGGGACTTAATTTCATATTATTCAAGAAAAAGGGAAGAGTTGTCGAGATAACTACCCCCGTTCCTCTTAAATCCCATGGTGATGCACTTTTAGCATGTACAACCAACTTCAATTAAATTTATCTTTTTAGCTTACTTTCTTATTTGGGCCCACCATGACCCAAACCTGTAAGACCACATAAGAGCTGGTTGGTTTTTCCCCTGGGTAAAGCTACAGATGGGGCACACCGAGTCCTGAGCAGGACAAAACACGTGTCTGCGTCTTCAGTTCTCAGCTTCTGCAGATAGTATGAGAGGCCCTTTGGCACTATGCCTTCCTGCTTAAAGCAGAACCAACCTAAATTTCAATGGTGATTTGCATAAATGTCCCCTTGATACTTTGCACTATGGGGGTATATGTTTGACTCTGTATTTCTTCAATTAAGTTGTACATATGTTCAGATTTTTTTTTCCTTTGACCTTGGTGCAGTTTTCTGGGGTTTGTTCATGGGTGTCTGTTTGGGTCTGGGTTACTGTGCATGACACAACTGCACCAGATATTGAGGTATAACCATGTTGTAAACCTGAGCTGTAAAGGTCTTTACTGTGAAACAGTACAGATGGAATCGTTTTTAATGGAGAAAATGATTTGGTATTGGGAATTTTAGAATACTTGGCCATACAGCTTGTATATATTATGGTTCCATGTGGGAATGCTTTTTTTTTTTTTTTATTCCAACAGTGTGATAATGACCTTGACAGCAGTTCTCTCTCCTTCTTGTTTGTCCCCATTTCCTCACAGAGGGCGCTCTCTAGGCAGCAGTGACTGTGGAAATGCAAATGGCCTGGTGTTTTATTTATCTTCTGGATAGGTCCGTGTGGGTTCTATTACCCCTGTTATATGAGATGATTTGGAATCTATGACCCAGATATACAACACCTGCTCAAGATGTACTGTTTCCCAAATGCAACTTCCATTTCTCTTGCATTCATTATATAGGGTAGGAGGCTGCAGAGTGCAGACAGCTTCTGAATATTTGAGTACAGTAGCTTCAATTCTGAACTCATCTTTTAGGGAAGTCTGAATCATGTGGGGGTTCAAAACTTTAAAAGTGTGGTTCAGCTACATAGCAGGCAGCTTCATCTTTATCATTTCTTCTAACAAGTTGTGCATTCATCACACTCCAACAATAAAACTGAATCATGTTGAGGGAAACATTGTCAGCGGGCTTTGTTGAAACAACAAAAAATGTTTTAAACCAGCTGCTTGTTGGCTACTGCCAATAGTGCTATTCAAGTTTTTGTTAGATCCAGAAGAAATTGACTCACGAATTTTTACCAAGATTTGTTTTTTGCACAATGACGAAACTGAGAGAAAATTGAAATTCTTCCTGGGAAAATCACCATTCTTGCACAAGAAATTTTTTTTTACCCAACTCTAATTTTTGTAACCCTCTCACAATTGAACATGATGGAGAACACCACGAGCTTGATTTGTGTGATGTTGTCATGGCTCGAATTTTACATTCATTTGGAATTCTGAGCACTCGAGAAACTGGGTGTGGAATAACAATTTACAGCAGCTGCTACAGTATTTCACTTTCAATACCTAGAACCTTAGGGGTTCTACCTGTCAGGTAGCAGACCTCCTCTTTGCATAATCCGGAACTGAAACAGGGGGAGTCAAGGCAGGAAATGGGTGGCTGCCGAGACAGCTTGTGTGCACAATGGTTCTGCCAGGCCTGGGGTAAGGGCAGGCCTTTGGCCCAGGTGGGATCCTGACTCCTGCTGGCAACAGGGAATCCCATCTACAATCAGACCCAGAAAAAAATATCAGCACTGAATTTGTTGGCACAGTGACGTTGCAGAGTGCCCTTTCCATCTCTGAGAAGATGATCGGCAGAGGTGCTGCACGCCCATTCATGAGCAGCAGGAGTCAGAATGCGCCCATGATGGGCAGATGGCTCCAGGTCTCCAATCAAAATATTTAGGAGAACCGGATCTTGATGAGGGGATGGGAAGAGTGAGTTATCAAATGGCTTTGACCAGACCAGCTCTCCAGGGGGCAAGAGAAGAGCTGACAGAGAAGGCATACAGCTGAGCTTACAATGCTATGTGAAGAGTATCCTGTAAAAACGTTAAGAAAATAGCTCACCTGAGGGCAAGAAGTAAGCAAGTCTGAGAGCTCTGATGATCAAACTTTTACCAAACAGACTGTTACTGACTGAAATGATACATGCCTCAAATGACCCAGAACTCAATGACTGAAGCCCCAGCAACTCTAAACTAGATGCTAACTAAACTTACTGGTCTACATTTACTGACGCTCGTGCTGTGAGACACCTTTGTTTAATGGTTCCAAACCATGGTTCCAATGCTCCGACTGTTAGAAAAGCCCTATTTAAGGGTATTCATTGGTTGTTATGTAGTTAAATAGGGGCAACAGTTGTTTAACTAATCAAGCTTGTATGTGTGTATATTGTTTTTTACACACCTGGAGAAATATTTACCATATAAAGTTTAGAATTATTAGGAGTTGGCAGGAATGAGGACTTGGGCTTTTGGCCCACAGCATGTTTATATCATATTACATGGTAGACCCAGTGATGTGCTGGAGCTGGCTTGAACCAGTTCGCTCGAGCCAGTCATTAGCTCTCTAAGGCTGTTTTACTGGTTCAGGCGAGCTGGTTGTTAGCTTTGCTCCTACAAATCAGCCAGTGAGGATGTGGCCCTATGAGACAGAGAAAAAAAAAAAAAATCCTGTTTTTAAAGGTCCTCCTTCCAGGCTGTGACTCTCGGTTGTGCTGCAGTGAGTTTTGGTGGAGGAGGGACACCAGAGAGTTGCACGCATGCCAGGCATCAGTGCGGAATGCAGGAGTCAACTGACGAGTCTGATGCCTAAATCGTCATTTTTCACTGTGTGACATATGTGAGCTGGGCGGGGGGGGAGTCCTGTCCGACTCGATCTATGGCTGCCTGAGTGCCTGCCCACTGGCACTTTCACCACGTTGTCGCTTGTAAGCTGGCCCAGTGTTGTGAAGCGGGCAGCAGCTGTGGCACGTGTCATCGGCAGGCTGGCTCAGCCCCATGACAGACAGAGAATTGCAGATGCAACACTGTTGGTTTGATTGGGACTCAGGTCATCGTTGGAGTTGCTGCTCTCAAGCCACTGGCATCACTTGGGGTCTGGAATACAGAGGAGGACAGGCTCAGAGCAGACAATTTCAACAGCTGTGGGAGCCACTCGAAGAGCAGGACCTTACATGGCATAAGACAGTAAGGTAAAGCATGAAGGTGTCACTACATACGAACATACAAAATTGCCAGCAGAAACAGGCCTCACGGGTCTATCGAGTCTGCTCGAGTGTGCAGCTAGCATGCTGCTGATGTTACTGTATTAGGAAGGGACCCATATGTATTGCATAATGCTGCCACTGCCATCATTTCTTATCCGTGCTCTGACAGAAACTTGACATCTGATGTACTCCACTTGTGTTTTTGTAATGTACTTACCTGACTATTTTTGTGCTGTCTGCTATTATCTGGCTACTCATGCTATTAGGGCAGTATACAGTAGTGTTAAGAGCACTGAGTTCCAAACCTGGAGAACTGGGTTTGAATCCCACAGTCTCCACTTGCATACTGTGTGACAATGAGCAAATCACTTAACTTCCTGTGCTCCCAGGACTAACCTGTAAACAAGCCTTAGCTTAGTGTGTCTTTCCTGGCCCAAAATTGTTAAATAAAAATAAATAAATGAAAATCTGCACCCTTAGTCTGCTTCACTCTGGTGAGGCAGCCAGATCCTGAGCAAGGCTGGGGTGGGCACTAGGGCTGTCAGAACTAGTTCTAGAAAGATTCAAACCCTGCTCGAACTCTGGTGTTCGAGTTCTAAATTAGAACTTGAACATCAGAGGGTTCACATAAGGGTTCGGATCTTTCCCTATGTATTTCGTTCACTTCCAAGTCCTCTACTAAAGCCTGTACACCTGTCCAACCCAACAATGCAGCAGCTATCCAGCATGATGCTTTTGTTTTGACAACAGGGTCAGTGAAGTCCTGAGGAGGGCACAGTTGAGTCTGGGCTGGTGAGTGTGTGTGGTATTCTCTGTTCTGGTGCAAACATCGGCGTAACTCAATAAACTTCGCACCTTCTCCGCACCTTTGCAATTCAGTGTGTGCATGCGTGAACAAGGTCAGGGCGGAGCCCTCAGCTTGTAGCAAGCAGCACTTCAATTTTGGCGCTTTTCACCTACTCAAGTTGTCAGTTGTGAGTCGGACTTGTGGTCATCAGCTGAGGAGTTGGCTGGGTATGGAGCAATTGTTTCCAGTTCAAAAGCAGTGGCTGGGTGACCATTTTTAATCTGACGGATGTCTCAGATGTATCTGATTAGCGTAGTAGACTCTGCTTAGTGTACTGCCTCAGTACTGAGTGCCAAACAATGTGAATGGGTGGTGTCGTGCCGTGCCAGCGTCAACTACTAAGGCAGTGCAGGCAGCAAGCAGGAGTGTGTTTGTTAAGAAAGTCAAAGGAGGTAGATCCTATCCTACCATGGCATCATCAGACAGGCCCGACACCCCACTCAGAGACAGTATACTCTGTGATGCTGGAAGCAGGGAGTTATTATTGTCAGCCAACTAAGCCCGAAAGTCAGGATGAGGCTGCAGTTTGCTGCCGCTAGTGCCACAGCCCCTGCCCACGGAAAAATATATTGATGCCCAAGTTTGTTTATTTAGTACAGATAAAATAAATAGTCATCAGGGACGGAGTAGCCAGGTTGGGATTGGGGGTTATGGCAGATGAAAGTATGAATCATATGCTTCCAAAAATAAAACTATATCCATGGCAATAAATAGAGAATAATATATGGGGTGGTGTGTTTAGCAGTTTACACACACCAGGTTGTGGGATGCTAGGGGTTTATAAAAAGCATCCCACAGTAGTATATGAAATGATTTCTACCACCCTATATTTTATTTTTTATAATTGCTGGTGAGCTCTTTTCCGCCTCAGCAATTATAGAAAATAAAATAAAGTAACAGATTGGTGTTGGCAAAGTCGCAGAACACTCTGGCTTTTGTGCAGTGCACGGTACATATAACAGTGCTGTGCTTGTCGGGGTTAAAAAGTTAATATTGTAATTTATATTTCTGTGCTTTTTTTTAAAAATATAGCCTTACTGGTGAGCAATGGTTGTGACATCCTTCCCAGCTTGGAGAGTCAGCGCACGCACTCAGTTGCGCAGGCAGCATGGTGATGGCAAAGCGTGGCATCTCGTTTTCATTTAATTTTCCTTTGTTTTGCTGATAAGTGATTTGTTTGTTTTTTTAATAAAAAAATAGAACATTACTGTTTGAATGCCAGGGACGGTGAAGTGAGGGGAGTTCTGGGATTTTTCATTGGAACATCATAGACGGCGACTGACGCATGAAAGGCTCGAGGAGAACGTGGCACGTGTTTGCCATTATAACCAGCAGAGCTGGTTATAACGGCAAATTATAACTGGGTTTCCCTATGGGAAAAAGCGTTACCCAGTAATTATATAGAGAATAATATATGGGGTGGTGTGTGTAATGAAATTTTACACACACCTGAGTTGTGGGATGCTACATAAACCCTGAGGGCAAAGCCCAAGGGGTTTATAAAATGCATTCCACAATGAGGGTGTGTGTAAAATTGAGTTTTACACACACCACCCCACATTTTGTTTTTTATAATTGCTGGTGTGCACTTTTTCACCTCAGCAATTATCTAAAATTAGGAAATAGATTGGTGTTCAGGCAGCCACGGACTAGTCAGGATACTGTGCTGTCCCAGTCTGTGGTCTGCCAACTTACAGAGATCCAGTTATTTATGTGAAGCAAGTATGTGTATTTTTCTTTTTTTTTCAAACTTACCAGTGAACAGTGGTTGCAGAGCTGTGGTGTGCTTCCGGTAGGAAGAGGTCAGGAGATCCACTTTCTCTTGTATGCTGGCAGGAAACTGAAAGCAGCGGTATGTCTAAATATTTTGTGTTTGGTTTTCCCTGCCAGTGACTCCAGGAAGAGCTTTTTTTTAATGAAAAAAAAAATTCAACACCGACTGCTATGGGGCGATGTTCTGAATGTCACGTGCTGAACGAAGACCACACGACTGGCACATGTGTGATCTGAGGGAAACCCAGTTATAATTTGCCATTATAACCAGCCGCTTATAACGGCAAATTTTAACCGGGTTTCCCTATGGGGAAAAGCACTACTCTGTAATTGTATAGGGAATAATGCATAGTTAACTGTGTGTTATGAAAGTTTTGTACACACCCGATGTGAGTGATGACCCAATAAACATTGAGAGCGACGCTCGAGGGGTTTATGTAGTCATTGTACACTGAGGGAGTGTAAAAAAACTTCATTAGCACACAACCACTTATGTTTTGTCTTTTAGAATAACTGGTGCAGGGAACTGAAAACAAAAAAATACAAGTTTCCGAACAGTGAAAGTGAAGTCGGAGTGCTCCAAATGCTGTAGTAGCTAAGTATTACATCATACCCGGTTATTACAGTATTTGATCACAAGGAAAATCAGCATGATAAAGGGGGCCACCAGTTATTATTAGAAAGTAAAAAACAAACTCAAAGCACACTGACAGAGTGTGTGAAATAAATCAAGTGCACAGCTGGCATACATGCACTGACATTTATTTGGCACTGTGTCCTTGTGTAGTGTTAGCCAAAAGGCTAACTAATGTCTGCTGGTGGCTGTTACTTATGTGCGTTTCATCTTATTGATTGGTACGGTGGATGTAAACGTTTTAAACGCAGCAATGTAATTTAATGCAGGACTTGTTGCATGGGTCTTGTGTGGTGTTTTAATGGTGTATTGATTTGCTGCTGCATTACCATGTATTCAGTGATGCAGACAGGCTGGTTACAGTTTAGGCTACTGCTCCTGGCTGGCTGTTGCCTATCCTTGGTGCTGAACATGGGTCTGAGATGACAGAGCTACAGATGGTTACTGCTGTGCACAGGGCCCACGGCAGTGTAAATCTGGCCCTGGCTGTACTAGTAATCCCAACAGAAATGCCTCAGTGACAAAAAAAGACACAGTCCTGATGACTGCTCCATGCTTCTGCTCTCTGTCTTCATGCATACTGGAATCGCTGTCAACAAAGTGTGGGAGCAGCTAGGGAAGCCAGCAAACAACATCAGTACTGTTCAACCAGCCAAGGAAGCAGGAAAGATGTTCGTGCAGCTTATGTATGCCGGGTTTATGATAGTAACAGTGGCCGGATGGCCAAGGGAGAAGGCAAACAGTCAGTGATGGTGTGGCATTGGGCAAATGACTCAGGAGTAGTTAGCAGCTGAGGAGCAGGCAAGCAGTCAGTTGCAGCAACTCTTCAGTCAGTCAGATCAGGATGTCTAGAAGATACAAAGGTTAGTTTTAAATGAGGAAATTGATGGGTGGATGTGGGGACTGGTGGAACAAAACAACCTATGTGCACTGGAGAGTTGGAAACCCATAATGGGAGGGAAGGGGGTCAGGATGCAGTCTGCTGTGAGGAGGACTAGGCCTGGGAAAGGGGTACATGATGATGTATAAACTAGGGCAGGGAGGAGGAAGAAATGTATTAACTATAGCAGAGGATTGGATAAGTGGGAGAACTAGAACATGGGGTTGATCTGAAATGTGAAATCTGGGGCAGAGAGGGTGCAAAAATGTAAGAAGTGGGTCAAGGAGTGAACAGATACAATATGTGAAAACTGGGGCAGGGAGGGGGCAGATATGTGAGAGCGGGGGCTTGAAGGGGCAGAAATGTAAGAAATGGGGCACATAGAAAGCAGGGATGTGAGAACTAGGGCAAGTAGGGTGGCAGCAGATTGTGGAATTGGATGATGATCATACTGTACAGGGGCAGGGTGAAAAACAATTATTTTCTTAAAAATATCTGTGACTCCTGTGTGGTATACTTATCATATTTGCTGTCCCCACTGGGACTGCACTGACTGTACCCAGTGTGTACGTGTGCCGCCCAGCAGTAAGTGTGTGGTATTTTGGCAAATAAATAAATCCTAGAAATATTTTACGTGACTGGAGAGAGGAGTAAAATGTGTAATTAATGTAAAAATATCTTGCATGGTGTACTTTCCATCTGTGCTGCTGTGCTCCAGTTGACTGCACTGTACCAAGTAAAACCATGTGCCATCTGGCACTAAGCACACAATATCTTATATGGGTGGGTGGGTCGGTGGTCCTGTAAGCACCCATAATTGGCTCTCTTTCACTACTGGCAAAGGAGAGGGAAACCACAGATAACCCTAGCTAGAGTCATGTCAAAGTCACACATGATCATCTCTCTCTCTCGTTATAATGAACAGATTTGTTTGTTTTGCTCACAGTTTCATGACATGTATTCACTATAATAACTGGTCAGAATTTCTCTCAGTGTACTGACCAGGTTGATATTTTCCATAACAACCAGTTGGTTGTTATGACATTCATAAACCATGCCAATCAAACAATGCTGCTGCCTCACTGGCCGACATTCCATGTGTGAGTAGGGTAACAAGCTCACAAAAAACTGGGCAGGAGAAAATTGCTGGCCCGTTATTATAAAAAACAAAGATGGGGAGGGTATGCATATGAGAATTTAATGCACAACCTCGTTGTGGGATGCTTTGATAAATCCCTCGGACTTCGCCCTCGGGGGTTATGTACCATCCCACAACTTGGGTGTGCATTAAATTCTCATATCACACCCTTCCCCATCCATTATTCTCTATATTATCTTCATTTTGGCAGCACAATTAAAAAAAAAAGGGTTCGAGTTCTAAAAAGTTCTAAAAAAGATTAGAACCCTAGAACTTTTTCAAAAGTTCTAGACTAGAACTAGAACCCAGAACTTCAGAGGGTTCTGACAACCCTAGTGGGCACAGATGCAAAAGACTACAGCATCCTGCGGTCCCAAGTGGACAGCATAGAAGAGGTAGCTATTTCAGCTGCCTATAGCCTGCTAATTTTTTCATATCAACATACTAATTGCCAGCAGAAAAAGGCCATTTGGTCTATTGAGTCTGCTCAATTCTGCAGCTCATGAGCCCTATTCTCCAGCTGCCCTCCTCTCCTCTCTCTCTCCCTTTCTCCTCCCCTTGCCCAATCCCAGCCCTTTTGAAGTAGCCCACTCTTCTACAGCTACCACCTCCGCTGGTAACGCTTCACCCACCACCACCACCCTCTTCGTAAAGTGCCTCCTCATTTCCCTTCTGAACCTCCTCCCTCCAATCTCATGTCATGCCTAGTGTCCCTCCCCACCCTAACCCTGAAGAGCCCCTCTGTACCAGTCTTGTTTATCCCTCTCACGTACTTGAATGTCTCGATCATGTCCCCCCATCCCTCCTCTCCTCCAGCGAGTACATGTTCAACTCCTATAGCCTTCTTTCATACGGTAAATTACCCAGTCCCTGTTTCATCTTAGGTGCTCTGCACTGCACCCCTTCCAGTAGTTTACCATCCCTTTTCAGGTACGGTCTCCAGTACTGCACGCAGTATTCGAGATGAGGTCTAACAAGTGATCTATACAGCAGCAGAATTACTTCCCTCCTCCTCGAGGTTATTTCCCTTGCGATGCAACCCAGCATTTTGTTGGCCCTTGCTGCTGCCTTCCTACATTGTGCGGAGTTGTTCACTGATCCCGCTATAATCACTCCTAGATCCTTCTCCTCCTCCTCAGTCTCTGCCAGTTGCACACCCCCCCCCCAAGCTGGTAGTTTCTCCTTGGATTCTTTGCCCCAAAATGCAGCACCTTACACTTTTTGGCATTGAACCCCAGCTGCCAAGTGTCTGACCAGGTCTTCAGCTCTTTCAGATCCTCCTGCAAACCCTGCCACCTGTCTATGCCATCCAGCACCACCCCTATCTTGGTGTTGTCGGCAAACAGGCTGATCTTACTCTTAATGCCCATGGAAATGCCTGCAATAAATATCACAGATAACACTGGTCCCAGTACCGAGCCCTGAGGAACCCCACTCGTTACTGCCGACAGGGATGAGAGTTCTCTTTCCACCACCACCCTCTGCTGTCTTCCTTGCAGCCAGTTTGTCACCCATCCCACCATTTTTGCTCCCCCTGTGCCTTCAAGTTTTATTCCAAGTCTCAGATGCGGCACCAAATTGAACGCTTTGCTAAAGTCCAGGTACAGGACATTCACTGCATAGCCCTTTTCCATCTGCCTAGTTACCCAGTCATAGTAATCTACCAGGTTGGTTTGGTAGGATCTGCCCGCTACAAAGCCATGCTGTCGACTGTCCTGCATCGCATGGTTGGGGGGGGGTGTTGCAGAGTAGGGGTTCGGGGGGACCAGGGGACTGATGCACTGAGGGGATGTTAAAAATTTTCCAACATATCACTAGACTGAGCTGACATCTATTACCCATTGATTTTCAGTGGCTGAGAAACAGCAAATAATGGACAGTGAATAACATCTTAAAACATTAACAAATACTCCCATTACCCACTGTTAGTAAAGGTTTTTTTTTATGTCTTCATCAGTGACATTGCTGAAGGGTTGGAGGGGAAGGTTTGCCTATTTGCAGATGATACCAAGATCTGCAACAGAGAAAACATTCCAGAGGGGATCGAAAGAATGAGGAGGGATCTGGCAAAGCTGGAAAGATGGTCAAAGTGTGGCAATTAAAATTGAATGCAAAGAAGTGCAAAATTATTCACCTAGGGTGAAGACACCCTGTGGAGAGCTACAGGATGAGGGGTAGGAGTGGTGCTGACAGTCACCACGGAAGAAAGGATTAGGGATGATCATCTCAGATTACCTAAAGGTGGCCAAACAGTGTAACAAGGCTGTGGGAGAGCTATTGGCATTTGGGTTCACAGGAAGAAGGGTATCATAACAGAAGAAATCTTCCTTAACCCAATTGGACACACTTTTTCACTCCTTCTGCTGCTTTGCCCTTGATGCTCCATCACGCACTCATCACTGCAATCTTTACCATGCCCTGTCCTTTCCCCACTTTCCAACAGACGTCTCGCTCATTGTGCCAAACTCACTTCTAAATTTTGGCTGGAGAACTTCCCTCCTACCTCTCATGCTCACTCTACCCCCCTCTTCCTCCTTCCCACTCCCTCAGATCCACTGACACTCACATTTTGTCGGTCCCCCACCGAACCACTCTGATTGGTCAGTCAGGCTTCTCACACCGTTTTCAAAAATCTGGGACTCCCCAACATGGCACTCCTCCTCCTATTACTCTCTAGCCTCTGCCTTACATAACTTTCTCTCATCTAGCTGCTCCTGCTTCAGTCCTCCATAACTATGTCCCTAAGTGGCAGCTGCTGCTCCTCCTTCTCTCCCCCCTTCATTGCCTACCCCTTTTTCTCCCCGGCCTTTATCTACCCACATTTACCTCCATTAACAACTTGCCCTTGCTTAGATGCCCATGGTAGGGTTCTCAGTATCCTGGAGGGGTCTAGCACTGGTCAAGCCTTTTCCTCTCCTCCCCCCCCTCCTCTGTCCTTTCTACCAAATCTTGCCTCCGCCTACTCCTGCCCCCTGGCGGGGTTCTCTGCATCCAGGAGAGGCCATGTTCACAGGAAAATACTCTTCCTTCCCTCCTCTCCCTACTTCCCCCACCCCAACCCCCATTTCCTCTCTACCCAACTAGCCTTAGTTCTGTCCCCTGGTAGGGTTCTCAGCATCCTGGAGGGGCACAATACTGGGCTTGCCTCTTCTTTCCTCCCCTTCCTGCAGTCCTTCTACCCTTCTTGTCCTCACCTGATTCTGACCTCTGGCAGGGTTCTCAGCATCCGGAGGTCTTGTTTTAGGCTAACGTCTTCCTTCTCTCCTCTCCTCTCCTTCCTCTCCCCCTTCACCCCTACTCTCTCTTCTCTATTCTTGGCCTTTACTTGGTTTCTGTCCTCTTGCAGTGCTCTCAGCTTCCTGGACAGATTTTAAGCAAGCTTTCTCCTCCCTCAGCCACCACTCTTACCCTTTCCCCAAATCTCTACACCTCATTCCCCTGACCATTCCCTGTCCTACACCCACTTTTACCCTTAGTCAAAGTCATCGCCTCGTTCCACCACTGGCAGGTTTCCCGCATCCTGGAGGGCCAACCCCAAGGCATGACTCATCCTTCCCTTACCCAATCCTATCCCTTCTCCACCCCTCCTCTCTCCCCACTGCACTTAAAAGCAATTAGTTCACTTGAGTAAATCACTTGCACTTTTTGTATCCTGTCTTGGCTGCTTCCAGCTTGCACTGGCCCTGGTTTAACTTTCTTCTCACAGCTGACTTTGTTCACATTATATTGCAAGGCTACCCCCTCTCCTTATAGTCTTTCCTTTCCCCAGCTGGTTTCCCTGTCCACCCTCAACCTGCTTGGATGCCACCTCCAGCACCCCATTTCATTTCAATAACTACTAAATCTTCTGTCTCTTAAATGTGACCCTATCCTGCATGGAGCTGGCAAAACAGCTGTGTTAAATCACTGCACTATGTTCCTCAGGCATATCAATTGTAATTGTATGCATATTCCGCAGGTATCTGTTTTATTTAACTGTACATTCATGTCACAAATGTATTTATGTCTAGTTTCTCAGTTATGTTAATGTAAACTGTCTATCTCAACTCCCAACTGTACCCCTTCCCCCAGGTCGCACCGGGAGGCGAGCAACTTGTTGTTCTTTTTTTTTTTTGTTATATTCTATTTATATTCCCGTCGTGCTTTGGAGCTGCCTCTCCTTTGGGCTGCCATGACCCTCAGACATCCCCCTACTATCTCCCCAAGCCACCTTACCTCAGATCTGCAGCCATCCTCGGGATAGCCCGGTGTAACCCTGTACCGGGTGGGTCCCTCTCTTCCGAGGGGGAAGACACCAGCAGGGGGGAGACCGGCACACTATTTTTCCTCGGTCCCGGGTGCTGCTGAGGCTTTCCGTTGCTTCCTGGGAGTTTTCAGAGGTGTCCGGAACCGGCAGCTGTCATCTGGCCATTCCCCAGAGCTGTATTTCCGTTTTTCCTGGTGTTCCCCGTAATGTGATCCCTCTACTGTGCTCCCAATCTCCAACGGGGCCCACTGCAGAGCAACCAAGAGTCCCTAACCCACCCCAGAGGAGGAGAGCAGTTCTATGGATGCTCCATCCTATTCCTTCCCCTGCCGACCCACGGCGCCTGAGTCCATTCCCGAACCCGGGACACCAGTGTGGTTCGAGGTGTGGTGTCAGTGCCTCAACCCTCTCGCCACCGGGTTGGCCAACTTGTTGTTCAGTGTGCCTTCCTGGTGAAACATTTCAATAAATAAATAAATAAAAAGAAGGGAGGTGGTGATGCCATTGTACAAAACACTGGTGAGGCCTCACTTGGAATACGGTGTTCAGTTCTGGAGGGCGCATCTGCGCAAGGACATAGACATGGTTGAGCTGGTCCAGAGAAGGGCGACTGAGATGGTTAAGGGCTTGCATCAGAAAACATATGAGGACAGATTAAAGGACCTCAATATGTATACGCTGGAAGAGAGGAGGGAACGGGGAATATGACAGAGACCTTCAAGTATCTTAAAGGCTTGAACAAAGTGCAGGTTGGTGACATCTTTCAGTACAAGAGTTGTACAAGGACATGAGGGCAGGATAAGGGGAAATGTGAGGGAGTTTTTCTTAACAGAAAGAGTGGTGGATGCTTGGAACAGTTTGCCCCAGGAAGTGGTGGGTGCTAACACAGTGGGGGGGGATTCAAACATGTATGGGGCAGATGTAAGGGAACCCTAGATGGGGGGAAGAGAGGCAAAAGCCAATGACCAAGTAGGGTCAGTGGGCACTGATGCAGGCAGGGAATACAGCAGAGGAACAGATAAGGGGAGTAAAGGATTATTTTACTACCAGTTTTACATGATTTACTCCCACCTTCTGATTTTAAGAATTGTTTCCCACCTATATATTTACAGTATGTTGGTACATATGCACAAAACTGGCAGCAGCATTCAATGCTACCAGCCATGGATCCACTTACTAACAGACTGTCAGCAGTAGAGGTGGGGTCAGAAAACAACATTGGTATCAGTTGCGTACATGCAGTAGACTGAGGAGTTGTGCACTGGATGGCAAGAAGAGCAGCTGCAAAATAATATGTTAGAAAATAGGGTCACCTCACTACATAACAGTGGGAAAGTATCTTAAGACTCCTCACTGGTATCAGAGAAGAAGGATCAGTGGTTGCAGACACCCCCAGTGGAACTGTGACCTTTTTTTAGAGATAGGGGTCTGAGATAGGTCAATGCATAGTATTACTACCATGTAGATGAAAATACTACCAGGTGAAAGTAGCTAGCAGTAACTACTTCCCAGTCCTAAAAATTATCTGGACCCCTGGAATACGGGCAGACTAGGTGGGCCTAGCGGTCCTTATCTACCATACAGTATACTACTATGTTACTATGTTAGTATAACAGCACTTATTGTACTTGCAAAACAACCCTACTACCACACACTCCTACACTAGGGAACACCTTAGTCACACTCAGTTAAAACTCTCAAACACATCGCCACATGAAAAAGCTACATAAATACAATCCCAATTGTTTATCATGTAATATAACAAATTAAACACAGAAGCATGTGAAGAAATTGGTGGTAATTTCCTCTCATGAAGCTTGGGGGCAGTAGAATCCTGCCCAGCCTCATTTTGATCTTACCACCTTGTTCTTCACAGGGACCTATGCATAATTCTTCATGTATTTATCAACTACCATGTCATTCAGTATGGCAATAATGCAATACTGAATTTGATTTATTTGACCTTTATGTATGGTAATGCAGAACTGACGTTCTGTTTGATTTGCCATGGCTTTGGCTTGTGCAATAAAGATTATTACTACTACTCTCCAAGGAGTAGTACAGCTGCAATCTGACTTCAAGAGCCCCTCCACAGGGAAGATGGGAGGTGTTTCTGGTGTCAGCAAGTAAATGCACTCTTAGAGAAAAAAGAAAAAAGCCATGGTTGTTATGAGAATGGCCTCCCCACACAAGTCCTCCAAGCTGGAATGAAATAAGATCAAAGATCAGGCAACCCTGCCCTGACTGGCCTCCCACATAAGGGAACAAACACCAGATCTCTGCGACCCTGGTGCTACAGGTGAAAGTGCAAACAAACTGATTGGAGGTATACCAGATTTTTGAAAGGCACTCCCATCATTAACATTTTAGTATTGTACTTCAAACATCAAAATGGAAACTTAACTTCTAGCCCTGCTGTCTTCTGTGGTGAATTCATTCTACAAAAAGATCTTGTTAATTTCCCTCCTAATCATTACCAATCCCCACCTTGGGCAGATCTAAGTTGGCAGTTGGCAATCCCTATTCACCATCCACCAGGTTTCCAAAAGGAAGCCCACAGAATATTGTCACAGATCACAGTTGCAGTGAAACTACAGTGCTCCCTCGATGTACCAAACCCCAGTATAACAAAACGCCAGCTACTGCGAATGGTACGTGTGGCTCCCGACAGCAAACAGCTGTTCCTGCCACCACATCACCACTCACTAGTTCTCCTCTGAGTGTGCTCTCAAATGCTTAGTCTGGAAATTGCACAGCAGCTTTTTGTTTTGTTATTGAGATTTTTTTAATGTTACAGTACTGTATCTGATGATTCCATTATGTACTGCAGCTACAAATGCATTTTTGTTCACCTACTGACCCGTCCCGAATGTGGCTCAACTGTGGCTGAGACACTGCTCCCCACACACCCAAATGCTCACTCCTTACCTGTCAGCAGTTTATTTTCTTCATGTTAGTTAAAAGTTTATTTCTTCTGTCATTGGTTATTTCTTTTCTTTACTCTCAGCGCCAGTGTGGAGTCGTGTCATTGAACCCAGAAGTCAGTTAACACATTTCCTTACTTTTGATGCTGGAACCCCAAATAGTACATTAACAAAATGTTTGCAAGGAATTTCCTTGCCTATTGAGATAGTATAATCATATCCTTATTTGCCTGTGGAAGCAAAGGGCCCTATAGGCTCTGCTCCCATCCATGCATAATTTTTGAGATGTAATCATATTCTTATTTCCCTGTGGGAGCGCACGGCCCTCTGGGCCCTGCACTCACATCAATCCATAATGGAATCCGTATTTGAGTATGGAGGGCCCTGCACTCCTACCCATCCATAATTCTAAAGATACTGTAGTCGTCTCCCATCCTGCGTTGTGCGGCACAAAAGACCTCACATTCCAATGTTATCCTATGGGAATCACAGGAACATTGGAAACCTGTACACTCCACAGCAAATGCATATCTTTTCACCAAACCAGCAAAAGGCACATCTGTAGGGCAACCCCTTTGTACCCTGAACATTTCATACAAAAATTGGAAGGCATGTCTTCCCAGCGGAGTAACAAAGAAACAACTGCATACATCTCACATTACAATGTTATTCTATGGGAAACAAAGGAGAATTTAACCTCCCAGAACTTCAGAGCAAAGTAATCTGCTTTCACCAAACCAGCAAAAGGCACATCCATGGAGCAAACCCTTAATACCCTGAAAATTTCAGACCAAAATTCCAAACCGTTTCCTTCAGTGTGAAGTGACAAAAAAAAAAAACCTGTATAAAAAATCTTTTTTGCAAACTGCAAACTGGATTCTGTTTCAAACTTTCTTTTTTCACAATTTGCAAAAAAGAAAAATCCTTTTTTTTTTTCAAATTTTGAAATAGAATCGTGTTTCATGTTCTTTTTTCACAATTTGTGAAAAAAGAAAAATCCTTTTTCGTAAATTGCGAAACAGAATCCTGTTTCGTGATTCTTTTTTCACAAATTTGCAAAAAAGGATTTCGGCATGTTAAAAAACACATTTCCAGGTGATTTATGAAAAAACTAACACCAGAATCTAATAGAACAGTTCTCAATTAGCTCAGTTAGTTAGTTAGTTCAAAAAAACATAATTTTTTCTGCTTTTTAGCTTCGTTCACCTCATTATGAAAAAACAAGATGGTGGCAGCACGAAACAATTCACCATTTGCGACAAAGGATTACTCATTTGCGACACAGGATTGGACATTTGCTACATCGAATCCTGTTTTGAGACACACATCTAACTTTTCAAATTGAATATAATGGGAAATTTTAAATTTAATAACTTATGAGCAGATTAATATTTTTTCGCCAAATCTTCAAACGTCACATCTGTGACCCAAAACCTTTCTACCCTAAAAAATTCAGACCATAATCTCAAGCTATTTTTGTGCAGCGGCGTGATAAAGAATTTTACAAAAAACTGTAATTTTCACATTTTTTGACACTCCTTATTTCCACACCCACATACCCGACCGGAATGAAACTTGGCACATCAAGAGATCTGCGGCCCCTGATGGTGCAAGCAAAATTTCATGCAAATCAGTTGAACATTGGGAAGTTATTAACATGCAAAAAGGACAAAAAAAGATTCCCCACTTGCGACAAAGGATTACTCATTTGTGACACAGGGTTGCCAATTTGTGACACAGAGTCCTGCTTCGAGGCTCACATCTAACTTTTCCTGTTGAAAATAATGGAAAATTTTAAAATGTAATAACTTTTGAACAGATTAATATTTTTTCACCAAATCTTCATAAGGCTCATCTGTGGCCTGACATTTCTACCCTAAAAATTTCAGACCAAAATCCCAAGCCGTTTTTGTGCAGCGGCATGACAAATAATTTTACAAAAACTGTAATGTTCACATTTTTTGACACGCTGCCTGTCCGTATCTACACATCTGACTTGAAATGAAACTTGGCATATCAGGAGATCTTTGGTCCCTGTTGGTGCATGCAAAATTTCATGCAAATCGACCGACCTGGTGGCGCTGAGGGTTGAGGCTCTGGATGCCATACCTGGCGCCACACGATGTTTCAGGTTGAGAATGAGCCAGGCCATTGGGGGTCAGCAGGGAGGGAAGGATTGAGCGTCCAGACGACAGCTCTCCTCTCCCAGGAGGAAGGGGGGTCCACACTCAGAGCTTGACTGGCCTCTGGTGGAAGTCAGAGGCACGGCAAGCACAGAGCAGACGTAGTGGGGAGGAGTGGCGATGTCGGCAGTGATGCCTAGGCATCTGGGTGAGTGCCACTCCCCCAATGAGAACACTGAAAAAATACCCTGCAGGCTTCGGGGAGATAGTGCGCTGAGGCAGACCCCCAATTGCTCCCACCTGCCTGGTCCTGTGGTCCTGACGAAAACCAGAAGTGTTCGGGGTGTAAGCTGCCCCACCTCGTCCCCGCCCAGTGGAAAGAAACACAGCTCCATGGGAGTTGATGGGAGGATCCAGGTAAGGTGGCTGAAGCGGGGGCAGACCTCACTGGCGCTCCTGATAATGCGAAGCCTGCAGAGATGGGGGAAGTAATAAACAGAGATTTAAAAACAAATTTCATTCAAATCAGTTGAACACTTCTAAAGTTATTAAAGTGCAAAATTTCGAGTTTAACATAGAAGTGAAGGTTGAACCCTAACTATACGGGCGAGACCATGGCTCTATAACAACACTCCTTATCTCCGGAATGAACCTGGGCACATCAAGAGATCTTGATCCCTGATGGTGCATGCAAAATGCCATGCAAATTGGTTAACAGTTGCAAAGTTATTAAAGTACAAAAAGCACGGAAAAAGATTCCCCATTGCGACAATAAAGTTATTTATTTGTGACACAGGATTGACCATTTGTGACTCAGAATCCTGTTTTGAGCCTCACATCTAACATTTCCGTTGAAAATAATTTGGCATTTGGAAATTTAACAACTTTTCAACATATCAATATTTTTCACCAAGTCTTCTAAAGGCACATCTGTGACCCAAGACCTTTCTACGGAAACATTTCAGACCAAAATCCCAAGCATTTTTGCACAGCAAGCGTGACAAAAGTTTACAAGAAATGATAATTTACACATTATTTGACACGCCGTATCTTCACACCCACACATCTGACCGAATGAAATGTGGCACATCAAGAGATCTTTGATCCCTGATGGCACATGCAATATTTCATGCAAATCGGTTGAATGGTTGCAGATTATTAAAGTACAAAATGTTATGTTTAACATAGAAGTGAAGGTTGAACCTAACTATAGGGGCACAACCATGCCCTATAATAACACTCCATTTCTCTGCACCCACACATCTGACTGGAATGAAACTTGGCACATCAAAAGATCTTTGGTCCCTGATCACGCATGCAACTTTCATGCAAATCAGTTGAACGGTGGCGGTTATTAATGTGCAAAAAGCACTGAAAAAGATTTCCCATTTGCAGCAAAGGATTACTCATTTGCAACTAGGACTGTCCATCTGTGACAAAAGAATTGCCCATTTGTGACACAGAATCCTGTTTGAGTCTCACATCTAACTTTTCCCACTGAAAATAATAGGAAATGTAAATTTTTATTTTATTTTTTTTACTTTTTATTTATAGAGTTTATGCAATTACATCACACTATTGGAAGCTGTACGGTGTTATAATTCATAAGGCAAACATCATTAAAAGATATTTGAATTTGAGAACCACTGTAACATTTAGTACAAGATCAGGGAATTCCATGTAGCTGTAAGCTAATTAGTACAACAGTATCTATATAACCCCCAGAAGTGCTACCCATAGGGCTACTACCCCTGTCTCCTTACGGAGGCAGGGTGAGGGGCCCAGATCCAGATTGACGGGTGCCTCCACCCAGAAGTCGGGGTTAGTGCAGTTAAGACTACCTCGGTTACAGCCCTCTGGGCTACTGCAACCCTTTCGTCCCACTAGTGACTCACACTGGGTGTCAACAGTTCTTTTCACCAGTACAGTTACCCCACGGATAATATAGTCCAGCTTACTCCGGGACCCCTGTAAAGTAAGGTACAATTATATCACAGTCACCATGCAGCAGCTCATCAGAAGAGTACAAACCAGCCAGGGTGTAGTTATAACACAGCAATCTGATTTATTAGAAGGGCAGATAACAAGGAAGGGGGAATCAGGTTAATTGGCTTATACTATAATCATACACCTAGGGCTCTGTGCACAGGCCTAACCCTAAGATTGGCTGTCCCTGGGTACCCAAGCCCTAACGCTAGTCCAAACGTGGCAGCTGGTTGGGGCCCTTAACACAGATAAACATTACAGTCCTGAGAAGATCAGAATGGGAGGAAGGTTTAATTAGGCAGTCAGCAATATAATAATGCACTGAAACCACTGTGTAAACACTCTGCAGGGAGCTACCCTGAATCAGTACTCACAACCCCAGCAAATAATGATTCCTTCAACACTAGCAGGATGGAGCCTGAACTTCACCAGCCTTCTCACACACTTATATGGCAAACAGCAACAGAGGGGTACCACACCAGGCAGCTGCTTCCAAGGCTCCACAGAACCCACAACCACTGCAGGGCTGCAACAACAGCTTCAGCCTTCCCGCTGAAATGGGCGAATTCGGAAAATCCTCCAGTCCTCCTACAGGTCGAGCCTGGTGGGTGGCTGTACAGAGCACAGCCTCCTCTGACCGCCCCAGTGATTTTTAGAAACAAACTCGCTCGCAGAAAAAACGATCACCAGGCCTTCCGATGACAGCCTCCCGCCAACACTTCCTGCAGCACAGCTACAGAAGCTCCTCACTCCTCGCCAGCCACAACGCATCTGCTCTTGGCAGCACTGAGCACTCCTTTCAGATCGGGCGCTACCCATTGTCATTGGCTGGCTGCACATGCCAGTCATTTCCTCCTTTCTCTCAGTGGTGCGAAAAAGCACCATAGCCCATAATGCCTTCCCAAATACAAACAGTTCCTCTATTGGTCAGTCAGCCCTGTAAGGTCCCAGGGTACGGATTGGTCCCATTCAGCAGTTCTGGTCCAACATGGAGGAGGCAGTCAACACAGTCTTGTGCTGCAAAGGAAGGCAGGTTAGAACAGCTGCATTATTACTATTACCCTACGTTATTTCCAGCCAACAATCGCATTTCCCAACAGTACTCTCTCTGCACCACTAGCGATGGCAGAAGGGAGTTATTTTTCAGTGGCCCGGGCGGGACTCGGGCATGCAACCCATAGCTCCCCTCCCATTCCAATCAATTATGACTGCAACAGGCAGTCCTTAAAGAGACAGCTCACAGAGGCTTCTTAAAACGCTCAACAGTTCCCCATTTAAGCGGCTTTTATGCCAATTACTAACCAGGCGCAGACATAAAACAAGCTCCGAGGAAACTTTTTAGGAACCCTCATTTGCAAGGGGGTTACATCTAGATATCATATGGCCATATGCTATCATTGTTATTAGTATATCAAAATAGCACTTAGTGTGTTCCATTAAGAAAAACCATACACCCTTAATTGGTAATTAACCCTTAGTTTCAAAAACTCCAAAAGTACCTCTCAGTATGCTCCCACTGCATATATAAAAAGGAAAGAGAAAAAAAGACAAAATTAAGAGAAAAAAGGATGTACAACACATTCATTTTCAATTTCAAAGAGTTTGCATATTTCTCTGTCAGGAATTCTGAGTTCAGTTCCAGCTCTGCTGATATGAGCCTCCTTAAAACAAATCATAATGTCCAGCTTAAAATAAACAAGAAAGGGGGGAAACCCCAGAAATGTCTCGATCAATTAACCTTCGGATCAATTATTATTCTTAGCCCTTTAAGTGAGACATTCAAGCCTGACAAAATGCAATCTGTCTACTTTCGACTATACAAACATCTACGTAATTTCTTTAAACAATAAAGATAGACAGTGTATTAAGTTAATGAAATGTGTTTAAACTCAACCATTTCCTTTCATTTCAGATGTCCTCCACCTCGGATTCTGATGAAGGATCTCCCTCATGGACTGCCCTCTTGACTTCAAGCTTTTGGAGCATTTTCATGGCCTCCTTAGGCTCCGTGTAAATGTGGGCCTTCTTGGCACTTCCAACGCCCTTAAACGCCTCCTTATCGCATCAAAAGCCTTCCTCTTCATACATGTTGAATAGGAGAGATCTGGAAAGAACAATATTCTTGAGCCATCCACCTCAACCTTACGTTGCTGTCAAACTGCCCGAAGGATATGATCTCTCACTGTCATGGAGGTAGTGATCAACATTATGGTTCTAGCCCCTTATGTGAACGACTGTCTCCGGACATTAACCCTGTAGGCCAGTACTATTTGGCCCACTAAGTCCAGTCCAAGAGTCTCCAATAGCCAAGTACTTAAGTAGGTAGGTAAGTCATCTCCTTCTGTGCCCTCGGTAGCCGAGGAATCCGAATAATAACAACACGAGTAGATTTTCAGATACTCTAGTCGAGGAAATGAACAAAAGCCTGCTCCTTTACACAGGTGGCGGCAGTAGCTAGAGCCGCTGCAAAGCTTTTTCAGCATCATGTGCTGTCTCCATAAGGCCATTCAGTTTCTATTCTGCTTGGAAACAAGCGGGTATGGTACCCATCCATTTTTCATCCATCTGCTGAATGGTTCTGGTTAAATTTAAGTACCACCAGGTGCCCGGCCTCTCCCACCCGGAAGCCAACATCCAGATTGCCATGGGTCAGCTCGGGCGCAATCAGCAATCATGGAGCCTGCCTGCTCCATCTTTTCCTCCATTTATGCCCCAGGGGCCCACGAACGTGCAAGTCTAACACCTGGATGTGGGCCTTCCCATACTGGGCAACACGCGTATTGCCGACACCCAGCCACCATTGGGTGTCAGCCTATAACACGCTGCACTGTCTCCCTCCCCGAGGAAGGAGAGCTGTTGGCAACACTCAATCCTTCCTCGCCCCAACTGACCCCGAGCAACCCGAGTCCATTCCAAGCGGTCGCCAGCATGGCACGAGATGTGATGTCCAGCGTCTCAACACTCAGCGCCGCCAGGCAGGACAGGAAATTTTAAAATTTAATAACTTTTGAACGGATCAATATTTTTCACCAAATTCTAAAAGGCATATCTGTGAGCCAAGAACTTTCTACACTAAAAAGTCAGACCACAACCCCAAGCCAGTTTTGTGTACTGACGTTACAAAGAATTTTACAAAAAATTTTAATTTTCACATTTTGTGACACTCTGTATCTCCACAAGCACGCATCTAACCAGAACGAATCTTGGCATATCAAGAGATCTTTGATCCCTGATGGCACATGCAAAATTTCATGAAAATCAGTTGAATGGTTGCGAAGTTATTAAAGTGCGAAACATTAAGTTTAACATAGAAGTGAAGGTTGAACCCCAACTACAGGGGTGGGACCATGCCCCTATAATAGCACTCTGTATCTCTGCAACCACACACCTGAACACAATAAAACTTGGCACATCAAAAGGTCTTCAGTCTCTGATGGAACATGCAAATGTTCATGCAAATCGGTTGACCAGTTGTAAAGTTATTAAAGTGCAAAAAGCATGAAAAAAAGATTCTCCATTTGTGACACAGGATTTGCAGCACAGAATCCAGTTTTGAGGTCACATCTAACTTTTCCTGTTGAAAATAACAGGAAATTTTAGAATGCAGTAACTTTTGAACAGATCAATATTTTTCACCAGATCTTCAAAAGGCACATCTGTGTCCCGAGACCTTTCGATGTTAAAAATGTCAGACCAAAATCCCAAGCCAGTTTTGCACAGTGGCGTGACAAAGAATTTTACAAAAATTTTAATTTTCACATTTTTTTACACTCCGAATCGTCTCTGATGTCGCCTACAAAATTTCATGCAAATTGGTTGAATGATTGCAAAGTTATTAAAGTGCAAAATTTCGAGTTTAACACTGAAGTGAAGGCTGAACCCGAACTATAGGGGCGTGATCATGCCCCTATAATGTACACTTTTATTTTCTCCCCCCCCACACACCATTTCCACTATTCCTGTGCCCCGGGATACATTACACAACATTAGAAGTACTTTTTTTAACACCTGAACACCTCCTAAAGGCCTTCCTATCATTTAGTATCACAGCTCCTTCTTGTGCACATTACTTGCTACTAGTAGGTTGTATTATCCACTGAATAAAAGCTATGCTTTCTGTAGAAACTGCCATTACCTGAAAAAGGGCTCTGTATTACAGGAAAGTCTGTGTACTGAAAATTTCTTCTTGGTCCAAAAAAATATATCAAATCACCTACGTTGTTCATCTGTTAACACGGGGCGTGAATGCCTTACTCCGGCACTGATTGTCTGTATGGCTACCTTGCTGAAAGCAACAGAACACTAAAGGCTCATTTACATGATCTGCTCTGCACGGTACCTGGTTAAAATAGCAGTACACGAATAGCGCCAGTCTAGAAAGCGCTAGTTCATGTAGCGCTAGCATGGACATCGAGAGGGGATGTAGAGCGCTTCCCTGGTCGCTGTCTGTGGTGCTGCCAAAAAGACAAGGGCAGCCAAATATGGGGGTCTAGCTTAGCTGCTCGGTGGTGTGGAGGCTGGGGCACAGAGCAGCTTGGCTGGGAGGCAATGGAGACCACAGTTCTAATCCTGGTCTCCTACCATTTTACCACAATCGGGACTTCTATTTTTACTAGGGGTCATGGAAACAGTATTCCACGGCCCCACATATTTTACTTCCACTGTGATCCGCTCAACCCCAGAGTGAAAATCTTTAAGTCCAGGGGTGTGGGGGGCAGAACCCCCCACAAAAACAAAAGTGACAGCATTTTCACTGTGCTATTGTTGCCGACAGCATTTTAAGTGCTATTCTGACACAGTGCCCTGCATTCGCTGCAAGAGGTGCAGATGAGCTGCACTGGTGCAAATCAGGTCATATGAATAACTTGTGGATCACTGTAAATTGCTCCACTGCAGCAAACATTGATCAGTGTTTTAATGGGGAGCTGTACTGGTGCAGAGGCTTTTTGCAAGCATGTAAACACGTTGCTCCACCTGCACCAGTGCAGCCCCACAACACTCTGCACCAAAAGTCGTGTTTACACTTTTGCCTATTGTGTAAAGTGACCCAACTGTAATGCCCTTACAAATACTCCTCCTTGAACCCACTGAATCAGCTGGACCTACTGCTCTATACGCTCCCAGTTCTCTCTCCTCACACCATGATTGGCGTGAATCTGTTGAAGCCGGGCAAAGCTTTGCTCCTTTCACCTGCAATTTGGAAGAGTTACCCAGCCATGGGCACAGACAAGTTGTTACAGTACTACTCGCTCTCAATGGTGCCAGGTTCAAGTCTCCCTCAAGACCCAGTGGAAATGCAGCAGGCAAGGCAGGAAGGTTAGTCTGAACTGCAAACTGACCCTTCAATGATACACACTGCCTACTGTTAAAACAAAAAGTTGGGTGTGGCGGCGGGCTGCGGAAAAACAGAAGACTAACTCAATGGAGGTAAAGTATGAGCGTTAAGTGTGCCTTTGTCACTGCAGGGCTCCTCCGCTTTAGACAGCACTGGTGCTGCAGTGCTATAAATACTTTAATCTGGATACTACATGCCACTATACTACAATTTAAAAGCAGCAGTGCATTACAGCAGGAAAAGTTTAACCTGTATTTTGTGGCTGCATGGGCGGGAGCCCTGAAGGCGTTTTGCTAGGATAAGATAGGAGCTGCGAGGTCAGAAAGCCGTATACCCCCTCAGGTGTGCCATGCCCAGCTGGGCTCGGACCTGCCAGAGGAGAAGCCACAAGCCTGCGCAGAGTGACCCATGGTCCTGCTCCTGCTAATCAGCAGACTGTGCGGCTTCTTTCCCCTGCTGTAACTGCCACCTGGGATCCTCCGAACTCCGGATCGTTGCAGGGTCCAGAATCTACAGAAACAGCCAAATTAGGACCCACTAGCCCAGTCTGTACTGAACCAAACCCTGGTGGCTCACCTGGAGTTGTGAGTCAAAAAAACATACAGCCCCTCAGGTGTGCCGTGCCCAACTGGGGCTCAAACCTCGCCACCGGAGAAGCTACAAACCTGCCCTGGGAAGTGACCCGTGGTCCTGCTCCTGCTAATCAGCAGACTGTGCGGCTTCTTTTCCCCTGCTGTAACTGCCACCTGGGATCCTCCGAACTCTGGATCGTTGCAGGGTCCAGAATCTAGAAACAGCCAAATTAGGACCCACTAGCCCAGTCTGTACTGAACCAAACCCTGGTGGCTCACCTGGAGTTGTGAGTCAAAAAAACATACAGCCCCTCAGGTGTGCCGTGCCCAACTGGGGCTCAAACCTCGCCACCGGAGGAGAAGCTACAAACCTGCCCTGGGAAGTGACCCGTGGTCCTGCTCCTGCTAATCAGCAGACTGTGCGGCTTCTTTCCCCTGCTGTAACTGCCACCTGGGATCCTCCGAACTCCGGATCGTTGCAGGGTCCAGAATCTACAGAAACAGCTGAATTAGGACCCACTAGCTCAGCCTGTACTGAACCACGCTCTGGTGGCTTGCCTGGAGCTGCGGGTCGGAAAGCTGTATACCCCTCTCAGGTATGTTGATGTTTGGCGCCTTTGGACATTTTGAATTTTCAGCACCAACACTCTGATTGGAGGATCTCAGTCTCACTGACTTCTCTCTGGCTGGTCTCCATTTTACCTTGCTTCATTAGAGATGCTTATCAGCGCTGCTCCCCCTGAGACTATCTTTATTTATCATAAAGCAAGAAAGGCCGCCTCTCTCCTTTTTTTTTTTTGTCTACTTTCTCATTTGCAAATTATACTGCAAAACCACTAGAGGGTAACAACAGCAGTCTCTCCTGTTAAAGGGGCAACACCCAATATTTACTCCTTCCTCTTCCGCTCCAGCGGACCGTGGACACCGCTCTTTCTGAGGATCATCCCCTGGGTGTAAGCCGTGGTTCCCACCTGTTTCTCGGGCCAGATCGCGCTCACCCTCTAAAAGCCACAAGACTTGAACGCCTGCCCCTGTGCCACTTCCATGATGGTGGAGCAGGGCTAGAAACACAGACGAAAACCACAGACCAAGCCTCCCACGCTGGATAGCAGCCTTGAGCCACCCGCTGGTTTGGCTGAAAGTCTTACCCTGCCAGTGCTTCGCGCGAGCTCCCCACCCACCCTGGGTGGACCCTGCCTTATATAGACACAGTGTGGTCAGATGATCAAGTGCCTATTTTTCCATTGGTCCCTTATATTGCCTGACCGCTAGGGTTTCCCCACGGTGAAATTGTTCACCTACAAACAGAAAGTTACCGCTCTGGTACCACTCTGTTAAAAAACAATCCCCAAGGATAACCGGTAAAGCACCTTTTTACACTCAATGCCATCTAATTGTGCTCTTCCTGTATCCAAGTCATATCGATACCAGTTGAAGCGGACATCTGGTATCATGAGCTGCCGAGGACTCCTGATCATCCAGGCAGAGGTCTTACTGCTGTTCTTCCTCTCGGCTATTACTATCAGCAACAGCAGTCTGGCCCACTCTGCTACACAGCCGACTCTGGACGACTTCCATTTCTCCAACCTTCCTCCGACTCTCCCACATAGCTTGACTTGATCCCATTGCTAGTGCACAAGGGTTTTATGTATCTAACCGCTTATGATCCCAAAATATGTTTCCTTCATCATTGACCACCTCCCTTTTATACACTGGAAATTCTGGTATATTCTGCTCTCTCTCTTGGCAATCCTCTGGTGATATCAGAAACCAATCCGGCCCGACACACCATCTCTCTCTCTATCAAACTCCTACTAGTTGACTGTAAAGGCCTCCTTATTGTACATCACAACATTAAGTCTTGAGCACAACCTTGCTGAACTTGAGGCTTGGATTACCCTCTACCACCTCTGCCTATAGGAAATGTAACTAAAATCTTCTAACTCTGAATCCTTGTATTCCCATGCCAATTATGACCTCCCTACGGAGGACAGACCATCCCAAAGAGGAGGGGTTGCCATCTACTTCAAGAACACCTCGCCTCACCACCATAAGAACCAACCCCTGACCCACTGCAAATCTCTACATGCAGTTCCTAACCCTTAGGGCTAAAAGCTACACGTTGTAATGCACTTATAACCCCCAAACAGTGGCCATGTTGACCTGGATGAGCTAATGAACCATATGTCCAAACTCTCCGGTAAAAATGAAGTTATCATTCTCGGCGATATTAACCTAACCTGGTTGGGAACTGCCAAAACCTCATCCGTCTCCAAAATTCAGTGCCATAATCTGCATCAGCTGATCACTACCCCCACTAGAGTTGCTCCCCACTCAACTCAGCACCCTGATCGACTTGAGTACTAGCAAATCGTACTGAACACATCAAGCTGCTGGCACACTGCAGATGCTATCACTAACCATTCCCTATCTTTGCATCTGGGCTTGGCCGCAACCCGCCCCCTTCACAACCTCGTTACATCAGTTTCCGGGATTATGCTAACCTAGATACACAACAATTTCTACGTGACATATCTAACACTGACTGGTCCAGTCTTTACAATGCCAGTGATGTACAGTCTGCCCTTGACATTTTTCTGACAGAATTCATGGCACTGCAGGACCTACACTCCCCTCTCATTACCAGCAGAATTAAGGAGAAACAAACCAAATGGCTAAAAAAGGAACTACTTGCTAAGCTAAGAGTAAGGGATAAGAGCTGGAGCTGCTTTAAGTCTTCTGGCCTGCCAGTGGATTATAACACCTACAGGCAGCAGCGGAATGCCTGCAAAAGAAATAAGAATGGCAATGGCCAAAGGCTCATAGTGCAAAAGCTTACTAGTGAATGCCTTGGGCAACAGCAAAAAATTCTGGTCACACATAAAACCTTCCGAGAGGTGCTGTGAAGCACACCTACCGACCAGATGTGTCTCAGATTGGCTCCTTACCCAGATAACTCTTAAACTAATAAAAAACAAATTTTGAGTGAACAAAACAAGTTTTAGTATTTAGCGCTGTGATCTACGAACTGTACCGTATCTCTGGATACCTTTCTTGAACAATGGGGCGTTCAAATAAGGGACCTCAGGGCAGCTCTAAAACCAGGCCCACTGAACCAGAGCAACATGATGTGGTTGTACAACCCGCAGCGAAGAGTGAACCTCCATGGTCAGCACTACAAAAGTCGATGCAGGAAATTGTTAGTAAAGTAGAGTCGATCTTGACCAGGTTCATAGAACAAGACTGCAAAATAGGAGAAGCGGTCAAAATGGCATCCACGGCAGAATCAGCGGCGACTAAAGTCTTAACCACAACTAATAAAATTGTCCAGGAAAATGAACAACTCTGTTACTGTCTGGAGGCCTTTGAAAACTCTCAGAGGCTCCAAAATCGTATAGTTGGCCTACCTGAAAACTGCGAAGGAACAATCTATTATACTTTCTTCAGGCGTGGTTACCAAGAGCCTTACATTTTGCTCGGAGCTCAAGGAAGAGCTTTATCTGAGACTACCGAATCGCCCCTCGCTCAGCAGCAAATTGTGGAGATGCACCCAGAACAGCCCTTTCAATTACCGCCAGTCCGGCGGTCAAGGACTGTCTAATGTGGGTGGCCAGAGAAACGGACAAATTGAATTTTCAAGGTGCCACAATCCATTTTGTTCCAGATCTCCCTTACACAACCAGAACCAGGTGCAAAGAATTTGACGGAGTGAGGGCAAAACTCCGTAGTCTTGGGGTTACTCACTTGCTGTTAATGCCGGCTAGACTTCGGATGCACTACGGAGGGCACACATACCAGTACACAGACCCAGAAAAAGCGGGTAAGAAGGCAGAAGCTATTGCCTTGGAGTTCAGTTGGACTGGCAGTCAGGAGACTTCAGAATCCGAAGAACAGGAGGAAGAGACCTGATTAGGGCTGAAACTTAAATGCTTGTTGCATTCTATAAAAGGACTCTGATTTTCAGGTTCCATGTACCATCACTTTGTGCGGTTAAAAATCAGTTAAAAGTTTGTTTTCTTGAGCACGTTAAATGAAGCATTAATGGGAGAGGGTTAGGCTGTTTTGCTTCCTAGTCAAGTACCACATGGAGGCCAGAGAATGGTTTGTTCTATTACTCTGTTATAATTTAAATTTAAATACTCATAAGACAAGGTGAAGATGCTGGCTGGAGGAGTTGAATGCTGATGTACACTAACATCTGCTGGATAAACATGATTGGAATGGGGACCATAACAACACGGACTGTTGTGGCAATATGTTCGGTATCTGTTTTTTTTTTATCTCTTGCAATAGGTCACTCAAAAATCTTGTGGGGTGTAGCTTATCGTGGACATTATTCTCTGTTTGGACTAATGACTAATGGACATACCCCAATATCCGAAAGTCAGATTGCACAGAATACTCTATCATGTTACATTGGATGTATTGTAATGAGTAATTGTGATTTCTTGCATGAGTTAATTGTATGACTTTGTTTTACCTGTAAAGCAATAAAATGCAATTAAAAAAAAAACTTCCTGGGTCTACCTGCTCTGCCACCCCAAATGACCTGGTCCTCAACGGTACTCACTGTAACAATCTTCAGACCATAGCTAACTTTTTTAATAATCAATTCTCAGATCTAAATAAATACACATTCTCCTTCCCTGCCTCACAGCACCACTGCCCTCCTGTGACCTCCAGCCAAGAAGTCATTGGCCCTTCTTCTACTTTAAGGCTAACACTCAATAGGAGGTTTTATAAATAAATAAACTACTTACCTCAATCTCAGACAGCACAGCCACAGGCTTGGACAGTCTTGAACTCAGCTCCCTTAGCCAAAATGTTCACGCTCTCTCTATGTCAAAGTAGTGTCCCTGACATATGGAAGATAGCCAGGGTCACTCCTGTTTTCAAAAATGGTGACCCAAAAGACCCATCTAACTGCAAACCCATTGCCATCCTCTCGGTTCTGAGCAAAATCCTTGAAAAATTAGTTGCTACACAAACCATCGAATTCCTTCTCAAAAATGACTTTCTCACAACTGACCAGCATGGTTTCCGCAAGGGCCATAGTACCTCCATGGCCCTGGTTAAGTTTCCTACTGACACACTCAGTGATATGGACTCAGGCCTTCTAACTGGAGCTGTTTTCATAGACATGACAAAGGCCTTCGACTTTGGTGAACCACTCCATTCTCCTTGCCTCCCTGAAGTCTTTGGCCTTCACCATAATGTTGTCAACTGGCTCAACAGTTGCCTGTCAAACAGGGTTCGAGTTGTAAAATATAATTCAACCTATTCCGACCTGGCAACAGTGAATATTGGTGTACCACAAGACTTAATTTTGGGGCCACTGCTATTTTCTATATTTATCAATAACATCGCCTCAATCTTACTTCCACCTCCTCCCTCCTCTCACTGTGATATAGTCCCTATACCTAGTCGAAAAACAGCTCTTGACATCAATCTGCAGCTCTCCAATGACTTTCAGTGCACTCAAGCCTGGCTCTCATATCACAAACTAGTTCTTAATGAGGCCAAAACCCAATCCATGCTATCTGGGAAAAATTCTAAACTCAAAACCTGCTAAAATAATTTCATGGTCTCTTGTCTGGATGGCTCCCCTATTGGTTCAGTGA
The DNA here is from genome assembly GCA_016271365.2 of Neoceratodus forsteri. Lineage (NCBI taxonomy): Eukaryota > Metazoa > Chordata > Ceratodontiformes > Ceratodontidae > Neoceratodus > Neoceratodus forsteri. Next base: position 421,240,347 of record CM057459.1, on the reverse strand, counting down.
CTTCATTTAAGTACCTAGGGGTAACACTGGACCAATCCCTAAACTTTGATCTTAGCATCCAGAACTCATGTAAATCTGTCAACTCTAAATTAGGTATAGCGTACCGGACCAGATATGCACTAACCCCTGCAGCGAGGCTTGCCATTGCTCGTGGTATTCTTCTACCCACCCTGACATACGGAGTTGCAACCTATACTGCCTTACCTAAATCTGATCTCCATAGATGGGACGTCACCTATAACAGTATCTGTCACTATGTCTCCTTCTCCCACCGGCGGAAACACCACTGCCTCTTCTACTCAGATCTAAACTAGCTGTAGCCAAATGCTAGACTTTACTCCCTTAGGTCGACTATCGACAGTATTATGTGATCTCAAACTCCAAAAACCTTAGCTGATCTACTTGTTCCTCAGATGTCGGGCTATGGCCTATGCTTGGCTGGAAAATCCCTTGTATGTGTCCCGAAAAGTAACATCACCAAAGGCACCAGTGTTTTCGCCCACCATGCTCCTCAGCTGTGGAACTCCCTCCCTTTAGCGATCCGGTAAGCACCCTCCCATAACACCTTTAAAAAGGAGCTCCATAGCTACCTCACCTCCTATAATCAATGCCCTTGCTTCAAACCCCCTTAGCACCACTCCTACTCTCACCGCTGTGTGCTTGATCTGCTTTTCTACCTAATGCCTTGCACTTAATCCTCCCCCTGCCTGTCTTACTAGTCTCCCCTCCCAGCTTGATGTGCTTCTCCTCTTTGGCTTGTTTCAAATCCTTGCCCTATCCTACTATAACTAATTCTCAACTCCTTTGATCTTTGTAATCATTGTCAAAAGCTCCTGCTTGCAGTACTCTGTGCCCTATCTCCCAAATCATGTGAATGTTTTTCCTTAAGGATCTGCCTACCATATGTTATTTTGTAATTTTCCCTGCTTATTGTACCTATAGTTCCTTGCAAGTATGTGGTTGTTTGTTTTCAATGAACCTCTTGCCAAACTTTGCATCATGATAATTCCTTGCAAATATGTGATCCATGTCCTGCACCTGCCAACAAATTGCCTCATCGGATGTTTTGTCATGAATCACACAGTTTTGTACATTGCTCTCATCACCTTGCTTGTATTTTTACTGTAAAACCTTGTTTTGTTTCTGTGTTTATGTAATTCCACCCTGTAACCTCCTGGGTCGTGCCTAAAAATAGTCATTTCTATGGCTGCGCACCTACCTGGTAAACAAAAACTAAAAAATAAATAAAAATAGAAAGCAGGACTGTAGAGCATGTGATTGGATACCTCTCAGTGTGCTTCCACAGTGCTGTGTTCATTCCACAGCCTTTATATTTTGCCATCCCTCCCCTCTGTGGGCCCACAACCACACCCCCATTCAAGTTTCAATTTTGTTGCAGGAAAACTCCATTGAGCAAGCTCATTCTGAGGAGGTCCTTCAGGGGCACTATTTTGTTTCTTCCCATAACTTCACAGGTTGTGGGCGAAACAAAAGTGGCTACTATGCCCAAGATGGCTGCGAGCTCACTGCACAGGGCTAGTATTGCACATGCACAATGAGCTTTCAGCGGCCATCTTAGCCACAACGAGCTCTTTCTCACGCACGTGCAGTGACACTGCTATTGCAGTATCCAATGTATGTATTTAGCACCTCTAATCTTGACTTGCAATATAGCTAACTGCCATTCATATCTCTTTTCTGTGCATTGCTGTAGGGTGACAAAAACACTGTTATACCATGCCCATGACTATATGGAACTGCCAGGACAAGGGATGTGGAGATGAGGGGCAATGCATTCCAAAATACGCACAACCATAAGACGAAAAGTGATAAATTCAAATTACTTTTTGTAATGCAGATTTCCACTCTCTCATATGCATGAATGATTCTTAGTTTTACCTATCTGAGTAACACTTAATTACTAATCCCTTTCTTAGCAACCTATTTGTCTCTGTCAAGCTGGATTCAGATGTTCCTTGACCCCTGTAAGAGTACTTTTGGGGCCCTAGACTGTCGCTCTCTTTCTGTAACCCCTCCTACTCCTTTGCCCACCTCCCTACTATTACTTCCTGCACTGGCTGCCACCCTCCCTCCCAAACACTGCCCCCCCGATTACTTAGTCTCCAACTGCCACCCTCCCCACTATTACCTACCCTGTCCTCCTCTACAGCTCCCACTTCCATGCCTCTCAAGCTTCCTCCCTTCTCAGCCTGGTACTGACCCCCTGGCAGGGTTCACAGCATCCTGGAGGGGTATTAGATACTAGCTAAACCTTCCGTTCCACTACCTTCTGCCATCTCTACCCACCTTATGCCCAGAGTATATCAATAAAGACCCTCCCTTGTGTTACATTAGCACTTCCGTTCTTATGTAATGCTTACTTCCCTAGCACTTTTATCTGTGTCTTCCCTAACTTTCCCCTACAGGATCATCGATATTTAGCCTGTTTCAACATATGTAAATTCATTATTGGTTTGTACTCCCTCACCAGCTGATTTGAGTCCCTCAGCTCTGTACCTGTACTCAATGATTTGTCTTAGGAAGTAATTGTTTACTCAAATGTCCCCAATGATTTGCATTAGTATGTACTGAACTGCTCTTGTGTTCTTGTATTCTGTGTATTTGCTGTTTCTACTACTGCTCAATGTACTCAAATGATTTGTATTAGTATGTACCTGTACTGCTCCCAAATATTGTACCCCTTCCCCCCCAGGACGCTTCTGGAAACGAGCTGTTTACAGTTGATGTTGTCTTTCCTGATGAAACATTTTCCAAATAAAAAAATAAATACATTTATTGGCGTCATAAAATGAGGCATATGCCAGCCAGGCACAGTGAAAATAGCCGTCCTGTATTAGTAGTATGACTAAAGGCAAGAACACCAGAATCTGTTTTCTACTTTATCTAATTTGTCTATGTAACCCTAGGTGGCCTATCCCAAGGGCTACTACCCCTGCCTGCTTGGCTAGAAGCAGGTTAAGAACCCTGAGTTCTGAAGCAAATTGCCTCCATCCGGTCAGGGGTGGTAGTTGTCAAGCTAACCTAAGCACAGCCCTCGGGACACTGTAACCCCTTTTTCCTTACTAGTGGCCAGAACAATATACAATAATCACTTTCACAACCCTGATACACACAAGTACCTACAATGTTTGCACCTACCACAAGGGCTTTCCTCTGGTTTCGACCCTGGGGACCCTCTGTAAAACGAGGTTATACATAGCAAATAACAGCAGTGCAGTACTCTTGCACAAACTGAAACCACAGTCAGGGTAAATGCAAAAAGAGTTAGATCTGATTTATTTAAGGAACTTGAATAAGGGAGGGGCGTAATCAGGTTAATTTGCTTAAAGGCTGTATCAATCAAACAGTTATGCATGCACTTCAGGGTCCATAAACAGTCACACACTCTGGGTACCCAGGTGAAGAAGAGGTGGGCTAGCCAGGATCATTGCCCGGGGTAGGCCGGCATCGCAGCTCATTGGGGCTCTCTGATGGAAGAAAACATCATGCACCACACACACTATTTGTAATCCAGAGTCAGAGGGCTCAGTTTGTGAAAGAAAAGAAACAGCAAGACAATCAGATGACACACTTAGATTAAGCTGTTATTGCAGGGAGCTACCCTGATGGTTACTCACGATACCCAAGACTGGACACAGGCTGGATGAAAATTGAGACTGCAGGTGGTTGATCTGGAATGCCAGGACAAGCAGGGCCCACACGATTCACCGAGGCGTCATTCCTGTTTAAGCGTGGAGCAGGGGGCTGATCCCCAGGCAGGTCTCTCACCGATGGCTTTCTCTGTGCAGTGGGGTAGTCTGGCAGGGCCAGTGTGGCAAGGCCCAGGCTGTATGGAAATAAATGCGGATTCAGTCCAGTCGCGCTGGATACAGCTTCCAGCAAGCAGAACACAATTCACACAGTGGGGAACCAAATCACGACCCACTATAAACACAGCACATTTACATGTAAGGATTCTACTATCACGAGGCACACGCTCTTGGTCTTAATCACAAAGTCTCTGCACACACTGGGAGTTTAGAGGTAGCTGGAAATCCTGACAGGCTGATGCATTCAACAAATCTTCGGCTTCTTCAGGTTGATCCTGGTCACAACTCAGTGGCTTACTTCATTCTCACAACTCGGATTCAGTCCAAACTGATTCTCTTCTCTCTCCAGGGCAGCAGGCAGGCATGCAGGCCAAAACTCAGGCCTTTCCACAGAGACTGTCTCGAGCTGTTGCTTCTTCAGCTCACAACTTAGATCTGACTCATCTGCTAGCAAGCCTGGGAATTTCTGCAAGATCCAAAAGGTTCAGTTGGCTGATTCATCTGTCAGTCACAACAGGAACTCCCCCTTCAGGTGCAAAAAGGCGCCAAAAGCCCAAAACTGCAATTCCTACAGATTCTGACTCCAAACAGCTCCTGTAGTCCGGCTCCATTTTAGGTCCCACCAGTACTGATTGGTCCAATTCGGCAGTCCAGGACCAAGACAGTGGAGATAAACAAAACAGTCCTTGCTGCAAAGAAGGCAGGTTAGACAAACTACATTATCATTATCACTCTAAATGATTTTCAGCAAATAGTTACATCTTTCAACAGAGCTCCCTCTCAGGTTACTTATGACTGCAATACTGGCAGATTTAAAGAGACAGTACACAGAGGTTATACAGGCACTGTCTGGCAATACATTTAAACTGCTAAAACGCAGGACATCAGCCTGGCAGTGAGCATTTAGGCAAGCTCAAGGATGACTTTTTGTGAACCTCTATTTGAAGGGGGGGTTACATCTAGTTTGGGTGGACTCATTTAAAGAAGGACATTCTACTGCTGGAAAAGGTTCAGAAGAGGGCAACTAAAATGATTTGGGGACTGGGTGACAGATCCTATGGGAGAAGCTTGAAGAGCTTGGCCTGTACACACTGGAGGAGAGGAGGGAGGGAGGGAGGGAGGAGGGGGATATGGTAGTGTCTTCAAGTATCTAAAGGGGTTAAATAGGGTGGGTCTGGATGGGGTCTTTCACAGGAAGGAGAGCAGGGCCACCAGGGGGCATAGCTGGAGGGTGGAAGACTCAGGGGGGAGAGGAGAAGGAGGTGGTATTTCACAGGGAGGGTGGTGGAGTCATGGAATGCTCTTCCAGAGGAGCTGGTGGAAGTTGGTACAGTGGAGGGGTTCAAGAGGGGCTGGGACAGGTACATGAGGAGGATGAAGGCTCATAATGCCAGCCCAGGGGAGGGTACTTGGCCAGTGGGAAAGGGGTTACTGTAGAGGAGTATGGGAGATGGTGTCGGGCCCTGCTAGGGTGCTGACCCATGAGCCGACTCGATAGACTGAGAGGCCTACTCTGCTGGCATTTTTAGTAGGTTAGTATGTTATCTTCCCCAAGCAAGCTTAGCTGGCAATCAAACTCACTTAATACAAAAGTGCTGGTCAGATGAGATCCCAGTGAGACATTCTATTGTTGCTCTGAATGATTTATTTGGGTGGGAGGGCACCAGTGTATTTTGGTGGCTGAGCTGGGTCTCAAATAAACTATCTCCTGATGTGTCACCACATACCTTCTATGAAACATGTAAAAAGCACAACAATTACAATCCCCGGAAGTTATGGCTGAGCAAAAAACAAATTCCACGTGAACTGAGCGGCACTGACCACAGCAAGAGCCCATGGAGATGGGCCTAGCAATGTCGACAGGGTGGGCAGTGCGCAAACAGGAGGGGTGGAGCCCTGTTCTGGCTCAGACACTGTGAGTGGGTGAACGGCTAACCAGACGGAGAAAACACCCTGCCCATGAAATTCGGAATACAGTGATAAGATCTGTGCTCTGCCTGTCCCACACGTGGGTGCATGTGACTTCTGGAAGCAGCAGCTATGAGCCAAACCCTGCAGCAGGTACAGGCAGTCATGAGTTGCACTTTGCAATATGGCTATAGCAAAAGCTGAAAAGCTCCGAGGCACACACACACATGAACACACACACACACACACACATATATACACCACACAAACAATACACAGAGTGAGCACATTTCCTGTCTAAGGCAGTTAATATACTCTGCTGCAGTGCTGCACCTGACCTTCCCCCCATTTTTCTTGCTTGCCAAAGCAGGTCAGAAGCTTTAAAGGGACCGCTGTTCTGCCCTTGTAAGGTGTGCCAGACTAAATGGGAACCGTGTAATGTAACACAAATGATTTTCAGCTTAGAAATGCATTTGCAGGTCATATTTACTGTGGACTCACCACTCTGAAGCGGCCGTGCCGGCTCTGACCAGAGTTTGTTTTTATTCCATTTACATTGCCCTTTCCCATCTGTCTTGTATAGTACCCTTCTTTTCCCACTCTGAGTCTCCTTTAACTTTTCTTACATTTGAAATAATAAAAGGAATGTTCCTTTTCATATGGCTCAGTACAGGTTCCCATCAGTATTTTTATCATCTCTGTAACACCTATTGTTAAATATGATTTTTCTTGTGCCTAAAATGGATTAGCATGCAACAGACACAGCTCCCTAACCTTACGGGCAGCAGATGCACAAAAACAGCTGTGAATACTGCTGACAACTTGGTCCAAGCCATATTTAAAGCAGCATTCCTTTTATTATTGCAAATGTAAACACGGAAGTATTAAGTATACTCAAAATGTGAAAAAATGCTTCAAACAAGGCAGGAGGAAGGAGCAATCTAAAATGGAATACAACAACTGAGGTCCACATTTTCACTGCTGTCACCAACTACTGCTTTGCAAGGGTTTTTTTTTTGTACTATGTGTTTATTGTTTTAATAATAAAATAATACACACAATTCCTCATACAAGCAATAAGTATTAACCTAAGATTGCACAACAGTTGATATACATAATCGTCCCTTGTAATCTTGAACAAAAGGAGCTGGGGGTAAACCCAAAATGTAAGATTAATGCACAACAGAAGTCCACATTTGCCAGCCATGTCAGTGGCAAGGGGTTTAAAGTGATGTGCATCACTGACGGTTTGGATTTTATTTTGGTGGAATTTGCTTTGGAGATCACCTTACAAAGGGCGTGTTTATCCCATAGCATTAAAATGCTGCACAATACCTAATGGGCCTACCCAAAAGGCTTGCAAATGTTTAAACCAATATACCACTGTATCACGGCAGCACTGTAATTTAAGGTTGGAAGGGACTCTAGGGCCATCATGTCCATCCACCCTGCTTCAGAAACAAGGATGAAAAAAAAAAACTATTCCGTGCAAACGCGTACTAATTCATGGGGATTATCTACCCACTTTGCTATGCAAGTTCAAGCTAGAGCACTTGTTTCTTTCTCTCTCTTCTGTATCCCATATATATGTACACTGCACCACTGTGAATAAAATATAATTAATTTGTGTTGCACCAGGCTGTGACCTACAGAAAGGGTAATGTACTTCTGGGAGTCCCAGGTTTCCAGATACCTTGGTGGTGCAGCTGGTGGCACAGGGGATCAGTATTATGCATGGCTTGGTTTCAGATCTCAGCTGGCACTTATTTCTCTCTGCTGTTGTTTGTACTGATGATTCCCCTGGCAAGCAGAAGTGTATCCTGGCTTACCTTGAAGGTCAGTACTGCCTTTCACATGCTAGGTAAAAAGAAATAAAGCCACGGGGCAATCACAAGATAAAATAATAGTAAATCTTTCTTACGGCTGGTCTGGAGACCACATCTCTGGAAGGGCACAGACAGAGTGGAGGCGGTCAGAGGAGGACAACTAAAATGGTGCAGGGCTGCATCAAATTTCTATGAGGAGAAAACTTAAAGAGCAGAGTCTTAGTTTAATAATTCCTGCTCCCCAAACAAAATGTATAGCTCACCTGTCCCAGAGTTGGTGGCTATACATAATTCTCTCTTTTTCTGCAGGTCTTAAAAGTTATTCCACTCGTAAAAATTCCCCCCGCGCACCATAGCCAAAAATGAAGAAAGGTACTTCCTGAAGGTGCCGACACCCCTCCCCGTAGGCACATGCAGCTCTGTTTTGTGATGTCACAAAACAAATGCCTATATGTGTGTGCCCCACTGATTTCAATGGAGGTGATTTTTATACATTTTAATAACATTTACAGTCGAGATTTTAATAAATCAAAGTGACCGTTCAACTAGCAAGGTCCATGTTAGTCAAGCAGTCACTTTGATTTATTAAAACTCGACTAAAATATTAAAATATAAAAATCACCACTAATCAATAGGGCACACACACCGAAAATATTTGTTTAATGACATCACAACAGGCTCGAAATGTTGCCCTGCGATAGTACACCTTCAGGAAGTGCTTTACAGCTGTGGTGTCCAGAGGATAATTTCTGAGTGGAATAACATTAAGACCTACTGCAACTCGAGAATAATGTATAGCCACCAACTCTGAAGATAATACTACTTGAGGAGCAGGAACTAAAACCTGCTCTTTAAAGAACTGAATATGTACACTGTGGAAGAGAGGAGGGAGGAGAAATAGAAAGAGACCTTAAATACCTTCCAGGGGTAAATAAGGTACAGGCAGGATGTATTTTTCAGAAACAAAATGGTGCTTAAGAACAAGGGGACATGATATGAAGCTGGAAGGGGCAAATCTGGGAGAGATGTGAGTAAATACTTTTTCACAGAAAGACTGGTGGATTCCTGGAACAGCCTTCCAGTGGAGGTGGTGGGGGTGAAAACAGTGGTGAGGTTCAACAATGCATGGGATAAGCATAAAGGAATCTTAATGGGGGTTGGGGGGTGAATGGGCCGGTGATCAAGTAGGATCTGCGGTGATACTATAGGCAGCGAAAAATGAGCAGACTAGGGGGGCCAAGTGGTCCTTATCTGCCAGCAAATCTTATGTCTCTATGTCTGCACAGCAGACCAGCTCCTACTGTGAACAAAGTCAAGGAGGGTTTCGCAGCTGTCCCACTGAAATGCATTGGGAGGATGAGAAATATAGGTTACTCACCTGTAACAGGAGTTCTAGGAGTGGTATATGTTGTTCATCCACACTTCTTGGCAGGTACCTTGCCGCTTTAAGTTGTGCCAGAATGTCTTCAAGCTGGCTCCTCCCACCCACCTGGGTGGTAAACCCTCGGCTCCGCCCCATGACGCCAGATCAAGCCCGCTGGAAGCCAGGTTGCGCGTCGAAGCCGGAGAGGTTGGGTGGGTCGTGTGGATGAACAACATATACCACTCCTAGAACTCCTGTTACAGGTGAGTAACCTGTATTTCTAGGGACGTGGATATGTTGTTCAATCCACACTTCTTGGCAGACCCTCTAGCAGTTCTCCGGGAGGAAGGAGGCAAGGTGCACACCCCCTTATACTCATTTGGGGAATAAGGACTGGAGAACCAAGGTCCCAAAACTAGCATCCCGGCGTGACTCTAGGTCAATGCGGTAATGGGAAATAAAGGTGTGTGCTGACTTCCAGGTAGAAGCCCTGCAGATTTCCTGAATAGGGACGTTCCTAGAAGCAGCAACCGAAGCAGCGGTATGGCGGGTTGAATGAGCTCTTATCCCTCTGGGTGGCTCCATGCCTGCCAACCTATGGCAGAGATCTATGCAGGAGGTGACCCACCTGCTTATGGTCTGCTTGGCTGCAGGTCTGCCAGAGTCTTGACTTCAAGGTAGGTGATAAACAATGGCGAACCTTCCCCAAACTTAGCAGTCCGCTCCTTATAAAAGCGGCGCTCTTCTAGGGTCCAGAGTATGGCGCCTATATTTGGCCTCCGAGGTGTGATTGGGGTAGAACACCGGCAGAGTCAACACCTGATTCAGGTGAAACTCCAACACCACCTTTGGAAGGAATTTCGGGTTGGGACGAAGGACAACCTTGCACCTGTGGAAGACCAGATATAGAGACTCTATGGAATGTGCCTGGAGCTCTCCCATCCTTCTGGCTGACGTGATAGCCACCAAGAAGGCGTCTTCCACAACAGGTGGGAGATATAGCGAACCATCGGTTCAATGACTTGCCCATGAGCTTAGCCAATACCAGCAGTAGATCCCACGGAGGTGGAGGTTCTCGCACTGGAGGGATATGTGATCTAAGCCTTTGAAAAACACCAGACCACCTTCTCCTCGCCACGACTATTTGCCGACCCGTGCCTGGTAGCAGAGATAGCTGCCAGGTCACCTTAAGGAGTCGTCGACCCGAAGCCTTAGCTGAGAAAGGGACCACAGGTAGTCCAAAATGCTAGCACGGGCAGGATGAAGGGTCCAACCCCTTGCCCTGACACCAAATGGAGAATCTCTTCCATTTAAAGGCATAACATTTTCTAGTCGACTCCCTACAGGACACCTCAACGATGTTGAGGACCTCGTCATAAAGACCCAAGGCTTGGAACTCTAGCTGCTCAGGAACTAGGCTGTCAGGTGCAGGGATTGAAGGTCTGGATGGAACACCTCCCCTCGGCTGACTGAGATCAGGTCCGGGTGGGCTGGAAGCTGCCTCGGGAGCCTGGAGCTAAGGCTGAGGAGATCTGGATACCAGAACTGGCGAGGCCAGTCTGGCCTACCAGAATCACCTGCGCTTTGTCCCTCTTTGCCTTGAGAAGCAACTTGTGGATCAAGGTAAATGGAGGAAAGCGTAGAAGAGGCCAGGGGTCCAGCCTCGAGAAGGCATTTCCCTTCAGCGAGCCCCGCTGAGGGGGCGGGCATGAAACAGCCTCAGCTTTGTGTTCTCCCTGGAGGTGAACAGGTCCACCTGAGGGGTGCCCCAATGGGAGAACAGGTCTAGAACTATCTCCGGCAGGAGAGACCACTCGTGAGATGCATCACTATCTGGCTGAGGGCATCGGTCAGACTGTTCGAGGCTCCTGCTACATGGATGGCTAGGAGATCCACCTCCAGGCTGATCACGAGAGACCAAATGCGGAGAGCTTCCTTGCACATGTGCAAGGAGTGCTTCCCGCCCTGATGATTGAGATAGTACATGACCGTGGCGTTGTCCGTTTGGACCTGAACCACTTGACCCCGTACAAATGGAGTGAAGGTGGTGAGGGCTAACCGTACCACTCGAAGCTCCAGCAGGTTGATGTGGCATCGGGACTCCTCAGGGGACCAAAGGCTGTGGGCCCTGAGCTCCTCCAGATGGGCACCCCATTCAATCAAGGAGGCGTTGGTCATAAGGATGACTGTCGGCTCAGGGCGGACAAACGGGATATCCTCCTGCAGATGAACTGGGACGAGCCACCACTTTAAGCCATCCCCCATCTTCTGGGTCACGGTTACTGGCTGGTCCAGAGGTCCGGAGTGCTGAGACCACTGATGGGCCAGCCCCCATTGCAGGGGGAGCAATATGCCAGCGGGCCCAATGGACCACGCTGGTGCAGGCTGCCATGAGACCTAGAAGGCACAGGATGTCCCGGGCAGGGTGCAGTTGCTCAACCTGAAATGATTAGGCAAAGGAGGAAAGGACCTCGGCCTTGTCCGCCGGAAGCTGGGCTCTGGCTCGAAGGGAGTCGAGCTCTGCCCTGATGAACTAAATCACCTGCGATGGCACGAGTTCCAATTTAGCCTCGTTGATCAGGAGGCCAAGCTGGGAGCAGACCTGGAGGGCCAGATCTCTGGACCGCTCCACCTCCAACCTGGAGGGGACTGCTATCAGCCAGTCGTTCAGGTAAGGGTACACCCGGACCCCTCGGCGCCACAGGGATGCTGTTACCACTGCCATGCATTTGGTGAAGACCCTGGGAGCTGGAGAGAGGCCAAAGGGCATGGCCTGGAACTCGTAAAGGGATCCCTCTGCTTTGAAGCAGAGGAACTGCCAATGAGATGGACGGATTGGGATATGAAAGAACATCCTGGAGATCCAGAGAACAAACACCATGCCTAGTTCCAGGGATGGTATGATCTGAACCAGGTGACCATCCTGAAGGTGCGTGGCCTTAACAACCTGTTCAGGTCGTGCAGGTTAAGAATGGGTGCCAGCCCCCCATCCGTTTGGGACCAGGAAGTACCTGGACACAAACCCTGGACATGGAGGAGGATCTGCCACCTTGCTGACCACCTTCTTTTGGAGGAGCAGTGCTATATCGACGGCAGGCCAGACAGAGAGCCTCTTGAACGTGTAACCCCGAGGCGCTGGCTCGGAAGGGAGGGGTCTGCTCGAATTCTAGAGGCAGACCCTTGCCAACCACTTCCAACACCCAACGGTCTGTGGTTATAGCAGACCAGGCGGAAAGGAAGTGGCTGAGCCAGCCCCCCACGGGGGGACCCAGAGGAGTAGTGACGAGGTTTGGGGTGGCACCCCTCAACCCATCACTGGGCAGGCTTGGAGGAAGGTCTGGTCGAGGAGCCACCTGGACCCTTCCCTCCAGGCTTCCTGTTGGAGGAAGCAGCAGCAGGCTTGGCCCTGGGGCGCCAAGCGTGAGCCTGCTGGCCCTGCTGCTGGACCGGTCGTGCTGCAGGAGCGGAAGGGTGAAAGGGCTTACGCTGTTGCTGGCAGCCTTTGTCCTTCTGGGCAGACGTGACCAAGTCCAAGGTGGCACTGGACTTTTCGATCCACTGGAGGTGGCCCTCCACCCCGGGCCCGAACAAGTCGGTGCCCAAGAAGGGGACGTCTGCCAGCTTGTGCTAGGTATCTGCCGTGAAGGCCGAGATCTGCATCCAAGCTCTGCGGTGCATGGCTACTGCAGCCGCTACTGACCAGGCACAAGAGTCTCTGATGTCCAGAGCAGTCTGGAGCTGTTGCTTGGCCACCGCCCTTCCCTGATCCTGCACCTGCTTGACCATCATTTGAAGGTTAGCTGGGAGATGAGGAAGCACCACATCCAGGGAGCCCAAAAGGGCGTGTCAAAAGTGTGCCATCAGTAGAGCCGAGCTAGCCCGTCGAAGGCCTAGGGAGGCGGCAGCATAAACTTTGCGCCTGGAGTAGTCCAGCTTTTTGGACTTCTTGTCCGGGGCCTTCTCTATATCCCTGGCATTTCCAGAGCGCCGGAAAACGCTATCAGTTACCAGCCCTTCAGCCGAGGGGTGCTCTGAAAATCCGCAGAGGGAACCGGTTGGGACTGCATACTTGTGGGCCATCCTGGCCGAAGGCGCAGGACAGGAGGCAGGCCGCTGCCACAACTCCAAGGTCGGACCAACAATGGCCTCGGCCACAGGAAAAGCCTCCATAGGGGAATCCTCTCAGTCCAAAAATCTCCGTGAGGGGACATTTGGGCCTGCTTCTGCATGGGTTCGAGCTGCATCCCAGTAGATTCTGAGAAGAGCTGAAGAATACAGAGGAATGAGGATGGGCTCTCATCTACCGACAGGCCCGGAGGATTCCAGGTCAAGAGGCCTGAAATACAGAGAGGAGTCTTCGGACTCCGAGGAGTCCGCAAACAGCTGCCAACCACCTGAGCCACCCTCCACTCACTGAGGATGATTGGGGGTGAGGGTGACCGACAACCTGTGGGGCAAGCCCTGTCCTGACCCTTGGTCGGGGCCCCAGTCTTAGGCTGAGGAGGCGGCGGTTCCACCACAATGGGTGAAGCAGCCGGTTTCAGCCGAGCAATCGGCACCGGAGTCGGCTCCTTGACCAAGGAACCAAGGGCAGGAGAGCACTTCAGCCGCTCGGGCGACAGCCACTTTATTGCCAGCGAAGGCGACGGAGTTGGCTTGTTGCCGGCCACTAAGAGCTGCTGCCACATCATATCCTACTAGCACTGATGGACCTTGCGCCGGAGCCTCTCCTCCGAGGAGGATGATGAGGATGAGCGGTGATGCCGCTTTCCGTGATGTCAGGACCGAGACTGACTATGTCAGTGGGACTTGCCCGACACGGAAGAAGACTGAGACCGTCAAGGGTCGCCAACAGTGGGTCGAAGAAGGGGTGGGAGACTGGCACATCCTCGTGAGGTCCCATGACCAGGGACCTCGGCCGGGAGGCTGAGACAAGTCTTGGTAGGCACCAGGGGAACTAGTGAAGAAGGGATGTCAGCCTCTCCAGTGACAGCCAGTCAAATGGGTTGAGAAAGATCTCGACCGCATCGACAGGTGTCTCGGTCCAGCTGACCTGATGGGGATACCAAGAAGCCAGTGGCCTGGGCCACATCTTTGACCGAAGTCGATAGAGAATGGTCCAGGGCGCGAGATCTTTCCCGCCCCCACGAATGTCGAAGGTGGGACTTACCTTTCGGGTCCTTCTTCTTCGACCAAGAGAAGTGAGTCCCTAAAGGCCCCTCTCCCTTGGCGGAGAGGGACTGGCAAAGCTCCTGAAAGGAAGCAGTGTAGGAGGAGCCCAAGGAGAGGCGGGATAAACACTGACGCCCGAGGATGATGAAGCTGCGGCCTGGGCCTCCTCCTCGGTGATTGATCCAGCTGCTCCGCCAAAGCCCACCGCTATGGACACCCCAACGGGCCTCTCCGACTTCACCAGCGGAACCGTTTCTCTGGTCGCCCCAGATGGAGTTGGGCAGCGTGGTATTCAAGAACCGATGATGAAAAGAACTTTCACAGATCACAAGCCTGCGGATAGTGGCCAAGACCAAAGGCGAAGTAGACTTACCGCGTGGTGTGCGAATTCGGTTTGAGACATCTTCTGCCCGCAAGGGCACCGACAGAAGCTGGGAGTGGATTTCGAGTCCATCACAGCCGCGAAGGAAAGTGAAGATTAAAGTCGCGTAAACTTCAAGACAATTTTCGGTAAAACCGAAGGTTTAGGATCCAGGCCTAGAGACACAAGAGTGCTAAGGAGGGAACCTGAGCTTCCAAGTGGTAAGGAAGATCTGGCGTCATGGGGCGGGACCGAGGGTTTTACCACCCGGATGGGTGGAAGGAGCCAGCTTGAAGACTTTCTGGCACAACTTAAAGTGGCAAGGTACCTGCCAAGAAATGTGGATTGAACAACATGTCAACGTCCCTAGAAATGACAGTTTATGACTGTCAGTGAATGAGTAGTGTACCTTGCTATTGCTCACTGCACCTGTCTGCAACACTTTGCTAACTTTCTGTTGGCTGCAAGGAGGAGAGTGTACGAGACCCTGTTGAGTAAGTGGGAAATATCTTGTGCACGTGCAGCTGTTCTAGGTGATACTGAAGAAGTCCTTGGGCTGTTTAGAATGGCAATCAATGAACTCAGAGAGGAAGTACCAGTAAATTCTCAGATTGTACAATTTTGTGAAAGTTAACCTTTATTTTCTGAAAAAAATGAAATTGCCTACATTAAAGAGAGTTTTTGTGCTATTTAATTATTGCAATGCAAAAGGACAAATAATAGCAGAGCTGTGGCTCCATCTGATGCTTGTAGGAACTAGGAATTATCCCTCCCAGCCTCTCAGTATAATGAAAAACAGTTGAGTTTCCAGCCAATCCAAGTAGTGTGGCCAGGTACTGAGAAAACAAAAGGGGGGTCAGTTGCTCAGGCTAAAGGGGGCTAGGAAAAGGCAATCTGCAAAATATCACTTAGCTAACAAAAACGGTTTTAGTCTTTTCGGCATGCTTACTTACAAGAAGATATCTGTATCCCGGGCACTATGTAACAACTGGTTGCTAACCCTGCCTGTTGGACTTCAACCAGGTTGAGGGTCTGGGCTCCGTTCTGGTGGTAACGGGGGGTGTCTTTCCCAAAGATAAAATAAATAGTGTGGTGCTTCCACCCAGAGGACAAATATAGTGGACCAGTTGTTTGTAGAGTACAACCCCAGGATGCTGTACCTACCCACTTCCCCTTCCAGTAACCCACACAGAATTTCATATACTAACGTAACACTCTATATTGCATGCTCACTGACAGATTTAGCAGTAACAACAATGAAAGTTTATTAACAGGAAGGGTTTGGGAGATGCAAAATTGTAACATTTGTAATTTGTAAACTTGAACAGCACTAAAACAAGAACAAGGGGGCATGATATGAGGCTGAAGGGTGGAAGGCTCAGAGGTAATGTTAGGAAGTACTTTTTCACTGAAAGGGTGGTGGAGCCATGGAACAGCCTTCCAGCAGAAGTGGTGGGTGCGAAAACAGTACAGAGGTTCAAGAGTGCATGGGATAGACATAAGGGTACCCTGGAGATGTGCAGAGCAGGAGAGCCACAGATCAAATAGGATCTGGGTTTGCAGCAGTGAGTAGGGAAATGGGCAGACTCTGGTGGGCGTATGGTCCTCATCTGCTGACAGATTACGCGTTTCTATGTCTCTAAAACACATTAATAACTGTGCCTACACCCAACAGCAACAACACTGAAACAGCCCTCCTCCCCACTGGTACCAGTGTCCCTACAGCGTCTACCTGGCTACCCAGATTGAGGTGCAGACCTGATCGTTGCCACGGGTTGGCCAGCACTGGTGCACTTAACTTTAACAAGGAAAACAGTAAACAACTGGAGTGATTTCCGCAGCTCAGGGCAAGCCCTGCGCTTACTCACGGTTCTGAAGTTCACAGCACAGGGTCTGAACAAATTCAGCAGGTGCCAGTTGTCTATGCAGAGGCTGGGGCCTTGGATGGCAATACTGTCAGCTGAATTGGTTGGCTGTGATGTTTGGCTGCTTGTCCCCTTCAGGTGGGTGCAGGCTCTTGCAGCTTGTCACCTTTGGGATAACCTTCTGTAGATGCTGGATTAAGCCAGTCTCAGGGACCAGGGCCACACACTCGCTCCACACACCAAGGCTTCTAGTTTTCAGGGTTAAGCATTCAGCACTGCCTAGCACTGGCAACACTGGGCTGTTTCACCAGAACGTCCTGGGTGGCACAGAGCTTTTCCCCAGATTTGGGTTCAGACAATCTCTCACTTTCTGTGGTGTGACAGGGTAGAATAGGACCCTGTCCCATTTATTAGGAGAAAGTGTTAAAATGCAAGGATCTGTATTCTTTCCTTTTCTCTATCCTCTGTCTGGTTGCGCAAAGTTTTCCTGTAGACTTTCAGGATTAACTTGAACAGTCTCACAATCCTTACCTCTCATTCCTCCCTTGCATCTTGTTCTGGTAATATAAAAATAAATGGGAATCAATGTATGGAAATGTAGCTGATAATGAGATCACTTTTATTTAGAGGATTGTGTTACTGTTGAAATGTGTATATTTATAATTTGAGATAACTGTACAAAGCCAGAGGTTATTTGAGTTCAAGTGCCTGAGCCTTTTGCAAAGGCTGGAGGTACCATACTCAGGAAGTTCACAATGTTCTAGCAGCTCTAGAAACTGACAAAGAACAGGATGCTTGCAGAGGATGGGGGGGGGTTGGAAAAGATATAAAAACAGCTAAAGCTGAGTAGCAAGGTAGACGTTTGTTTTACAAGAGATTTTATTTTGCTACTGTATGTGGTTATTCTGATCAGGTTTATTTTATATTACTACAACTACAAATAAACAGTTCAGTGAAATTTTACAACTGCTCCTGGGGTTTCTCTATGCTTCCTGACCTGTGCTTCGATGACATGCGGGCAGCAGTCAGTGCTTCATGGCAGACTTGGTGCTCTTTCTGGCAAGCAGTGAATACAATGTCTAGACAGGAGTTCACACTCTTTGGCAATAAACCATTAGTGTTTGCTGGCTCTCCAGATCACAGAAACCCAACAGGCTTCTTCCAGTACAGATTTCTGTTACCGGGACCACTTCAAGCTCTGGATACACAGTCCCAGCCCCCATACTGACTGAGGGCTAGTCTCAGGTGCTAAGTTGTTGTCTTTCCACTGGAATCCGGGAATGCTAGCTCTCCCAGACAATGGAAGCTTAGCAGTTCTCTCTGCAGTCACTGGAAGCCGTGGGCCAACATAACAAAAGTCTCTACTCTCGCTTACACACAGCTGCCTCTGTCCTTGGAGAGCCTCTGCCACCAACTGCCCCATGGGTCGGGGAACATGCCAGCTTCTGATTGGTTGTTTCAGCTGTTCATCTTTAAAATAAACATTAGATCCCCTTGATGCCTGACTGGTTGCTCGTTTGGGCACCAAGAGCACTGTCCTCTCCCTCTTCCCAGGAGCCATAGTGGTAGGTCCTCAGGCTCCTTGAATCCTGATTGGTGGTGTAGGGCTCAAAGACAACAAATATGGCTGCTGCATAAACAGTTCACACAATGTCCCAACATTCAAGTCTTTTTGCAGCAAACCATGCTTATTTTATTTGCTTTCCATGGCTCAATTGCTGTCCCTCTGCCCTACTGTCCGGTGGCAGAGTGGGGCATGCTAAGGGCTTCCCCTGCCTGTCACTAGTGCTGGAGCACTGACCCCCTAAGCAACAGGCAGAGCACTGATTTAACGTTGCAGACCCGGCAGCTGTTAGTTATGTGTGCCTTTTAGTAATGCAGCACTTTAGAGCGCTGCTGACATTTTATGTCTCCCCTCTCCGTGTGTGCCTCCCATCCCCCACTTATACCTTTTGAGTCCCAGGGCCGCAGCACACACACAGGGAACACCTGGCAGAGCTGCTGCAGTGGCTATAACACTTGAGTGCTGCACGCTTTAAAGCAGCAGTAACGAAAATGGGCACCATTTTTTTCCACTATAATAGATTTCAGGCATCTTCCAGTTTTATTTTTCGGTAAATGTTCTAGTTCCACCAAAGTGTGAGTATAATTGTAATGAATTTTGCTTCCTCAAAAAAAAAAAAAAAAGCATGCTACATCTGCTGTAGAAATACCACTTTACTTCGGTTCCAACTCTTTTAGAACTCCTTCAAAACCTCTCCTAGTGTGCATCTATACTCTCTCATGTTATTAATGACCGACTCACTGAGCATGGCAGATGTTGGCAGGATTATCTCAGGTTTATTGAAACATCTGGTCGTGTTATACATTAATAAATATTTTTAATTTCTCTTTTATATTACCCCTAGATTTCTGACACCTTTGTCTTGAACACAGATATCCTTCTTTCCTATTTCTCTCTCTCTTTAACCTTTCTCTCCTATTGTCTTCTGTTTTCTATTTATTAATCACTATTTACCTCTCATATATTACTTTTCTTTTACCCTCTGCTATGACAGTTCTGATTGTACTCTCTTATATATCACTTCAGACACATACTTTACCTCTAAGCTAGACATCTATTAATTTTTATCCCATCCATGGTGGTCCTGTTTCTGTATTTGTACCAGTCAATACTTTACCTGATTAGCTTCATTATTACCCACCGGCTATATGTTCAGGTTATAGACATTGTGATGTTCCCTCCCCTTTTTATGGAGGATTTTTTCTGACTGTATGATTGTTACTGTATACTTAAATATCAATAAAAAGATAAAGTGAAGGCCGCCCGGTGGCGCTGAGGCTAAGGTGCTGGGCGCCACACCTCGCTGCGCGGCGACAGGTTCGGGCGGACTCAGGTGGCGGGGTCGGCAGCGGGAGGAGGATCGACATCCCAACGGATGCTCTCCTCCCTCAGGGGTGGGAACCTAGAGCGCTCCGCATTCTACATCACCCTCGTAGGCGGTGGAAGCTCCGACAATAGAGGGATGGGCGGCTCCGTTCAGCGGAGTCGGGGAGAGACGTCGCCAACACATGAGTGCTCTGGCGTGCGTCAGCACGCCACCACTCGGGACGTACGTCCTAGCGTTCGGCGTCCCAGAGGGTAGGGGAAACCAGGGGAGAAAAGGGAAAATACCTCTCGGTAAGCCCTAGACGATAGCCTCTCGGTACCATCCAGGACCACCAGAAGAGGGACAGACCCCACTGTGCAGGAGGAGGAGGAGGCACTCTAGGGGCAGATCCCCGAGGTGGAATCGGAGGTTGAGAGGAAGGAAGGAGGGGGCTCTGAGAGCAGGAAGGAGGATAAAGAAATAAAGTATTAAAAAAAAAAAAAGATAAAGTGAAAAAGAAATACCACTGTAGACCTGGTAAGGCTTAGGATCAAGAACATAAAATAAACTTTGTTCACAGCATAGGACATACCTAGAAGAGTAGATTCAACAGGTAAGCTGAAATTTGTAGTTAGCTGAATTTAGCTGTTTTAAAAAAAAAGCCATGTTTTGTTGCACTGCTGCTTCAACAATAGAGCTGGCTGCAGCTTGAATGGCTGCACAGGCAGTGCAGCATTCACAACTACCGAAATGGCAATTTTGAATTTACTACACTCCTTGGCCCCCTAAACAGGATTACAGAGCAAAGGGCCAACGGGAGCACTTCTGGAAACAACCCAGGATCAGCGGGACAAGCAGAGTAGGAGGCAGGACAATGCCCCAGGAGGGAAAATCAAGGTAAGCCCCACCCGTGGAGAGGAGACATAGTATCTCCAGCTCATCAGATCCCATGCATTCTTACACTACTATATTACTACATGGAAAATTGCCACTGTAAGATGATCCACTGCCCAATCCAGCACATCAGGGAATAAATATATCCTTCCTTCTCCCCCCAGCTACCTGAAAGCCTAGTGCTTTACAAAGTACAAGAGTTAGACTCTGGTAGCACATGGACTGTAGAATATAATATAGTTTCATTTTAAATCATGATCTTCATACTCACTGTAACCGAAACTGTTTTACAGGGTGCAGGACTCACATACTGGCAGGACAGGGAATGTAGAGTATAACACAATAAAACATTTCCAATGCCCAACCAAGGAATGCAAGAGAATCTGTCCATCTCCACCAAGTATCTGCCGGCCTGGTAGCCAACCGGCCTGTCTGGGAATTAAAAAAATGGTCCCCCTCTTTTCCACAACTATCTAATGAGTCCAGGGACCAACCTGCCCCATTGGGGGACTAAAAAAATCTGTACCCCCCAACAACCTGACTGATCTAGTGCTAGACCTGTCTGGCAATAAGCCCTCTACCCCAAATTACTTGACGGATCTGGTAACCAACCCAGCCTGTCAGGGATTAGGGGAAAGGGGGAAATTAAGATATATGTACCTCTCTGTTGCCGCACTGCTACTGCTGCTATCAGTGAGTCTGGGTTGCTCCATCATTTCCAGCCTGCGGCACTTTAGTGTGGGAGACCGGACCGAGGGAGACGGACAGAATGCACTTCTAAGACTGTAATCCCAAATGCACATGATCCTGGCTCTGCTGTCCAACTCTAGCTCTCTCTCTCTCTGTCTTTCCTTCTCTGGTTCTCAGTCTCAGCTCTGCACTCTCCCCGACACATACACAGGGTTCACATTGCCATTCATGCTCCAATGCAGTACACTGAGAAGTGGAGCATCTGTCCCTGAGCCACCACCATTAAAGCTACCAATTTTCCGAGGCCTAAAACTGGGACAGTCCATCCTGACCGTGACCCCCTCCCCCACTGTGTCACTCCCACAGGCACCACCACAGACAACGTTGTGCACAATCAATTACATTTTGCTGCTTGTTCTGGCCATGCAGCCCCACAGTAACACCAGTAGCAAACATTCAGATTAAAACAATACATCATTCTGTTGCAGCAAGTTCCAAATCATGAAGTACAGAAAGTTAATTAAAAGCAAACCTGCATTAAATTGTGATCAGACATTAAAGCTGCATGTATTGCTCCTCCTGACAGTCCCATCCAACCTGTTTACTTTCACCTCATTTGCTGAGCAAACTTCACTTCAGTGACTCCCACCATCACACCAGATTGTTTTCACACACTTCCCTACAGCTGATCAGGTTCAGATACCTTAGTTCCCTGCTGCCGACCTCTTCTCTGCCTGGAGTCCCTCTAAGCTGCTGTCAGGCAGACGTCCACATGTGCTTGTTCGCACTACTTCCCATTCTAAGCTAACAGGAAGGAACATGCTTTACTGTGCTCCCACTGACATGCTTGCAGTGCAACACAGGCACAGGGATCGAAGTTACAATCTGCTGTCCAGCCAGAGCAACGCCACAGTGGTGCTGAAATAACTGTCACTCACGGATTAGCAGTCAGCAAAAAAAAGGGACAAATAAGCAAAAAAAGGGACAAAAGTGACATTTTGCAAAACTTGTGGGGACACTGGGACATGCTGCCTAAAATAAGGACTGTCCTGGGAAAATAGGGACTGTTGGTAGCTTTAACCACCATTGGCTGACAGTGACCATCAGAAGAAGCAAAGTCTTCTGGAAAAAATGGTGGGTATGGACATCATCAATTTACCATCCTTCTCTCCCAGGGAATAAAAAAAAAGTCTGTCCCCCACTCTCCAACTACCTGATGGATTTGGTGCCCAACCCAGCCTTTCAGGAGAAGAAAAATCTTTCCCTCTCACCCCAACAATGCAGGTTTGGTACTTTACGAAGCACAGGAGTTAAGAATCTGGTAGCACAGGGACTGTTGAATATAACAGAATTAGGTATTAAATAATGACTTTCATACACATTGCGCCCCAAAATGTTTTGCAAGGTACAGGAGTTCCATACTGGTAGCACAGGGAATGCAGAATAAAAAATAATTTCTGATGCACAACCCGGCCAGACAAGGAATTAAAAAATCTGTCCCTTTCTCCCAACTCAGTCAGAAAATAAAACCAGCACTGACGCCAAGCACAGCGCTACATTACTTTATTTACTGCACAGACAGTTGACATTCAAAGACTCACAAGGTCCAGCTCCACATCCAAGAAACACCACTCAAAGGCCCTGATCAGCTTCACACATGCATGCTTCCTCAGGGAGACTCGTCATGCACATCGACATTTAGTTTATGTCCAATACCTCTTACAGGTACATAACATTTAAACATTCTCAAGGAAAGTGCAAAAATCAACTAAAAGAAAAAAAATCAGAAAATCTACTGCCAGCACTTATTGTGAATTTGCATTCTTTTATTCGTACAGCTCTCACAGAGCATCGTAGGGCATCCAAAAATAATGATACGCATGTATATAAAGGCACAGCAAATCAAAAGGCGGCCAAAATAATTGAGATACCACCTAGTATCACACTGCAATGTCTCAAACAAAACTGTAATGCAAAAGTAATAGTACATTCATATACTGTTACTTAATATATGGGAGATCACGGTAGTCAACTAAGTAATCAAATGTTCAGAATACCATATGTAAATTTTTTCCAACTTTCCTATATCAAAAGAAATGTTTTTCATGTTATTTTTGTTTTAACATGTGGTTCTGATAGTACTGCTGTAGAACAATGGTGTAATTTTACCCTCTTAAATACACAAGACCCAACATCCATTCTGAATGCCCTGGGGGACCTACAGCTGGACAGGGACTGGAATCTATGTACCACGTAGAATCATTAACATTAATATTCCCCTTAAGATGGTCTGAATGCCTTGCAAGACAGCCTAACTCAAAATGCATCTCTTACACCAAACAAAAACAGCTTTCTTGTGAAATGTGCCAGGTATGTGCTGGAATGTAAATCATTCATAACAAATACTACCAACAGATAAAGGGTATCATGGCGGGGGGGGGGCGCATTAGCCCCCAGTTATGCAAATCTATACCTGGGGGTCTGGGACAGAGATGCTGTCAATTCTCCAGAGGTCAATCCATATTTTGCCAAGACTGATCTCTGACGATGCACAGATCCCAAGTTTCCAGCAGCTGGAATGCTGGCCCAGCTGTGGCTGGGGGGGGGCGGGTTATCATGGCCCAAGACAAAGAATTAGCAGCACCACTTTTTTTGTTCACTGAATGAATTTCAGGTCATAAGCATTTTTGTGTTTTTTCAGAGGTGGCACAATAATCGAAACAGATAGCAATCCGAAGATGAATAAAGATAATAAGGCTTACCCTTACTAAATGTGGCACAATGGCAACACAGTGGCGAGCTACAAAATGTGCAGTGGTACTACCCAGTGGTACCATGGTTGTACTATGGTAGTTTAAATTTTGATTATTTTTGTTGATATGGTAGGACAGTGGTACAATGGTATCACAATGGAATTGAAACAAACCACTGTGATACCATGAAAACCTTAATGGTAGTACAGTGGTAATCACAGCGGTATTGCAATAGCAAATGAGTGGTATTGCAGTGGTATTCTGAAGAACTTTTTGTAAGGGTACTGAACACCAGGCTTTCGTACTGCACCACTGAACGCCCGCTCAAACTAGAAGGACACTGTACAATGCAGGCACAGAGGACATGGGTCTCTTGGCAGCTGCACACTGAGCAAGCCAGGCCAGGAACCAGCACTGCAATCGCACGCTCAGGACCATAGTGTCCAGACACGGAGGACAGTAGTGCATTTTGCGGGCTCTGGCAAGACTGTGGAGGTGAGTGGGTTTAAAATGTCATTTAGTGGGTCTGACTCTACCGAAATGCGGGTCACTTGGGGGGTATGCAAAGTTTTATTGATGATATATTCTTGCTGTGGCGGGGCATGAGGAGGAACTGAAACAGTCTGTGATTCTTTAGCAAAGTACAAACAAAACATTGCAATTTCACACTGACTTCAGTAAAATGTGTGTTCATTTCCTGGACTTGAAAATCAGTAACAATCACGATGGGACAATTACCACTGACTTGCTCAGGAAAACAACTGATAGAAATACCCTTTTGTTTCCATCTAGTCGTCACCCCCGCCATATGGTGAACAACATCCCCAAGACACAATTTCATAGGGTATGCAGAAACTGCTCATCTGACTTTGCGTTTCAAGAAAGAGCCAATGACATGCAACAGCGTTTCAGGGCCAGAGGCTATAGGTCCAGCTTGGTGAAAGAAGCCAAGAGAGCAGCAGGAGCTACTGATATGAGCTGCCTTCTGTTGTATAACCAAACTGAAAGTAACCAAGAAACTGTGCTCCATTTTATTAACAATTTTTCCAACAGATCTCATGCAGTCAGAGAAATAATCATTAAACATTTTGGTATTTTTCAGACCCAACTGCTGCTAGACGGTGAGGTGAATTAACCACCACAGTCGGCTTATTGCACAGGCCAAAGCCTGGGAGATATCTTGGTACACAGTATGCAGCCTTCCTCCACAGTGAGAAATACATGGCTCCCTGACCCTCCATAAGATGCCTTCGCTGTGGTCACTGCAGATACTGTGATTGCATGAATTTTTAAATGTTATATACCTTTAAGATGCATTGGATATAAATTAAATGTCAATGTGCATGACTGGCCTCCCTCAGGAAGCACGCATGCACAAAACTAGTCAGGGATCTTGCACGTTGTTGCCTATAACCTGACAAAACCGCAAGTGGAGCACTTTTTCCCAGTCTGGCCTCTCACCCAAATACCTGATGGTCCGATGCCCAGCCCGGCCCATCAAGGAACAAAAAAATATATATTCCCCTTCTGCAACTACCTGACAGGCCCAATGCCCTACCCATCAAGAAAAAAAAAAAATATATATCTTCCTCCCTCAACATCCTAACCGATCCAGTGCCCAATCTCATCCATCACTGAATAAATAAAAATCTGGACATCTCCCCCTTCAACTACCTGACTGGTCCAATACCTAAACATCTGTGGTTCAGAGAACTGGCTCACTCAAGATGATTTAAATGCTTTTTGGTATTGTATTTCAATAGTCAGCGTCATCCCATAAAACTGCTCATATTGGGCCAATGTTTTGTGGTGTAGCCTTTTCACCAGGGCCACAGACGTAGTCTGTCAAAAACATATGTAACCCCCCTGCAAATGGGGGTTCCCAAAAACCTTCCAGGAGCTTGCTTGAATGCTCCAAGCCTGAATGGTGTTTGGCATTTTAAGCCATTTATCAGTGAGTGTTTTAGAGCCTCTGGTACTGTCTCTTTAAGAGCTGTCTGCTTGCAGACATAATTAGTTTGTATGGGGGACTGTGTGCTTCTCTAGAGTACCACTCGAGCTGCTGCCAATTCACTTCATTTTTGCAGTCACTAGGAGTGCAAAGGGAACCTATCTGAAAGATGCAACTGTTTGCCAGAAATTATTTAGAGTAATAATGAAATTACAGTTTGTCTAACCTGCTTTCTTTGCAGTCAGAACTGTGTCTGCTAGTTCCCCATTCTAGTTTTGAACTGCTGAACTGGACCAATCAGTGTGGGGTAAGCTAGCTCTAAAATGGTGCCTTGGACGAATCAGAACTTGGACTCATAATCTGAGCCAGCCACAAGAGGATTGTATGGGCAGTGACTCTGGGAGATGTAGTTTAACTTCAGTGCCTTTGGACCAACAGCAGCAGTCTGTGTGAGTGACAGCCAATCCAGTCAAGAACTGGGAGAACTCAAAGGAAGTGCCGGTTTTGTCAGTTGGAGTTTCAGTTGAGCTTTGGCAGTGAAGAAGGAAGGAGCCCTGTGCTTTTCAGTGTGCAGTTTTAGTCAAAAGCGATGTGTAAGGCCCAGAGCTCCGTCTGCAGCTTGTTAGGACTGAATCCGTCCTGTGAAAAGAATCAAAGGATCTCTGAAGAGTAGAAACCAGGCTCACCCTGTAGAAGACTGGAAGAATTGCTGAAAATTGCACTCGGTCTGTCAGGAACTGAATCTGCTGTGTGTTCTCCTGGGTATTGTGCAGTAATTGCGATCGGGATACAGATGCAGCCTGCCTGGTATAGTGCTTTCTTTTATGGATGTGAAGAGGTTTTGTACCTCAAGTGAGCCCTGCTGACATTGAAGGACCCTATCTTATTTGGAGGTCGTGAGTACTAATTCAGGGTCGCTCCCTGTTGAATTGCCACATTAAATCCAAATGGAATTACTGTACTGCTGACTGTTTAATTCTCCTTTTCTCTGTGTGAAAGGGCCCCTACCAGCTGCCACGGTTTGGACTAGCCACTATGGCTTGGGTACCCAGGGACAGTAACTGATAGGGATAGGCCTGTGCACAGAGCCATAGGTAGATTATTAGAGTGATAAGCTAATTAACCTGATTTCCCCCTGTCCTTGTTATATCCCCCTAAATAAATCAGAGCTGCTTGTTTCAGCAAAGTTATACTGCCTGAGGTATTTGTCTATGTTAAAGTACTGTACTGTGATTGTTGCACTGTATCTCATTTCCAGGAGGTCCAGTGCGGGAACCAGACCTGGGGTAAGTGTATACTGTGAAGGTAATTCTGATATATTGTGTGGGCCACTAGTGGGAAGAAAGGGGTTGCAGTGTCCCAGAGGGCTGTGACCAAGTTAGTTTAACTATTGCAAACCCTGACCTCTGGGTGGAGGCACCGCCATTGGATCCAGGCCCTCAACCTGTTAGTGGCAAATCAGGCAGGGTAGTAGCCCTGGGATAGCGCCATCTAGGGTTACATCTTGGAGGCTCACCGCTGGGATTGTGTGTCCTCTGGTGGCCATATTTAGAACCACTGTTAAGAAAAAATGGGTACCCGACAGAAGTGGCTGTGCACCGGCTGGTGGAGTGGTGTACTGGGAGAGATCGACCCCAAAATGCTATACTTATCCTGGACATCCCCTGGGTATCAATACGGACACTGTGCAGGAGTACTTTCCAAGGTGGAAGGTTTACAAAACCCTGTGGTGGTGGGTCGGCATGCTAATCTGCTCACCCACACTTTCCTGGCCCTAGTAGAGTTTAAGGATCCCATAGATAGCTCCAAAGTGCCACAGACCATTACTCCCAGAGGAGCCCTCACTGCTTGGAGAGTGATAACTAAGGACAGTAAAGACCCGGGGAATCAGCCCCACCACTATCTGAAACTTTTGAGGAGAAATTTGCTGAATGGCTGCTGGGAGAGGAAAACTGTGGAGGACTTGAAGAAACTATTCTTGCCACCTGGGGTGTTCCCCCCAACACCCTCTCCTGCTCCAGTGCCCGTAATGGTGGCTGAACCAATGCAGACTCCTATTTCTGCACCTGCCATTAGTCAGACTCTTACCGAAGGTTGAGGATCTTCTCTGGCACCTCCACCCCCAAGGGAGGATGACTGGGAGACCTGGATAGACTATGTTGCCCCCCAAGTGCTAGAATGGCAATGCTCGGAAGGCAGCGAAGAGGGTTAGTGAGAGCCTCCGAGGTCCTGCCCTGGCTACCATCCGTGCTAAACGGGCCAGTAACCCTGAAGTGACTGCACAGGCCTATCTTGAGGCCTTGGAGAATGTGTATGGGAGCCCAGATTCTGATGAGGACCTATGGTGGAGAGTAAGAAATGCACAACAGTACCAAGGGAGTTGTTCTGTGTATGTTCTCTCGGCTGGAAAAATTGTTGCAAGAATGCCTCAGAAAGGGTAGTTTGCCAGCGATTGAACTGGACCGAACCAGACTGGACAGAATCCTTAAGTCTGCCCCTTCTCAGAACTGCTGTTGCTTCAGTTACGCCTGGCAAATCGACTGGAATCCCCACCTCCTATGATGAGTTAATGAGAGAAATTCGAGGAGTTGAGAAAAGGCGACCTCGGGAGGTACCTGCACCAACAGCTGTGGCTCGACCCGAGTGACTGAGGGTGACCCATCAAGTGAAGTTCAGGGCAGAGGTTGACAGTCAATGAGTGCTCTGACAAGGAAAAAGATATGCCACAATGGGGGAACTGTTGAAAGAGATCCGGGAATTCAAAATGTCCTTTACTAAGGCCACGCTTGCAAGTACGGGCCCTGACCTATATCCGACAGATCTGCTATGGGGTGGGGTACCCACCCATGTATCTCCTGCTGATAACAGCTCCAAACTCAATTCCTTGACCATGGAAGTGGAGAAACTGACGAGATGTCTCCAAATGCTTATCACGCCGAGACAGAGATGGCACCCAGGTTTCCAGTTAGTAATACCCCGCCTGGCTCCCAGTGTGGCGCCTCGCCAGCTCAAACTCCAGAAAGTATGTTTTGCTATAATTGTGGGAAAGATGGGCACATGAAAAGGGAATGCCAGTCCCAAAAGACACTGACAAAGTTGCATATAGGCTACAAGGAGCTGGAGAACAAATCAGTGGTTAAGAGGTGCAGAAATGATCCAGTGAGGGCACCAAAAATGCTAACTCACGTCCCTTTTGTGGCAAGGTCAGTTGCCCAGGCCCCCTACCGCCTCTCAGACTGGTCCAGAATAGTGGGTCCCTCCATGGAGACCACTGTAAAGGTGAATGGAGTGTCTACAAGAGCTGTATTAGACAGTGGCTCCCAAGTGACAATTATGTTCCAGGATTGGTATCAGAAGCATTTGTCAGGCGTACCCTTACAACCATTAGAAGGACTGCATGTATGGGGGTTAAGTGAGAAGGCCTACCCCTATTCCGGGTATATCCAATTTGGCTGTCTTTCCCCACCTCCGTGGCTGGAGTGGCGAACAAGTAGAGACCCTAGCCTTAGTGTGTCCCCCACTGGACTGTATGATGGTGTCCCTTTGTTGATTGGAACAAATGCTCATATGTTCGGAAGGCTGGCACAGTTGTGTTATGAAAAACAGGGTCAAAGACTAGTAGAGCTTTAAGAGTTCCAGCTTTAATTAAGAAGGCCTATGAGGCACAGAGAGATGCTGAAAAACAGAACCAGAGGAACGGTTGGAATTGTATGGAAGAAGGATCCTGAGTCTCTGATCCTGGCGCCAAATGCCCAGTGTACCTTACAGGAGAGAGGTCCGTATCAGAAAGGATGTTAAGAATAAAATATTAATGTTGGATGCACCAGGCGATGGAAAATTGCCAGAGGGACTGCTGGTCAAGCCTAGTATTTTGCCCGCTAGAGCCCATGCTTATGCCAGAAGGGTAATGGTCCAAGTTCATAATGTGTCTGAAAGAGACATTCGAGTAAACAGAGGTTGCATCCTGGCTAATGTGCATTGTGCAGACACTGCAGTGCTACCCAGCAGCAAGAGTTCAAGGAAGAATGACAGAGTAACGCCTGACTTGTTTGATTTCGGCGACTCCCCGCTGCCAGCTGAATGGAAAGTGAGGATCAGTGAGAAACTTGCCCAGAGACCAGGTGTTTTCTTTAAAGGAATGGGATGTAGGATGCGTGCAAGGAGCTGAGCACAATATCCGGCTGCATGACGAAAAGACCATTTCGTGAGAGGTCTACGCCTGGCACCTGCTGACATAGATGATGTGAGGCGGCATCTGCAAGAAGATGTTAGCTGCTGGTGTAATACAAGAATCAGAAGCCCTTATGCTTCCCCATTGTGGTAGTGAGGAAAAGAATGGAACAGTAAGGATGTGTGTGGATTATCGCTCTGTAAACCGCGGACTATCCCTCAGTCAGTACACAATGCCCCGCATTCAGGATGCTTTGGACTGCCTAAACGGGGAGCAAGTGGTTCTCTGTGCTGGATCTCCAGATGGGTACTACCAGATCCCGATGGCCCCAGAGGACCGTGAGAAGACGGCCTTTATCTGTCTGCTTGGCTTCTATGAATTCATGAGGATGCCTCAAGGGATTTCAGGTGCCCCAGCCACTTTCAACGATTGATGGAGCGTGCAGTGGGGACATGAACTTACTAGAGTGCCTGGTATACCTAGATGATGTTATTGTGTTTGGCAGCTCACTGGAGGAACATGAGAGCAGATTATTTAAGGTATTGGACCAACTGGAGGACTTTGGCCTTAAACTGTCCATTGATAAGTGTCAATTCTTTCAAACATCAGTAAAGTATGTGGGACAATAGTATCCACCGAGGAATAAAGACCGACCAAGTAAAGTTGAGGCCTTGACCACCTGGCCACAGCCCAAAAATCTAAAAGAACTGCAAAGATTCCTGGGATTCTGTGGTTATTATGGCGCTTCATCAAGGACTATTCAAGAGTGATCCGCCCTTTACTTAACCTTACTCAAGGTATTCCCCAACCCACAAAAATACCAAAAGTCAGCGTCCCTCAAGACTGAAAGAGTGTATTTTCATCTGGGTGAAGTATTTAGGGCCGCTGGACTCCTGATTGTGAGACTGCTTTTCATGAGATCATATATCAACTTACCCATGCTCCCAGTGCTGGCCTATGCCGATCCAAGAAAACCTTATGTCCTGCACATGATGCTAGCTTGCAAGGGTTGGGGCTGTGTTGTACCAAGAGCACGAGAATGGCCTGAGACCAGTGGCCTTTGCCAGTAGAAACCTGACCCCATCCAAAAAGAACTATCCTGTACATAAGTTAGAGTTCTAGCTTTGAAGTGGGCTATTGTTGACCAATTCCATGAGTACTTGTATGGGGCTAAAATACTAGTAAAACTGACAATAATCCTTTGACCTATGTGCAGACCTCAGCTAAGTTGGATGCCACTGGCCATAGGTGGCTTTCTGCATTATCTACATATGACTATGCTCTCGAATACGGAGCAGGTCTGAACCACATAGATGCTGATGCTCTCTCCGGAGGCCTGTTCCCCAGAATGATTGGGTCGATTGGCAGAACCTGACATTGGGCACTCTGCCGGAAGTTTGACAGGGAGGAACAAATGTCACGGACGCAGTGGACTGCATGGTGGATTGCTTGGGAGCCTCTGAGAATTGCATACCTGCTGCTTATGCACTTTTCTGCAATAGACATTGGTGCACTGCCTCAGCTGGACAATGACAGTATTACGGGCTCAATCCCGCGATCCCATGATCAAAGCAGCTTTAGAAGCCCTCTATGCAGGAAAAGATGTGTCCAAATTACGCTCCACTGATTTGAGAACTGCACTGTTATACAAAGAAGGTCCTAAGTTGAAACTGATCAATAAACTGTTATACAGAGAAACAGTAGACAGAGGGGGACAAGTAGACAAACAACAACTAGTGCTGCCCACTGCCTTTCGAGACTCAGTACTGAGGTCCTTGCACAACCACATGGGCACCTTGGTATAGACAGAACACTTGACTTGGTGAGATCCAGATTCTATTGGCCTAAGATGGGGCTGATGTAGAGCAACACATTCGAACTTGTAGTCGCTGCTTACAGAGGAAAGCTTTGCCCCAGAGGGCTGCCCCCCTTGTTAACATCACCACCAGTGCACCCATGGAGCTGGTCTGTATTGATTTTCTGAGTTTGGAGTCAGATCAAAGAAATATCAGTAATGTGTTGGTGGTCACTGACCATTTCACGAGATATGCCCAAGCTTTCCCCACCAAAGACCAGAAAGCATCCACTGTGGCCAAAGTACTTGTAGAAAACTTTTTTGTTCACTATGGGGCTCCACAAAGAATCCATTCTGATCAAGGGAGAGACTTTGAGTCGTCTGATCAAAGAGATGCTTTCTCTGTGGGGAGTACGAAAGTCCAGAACCACTCCGTACCACCCCAGGGGACCCACAGCCTGAACGTTTCAACCGCACTTTGCTAGATATGCTAGGCACCCTGCACCCAAAGGACAAGCCTAGATGGAAACAAATTAGCACCCTGGTACATGCTTATAACTGCACCAAAAGTGATGCCACTGGATTCTCCCCTACACGCCTGATGTTTGGAAGAGAAGCTCGACTACCAGTAGATGTGTGTTTGGGGTCTCTCCTGATGGGGTTCAAGCTGACAACTATTTACAGTATGTGCAAAGTTAAAGGCCCAGCTAACTCATGCGTACCAACTGGCTCAAACCATGGCTGCCAAAAGAAATCTGGCCAACAAAGAAAGGTATGATAAAAAGGTGAAAGCACAGGAACTCCAGGAGGGAGATCGGGTATTGCTAAGAAATCTGGGACTGCATGGCAAGCACAAGATTGCTGACAGATGGCACCATCTCCCTCACATTGTAGTGGGCAAACTAGATGATCTGCCAGTGTACAAAGTAAGGCCTGAGAATAATTCAAAAGATGTAAAAGCAATGCATAGAAATCATTTACTGCCCATTGGACAAATCTTAATTGAGTCTGAGCCCCTAGAAGATGCCCTCTGGACCAGTGACTAGAGCTGCTGCTAAGAAAAGATCAGAAAGTCTGCACCTACAGAAGCAAAGTTAAAGTGTTCCCTCCACAAGTCCCAGTTGAGCATGACTGTCAGTCCATATCGGAACAAAGTGAGAGTGACTTTGAATACTATCCTTCTTACGAACTGAGTCAATTGTTTCGGGGCAATCCCCTAGTCAATACTGGAGATGAAGCTGGGCCTTCTGGACTGTCTAAGCCCCCAGCTTCATCCCTGGAGCCAATGCTCCCAGAAAGTGAAGTGCAAAGCATCAGATCAGATGAAATGGAATCATTGTGCATGGTTGAACTGTTTGAGCTTTCAGGGGAGGAAAATGATAGATTGGGGCAGACTGGTGATACACCCGAACAAGAAGAGTATTTTGAGTGCCCTGACAGTCCACTGCCAGTGTCCGAAAGCTCTCCATGCGAGCCAAATGTTGTGGACTCAGAAACTGTAACTCCTGGAGCTGAAAGTGCCCCAAGTTCTAGCCTCTCTACCCCCATGGAGACTCCCCTGACAAGTGAGGACAATGCTGAAAATGAGGCTCAGAGTGCAGAGACTATAACAGTTCCCCCTAGAAAGACTGGTCGAGCTGTAAAGCCTGTGGTGCACCTCAGTTATGATTCACTTGGGAGGCCTGTGGACTTGCCTCTCAATGTTGTCCATAAAGGAGTGTATGTGTCCCCGAGCTCATTGCCCAAACTGAGCATCAGTGCTAACTCCAAGTTACTTGTGTTGCCCTCTAAGTATGGTGCCCTTGCCCCATCCAGCCCCAAGGTAACTGATAGGGAAGGGCCCCCTCTCTTCAGGTTTCATGTACAAGAGGTAATAACTTGAGTTATGGTACAATGTGTATGTAATACTGTGTAAAGAGTGACGTACTGCAATGTTTCAGAAATGTGTTCTTGGTAAAATGATATATTGACTGATGATTACATGCATGCAGGCCTAATCAAATGTATGGTTGCAGTTAAACTTATGGGGAGTACTTGCTTGGCGGACGTCAAGCTTTCCCAGACCAAGAAGGGTGTAACCCCTGCAAATGGGGGTTCCCAAAAGACTTCAGGAGCTTGCTTGAATGCTCCAAGCCTGAATGGTGTTTGGCATTTAAGCCATTTATCAGTGAGTGTTTTAGAGCCTCTGGTACTGTCTCTTTAAGAGCTGTCTGCTTGCAGACATAATTAGTTTGTATGGGGGGACTGTGTGCTTCTCTGAGTACCACTCGAGCTGCTGCTAATTCACTTCATTTTGCAGTCACTAGGAGTGCAAAGGGAACCTATCTGAAAGATGTAACTGTTTGCCAGAAATTATTTAGAGTAATAATGAAATTACAGTTTGTCTAACCTGCTTTCTTTGCAGTCAGAACTGTGTCTGCTAGTTCCCATTCTAGTTTTGAACTGCTGAACTGGACCAATCAGTGTGGGGTAAGCTAGCTCTAAAATGGTGCCTTGGACGAATCAGAACTTGGACTCATAATCTGAGCCAGCCACAAGAGGATTGTATGGGCAGTGACTCTGGGAGATGTAGTTTAGACTTCAGTGCCTTTTGGACCAACAGCAGCAGTCTATTGTGAGTGACAGCCAATCCAGTCAAGAACTGGGAGGAACTCAAAGGAAGTGCCCGGTTTTGTCAGTTGGAGTTTCAGTTGAGCTTTGTCAGTGAAGAAGGAAGGAGCCCTGTGCTTTTTCAGTGTGCAGTTTTAGTCAAAAAACGTGTGTAAGGCCCAGAGCTCCGGTCTGCAGCTTGTTAGGACTGAATCCGTCCTGTGAAAAGAATCAAAGGATCTCTGAAGAGTAGAAACCAGGCTCACCCTGTAGAAGACTGGAAGAATTGCTGAAAATTGCATCGGTCTGTCAGGAACTGAATCTGCTGTGTGTTCTCCTGGGTATTGTGCAGTAATTACGATCGGATACAGATGCAGCCTGCCTGGTATAGTGCTTTCTTTTATATGGATGTGTGAAGAGGTTTGTGTACCTCAAGTGAGCCCTACTGACATTGAAGGACCCTATCTTATTTGGAGGTCGTGAGTACTAATTCAGGTCGCTCCCTGTTGAATTGCCACATTAAATCCAAATGGAATTACTGTACTGCTGACTGTTTAATTCTCCTTTCTCTGTGTGAAAGGGCCCCTACCAGCTGCCACGGTTTGGACTAGCCACTAGGGCTTGGGTACCCAGGGACAGTAACTGATAGGGATAGGCCTGTGCACAGAGCCATAGGTAGATTATTAGAGTGATAAGCTAATTAACCTGATTTCCCCTGTCCTTGTTATATCCCCTAAATAAATCAGAGCTGCTTGTTTCAGCAAAGTTATACTGCCTGAGGTATTTGTCTATGTTAAAGTACTGTACTGTGATTGTTGCACTGTATCTCATTTCACAGGAGGTCCCAGTGCGGAACCAGACCTGGGGGTAAGTGTATACTGTGAAGGTAATTCTGATATATTGTGTGGGCCACTAGTGGGAAGAAAGGGGTTGCAGTGTCCCAGAGGGCTGTGACCAAGTTAGTTTAACTATTGCAAACCCTGACCTCTGGGTGGAGGCACCCGCCATTGGATCCAGGCCCCTCAACCTGTTAGTGGCAAATCAGGCAGGGGTAGTAGCCCCTGGGATAGCGCCATCTAGGGGTTACACATATAGATACCTTCATTCATTTTTATGTATAATACAACAGTGTATAAAGCAATTAAACTGAGTAACAGTAAGGCATTACATATCCAGTATCTTCTGGGTACTAAAGAATTACACAGCCATATACTTGAGAAACAGTATAAATATCCTAAAACCAGATATTTCAAAACAACCAATTGAAAATGATTTTTACTCAAAAAGGGCTTAAATTATAAGACTGCAAATTACCATAATTTATGGATGTTTTCACAGTTTTTAAATGACACTGTAATAATAATATTTCAAACAAAATAATCAAAGGCTTAGTTACATATAAATAGAATAATAGATAGGGACTGGGTATTACAAGGGTGTAATACCATCTAGAGGTTCCCATGTCCCAGAACCTTGAGATGGTATTACACCAGATTAATACCCAGTCCCCTAACTGTTTTTTGTAATATATGGATCTGTAAAATAAATAAATAAATAAATAAATAAATAAATAAGGGACTCAGATTCATTCTGCTATCTTGGGAAACTGGCTGCCCAATCGCTGCACGGAACACTCACTCGCTTTAACCCAGGCTTTAACCATTTTTGTCAGGGTCACAGTGCCTCTGTTCATTAGCTTCGATAGCGAGTCCTGCCTGGTTGGTTTTGAGAGATGCTCGGTGCAGGCAGGGTCAATCAGATAATCCTTTAATATAACAGAAAAATAATTAAAAAATAAAAATTAGTGCAAGGCTACAATTTTCTCTCACTAAATGAGACACAACTGCCATGATTTCAAAACTATTCTGCCTACTCAGAATACAAAAGCGGCCAATGATAAAGTATGGTTTTGACTGACAGGTTGTGCCCCGAGCAACTGCAGTGGGTACCATAGTTACTAGCTCTAGTATGATCCAATAGCACAAAGAAAAGCACTCTCTTTCTGTGATAATACTATCGTTCAGAGCTCCAAACGATAGTATTATGGGCTCTGAACAATACTATTACGGCATCAGAAAGATGGTATCATCACTTTTGAACAGTGATATTACAAAGATATTTTTGTATGCCTTTGTACCATATTATTTTGATGTATCCATATGTAACCCCCAGGGGGCGCTATCCTAAGGGCTACTACTCCTGCCTGCGAAAGGGTGAGGGGCCCAGATCTGTTGGCGGGTGCCTCCACCCAGAGGTCGGGGTTGAAACAGTCGTGGACGACTCGGTCACAGCCCTCTGGGTTGCTGCAACCCCACTTCTTCCCACTAGTGGCCCACGCAGTTCACTTTCCGTATCTCTAACATATACACTTACCCCCTGGCTTGAACCAGTCAGCTCACTCTGGGAACCCCCTAGAAAGTAAGGTACAGTTACACCACATTCACTGTGCAGTATTTCACCACTAATACACAGACTAGCCAGTGTACTTTTGCAAAACAAGCAATCTGATTTATTTGAGGGGAAATAACAAGGACCGGGGGGAATCAGGTTGACTGGCTTACCACTACTGTATATAGCAATCTACCTATGGCTCTGTGCACATGCCTGACCTACTAAGTACTGCTTAGGGGTACCCAAGCCCTAATGGCTAGTTTCTCGATGCAGCTGGTTGGGGCCCTGACACAAACGAGTAGTTAATCCCTAAGAGATCAGGTGGAGCCAGAAAGCTCAACTGGTGCAGTCAGCAATACAACAAACGATTGTGCCTTTATCTGTAACCTTTTAGCAGGGAGCTACCCTGATTCAGTACTCACAACTCCAGCAGAGGACCGCGCTTTCACACTTGCAGGGCTGAGCCTGAGCTTCAAGGCCTCCTCACACATTCATATGGAAAAAACACAGAGGGGTACCATACCAGGTAGCTGCTTCAAGGACCCGAGCAAACATTCAGCCACACTGGCTGCTTCACTGCAGCTTCACTGTCCTGACAGACTTGAGCGCTGATTTAGCAAATTCTCCAGTCCTCCTCAGGTGAAGCCTGGTGAGTAGCTGTGCTTGTTCACAGCCTCCTCTGACCGCAAGCCTGCGGATTTTGTCTGTGGAACGCTGGCAATGCAAACGTCCGCCTCAGGCCATTCTCGCGTTTCCCGCGTGAACAATTAACGCCGCAGGAGCTCAGAGCTCCCTTCTCCTGCACAGCCGCAACGCCTCTGCCCCCTCTCAGTGGGGTGCAGCTCTCTGACTCGGGCACCACCCGATCCCATTGGCTGGCCTTAGGTGCCAGTCACTTAACTTTTTCTCTCAGTGGTGCAAAAAAAGCACCATAGCCCATAATGCCACTTCCCAGCATTACAAGCTGTGTCCTCATTGGTCAGTCGACACCCTGAGGGGTCCTGCTTTCGGTTGGTCACCAGTCGCCCTTCTGAGTACCCGATCTCTACTGGACCCTTTAGCACAGTCCGGTCCAGAATGAGGGCACAGCATAAAGTCCCAGCTGCAAAGGAAAAAAGTTAAACAAACTGCAATTATACCAACACTATACATGTTTCCAAGGGACAACTACATCTTTCAGATCGCCCCCAGCGCTCCTAGCGACTGCAGAAACAGAGCGATCAAACAGCAATCCAGGGAGGATTCGAGCAGAAACCCAGTCCCCCATTTGTACCACTACAGCCTGCAGGCAGGCAGCTCCTGCAGGGGCAGAACTGGAGGCCTCAAAAGCACTCTACAACGCCCCATTTACTTGACCTTCGCTTCGAACACCAGTGCAGGCATGGAGCATTTAGGCAAGCTCTGGGAAAGGCTTCTAGGAACCCCCATTAGTAGGGGGGTTACACATATATTTCAGCCAAATAATTCACAAAAAGAAACTTGAAATTAAGACAATACTATGGGCACAAATTTATCTTAATCTAAGTGGGATTATTCTTCTCCCATTTAATGTATAAGATCTATATTAAAATGTTAGTCCTGTGTGCATCAGAATTTATCACACTACAAACAATGCAAATGAGCTATTCAGTTGCTAAGTAATCAATGATCAGAATGCAGTTCAAGTCACCAGTGTCAAATATTCATAAGCGGTGACACCTAGTCTCAATTAGACAACATGGGCCCCATATTCAAAGCCAGCCGGATGACGCGCAAATTGATGTGTCACACAAAAAAATAGGGCCAGCCAGCTCTGATGAGATATTCAAACAGAATGTGCAATCGGAACAGATCATGCATTCTGTCTGAATATCGGACCCTGGATGTGCAGCACATAGCGGGTGGCCGCCATGTCTGGCACAGGGCATCCAGGGTTCGGGGCTGAAGACCACCCATGGGGGAATGCGTGGCACATACCTGGATGCACCATTTCCCCCAAGGGTGATATTCAACCAAAATATGCTAATGAGCTCATTGGGCATGCATGGCTCAAAGGGGCATCATGCATGCCCATTATGGGCTCATTAGCATGGCTGTGTCGGGCTATATGCTCCAGGCCAGCCCACCCCCCTCCCCAGCCCCAATCACAGAGTGTCAGATGAAACAACAAATAACCCTCTTTCCTTAGTGTAGGGTACCCCTCTCTGCCCCAATCAAAGACTGTCATAAAATATAACATAGCCCCATCTCCATAGTGTAGGGTCCCCCCTCCCTATGCCCGATCGATGTACAAAACACATGGTCCCCGTTTTCATAGTTTAATTAACCCTCCTCCCCAACCCCGATCCTGGAGCGATGTACAAAATCCACAATCTCTGTTTCCATAGTATAGTGGACCACCCTCCCCAGCCCCGATCCCCATGCAATGTACAAAAAGTACAGTTATGTAAGAACTTACCGTAACAGTAGATCTTCGAGAGAGGCTCTTGCAGTAGGTATTCACAAATAGGACTACGCCATCAGGCACCAGAACCGCACGGAAAAATCTTCTAGCTAGCAGTCTCTGGCAGGGACCGCTCCCGACGTCAGCTGACCGACGCCAGCATACGTCAGTATAAAGGGGCGGTCCCACACCTGCCCTCCAGTTCTCCGGCCGGAGGCTGACAGGAGAAAGGCTTGCCTCCTAAAGAGGAAAGCAAAGGAAATCCAAGGGGAAGGAGGGAGGGAAAGCAATACCTACTGCAAGAGCCTCTCTCGAAGATCTACTGTTATGGTAAATTCTTATGTAACTGTACTATCTTACTTTGACAGGGCTCTTGCAGTAGGTATTCACAAACAGGACTGAGTCCCAAGCAGTTTGTAACAACAGAAACCAGGGAGGAGAAACGAGAACAATCTGTCGACCCAAAAAAGTCATCTGGCAGATCCCAGGCTCAAGAAAAGAGCCCTTGTAAGACTGCCAGGCCAAATCCTGCTCTGCGGCAAGAGGCAACATCCAAGCTGTAATGCTTGGTAAAGGTATGAACCGACGTCCAGGTGGCCGTGGCACAGATTTCTGCAGCTGAGACATTCTTAAAGCATGCAGCAGAAGCTGCCATGCCCCTGGTAGAATGACCCTGCACCTCACCCAGAAAGGGTTTGTCGTACTTATTGTAATAGTACGTGATACAGTTTGCCAACCATTTAGAGAGGCATTGTTTGGACACAGCGAGGCCCTCCTTCTTAGGAGCAAAGGAGACGAACAACTAGTCTGTCTTCCTGGAGTCCTTTTGTTCTGTTGGTATAATACCGCAAGATCTGATGGACATCAATGGTGTGAAGGAGATGTTCCCCTTGATTGGAATACCCCAGAAAGAAGACCAAAAGCTCAATGGATTGATTGAGCGTAGATTCCGCCACGACTTTGGGGAGAAACTTAGGGTTGGTCCTCATAGCCACTCTGTTTCTGTGGAAAATCAGGTAAGGGACCCAGCACATAAGTGCCTGAAGCTTGGAAATCCTCCAAGCTGAGGTAATGGGCACGAGGAAAAGAGTTTTCCGGGAAAGAAAACGCATGTCTGCCTCTGCTTCCAGCTCAAAGGGAGGTAGCCTGAGTTTTTCCAAAATGAAATTAAGGTCATGGAGGGGGGAGCGGATTTCGGATAGGGGGCTTCAGATGAAGAACCCCTTTGAGGAAGATCTTAAAGACTTCCTGTTGAGCCACTGACCTATCTCCTAAGCTGAAATGGCCAACAAGTGTACTTTGAGTGAGGAGTAGCTGAGACCCAGGTCAAAGAGGTGCCTTAGGTAGTCCAGGATCCTGGCTACTGGGCAGGAAAATGGTTCCAGTTCTTTGGAAGCTGCCCAAATAGTGAACCGTTTCCACTTCATGGCATATATGCACCTGGTGGAAGGCTTTCTGGCCTCCACCAGGATATTGGCTACCTCTGGGGAAATGTCAAAGCGAATGGCAGCTATGTCTAAAGGAGCCAAGCATGAAGGTGGAGGGATCTGAGCCTTCGACGTACTAGGGTCCCCTGATCTTGGGTCAGCAAATCCTGGGAGAGTGGAAGAGAAAGGGGGGGCTCTTCCGACTGCAGCTGCAGCAGAGAGAACCAGACTTGCCTCAACCAGAAGGGAGCGATGAGAATCATGCTCGCCTCTTCTGCCCGAAGTTTGTTCAGAACTCTCGGGATTAAAGGAATTGGAGGGAAGGTGTAGACAAATCTGCCCTTCCAAGACAGAGACAGCATGTCCTGCCAAAAAACATCTCACCCGGGGACGAGTGAGCAGAAGGCGGGAAAATCTGCGCTGCTGGGGAGGCAAACAGATCTATCTGCGGTGTGCCCCACTGGGCGAACACGCCATCTAATACTTCCTGCTTTAATTCCCCACTTGTAAGCACTCACCGAAGTTTGACTGAGAGCATCTGTGAGAGAGTTTTGAACCCCCGGCACATGGCGCGCTGTCAGGTGAAGGTTGTGCTGCGAGGCCCAAAACCATATCCTCATCGCCTCCCAACAGAGGGGGTAAGAACGAGTCCCCCCCTGTTTGTTGAGATGCCAGATGACACACATGTTGTCTGACTGGATCTGAAGATGACCAGGAAGAATGAGGGGATGGAGAGCCTCTGGAGAGCATAGAGCACTGCCCTCAACTCTAGCACATTGATGTGCAACTGTGACTCTCTTTGGGACCAGCTCCCTTGGGTCCTGTGGGACCCGAGATGGGCCCCCCAGCTGACCCTCGAAAGATTCCGTGGTCAGGGTCTGGGAGGGAGCTGCAAGGCTGAAGGGAACCCCCCAGGAGAGGTTCTCCGGGATTAACCACCATCTGAAATCCCTGGCCATGGGGGTCCAAAATAAGAATCTCATGATCCAATTCATCTGTGGACTGGTCCCACTGGACTTTGAGGGTCCACTGTGAGACCCTCATGTGCAGGCAGGCCAGAGGACCTCTTAGTATGGTAGCTGCCATGAGGCGAAGGACCTTACGAGCTGGTACGCATTTCTGACCCAACAGAATGCATACCTGCTGCTGCAAAGTCTTGATCCTGTCCAGGGGAAGAAAGGCTTTGCCCAGACAGGTATCCAACACCGCCCCAATAAACTAAAGGTGTTGGCATGGGACCAAATGTGATTTGGCCTGATTGACAGTGATTCCCAAATTGTGGAAAAGCTGCAGGGTGATATGGAGGGAGTGCAGCAGATCCTCCCTGGATGAGGCAGCAATCAGACAGTCATCCAGGTAAGGGAACACCTGCACCCCCTGGGTGCACAGGGAAGCTGCCACCACCAAAAGACGAACACCCAGGGAGCTGAGAAAAGGCCAAAAGGGAGGACCCTGAACTGAAAATGTTCCCCCTTGGAAGCAAAAGCAGAGGAACGTGCGGTGGGACGGACATAAGAGAATATGCAGGTAGGCATCCTGTATGTCCAAGGCATATAACGACAGACCCGATCTCAGTAGAGGAAGAAGGCCCTGAAGGGAAAGCATTCTGAACCTTTTGTACTCCGCAAACCTGACTGAGAGAGCTGAGATCCAGGATGGGCCTCAGGATGTCCGTTTTCTTGAGCACAAGAAAAAAGTGGGAATAGTAGCCCGTCTCCTGATACAGAAGGGGAACTGGTTCTATTGCATCCTTCGAAAGAAGAGCGCTTATCTCCTCACTTACTAGGGGGAGATGAGACCGTAAGATGACTGAGGAGGAGGTCTGTGTTTTTTTTTTTGAATTAACTCAAGTCGAGTGCCCCTGGGACACCAGATGTTGCACCCAAGAGTCTGACGTTATCCTCTCCCATTACAGCAGGTGGCAAGAGAATCTGCTGTCTACCAGCTCCTCTGGACTGGAATCCAGAAGGAGGGGGAGAGGCAATGAGTCAAGAGGCAGAAGGGAAGACAGCAGTCATGGCTCCCACAGCTCTACGGGCTTTGGTCGGGGGGGGGGCTTTGGCTACTGATGCAGCCCTGTGCTTATTTTGTCGGCTGGCTGGTGTCTGCTTCGACTGATGATGATTTTGGCATTGAAAGGGTGTTTCTGGCCCTGGGGAGACTTGTACATGAGCTGCACCAACCATGGGGCTTGACTCTAGGCCTGAAGGTCAGTGAGGATGTCCTTAACTTCTCCTCTGAAAAGGACCGACCCTCGGAAGGGCGCGTCCTGTATGGCCAACTGAACTTCGTGAGACAGACCCGAAATTCGGAGCCAGGCATGTCTGCATAGACCGAAAGCAAAGGCCGAACTACAGCTGTCTGTATCCACAGCATCATAGGTTGCTCAGAGCATATGCCAGCAGGCAGATCTAGCCGATCGGACAAGGTCCCCGAGCTCTTGTTTTACAGTGGAGTCAGGGAGAGAGTCCAGCTTAGAAGACACCTGGATTAAGAGGGACTTTTGGAAATGCTCCATGTGGGCAATGTAATTCAGTGCCCTGATGCCCAAAGTAGAGGCTGCAAGTAGAGGCTTTTTGCCATACTGATCCAGAATCTTACAATCTTTGTCTGGAGGGATGGAGCTGAGATGTTTGGGACTCGAGGTCCTGTCGTGAGCAGCACTGATGACCACCGAATCCGCCTTGGGTTGAAGACTTGAGGAAGTCCTTAACTTATGGCGACTGATGTAGCTTATCCGCCTTGCGAGCTAGGGTAGCCAGCGAGGAGGGCTGCATCCAGACTGTGGTAACTAAATCTTGGTGAGGCTCAATCCAAGGAGGAATGAGAGTCGGTGAGGCTACCACTAAGCCTAAATGTTCAGCAAGTCTCTGACACTGGATATCCTGCTCCACCTTTTTCCAATCATAGGCCTCTTGGATTTTCCTAAGCAACTCCAAAAAGGAAGGGTTCTCCATGGGGACTTAGGAGAGTCCTTTGAAGTGGGACATTCTGGAGTGTGAGGTTCCTCTCCAGAGTCTATTGGCTCATAATCTCCATCTGAGTCGGAGGACTCCTGTGAACTGGAAGTAACCACAGGAGGGAGAGGCAAATTCATTGGTCTGGAAACATCCACAGGGAGGGTGAATTCCCAGGGACAAGTGCCAGTAGATGGTCCTGGGCTGTCAACTGGGACCGGTGAAGGAGTG
This sequence comes from Neoceratodus forsteri, assembly GCA_016271365.2. Classification (NCBI taxonomy): domain Eukaryota; kingdom Metazoa; phylum Chordata; order Ceratodontiformes; family Ceratodontidae; genus Neoceratodus; species Neoceratodus forsteri. Next base: position 421,196,881 of record CM057459.1, on the reverse strand, counting down.
TCCGTCAGCAGACGACCGGGGCCTGGGGTCGGAGCCAGCGTCGGCTGATGTCTCTCCAATTCCGACATCAGCTGAGATTTGGCTTCAGCCCACCAAGAGGCCATGACCGACTTCAAATCCACCTGCGGAGCAGGAGGAGGAGGAGGAGGTGGAAGAGAGTAACCCGGATACCTGTAACACGGAACTCAGGCAGCAGGGCTATATTGTAAATTGGATGGCAATAAGTCTCCAGGCATTAGCATTAGCGAACAAACTTGGTTTAGAGGGGTTTGAAAGCTTCAAGGCGTCATCGGGTTGGTGCACCCGTTTTATGCGAAGACACGGACTAACCTTGCGGCAAAGAACCCATATTGCACAAAAATTACCATCAGATGTTAACAAAAAGGTGGACAGCTTCCATAGTTTTGTTATAAATGAGAGCAAGCAACATAATCAAGACTTTCAAGAAATGCGGAATTTCAAATTGTATGGACGGGACTGAGGACCACTTCTTGTACGAAGATATGATAGGGGGAGAGACTGCATGATCGGATGATGCAGAGAACTATGATACAACAGCTGCAGAACCTGATGATATCTATGATGATATCTCCTTTACAGAGCTGCAGCTTCTCATGCTGTTTATTTCAGATGACGAGGATGACGAAACTGAGTTTTCTGGTTTTGAATGAACGCACTGATGTGAACCTTTCAAGCACGTAACATGCGCTTCATCTTGATCTTGATTCCTCTTGTTTAAATTTTTTTTTAACAAAATAAATCAAGTTTACAAAAACCGGCAAATTGAGTGTCTTGATTAGCATATTTATGCACCCCAACTTATAAGCAGGTCAAACAAGAAGCATAGCTTGATGACTAGCCAATCATACCCCCACCCCACCCCCACACTTATAAGCGGTATATACGGTACAACCTGGCATACCGGAATACTACCAGCTTGGACAACTAGGACGTTTTTACTTCCTGTCCTAAAAAGTTATCTGGAGCACTGACCTACTACAAGAGCCCTCTAGTAAGATCACATGATCTCCATTTCCATAGTGTAGCCCCCCAGCCCAGAGCTCTGTATGTAATACACATTACAAGGAATCCCTGATTTCATGTAGTGTCCCCTCATCAAGGTAGGCAGTTACCTCCTCCTGCCCCCCAACCTGCCTGACCAGTTAATGGCACAGCCCTCCACTCTCTGCTATGGCCAGCGGTGACTGATCGGTGCTGAGTTTGTGCAGTACCGCAGTACGTGGTGCGTACTATATGAACTTAGATACCAATCAGAAGATGGCTGGCCGTGGCAGGGGTGTGGAGGGCTGTGCCAGTCACCAGCACAGGTTGGGTTGGAAGGGTGCGGGGAGGGAGTAACTGCCTACAAGGGTGGGGGGACACTACACTATGGAAATCGGGGAATCTTTGTAATGTGTATCACGGACAGTGCTCAGGGCTGGAAGGGAGCCCTACACTATGGAAATGGGGATCATGTGTTTTGTACATCACTCGGGGATCGGGTCTGGGGAGAGGGGGCCACTTCACTATGGAAACGGAGAGCATGTGTTTTGTACATTGATTGAGGATTGGGATTGGGAAGGGGAGTCCTTTACATTATGGAAATGGGGCTCTTATGTACTATACTGTCACTCCGTGATCGAGGGGGGGACCCTACACTATGGAAAGGATGGGTTCAGGGCATCAACCCAAATCAATCAAATTAAATTTATTTTTGAGCGCTGTTCCGAAAGATCACAGCGCTGTACAATAAAAACAGTAGAAATAAAGTACAGTAATAAACAGAGTAAGATCAAACAGCAAAAATACTCTTTGTAATAAAAATAACTGTCACATAATTATAACACTCAGATTCAGACTCACAGATGTTTATTATTTGGATCAGGAAAGGCCAACTGAAATAAATGGGTTTTCAGAGCAGTTTTGAAGCTCTCGATGGTCAAGCACTCTCTGATCAGACGAGGTAGAGAATTCCACAGGGCAGTGACCACAAAAGCAAAAGAGCAGACCTCAGAGGTCTTTAATTGAACCCTGGGAACCTCTAGCAATCCTTTGCTAGAGGAGCAGAGAGAGTGGAGAGGGCGATAGGGACAGAGAAGATCTTGCAAGTAGCATGGACCCTGTCTGTGCAGGGCTTTATAGGTCAGTAAGCCGACCCTGAAGGTGATCCGCCAGTGCACAAGCAGTCAATACAGGCCGCGGAGCACAGGAGTGACATGGCAACATCTTGGTAAGCCAGTCAACAACCTGGCTGCCGCATTCTGCTCTAGCTGCAGTCGGCAGATATCACCCCCCGGTAGTCCTAGGTATAGGGCATTACAGTAATCAAGGCATGAGGTTACAAAGGCGTGGACTAACGTTGGAAGATCACCAGGTGGGACCGGGTGCTTGATCTGGGAATGTTCCTCAGATGGAAAAAAGAGGTCTTAATGACAGCAGACACCTGAAACTTTAATGTCAGGCTGCTATCAGACACAACAACCAGATTTCTCGCCCGGTCCAAGGTAAGCAGCTGGTCACCCCGAGCTGAAGCTCAGATGGCTGACCAGCTGACAACCCCAAGCCATGGTGACCTGGGTCTACAACCAACACTTCAGTCCTATCCAAGTTCAACTTCAGCCAGTTGGCACTCATCCAATCCTGGATCTCAGAGAGGCAGTGGTTAAATACCAAACCCATCCCACTCTGTTCAGGTGCAAAGGACATGTAGAGCTGAGTATCATCTGCATAGCAGTGAAAACTCAGCCCATATGACCTTATGAGGTCTCCGAATGGCAGCATGTACACTGCAAACAACATGGGAGACAGCATGGAGCCCTGCAGAACGCCACATGACTGGGGGAGAGGGGCAGAGGAATAAATCCCCATCACCACCCTCAGAGTCTTGCCAGTGAGGAAGGATCAAAAGCATCTGAGAACTGCACCAGAAAGTCCACAGAAAATCCGCAGGTGCTCCAGCAGCACCCCATGGTCTACACTGTCAAATGCTAGAGAGAGAAATCAAGAACTAAGATGGTATGGCTCCCCCATTCTCTCACTATCAGGAGATCATTAAGCATCCGAACCAGGGCAGTCTCGGTACTATGCCTCTTCCTAAACCCAGACTGGAGAGGATCGTAGACATTATGAGATATTAAATGGTCGTCCAGCTGCACTGCGACCACCTTCTCAAAAACCTTACCCACAAAGGGCAGGCAGGTTACAGACTGGTCTGTAGTTTGCTAATCAGTCAGGATCAAGGGAAGATTTCTTCAGAAGGGGTACTAATACCATCTCCTTCAGGGGGTCCAGAAACACCCATTTCCAACGAGCACCAAACTATCTCAGTGAGGGTCAGGCCGATAACTTCAACGCACCCCATTAGGAAGCATGTTGGGCCCAGATCCAGACTACAGTAGGTTGGGCAGATATCTTGGATAACCTGCAGAATGTCCTCAATTGCCAACTTGCCAAAGTCAGACCAGGTAGACCGGGTGCTTGACACCACGTGCATGGGTATTTTTATTCATTGGGGATCATGGACAGGGAGGGGGGGACACTACACTGTGATTGGGGTGGGGGGACCCTACAGTATGGAACAGGGATATGTTTATGTTTTTATGACAGTCTATGATCGGTGTGGGGAGGGAGGACACTACACTATGGAAAAGGGGATATGGCTATGTTTTTCTGACAGTCTGTGATCGGGGTAGGGAGGGGGGACACTACACTATGGAAAAGGGGATACTTTTTACTGTTTATGACTCTCAGTGATCGGGGCTGGGGGAGGATCATGTGACCAGCCCTGGACTATGCGCAGGGCACCACCCTGCTCCGCACAGTTAGGACAGGGTTTTGGTTTCCTAACTTTGTGCGGGCGCATCCCGCTGTGTCTTCACCAGGGGAGGTTTCAATATTACGATGCGAGGAATATGCATGAGGGACTTCTCATTTGCATGCCTGCATTGCAATATTCAGTGCTGCGGCGCAGTTGGGTTTGCATGGCAAACTGGGGGCTTCTGAATATTGCCACTCCCACCAATGCCACTGCAAGTCCAGAGATGCACGGGCGCATCAAGAGATGCGCCGTGCCTCTCCTTTGAATATGTGGGCCCATGTCTATATGATTGTGCAAGAACTTCTGTTCCCTGTTTAAGTATGTTTTAAAATGTTTCTGACATTTCCTCAGCCCAAAGTCTATGTTTCAAAACCCTTCTGTGGAGCTGTCCCTGTGGATTGGCATGTAAACTGATATAATCAGTAGCAAGTACTGTTTAAAAAACTGTTACTAAATGCATTTTGTTATTTGTTGCATTTCCAGCATTTTGAAAGAAATGTTGATGTACTTACCACGTGGTTTTTGGAGTAGGCGATGCACACTGTATGTCAGACCACAGGAGGCAGTCGGCCCCAATATCTGTGCCCTAAATACTGATCCTCACTCAGGACCTGCAGGTTCTGCATGTGCACATCCAGATCCTGACAGAGGATCAGTATTCAAGTACCATACTGTACCAGTGCTGATTCAGCTAAAGGAGCACAGTCAGCACTGGTACAATTAGTGCAACCACGTGCTTTACGAAACAAATAAGATACTAAAAGGGATCGCAGGCACATAGACGTCTCCAGCAGCTTAGGCCGTAATTTGTGTCTTCAGAGGGATGGCCACTGGGGGCACTGGGAGATAGAGTACTCTGTGACAATGGCTGGGGAGCGTGGGGGTGTAACAGGATCAACCACATAGAAAGGCACACTACCTCGGAGTAAGTGGGTAACTACATTATTTTTCTTTGTGTTTTGCTAAATCAGAACCTCATGGTCCCACAGCATTTCTGCAGGCTGCATCTTTACCACTTCAGGTACGGGTGAGTGCTGTCATCCAAAACTGACACACAAGTACCTCTGATGGAACAGTTATGAGGTTGCTGTTAAGTGAGCCCTATTTGCCTCTCTCTCTCTCTCCCCACAAAGGCAAACACATAACCTGCAGGATATGCCAACTCTCCATCAGCCTGGGACAGAGTGAGAGCGAGACCTTTGATCACTTGTAAACCCTGGACTTCTGCGCCACAGCACTCCATGCTGCCATTGAGACACACATTACTAGACCTTGATCTCATTCACAATGCAACGAAGGCCTCAACTTTCATCTAAAACAAGTGGTTGAAGTGATTTTGTATTATCCAGTATAACTTTTAAAATAATATATTCAGACACCGATCAACTTATATTCCCTCAGCTTTCTTATTAACCTTCACTTATTCTATATTAAAGAGAACAATTGCATGTAAACAGGATATCAGAACACAGTACTTCATCCCAGCCTTTTTCCCCCCTCCTCTGAAGTTTTTTAATGTTTTCCTGGATACTGGAAACTTGCTTCAAATATCTTAATTATAATATCAAATGTAAATATTTGGTAGCTTTACATTCACTTTGAGGCTGAAAAGCAGGCATGGAACGTTACAAAGCATCTGTGGGTAAACAGTGAGCACTTAACCCCCTTGCAGGCACTTGAGAAGAATACAGACTCAGACCCTGGAGAGCCATCACTGGCTGGGACATGGTTTCTGTCAACCAGCAATGCTTAACACGGATCAGCTAATAATAAGCCCTTGGTTATCACGTCCTTTGTGGGAGTCCATCACATAACTAAGCTTTCCAGGGATACTGTAACGAAAGCAGGTCACAGCCTTTGGAATTAAGGACTTCCCAGGAGGGTGCTGCACACTTAACTGATTAAAAGATGGAAAGATTTATGGTGTACAAAGAGCACATTTTATTTGTTTGGTGCCCTTTCCAACAAGCCCAGAGCACCTTACAACAACAAATAAGAAAACAAACAAATAAATAAACAAACAGTAAGTACAGTACTCCCCTCGTTATAGTGAACCCCAGTTACAGTGAACAGCTGTGATGGCTCCCATTGTTTTCAATTTAATCCTTTTTTTTTTTATTCTCTTTATGCTCCTTCCTCGGGGAACTCTCTCCGGTAGCCTCTGCCTCACTCCAAGCTCTACCTCCCACCTGAGATCCTTCCATCTCCTCGCACCAACCTGGCGAAACCCCCTGGCTCTGAACCCCCCCCTGAGGTGGGGCCACCCTATCCGCCCAGGGCACTCCATCTACAATCTAGTAAGCCAGGTTGGGCGATTGGGCCCTGGAGAGGAGAAATCTGATATCAGGAGTGTGACTCAGTGGGGGCAGAGGTGCCTTCACCTATCCAGAGGACAAGGATTTTTTCCTTGTATTGGTCCCTCCCCCTAGTCTCAGGCATGCAATGCATCCAGCACGGGGCGTGCACACTTCCATGCATCCCTACAGGATCACCGCCGCAGCCAATCCCTTTGGTTGCTGGATCGTGGTCTTGCTCTGCTCCCAGCCACTGCCAGGAGTCACCACAGCCCAGGATCAGAACCCCCCCCCAGGACAGAAGAGTAGTCCTCCAGACTCTCAAGCCTGTCCTCCCCTGCCAACCCCTGGTGGGCTGAGCTCGCTCCCAAACCCGGGTTGCCGGCGTGGCACGAGGTGTGGCATCCAGCACCTCAACCCTCAGTGCCACCAGGCTGGCTTTCAACTTAAACCTTAGTAGATGTTAATAGGTGAAAACAATGTGTGCCATCACAGCTGTTTCTTTCTTTTTTTTTTTTTTACTTTTCTTTATTAAAATTTCCAGAAGGATACATTCCAAAATACTTACACACACACACACACACATCTGCTTAACAATACATCTCTTCTATCAAATACATTCCCATATATTTTTTTTTCACTAAATATATCACAACATAAAGCAGTCTCTGCAAAATACAAATGTCTATTAAAACATTAAAGTGATCTCTAAGTACAAAATATATGAAAGAATAACCAACAATACAAAGCAAACCAAAGCTGCGGTCCCTCATATCTGTGTACTCCTACCCAACAATTAAACAAAAAGCCCTCATCACCGAGAGCAAAATACCAGCAGAAAACAATTTTTAAAACAGAGTCAGTCACATTACACTCTAATATACAGCAAGCCATTCATATCAAAGTCTATATACAAGCAGGTTTCTCTCTACTATTTTGCAACTATTTTCTCTTAAAAATATACATAGGAACAAGGCAGGTTCAAAATAATATGAATTAATTGAATAAATGGGCCCAACCCCTCTCCTTCCAATCATTTTTATAATACAGCAATGTCTGGCATATATGATTCCCATGTAGTCCATCCATTGATATGCTGTGGCTGCTGACGCTGTAAGGAATTGGTAATCCTTTCCATTTCCTGTATTTGTGTAACTATTCTAATCCAGTCCTTAACCTCCGGAGGGTCTGGTTGTAGCCAATGCCTAGTGAGGGCCTTCAATGCGGCCGCCACCAGCATGTGCCACAGATATTTAGCCTCCTTTCCTTTTAATTCCTTAGGCTCCATGCCCAACATCATGTGTTCCGGGCCCACTACTCTTACACCCTCAAACAGTTTAGTCAGGTGCCCTATCACCCGAGTCCAAAGAGGATCTACCTGGGGGCACTGCCAAAAGATATGGGAGTGGGAGGCCCTGGTGTCCCGGCACCTCCTCCAGCAGGTCGCCATTCCGTCAGAGCTGAATTTAGCTTGGACTGCTGGAACCAAGAAATATCTTACTTGAACTATCCACAAAAACTCACACCAGGACAGCGAGGAGGAGGTCGCCCATGTTACTGACCAATCTTTCTCCCAGTCTTCTTGTTTAATCTGAATGGTCAATTCCTTCTCCCATTTAGCCCTAATCTGTGTGGTGTCTTGGCCCATGTCTTTTATATGGTGAGTATATAAGTGGGTTATCGCTCCTTTCTCTGTAGGGGAAGCCCATATGATCTCAAAAGGAGGAAGGGGAGCATCCAGAGACAGCCAGAAAGGTACAGGAAAGCCGCAGAGCCAATCGGAAGGTGACCGCCGACTCAGCCTTGCCTCTGATTGGTGCGCCTTCCCCATTGACTTTAGCTGTACTTGCACCACCAAAACTGGTCGGGATTACTGCTCTGTTAATGTTAAATGTAAATTCTCTAAAAAGGAGCTGTTTTTACTTTTTATTATTGTGTACTTTTGGAAATGTGCCTGCTTGTTAGCTCAGTGATTACAGCCTTTTGGGAGACTTGTGTTGGGCTAGGCAGCTCAGGCGCCTAACCCCCACCCAGTCTTTGTTGTGCAAATTTTTATTTTAGCACCTCTTGCAAGCCATTGCTTGCAGTGCCTCTTCTGACTGCCTCTCCTCTGTCCCTCCATTCTAGCCGGCCCTGCCCTACAGCACCCAGAGACCGTAGGGGCTCCGAGCCGCCAGCGGGCGGGCGGCCACCGCACAGCCGACAAGGGAACCAGGAGGCCGGGAGAGACAGCCAGAAAGGTACGGGAAAGCCGCAGAGCCAATCGGAAGGTGACCGCCGACTCAGCCTTGCCTCTGATTGGTGCGCCTTCCCCATTGACTTTAGCTGTACTTGCACCACCAAAACTGGTCGGGATTACTGCTCTGTTAATGTTAAATGTAAATTCTCTAAAAAGGAGCTGTTTTTACTTTTTATTATTGTGTACTTTTGTGAAATGCCTGCCTGCTTGTTAGCTCAGTGATTACAGCCTTTTGGGAGACTTGTGTTGGGCTAGGCGGCTCAGGCGCCAACCCCACCCACCCAGTCTTTGTTGTGCAAATTTTTATTTTAGCACCTCTTGCAAGCCATTGCTTGCAAGTGCCTTTGACTGCCCTCTCCTCTGTCCCTCCATTCTGGCCGGCCCTGCCCTACAGCGCAGAGACCGTAGGGGCTCCGAGCGCCAGCGGGCGGCGGCCACCGCACAGCCGACAAAGGGAACCAGGAGGCCGGGAGGACAGCCAGAAAGGTACGGAAAGCCGAGAGCCAATCGGAAGGTGACCGCCGACTCAGCCTTGCCTCTGATTGGTGCGCCTTCCCCATTGACTTTAGCTGTACTTGCACCACCAAACTGGTCGGGATTACTGCTCTGTTAATGTTAAATGTAAATTCTCTAAAAGGAGCTGTTTTACTTTTTATTATTGTGTACTTTTGTGAAATGCCTGCCTGCTTGTTAGCTCAGTGATTACAGCCTTTTGGGAGACTTGTGTTGGGCTGGCGGCTCAGGCGCCTAACCCCCACCACCCAGTCTTTGTTGTGCAGAATTTTATTTTTTAGCACCTCTTGCAAGCCATTGCTTGCAAGTGCCTTCTCTGACTGCCCTCTCCTCTGTCCCCTCCATTTCCTGCCCGGCCCTGCCCTACAGCACCCAGGAGACCAGTAGGGGCTCCGAGGCCACAGTGGGCGGGCGCCCTGCCCAACCGACAAAGGGAACCAGGAGGCTGGGAGGCAACCAGAAAGTGCGGGAGAGCAGCAGAGCCAATCGGAAGGTGACCCCGACTCAGCCTTGCCTCTGATTGGTGCGCCTTCCCCATTGACTTTAGCTGTACTTGCACCACCAAAACTGGTCGGATTACTGCTCTGTTAATGTTAAATGTAATTCTCTAAAAAGGAGCTGTTTTACTTTTTATTATTGTGTACTTTTGTGAAATGCCTGCCTGCTTGTTAGCTCAGTGATTACAGCCTTTTGGGAGACTTGTGTTGGGCTAGACGCTCAGGTGCTAACCCCCCCACCCACCAGTCTTTGTTGTGCAAATTTTTATTTTTAGCACCTCTTGCAAGCCATTGCTTGCAAGTGCCTTCTGACTGCCCTCTCCTCTGTCCCCTCCATTCTAGCCGGCCCTGCCCTACAGCACCCAGAGACCGTAGGGGCTCCGAGCCGCCAGCGGGCGGGCGGCCACCGCACAGCCGACAAGGGAACCAGGAGGCCGGGAGAGACAGCCAGAAAGGTGCGGGAAAGCCCGCAGAGCCAATCGGAAGGTGACCGCCGACTCAGCCCTTGCCTCTGATTGTGCGCCTTCCCCATTGACTTTAGCTGTACTTGCACCACCAAAACTGGTCAGGATTACTGCTCTGTTAATGTTAAATGTAAATTCTCTAAAAGGAGCTGTTTTACTTTTTATTGTTGTGTACTTTTGTGAAATGCCTGCCTGCTTTTTAGCTCAGTGATTACAGCCTTTTGGGAGACTTGTGTTGGGCTAGGCGGCTCAGGCGCCTAACCCCCACCCAGTCTTTGTTGTGCAAATTTTTATTTTTAGCACCTCTTGCAAGCCATTGCTTGCAAGTGCCTTTTCTGACTGCCCTCTCCTCTGTCCCCTCCATTCTAGCCGGCCCTGCCCTACAGCACCCAGAGACCGTAGGGGCTCCGAGCCGCCAGCGGGCGGGCGGCCACCGCACAGCCGACAAGGGAACCAGGAGGCCGGGAGAGACAGCCAGAAAGGTACGGGAAAGCCGCAGAGCCAATCGGAAGGCGACCGCCGACTCAGCCTTGCCTCTGATTGGTGCGCCTTCCCCATTGACTTTAGCTGTACTTGCACCACCAAAACTGGTCGGGATTACTGCTCTGTTAATGTTAAATGTAAATTCTCTAAAAAGGAGCTGTTTTACTTTTTATTGTGTGTACTTTGTGAAATGCCTGCCTGCTTTTAGCTCAGTGATTACAGCCTTTTTGGGAGACTTGTGTTGGGCTAGACGGCTCAGGCACTCCCCCCACCACCCAGTCTTTGTTGTGCAAATTTTTATTTTAGCACCTCTTGCAAGCCATTGCTTGCAAGTGCCTTCTCTGACTGCCCTCTCCTCTGTCCCCTCCATTCTGCCGGCCCTGCCCTACAGCACCCAGAGACCGTAGGGCTCGAGACGCCAGCGGGCGAGCGGCCACCCGCACAACCGACAAGGGAACCAGGAGGCGGGAGAGACAGCCAGAAAGATGCAGGGAAAGCCCATAGAATTTTGCCCACCCCCACCCTCTCCAGGGTGTTTGTTTTATACACACCTTCCGCTGAATCTCTTATCCCGCCCATAGCTAATCTCCTAGCCAATTCCGAGCTCATTTTCTCACATCACCTTAGTTTCTTTAACCCCTATCTACCCGCCACCATGCTACTGTTCCTACTATTGCTGCTTTGCCTCTCACCTTCCTCGGATCCAAAGAGATAACTGTTGTAACTCATGCCATGGTGTTTAGGGCGACCACTCATCACTGTCCCCTCTACTGTCCCCAGTGGATGCCCCTAAACTCCACATATAAACTCCACATATATATACCGCTTCTGCAAAATAATCCTTGGGAATCCCACAAAAGGCTCACAGCAGTTCGGAACTCCTCAATCCCCTGCTACCTTACTGGCACTACAATTACTCACTATGCCTGTCCATTAAGCTGGTACTCTATGACAAAATCTATAACCATGCAACAGGATCATCACTCACTATACATTGGATCCCAAGCAAGAAGAAAAATCGTCTGACTACTCCCTATTCCTATCACTTGGTGCCCTCATCAAACTAATCTTCTTTCTGCTGATCTGTGTTGGCACTGTTAAAATCAACCCTGGCCCCACAAGACTCTATCTCTCCATCTGACTTAGCCTCCATAAATGGCTTGAGTTTTCTTCACATCACGCCTGCAGCCTCTAAAAGTTCTCTCTAATACAGGCCTGGGTTGCACACCATACCTGACTTTCTGGTTATCTCTGAAACATGGCTCAAATCTGCAACAAGACAGTGAAATAAACCTTCCCAACTACCAGCTCTTCAGATCTGACCGTCCATCCAGGGCGGTGGGGTAGCCATCTATGTCAAAGCAAACATCTCTGCATCCTGCCTCAATATTACATCACAACCAAAGGAATTCGAGATGCTTGTCCATTAAAATAACTCTTCCCAACATATCATCCTTTCAACTGATTGGCTGCTACAGGCCCCTCTGCAGGCCTCAAACTCCTATCCCACCTAGGATCTATACTCATAATCTAGGCCCTGAAGACACCATCATCTTAGGTGACCTGAATTTAAATTGGCTAACCAATGCATCTGCACCCCTAGTAATCTTCTGTGACACTTATGGATTCACTCAATTAATCAAAGAACCAACAAGGATTAACCCAAAGAATAATCTCAACAGCACACTCCTGGACATTATGTTGGTAAATAAGCCTCATCTGTATTCCCATGCTGGAGTACTATTCAGTGACATAAGTGACCACTGTCCCATAGCTGCCATTACATCAACAATCAAGCCACCCAATCCTGCAAAATTCCTCCCACGAAGGTCAAAAAAGAACTTTAATATTTCAGGATATCTCCATGATCTGTGCCACACCAACGTTGGCAAGAATTCTATCTCACAGCTTCAATAGAGACAGCTCTTCAAATCTTAAATGATATTATCATAAGTGCCCTCAATATACATGCACCCCTCACCAGTGTCAGAACCAGACTCAAATCCTGTCGCTGGTTCTCTGCTGACCTCAAATCCACTTGCATTGCCAGAGATAAACTCTGGAAAAGGGCAAGAAAAGACAAAGGATCAAATGACTGGCTTCAATTCAGAAAAGCCAGAAACTCCTGCACAAAACAAGTAAGAAATGCCAAGGCTGCCTTCTACACAGCTGAATTGGATGCTTCCTATCACAACCCTTCCAGGTTCTGGGGTACCATAAAGGGGATCCTAGGTCAAACTTCTACCCCTGTCTTACCACCAAAGTACACCTAAATAGTATTGAAATCACTGACAAGCAAGAAATCTTGAATGCCTTCAACAATCATTTCACTACAGCTGGCCTGGCTTGACTCCTCACCTGCAAACCTATTAAGATCATCACTAAACATACAATCTACTGAGGGACAAAAGGTTGCTTCCACATTCTCATTCAAATCAATACTCTTAAAAAGTAGAAGACCTTCTATTCCAACTAGATACAACTAAAAGTGCAGGTGCAGACTCCCTGGATCCCTACTTTCTAAAAGTAGCACTGCATGCCTTAGCTGCCCCTCACCCACCTCTTCAATCTGTCACTAGCCACTGGTTCTATCCCCTCAATATGGAAGACAGCTCAAGTGTTTCCACTACTTAAGGCAGGTGATCCCATGGACCTCAACAATTATAGGCCCATTTCCATCTTACCAGTACTATCCAAGATGCTTGAAAAGCTAGTAAACTCCCAGTTAAGTGCCTACCTTGATACCAACAATCTCCTTAACCCAGCTCAATCTGGGTTTAGATCTATGCACAGCACCACCTCTGCCTTAGCAAAAGTTACAAACGACTGGCAGACTGCCTTAGACAAAAGAATAACACCTGTGCTGTGTTTCTGGATCTAAGCAAAGCCTTTGACACTGTGGATCATGAACTACTAATTTCTCTCTGAACTCCATAGGCCTTGACCCACTCTCTCTTAAATGGTTCAGATGCTATCTCTCCGGAAGATTACAATTGGTAAAAATGAAGGTGACCTATCTACCTCTAAACCACTCTAAGAGGTGTACATCGCAAGCTCCATCCTGGGCCCCATCCTTTTGCCATTTACATCAACAATACTGCTCAATCTCTCACAATCTAATATTCACCTTTTTGCAGATGACACTGTCCTATATGTCAGCAACCCCTCACCATCAAAGCCTGTGAGCTTTACAGTCTGAATTCTCCTCCTACAGCACAACTTATTAGAAAAAATTACTATTAAATTCCAAGAAAACAAAGCTATGTTCTTTGCCACCAAGAACTGCTCTTCCACTGTCCCATCATTCACCCTCCACAACTCTCTACCATCCTTGGTGAAAATCTGGAATATGTAGACAAATTCAAATATCTTGGAGTCTGGATTGACAATAAACTTGACTACACTACCCACATTGAAGAGCTCCTGAAAAGCTAAGACAAAGACTTGGCCTTTTCTACAGGATAAAACACTACCTGACCAGAGATTCCAAACAAAGACTAATCCTAGCATCATTCCTGTCCCTCATTGACTATGCTGACTTCCTCTATGGCCACTGCTCCCTCTCCCATTTAAATAAATTAGACACCTTGTATCATAGAGCTATTAGATTCATTACAGATCTTCCCTCCAGCACCCATCATTGCTCTCTCTACAATGCAGTCAGTTGGACATCCCTGCAACACAGAAGAAATAAAAATCGGCTATCTAGATCTACAAAGCTCTGACAAACAAACTCCTTCCTACATCTCAGACTGTTTCAACCGGATCACATCCAGGCCTTACACCCTGAGGATCAATAAACTGATCATGCTGAAGATTCCTATCACCTGCACCGGTATGGAAGAGCTGCAATCAGCTATTCCTAGCACTTATCGGAATTCTCTTCAAAAGACATTGAAACTGGATACCCTCATTCCTTTAACATCCTTCAAAAGCTGTATACCAGTCTATTCCCAGAATCATGCAACTGCTTCCACAAGGCCTAGTCCTCCCACACCCCTTCCCCCCCCCCCTTTTAAGCTCCACCTATTTATCTATCGTTCTTCTAGCTCATTATCCGACAAACTTCATACATATATGCCACCCAAGTCCAACTACCTGAGCTTTATCCCTACTATACTGTTTGTTTCTCTCCTTTAATATGATTTAGGTTTATTGTCATTTTTGCCTTGTATATATTAAATATTTGTATATCTGTCTCATTCATAAATGATTGTATTTGTGTTTATTCAGTACCATGGTTTTGTGTAAAATTTGTAACCTTTATTGTTATGACCACTCAGGTCCATCTTGTAAATGAGCTATGCTCAATGATGTTAACCTGAATAAATAAAGATTTTGATTGATTGATTGATTGATCCAAATAGTGTATGTTTGTTTATAGAGTCATTAAGTTGTGCATACACATAATTTCTAATCTGACAGAATCAGAATCTATCAGCCACTGAAAAGTGGCTAGGGCTCCTAGAGGACAAAGGACAGTTACCTTGTAATATTTACTATGGGGAGTAAAAGCTCAATACTGCCTGTTGTTTAAACCAATGATATAACAAGGTTGGTTGAAAACTGTCATCCCAAGCCCACCATTTGTAACGCCATATGTTGTGAGAGGTGTGTCTCCTGCACGTTCCACGCTACCAGCCCTCCAATGCCACTGTCACCCCCCATTAGCATTGTTTCTCCTCTGCTCACTCTTATACATGGGAGAAAGGGCCTGATTTGTAATGGTGGATCCTGGACAGAGTGCAACTCGATAGTTTTCCAATGGGAAGAATAATGTGAATTCTGCCACATTAGCACTATTTTCATTTGGGATGTGATCTAGTATCCCGGCAGATAAGGAATAGCTAGTCCTCCCTGCCGCTTAGGCAGATACAGTATTTGCCTTTTGACTCTGGGCCTACCCCCACCCCCAGACATATGTTAGTAAGTGTCTCTACCAGACCATTAGCTCCTGATGTGGTATAGTGCAGGGAACACTCTGAAAAGATACAGAAATCTTGGGAGAATATTCATCTTTGTTGCCTGCGCTCTGGCATGTAGGGGCATTGGAAGGAGTGTCCAACGTTTATACTCTTGTTTGATAATGTTAACTAGGCCGGTATAATTATCCTGAAATAAAGTAGAGGTGCTGACCCCCAAATACTTCATCTTGGTTAAGTCCCATCACACTGGATGATCTCTCTGCAACTTTGGGGGAGCCTGAAGAGATAAGGACAGCACCTCCATTTTGGATGTATTTAGAAGATGTCCGAAAAGCTCTGAATCTGTTTAAATATCTCCGGAAGGGAAAGGTCAGGCTCACTTAGGAATAGTAGACTGCGCCAACACACAAACCTAGTTTGTGCCTATCCCCCAGCCCCTCCCCACACCAGATCTTGGGATTTAATCGAATGACCTGAGCAAGAGACTCTATGAACAAAGCGAACAGAAGAGGGAGAGGGGGCAACCTTGTCTCAGACCCCCTCTCAACTGAAAAGGGTACCAATATGACCATTAAGATGCACTCATCCCATGGGGCTGTTCCAAAGTCGGGATACTAAATGGCAAAACTACTGGGAAGCCAAAGCCGGCCAGGGAGCCTGAAGATAAGGACACAGGATCCTATCAAAGGCCTTCTCAGTATCCAGGCTAATCACCAGGGCTGGATGTTCATTATTGGATAAATGATCTATTATATGTACAGCCCGGCGAATATTGTCCTGTGCCTGGCCGCCAGGAACAGGTTCTGTCTGGTCAACGTGTATAAGGTAGGGGATTATTGTCTCCAACTGTCTCGTGATGATGCCTGTCAAGATCTTATAGTCTGTGTTTAAAATCAAAATCAGCCTGTATGATGTACATAGTAAGGGGTCCCTAGACGGCTTGGGCAGAACCACAATCACAGCCTGCCTCCACGAGGGGGCCATTCCACCTTCATCACCCAGCACTGAGTTACAGGCCCTACTCAACAAGGGGACAATGACCCCTGAAGACCTTACAGAATTCTGCAAGGAACCTGTTGCCCCTGGACAATTTCCATTTTTCAAATGGGTTATTTCCGCATGTATCTCCGTTTCCAAGATGAGGGCAGTTAAACTCCGAACATCCTCTTGTCTGACCTGCTGCAATTTCAAGGCATCTAAAAAACAATCTATTTTTCCTGGGTCCGGAAGGTCACCTGCACTATAAAAAGTGCGATAATAATTTGTAAATGCTTCAGCTATTTCTGTCATGAGAACATGGTGTTTGGTAACAGGGTGGATTATTTTAGGTATTGTGGCCTTCGCTTGTTGTCACACTCTACTGGCCAGCAATCGGAGGACTAGAGGACCACCCTCATAGTAGCGCTGTTTCAAGTACAGCAACTTTTGCTCCACCTGGTAGTCTAATATGGTATTTAGTTCCCTCTTAAGGCTTTTTAGTGTTTTCTCCCGATGGGCTTCATATTGGTGTTTTTGTTAGGTTCCTAACTCACTGATCCGAGTATATAATGTGTTCTTGTGAGCCTCCCACAATTTCTTATGGTATGCTGAGAGGGTGATAAGTTTGCCCCTGACTACTGTTTTGATTGTATCCCACAAGATTGTGTGTGATACTCCTGGGGTATCATTATGTTCCAGGACCTCTTGGATCATCTCTGTGATCGAAGTCTGCACCACCTCGTCCTGAATCAAGGACAAGTTAAGGTGCAAAAAGGTATTTTTCTGTATCTGACCCAGACTTAATTGCAAGAAGAGAGGCGCCTGATCCAATAGAACAATGTCTCCTATATTTACCTCCCCAGCTGAGAAACCTGTTCCTTAGGAATAAAGAAATAATCTATTCATGTATATACTTTATGGACAGAAGAATAAAATGAATATTCTCTGTCTTGGCTATGGATGTGTCTCCAGGTATTTATATATATATATCCTAACTCCACTAAAAGCCTACTAACCTTTGAAGCTACCCTGTGATCACCTCGAGCCACCCTAGAGGTAGAGTCTAAGTTTTTATTTAAAACCAGGTTCAGATCGCCTCCCATAAGCAAAGTGCCTTCCATCCATTCTGTAATTTTCATCAGGAGATTTCTGTAGAAACTATAATTAAGCCGGCCCGGTGGCATAGAGGGTTGAGGCGCTGGTGCCTTACCTCAAACCACACCGGCGACCGGGGTTTGGGAACGGACTTGGCGACGCCAGGGGTCGGCAGGGGGAGGATAGGATTGAGCGTCCAAAAGACTGCTCTCCTATCCTTGGGTGGGATTTGGGAATGCCTCGCTCAGCAGTGGCCCCCAGTGGAGACTGGAGGCACTACGTAAGTGACACAATGAAGGGGACCTATAAAACGGGAAATATTGCCTGGTGGCCGCCGGATGACGTCTCCCTGTACTCCGATACCTCTGGTTCCTCGGCGAGCCTCCTTCCCTCAGCAGCATCCTTGGGCCCTATTGAGTAGTGTGCTGGAGTCCTCCCCCTCCCCCGGTGCCTTCCCCATCGGAGGAGGGGAACCCACCCGGCGAAGGGTTACGTTCGTGATATCCCAGGGATTGTCTGGGATGTGAGGGTTTAGAGAGCTCAGGCAGGGCTGTCAGGGCCTCGCACAGACTTGTAGGAGCCTGAAGGAGTGGGGGTCACCAGGGGAATAAACAAAGACGAAAAAAAAAAAAGAAACTATAATCAGATCCCAGAGGGGCATATATAGAAGCTATAGTAAGTAACTGTCCACTATGCACCCCTTTAAGAAGTACATAACACTCCTCTGGGTCCACAAAGTCTCCTTACAATAAATGGGACACGTTTTAGTACCAATATTACTGTGCTCTGGCAGAGCCCTGCCCTATATGTTGAGGCAATAACATGGGAGAAGCCAAATTTTGTCAACTTTTCATGTTCTAACTTGGAGAGATGGGTCTCCTGGAGCATATAAAATCTGCTCCGATTTCTTAAGAAAGGGAAGAATTTTACTGGCTTGACGGGGTTGGTAAGATCATTTACGTTAGCAAAATAAAAGAAGTGTAAGTACTAGTCATGGTTGAGGAAAATTAAATTACCATGTTCCCTGTGAACTTCCTTGGGTACCCTGTGTGCTGAGGTAGCTATCAGTGAGGGAATGGCAAGGCTGCTGCAGCAAACAACAACATAGACATAATAACAAACTATTAGAACATGAAACAGTGAACTATTATAGAACATTTTAGAGGATTGTACTTTCAAGGTTGAAGGCCAAAAGATATCTTGGCCTTTTTTTTCCCTCACTATTTTTATCCTCCGCTGGCAGGTTGACTTCTGCGTCTGCCGAGCCTACCGATCTCTGGGTCTTTCAGGGTCTTGTGGCACCACTAGCAGATTCTTGCTCCCACTGTCGGTTATTGTGGGTCCTTTAGAGCTGCATTTGTTTTTGGCTCTTGTCTCCCTTCCTGTATAGGGAACCTCCACCACCAACTTGCTTGCCAAGAGTTTGTGACTCAGATCCCCTGAGTCGGTCCGGGGGCATCATCCAGATCGGCCCCCACAATTTCCTCCGTTTTTCTTCCTGGCTTACCCCGGGACCCCCAGAAGCGGTGGCGCAGGAGTGTGGAGGTGCACATGCGCACCGCAGCTCCGGACTAGGTGCCCTCAACCCTCCCCGCGACCTACGTCAGTGCGTCTCTCATGGGGCCAACCCTCCAGCCTCCACCAGAGGGCAGCCAAGCTCTGAGAGCGCTTACATCCCTCCACCCGAGGTGGAGTGCTGCCAGCCAGCAGCTTCTCACATCCTCTCCTCCCTCCCGCCAACCTCCAATGACCCAGGCTTGTTCCTGAACCTGGGTCGCTGGCGTGGTGTGAGGTGTAGCATCCAGCGCCTCAACCCTCTGCGCCACCGGGCTGGCTACATCTTGGCCTTTAAACCTGTCCAAAGGCACTACAACACGAACACGTGCCACAGAGTTTGAAATGGGACAGAAGAGGTGTGTTTGCCTCACCAAGTGGGGCCCTCTTCCCGAGTCCACACTAATTTGTGGAGCTCGTTGATGACAGTCCAGGTAGGAACACCATCAGTTACGACCAAAAGCCAAATAGCAGATGGTGAAAAAGAAATTATCTCTTCCCTCCCTCCAGTGACCCAAACCCAAATATGAAGTGGAGGCGGGGGGGTGGTATCCCCCCCCACCCCATCCAAACAAATAAAAAACTTTGGGGCCTACCTCGGGGACCCCACGATGGCAGAGGGACAGAGGGAGGAAGACCCCAAATCAACACCCATCCAGATTTTATGTTAGTCCCCAGCAGAAATTTAAAATTAATAAGTATTATTATGGTGCCTCCATTAGCGTAGCATTACACTCACGACAACTCCCACCCCAGCAATCTCCCAACACACACACAACCCTTGACTCCAAATTCCAACTAACATTGTTTAGAATGCCTTTACCTGTACAAATAAACTTTGGTTGAATCACAAAAACAACTCTAATTGCCGCCCTCCACCCCCCAACCGCTTTAAGTTTAGAAGTGTCCTAAAACATATTTAATACCTGATGCTCATAGGTTTTCTTAAAGTCTGGGATATTTACAAGCACTAACCCCAGTCCATGTTCCAATGGGGGGGGGGGCGCCCCACGGTTATCAGTTCAGGCAACAATGCAAACAGTCAACTTCATCTGTTGTCACTTAGCTCTTTATCCCTTCATTGCTGCAAACCATTTATTGTAAGGGAGCCGAGATCCAGCAAGCAAGTTGGTGGTGGAGGTTCCCTATACAGGAAGGAGACAAGAGCCAAAAACAAATGCAGCTCTAAAGGACCCACAATAACCGACAGTGGGAGCAAGAATCTGCTAGGGGAGCATACTACCCTCCCTCTTCCCAGGGATTACTCACAGGCAGTATGCGGTATCTGCATGATTACTTACCGTTCAGATTATGAAAAGCCAAACTCCATTCAGTTTGAAGAGTGTAGTTCAAGTCTCCGTTGTGGCAAGGTCCGTCTCAGATACTCCCGTGAGCTTCTTTATCAGGTCCTGGATAAATTGAACTGTTTGTGTAGGGATCTGCAGCACGATGGTTTTAAACCTTGCAGGGTAGTACCTTGTGCCATCCTTGGTTAGCATCTTTCCTTTTCTGTGGTGCCGCCATAGGCTGAGCTGAAATACTAAAACCCCTCTTCTGCATTGCCTCTTGGGCTGCCTGGGGAGAATCATAGGTTTCTATTCCCTCCTTCCAAAAAACACGAAGTCGAGCTAAATGGGAGTTTGTATTTTGATCTCTTTGTCGCGGAGTATTTTGATCAGCTCGCCATACTCCAGATGTTTTCTCTGAATACTGGGGGACAGTCCTGATCAAAGAAAAGCCGACAGTCGAGATACTTACCTTCTTTTTTCTGCCAAGCTCTGCTCAGTATGTCCTCTTTTGTCCGGCAGCTGTTAAATTTAATTATAACTGAGCGGGGGTGGGCCAAGGCATCTTTTGGCTTTGGAGTTAGGGCCTAAGTGCACATTCTATGGAGCTCATAGCCATGGGGAAGATCTAATATGTCCTTAAGGAGGTCCGTGACAAAATCTACCATTTGACCAGTTTTGGCTCCTTCTTTGAGCCCATAGAGTCTAAAATTATCCCTCCTCAATCTGCTCTCAAGATCTATTGCATGTTGACACAGAGTTTGAAGGGTGTATCCGAGATAGAGCACGTTATCTTCCGCTTATGAGCCTGTCCTCGGCTTCCTGCATCCGCCGCCACCTGTGTGCATTTCTGATTTAACTGGCAAAATTCAGACTTATTTTCAGACCCCATCTCCGTAATCCATTCAGTAATACATTAAACCTCTGCCTGACAAATGTTCTGCTTCTTCATCTGTATCGTAGGCAGGTTCTGTTGCACATAAGTGGCCGCCACGCAGGGCCGGGAGCTATGCTTAAATCCGATGTCATCTTTGTCAGTTTTGGCTTATTGGGTATGATTTCTGGAGCCCCTTTCCTTTTGAGAACCCCCTCCAGACATTGCAAGTGGTTTTAATTGCAGTATCCTCAATAAAAGGGTTCTTTTTCGGTAGGGCTAGGACGGAGCCGCTCTTTTAGCTACTTGGCTGGTCCGTGGCAGAACTGGAAGTTATTCCTGTCCTTTCTTACACTGCTAACCTTTCTGTCTCGGCCTTTTATAGCCTGCTTCCTAACACACGTTGGACTGGTGCCCACATTTCATCACCAACTGACTATTATAATATAAAAAAAAAACATCAAAAAGTTGCCACCCATAGACTATAATGGTGCTTGTCCCCACGCTCTCCTTAGCATCACGTCACAACTTTAGTGAGCGTGGGTGGCCCCAGAAACCGGGAAGTCCAAGGGACCCGGTGGGGCTTATTTTATGAGGGCTGGCATTTTTTAACAACTGGATTCTTTTACATATGCACTGCATCAATATCAGCTCAAGGGGGTAAGGCCGGTGCAAAAACCATTTACTTTAACTTGGTGGGTCTCTTTAACAAAAAAGTTAGAGTGCCTCACATCGCACTAATGCGTCCACTCCTGCCACTGCCAAGTCTGATGCTACAGCGAGTTTGTCTATGAGAACAAAATCACTGGTCAGAGTGGAGCGGCTTATTTTTTCATTCCTCCACTCTGCTCTTCTACAGAAACAGTACCTTACTGAGTGAGAGTAAGTGCTGAAACCGGACAGAGATAGAAGTGAGAGAGACCCAGAGACCTGTGACCTAAGGGAAGTGACAACTGAGCTCCCAAGTACCAGTATTCTCATAGCTTGCAATGTTTTTGTGGTTCACTGCTCTAAGATGCTGGTCTTGCACTCTTTCCTCAATGACAATGGCAGAACTAAACAGTAAAACGTGGTCATTCCTTATTTATTTAGTTTTTGTTAACCGGTTGGGTGTGCTAGCCATGGAAATGACTATTTTCAGACACAACCCGGGAGGTTACAGAGAAGCATAACAGATACAAAACAGGGTACAGTAGTATGAGAAAAACAAAGTACAAAATGGCAAAAGTCAATGCAATAATGAGATAAACAGTAGATAACAGGTGGTATAAGTGTAACCCCTGCAAATGGGGTTCCCAAAAGCCTTCCTGGGCGCCTTAATAGTCCTTGCCACCTGGCGTCAGCGCAATGCCGCCCAAAATGAGGCCGTTGTGAGTGCTTTTAAAGCCTCTTTAACAGCTGCCTGCTCACAGGCTCCAGCGGTTTGTATGGGGGAGATCGGTGTTTCCCTGCTCGAATCCCGCCTGAGCTGTGGTGTAATCGCTCCATTTTGTAGTCACTGAAAGCGCAATGGGAGCCCATCTGACAGATGTAACTGTTTGGCTGTGATCATTTAAAGTATTAGTGAAATTGCAGTTTGTTTAACCTGCTTTCATTGCAGCTGGGACTCTGTGTGTTTGGCCCCTCCATTTTTGACCTGGACTTTTTGAGATGGGCCAATTGGAAAAGGAGGGGACACTAAAATGGAGACCATTTGAGCCAACCAGAATCAGGACTCATTTTGGAGCCAGCTGGCCATAGGAGATACAGTCAGTAATTCTGGGACATGGAGTTCTGGACTACGGTGCCTTTTTGCACCAATGGGGGGCCGAGATAAGTAACTGGCATCTGCAGCCCACCAATGGGATTGGGTGGTGCCCAAACTGAGAGTCCTTGCCCACACTGCCACAGGGAAGAGTTGTTGTGGTTGTGAGCAAATAAGGAGCTCTGGGCTCCTGCGCTGTTGAACTTTCATGCAGGAAGCGTGTGTGGAAGGCCAGATTTCGGCGGATTGAACGCCAGCCATCTCGGACTAAATCCGCTAGGCAGCGGTCAGAGGAGGCTGTGCAAAAGCGCAGCTACCTGCCAGGCTCAGCCTGTAGAGGACTGGAGAATCTGCTTCAGACGCGCCGGGTCTGTCAGACAAGTGAAGCTGCGCTGCTTGGGCCCGTGTTCGGTAGTGAAAGCGATCAGGATTATACAGCAGTTGCCTGGTATGATGCCCTCTGCTCTTCATATAAATGTGTGGAGAAGTGTCTGAATCCCAGGCCTCGGCCTGCAAGTGGTGTGAGAGCGCTTCTGTTTGGAGTTGTGAGTAGTAAATCAGTGTAGCTCCCGTCAGATGTTCATAGTGAGGGCAAGATTTGTCTGGCTACTTTACTGGCTACATGAATTGAGCCTGCTGGCTCTACTTAATCCTCTTAGGAATCCAATGCTCGTTTTCTGCGTCAGGGCCCCAACCAGCTGTATCGAGAGGCTAGCCTTCTATTGCCTGTGTAACCCCCAGGGGGCGCTACCCTTAGGGCTACTACCCCTGTCTGCCCCCACAGAGGCAGGTTGAGGGGCCCAGATCCGTTGACGGGTGCCTCCACCCAGAGGTCGGGGTTAGCGCAGTTAAGACTACCACGGTTACAGCCCTCTGAGCTACTGCAACCCCCTTCGTCCCACTAGTGACTCACACTGGGTAGCAGCAATTCTGTTCACCAGCACTTACCCCACGGAAGATATAATCCAGCTCTCTTCGGGACCCCTGTAAAATAAGGCACAGTTATGTTGCAATCACCAAACAGCAGTTCACCATTAACGTACACACAGCCAGGATGTAGCTGTAGAAAACAATCTGATTTATTCAAGGGGGAAAACAACAAGGACAGGGGGGATCAAGTTGATTAGCTTATCACTAAATGTATCTACCTAGGGCTCTGTGCACAGGCCTATCCCTATCAATTACTGTCCCTGGGTACCCAAGCCCTAGTGGCTAGTCCAAACTGTGGCAGCTGGTAGGGGCCCTTTCACACAGAGGAAAGAAAAGGAGTTAAACAGTTAGCAGTACAGTAATCCCATTTGGTTCCAAGGTGGCAAATCAACAGGGAATTACCCTGAATTAGTACTCACGACCTCCAGACAAGATAGGGTCCTTAAACGTTGACAGGCCTACTCTTGAGCTCCACGAGACTCCTCACACATTTATATGGCAAACTGCACCAGGCAAAGTCCTTTAATGGCAGCAGGATTTACTTGAGCCACACAAGCCTCCACACATTTATATGGTAAACAGCAACAGGCAAAAGTCCTTTAATTGTAGCAGGATTTACTTGAGCTACACAAGCCTCCTCACACATTTATATGGTAAACAGCAACAGGCAAAAGTCCTTTAATTGCAGCAGGATTTACTTGAGCCACACAAGCCTCCACACATTTATATGGTAAACAGCAACAGGCAAAAGTCCTTTAATTGTAGCAGGATTTACTTGAGCTACACAAGCCTCCACACATTTATATGGTAAACAGCAACAGAGGGGTACCACACCAGGCAACTGCTTCCAATGCTCCCACAGACTCACCGTCCCTGAAATACTGCAACGGCAGCTTCCACCTGTCTTTGGACCGAGCGCGATTCAGCAATTTTCTCCAGTCCTCCTTCAGGTCGAGCCTGGTGGGTAGCTGTACAAAGCACAGCCTCCTCTGACCGCCCGCCGACGGGTTTTGTCCGCTGAAGCCAACAACACAAAACGGCCGCTTCAGGCCTTCACACGCTTCCCGCGCGAACACTCTGCAGCGCAGAAGCACACAGCTCCTCACTCCTCACTAACCACAACGCATCTGAAGCTGGCAGCACCAAGCACTCCTTCCAGATCGGGCGTTGCCATTGGCTGGCTGAACATGCCAGTCATTTCCTCTAGCCTTCAGTGGTGCTAAAAAGCGCCATAGCCCATAATGCCTTTCCCAAATTACAAGCAGTCCTCTATTGGTCAGCCGACTCTGTAGGGTACTGACTGGCCCAATTCAGCAGTTCTGGAGCAAAATGGAGGAGGCAATCAAACAGTCCTTACTGCAAAGGAAGACAGGTTAGAGCAACACATTATCATTATTATTTTACATCATTTCCATATACAATCGAGATCCCTAAGAGAACTCCCTCTGCACCACTAGCGATGGCAGAAGGGAGTCATTCTTCAGTGTCCCGGCAGGATTCGGGCATACAACCACAGTCCCCCTCCATCTTAGTTACTTACGGCTGCAACAAGCAGCTCTTAAAGAGACAGAGTCACTGAGGCTATTTAAAGCACTCACTGGCTGCCCAATTAAACGGCTTTAGGCCTGTAACTAACCCTAACATCAGCATATCCGGAACCCCCATTTGCAAGGGGGGTTACACCTGGGTATCCGGAGACAGTGACTTATAGGTTAGGCCTGTGCACAGTGCCCTAGATATCTACATATATATATTAGAGTTGTAAGCTAATTAACCTGATTTCCCCCAGTCCCTGTTATCTCCCCCTAAATAAATCAGATTGGCTGTTTTGCAAAGGTATACTGACTGACCTGTGTGTCTATGTTGAGTTACTGTACAGGTGGTTATTGTCTAATTGCATCTTACTTTACAGGGGGTCCCCAGAACCAGCTGATTGAACCAAGCCTGAGGGTAAGTGTATATTGTCAGGGTACTGTGATTGTCCTGTGGGCCACTAGTGGAAGAAAGGGGGCTGCAGTGACCCAGAGGGCTGTGACGTGTCATAACAGACTGTCTTAACCCAGACCTTGGGGGAGGCACCGCCATCGGATCCAGGGCCCTCAACCTGTTAGTGGCAAGTCAGGCAGGGTAGTAGCAATTGGGATAGCCACTCTGGGGTTACATAAGGTATACACACTAAGTGCAAATACAAGTACTGTAAAATATATGGCAGGGATAAACAGAATGGAACACATATAATACAGCGAGGAGATAAAACATATGGTAGGGATAACTAGCATGGAACATATATCATATAGTAAGGAGATAAATCACAAAAGTCATTACAGTAGGAGCATAGCTGGAGATAAATGGCCCAATGGTGAAACAAGTCGTTAGCAAGGAAGGGACTGCATAAGGCATCGACTGATAGTGATTATAGTGCTTGCTGTTTAATGCAGCTAGATAACCTGCTCGACCAAGAGAAAGGAGGCACTGGGTTAGAGGGGTAGAGCAGCAGTCTGATGAGATAGGAGTCAGCTATGGTGGATTAAAGCATATACAGGGGGAAGGTTTGGACAAGAAGGTTCGAAGGTCCTTTTTAAAGACGGCACGACTTGGAGAATGACGGATATCTAGGGGGAGGGAGTTCCAGAACTTAGGGCAGTGTGGGAGAAGGCACTAGCACCCTTAGAAGTCTTACATCTAGGTACAGTACATGTAGGAGAGATTTGTCGACTAATTGTAGGCCATATGAGGAGGACTGAACAAACCCTCAGTATAGCATACAAACTGGCTGGACCCCAAGGCATTCGTTATAATAAGGGACCACTGTATTTATAAAACAGGTGCAACACAGTTCGAAACTAAGGCCCTAGCCGGCCCGGTGGTGTAGAGGGCTAAGGTGCTGGTGCCTTACCTCGACCTATGCCAGCGACCCGGGTTCAGGAACGAGCCCGGGGCATTGGAGGTCGGCACGGGGGGTGGGGCAGAGCTGGATAGAGCTGCCAACAGGCAAGCCCTCCTCTCCGGGAGGAAACGCGCTTCCTCGACTGATGGAGACCGCCCAGTGGAGGCTGGGGAAGCTCGGCCAGAGGGCACCTAGGCAATAGGCCAGGGGTGGGGAAGGAGTCTGTAACTGGGGCTGTTCGGCCCATGCGTGCCTCCACGCGCATGCGTGCTGACTCCTGGGACCTCCGGGGAAAACAGGAGGAGAAAAATGCCGGTCAGCAGGATGAAGACCACCGACTGCAGGTGCTGCTCCTGGGCCAGGCAAGGTAAAAGATGGTAATTCCAGGGCCGGGCCGGGGACGTCAACTGCATGGGGACTGACCGGCAAGGAGGATAAACAGCAGCCGTGATAAAAAAATAAAAAAATAAAAAAAATTAAGGCTCTGTCTGCACTAAGCACAGTTTATGAAAATGTTTAGGAAAACATTTTCATTTCCATGCTTGAGCATGGTTGTTGGAGCGTCTAGATTACACTCCAACAGCGGGCTTGTCAAGCGAGTTCCCAGGCATGATTGTAGCAGTACTGCAAAGACTAGTGGGTACTGCAAAGCATGCTGGGATACTCACCACTGGGCACAGTAATCGGTAATGGGGGAAAGCATTTTAACAAGGAGTTCATTTGGAGTACTGGAATGCAAGTAAATCTATGTTCTTTCTCATGCTGAGTCCCCAAAATTTGGAACTAAGTGTTAACACGATTGGCTTGAACCATGTTACAGCACGGATCACATCCATACTGATGCTAACATGGTTTAAGGCAACCGTGTTGGGTTAAAATTATGCTAAAGCCTGCTGGCCTGCCAGCGCAGTGGTTGGATTTCCACTCTGGCGCCGGGCGGCCCGAGGTTGGGAATGGACCCAGGTTGTCGAGGGGCTGGCTGGGGGATTGAGCGCTCTCAGGCTGCCTCCTTTCCATGGGGAGGGGGGTCTGTGTGCTTGGTGCCACAGTGACACCTAGAGGAGGCTGGGTTCACCGCAAGCATCGAGCCAAATCGAACTCAGGGGCAGGGCGGACGCCGTTGTCACAGATTCCCCGCCCCTGCTCACAGGGGAGAAAACATCCGTGCCTGGCTGTCTCCATGAAGCTCTGTCCCTGGTGCCTCGATCAGCCTCTGGAGCCAACTTCCTGACCAGATAATTGTGGTCAGGGTTCAAACGGGGTCGGTGCCACCACCCCGCCTCTGGGGGAAAAGCCAGGGATGACAGGGTAAGTGCAGGCATATCCGGAGGTGGAGGAAAGGGGGTCCATGACCAGAGCAGACCTCAACGGCTGGTACGGAACAAAAAGTATAGTAATTAAAAAAAATTATGCTAAAGCCTTGGTCTGAGCAGGGTTTTAGCACAGTTTTGTAACACAGTTTGTAACATGGTTTAACCATGCTACAATATGGATGCACACCTTTTAAACCATCTTAACAGTTAACATGGTTTAAAAGTCCAGTATGAACAGGGCCTTATTCTATTCTGGGCAGACTTGAGTTAATAAAAAGGTTTTAAAAGGTTCTTGTAGGTCTCCACAGTCCAGGCTGACCATATCCTTTGCAAAAGTGTGTTCCAAAGCATGGAGGCCGCAACTCCAATCATCCGGTCCTTGACTGCTTTTTTCAGCTGTGTAGATGAAGTTTATGGCACCACCCCTCCACTTTGCTAGACTGGACACCCTCTGCAATGCCTTCTGCCACTTTGCTACCAGCTCAGCCTCTCATACTCACCACTACTGTTTACTCCTCCTTATCCATCCTCCCTTTCCCTTCATGTTGCCAGTTCCACTGTGTTTCCCTCATCTCTAAATGCTGGTTTGGGTCCCTGCCCTTATCCCTATCCCATCTCCTCTCCCCATCGACTCCTCCTCCTACTTCCTGTGCTCAAGAGACCCACGTACATTCCTCCATTCCCCACCTACACTCCTCAGCTGGAAATCTGCTTCTCATACCACCTCCCTCCCTCTGGAA
This sequence comes from Neoceratodus forsteri, assembly GCA_016271365.2. Lineage (NCBI taxonomy): Eukaryota > Metazoa > Chordata > Ceratodontiformes > Ceratodontidae > Neoceratodus > Neoceratodus forsteri. The sequence continues at coordinate 421,168,248 of CM057459.1, read as the reverse complement.
CCAGCTACCCTCCTCCGTCTCGCCCCTCCCCTCCCTTCCCTGCACTAGATACCAGCTAAACCTCCCCAGCTCTTGCCATTCTCTTCCTGAGTCCTTTCTACCCTTGCCTGGCTTTTGACTACACTTTACCCCCTTCCCCTTAACCTCATAGATCAAACAACCTCATTGAAGTTTATCAACCTGTTTTGACTCCTACTTTCAGCACCAGCTCAGTCTCCTTTCACTCCGGCACCATGCACTTTTAGTTTGCCCAATTCGCACAGATGATTGGTATGCTAATTAATTTGTTCTCCATATGCAGCGTTTTGCCATTCTGTATGCACTGCACCCAAGTTATGCTCTTTATGTCATCTTCATTGTAAACACATCACCTGACTGTGCGATATTTTGTTTTTAATTGCACTTCTCCCCTTCTCCTTCCCCCGGCTCACACCTGGAAATGAGCCTCGGGTTACCAATTTTAAATAAATTAAAAAATAAATAAACTGGCATGAAATGGTCCCTCTGAGAGGTTCCCATTGTGGTGGGGATCACGCCATGTCCCACTGCTGTGTTCTCATGTTATGCAAGTTTATTTATGTAATTCACCAAAAGGCCCCACTGTATAAGCCTGATCACAAGGAAGTCTGGGTAAATATACAATATGGTATCCTGGAATGGTTTACATCCCCTGTGTTTTTGGGTAGGCAACCCTGTAGCTTCCTAGGTAACCTGTTGTTTTTTTGTTTTTTTATTTTAACAATATTGCTTAATTTGTAAAAGGGGTTTGGATCTCCAGAAGCATGGTTTCAGAGTGACACTCTTGCAGCGACCCCCCCCCCCCACCGAACGCACATCCCGACTGTGGCTACAGCGCCTGTGAAAGCTCATCAACACACCACCACAGCATCAAAAGGTGTACATTACAAAGACGCCTGCAGCAACAGTGTACCCCTGACTGCAACAGAACGCTAGGATGTTGGCAGGGTTCGTGGAAAGTGTGAAGGGCCATTACCTGTGGGGCTGCACCCACCCTGTTGGGCACACACAATGATGTGCCAGACACCATGGAGGTGGGTGCATGACTCCTGTCCCTGTATGTTGCGTCCCCAGCTGCTGCCTATCTGTGTGTGTGGGTGCTGGTGTCGGGTTGCGGTCCGCTTGTGGCACACTGTGTATGTCTCTGGTGAACTGCCTTACCAGGCCATCTGATGCAGCCCTGCCATCTGCCATGGTCTTTGTTGCTGCCTGATCTGTCTGCTGCCCGTCAGTTCCTGCCATGGTGCTGCCAGGGGAAGGGGGTTCCTAATATCGAGTCACTCTCGGTGGTATCCATGTGTGGTGCGCCATTTTGTGTCTGGTTGTGTCAGTGGTTGTCAGGGTGTGTGGTGCAGGAGCATGTGTTGGGATTCTGTCTATCCAGTGTGTGTCGGAGTTGTTTGCAGCGAGTTCCCAGTGTCGATGTGGGGGATGTCGCTGCTTCTGTCATCATGCTTCTGTGATACTTCCAGGTCTCTAGAATACTGTTTTAAATGGGAGGGTTGTTAAAGGTTAATGGCAGGCCCATTAAGTCAAGCCTGGGTTACTGGAAACTATTTGCCTTACAAAAGACTCTAGGCCCAGAAGCAGCATGAAGGTGCCATGGAGTCTGGAGTTCTATTGTCTTCTGACTTCTGCACCTGGACTGGAGCACCACAACTTAATGGCAGCCACTTGAGGTCTAAATAGGTTGCTGGGGGACAGAGGGTGAACAAAGGACACTGGATTAGCAAAACCAGAAGTGGGTGACACTCCAGTCACAGGGCAGGGCGGGGGACACCTGTCTTTTCCAAACACCCTCCAGCTAAGAAACTCTACAGTTAAACTTTTAAACTTGAACATGGAGAGCTGGTTGGTATTTTCTCAGCATGTGAAGAGGCCAGCCTATCACAATAACGAACAGCAGAGGCAGGACTTTTGAATTTTCTGAAAAAAGCCTGCACAGCATTGCTAGGAACATTGCTCTCTCAGACACTCTCCTGGCAGCAACAAGGACTAAGACTTGGACCCCTATCCGAATTTCCACTAAACAGATGGGAGAATCAGCTACCTTCTAAGAACACTTTCATTCCAGCCACTAAGGATTTTTCAAGGTAGAACTATATCACTAGTTTAACAGTATATCTTTTTTTGTATAATCTCCAACCTCCTTTTCATATCCTGTAACCAATATCTAAAATATTTTCTCTTACGTTATGTACAGTACTTAGTAACTAACAAGTAAAACCTTTTGTTTAATTTAAAATAACTCTGCCAGTGTCTGTTGTGTGTGTTGGTTTGGGAAAGTTTGTTCAAACAATACTACGCCTGTCTAACGCTTAAGGGCCAGACACTATCGAGACAGAATCCAAGAAGGGACTTTGTGGATGAAAGGAAGGGCAATACAAAAAGGTATCTGAAAGGGGTCTGTGAGGTTTGAAACAGTCTTTGTATTTTTCTGGGAAAAGACACATATAGGGTGTACAGGGCATCCCTGAAGGCCTATATACACACCTGTAGTTTTTCTGGTTCGCTGCGCAGTGTCCAATAGGGTTCTCTCCCAGGAACACAGACTTGAGGCTGTATTTTCACCCCTCACACACAGAGAGGAAGCCCAGGACCTCCTGGCAGACATTCAGTTGTGAAAACAGCGAGTGCCCTAGAAGGACAGGAGTGAGAATATTCCTGACCCAGTCACAGAGGGATTCGCTGTAGCCCAGGCTGGCAGTCCTGCCCCACCGGAGTGGGCCTGTGACACCCACCACCAGTCAGGATGCTATGTTATGGACCAAGTGCAGATGGCACATCACACTTCCAGATAAAACTAAGTAAACAGCATTGCAGTAATTCAGTCTGGAGGTGACAAAGGCATGGACTATGAATTCCAGGTCAGCTGGTGCTATACGTAACTTGATCTGGGCAATGTCATGCAAATGGTAAAAGTTGCTCCGGACTACCACTGACACCTGCTGTTCTACTCTCAGCCTACACTCCAGAACACTCCCCAGATCTTTCACCACATCCACAGCTCTAAGTGTATGACTGCTCACAGATGTCAGAAGACAGTCAACAGTTGGTGGAATAATGATGTATTATAGGGGAACAACAGCAGGATATATATTGCTTCACTATGGCAGACCAGAAAAAAGGAGGGGGGAGTTGCAATCTGCATCAAAAACACAAAAAAACTGTGATCTGCAACTGAATTTAGGTGATGGGGAACAAATGGTGAGCAGGGGCAGAAACCAAGTAAGGTTGGAACATGAGGAGGAGTCCAAAGGGAGCCAAGCCCCGCAACACAAAGCTGGAGGCCAGAAGGACAACCAGGAAGCGGGGGGCAGTAGGGTGGCACTCTTGGGGGACTCAATAATTAAGAAGATAAAATGGGGAAGGAAGGGAGCAAAAAACAATGCAGTATGGGTACAGTGCATGCCAGGGATGACGGCGCCGGAGGTGAGGTGTCATATTCCTTCCTGGGGCAAGCAGCAGGATGAAAGGACACACCTGGTGTTTCACTGGGGCACAAATGACTTGGAGGGGAACAGTCTGATGGAGGTACAGGCAAGGTTCGAGGAACTCACTAGATTCTGTAGTAGCAACACTGTTTTTCCTTCCATTTCCTTCTCTGAGGTGTTGCCAGTACCAAGAGCGAGCACAGCCAGAAAGGAAAAAATAAGGGCATTCAACAATTGGCTACAAGGTTGGTGCAGTCAGATGGGGTTCAGCTGAACAGGTGACTGGGGCTCTACATGGGAGGAGGAGGGGCTGTATGCCCAAGACAGGCTGCACCTGAGCTCTGCAGGGGCAGCTGCACTAAAGAGTAAAGTGGGGGACTTCATGGCAAGGAAGTTCAATTAAAGCTAAATGGGGGGGGCTACGGACAGGGCCATCCTTACGTGAAGCAGAACAGAGAGGCTATCAGCCTCCCCCCCCCCAAGTCACAACAATCATCAAAGGGCACAGTTAGCAACAGGGAAGGGTGGGATGGGGCTAGATGTTGGAGGGCTTTGGTTGCAAATTCCAGGAGCATGGGGAACAAAATGGGAGAACTGGAGGCCGCCACAATGGAGGAGAACCTAGACATTGTAGCAGTGAGTGAGACTTGGTAGAATGAACACCACGCTTGGGAGACGGTGATCCCAGGGTATTATTTGTTTAGGAAGGATTGGGAGGGGAAGAGGGGTGGCATTATATGTCAGGGAAGAGATTGGGGCCGTGGAAGGGCAGGAAGAGGAGGAGGAAACAGAGATAATGTGGGTCACCCTAGACAGGGGACAGGGGGAAAACCTGCACCTCGGGGTAGTTTATAGGCCTCCTATGCAGGGGGGAGGAAGGGGATAGACACTATGTAGAATCAGTAGCGAGGATGGCACGCAGGGGGGAAATTGTGCTGGTTGGGGACTTAAACCTTCTGGACTTCAACTGGGAGGCCCAGACAGCAATCTCCGCAAGGAGCAGGGACATATTAGAGGCTCTGCAAGGCATATTCCTGCAGTAAAGGGTCAGAGAGCCCACTAGGGGTGTGAACTTGTTGGATGTAGTCCTCACAAATGGGGACAGTGTGGAGGAGGTAGAGGTGGGGGAAGAGTTTGGTACCAGTGACCACAGGGCTGTCAGGTTCAGGGTGAGAGGGGGCAAGGGAGAGGGTTAGGATGAAAATCAAGGTAATGGACTTCAGGAAGGCTGACTTTCATGGAATGAGGAAGGTAGTTAGGGAAGAAATGTCAAGGATAGGGAATGAGCAGGGGGTGGAGGGTTTTTTCTGGGCAGCCATCAAGAGGGGGTATTTAAAGCCATGGACTCATGCATAAGAAGAGTAAGAAATAATAGAAAATGGAAAAGATCTCTATGGTTCACTAGAGAGGTGGCGTTAGGGGTCAAGGAGAAGACTAGAGCATTCAAGAGGCGCAGAAGGACACAAAAACATGAGGACAGGGAAACCTACAGGGAAAAAAGAAGGGAGGCAGGGCAAATGATAAGGAGGGCTAAGGAGGCCACTGAGGAGAGGATAGTGAAGTAGGCAAGGCATGGGGAACAAAACCTTCTTTAGGTACTTTGGAGAAAGGAGGAGGGCACAGCATGGGATTGGAAGGTTAAGGGGGAAAGTGGAACAATACTGGAAGGGGATTTTGAAAAAGCAGAGACATTGAATAGCTATTTTGCTTCAGTCTTCATGGAGGAGAGAGAGGGCAGGGGACCAGGATGGGGTGGGGAGGGTGACAGCCACAGACAGGCAGGTTTGGCAGAATTCACAGCTGAAGGAGTAAGGGAACAGCTGGGAAGACGTAGGGTGGACAAGGCAATGGGGCCTGATGGAATGCACCCAGGGGTTCTCAAGGAGGTGAGGGATGAACTGGCGCCATATCTGGCGAGGCTGTTTAACTTGTCCTTGGTCACAGGGGTGGTGCCAACGGACTGGAGGAGGGCAGAGGTGGTTTCAGTACATGGGGGGGGGGGAAGGATGAGGTCAAAATCTACCGTCCCGTTAGTCTGACCTCGGTGGTGGGGAAGGTCATGGAAACACTACTTAAGACCAGGCTGATAGAATACTTGGAGATGAATGGCATGCAGGATGATAGGCAGCATGGCTTTACCAAGGGAAGGTTCTGCCAGACTAACCTGATAGAGTTTTTCAATGGGGTGACACAGATAATGGACCAGGGAGGAGCGGTGGACATGGCCTATCTGGATTTCAGTAAGGCCTTTGACACCATTCTGCACAGTAGGCTAGTACGCAAGCTGGAAAGACTAGGGGTGGACCAAATGATCACCAGGTGGGTGGAGAACTGGTTGAAGGGAAGGAGCCAGACAGTGGCAGTAAATGGGATACATTCCAGGGAATGGGCGGTGACCAGTGGGGTGCCACAGGAGTCAGTGCTAGGAGCAATACTCTTCAACATCTATGTTAGTGACCTAGCGGAGGGTCTGGAGGGATGGGTGTGCCTGTTCACAGACAATACAAAGGTCTGCAATAGGGTGGATTCACCTAGTGGGGTGCAAGCAATGAGGCGGGGACCTGGAGAGGCTGGAGAGGTGGTCTGACACCTGGAAGTTGAAGTTTAATGCACAGAAGTGCTCAGTGATGCACTTGGGGAGGAGGAATAGGAGGGAAACTTACTCCCTTGGGGGGGTGACGATTAAGGAGAAGGAAACAGAAAGGGACCTGGGGATTATGGTATCGCGTGACCTTAAGGTAGGCAGCCAGTGTAGCAGGGTGGTGGGAAAGGCAAATGGTATGCTGGCCTGCACTGCGAGGAGTTTTACTACCAAGAAGAGGGAGGTGCTAATGCCATTATACAGAACCATGGTCAGGCTGCATCTGGAGCATGGGGTGCAATTCTGGAGGCCTCACCTACGCAGGAATATTGAGATGATGGCGAGGGTACAGAGAAGGGCAATCAAAATGGTACGAGGGATGCAGGATGTACCCTATGAGCAAAGATTGAGAGGGCTGAATTTGTACCCTCTGGAGACTAGGAGGGAGAGGGGGGACATGATTGAAACTTTTAAGTATCTGAAGGGAATAAATAAGGTGGAGGGTGGTAGCTTGTTCAAATTGAAGAAGGCAGCGAACATGACGGGACATAGCCTCAAACTGGAAGGTGGGCAATACAGAGGTAATGTCAGGGGGCAGTTTTTCATGGAGAGGGTGGTGGAGGCCTGGAACAAGCTGCCGGAGGAGGTACTAGCAGCTGAAATGGTGGAGGGGTTCAAGAGGACTTGGGATAGATTTAAAGGGTTGGGAAAAGAGGGTGGAGCATAACAGAAGGGGCCGGTAGGGTGTTGGGCAGACTAGATGGGCCGTGGGGCCTTTCTCTGCCGTCACATTTCTGTGTAATCTGGTAATCCTGAACACAGAGATTTAAACACAGAGATTTGGAATCCAAACTGTTACAGCTGTATTTAAATTCAAACCACAGCCTGATTTTGGGTCTATGTTATAGACCGGCAAACAGCGATGAAAGCTACAACCATTAACAAAACAAACAGACACCATGGCAGAAAAAGGGAATATCATAGTTACGGGAGACCTTAATTTAGTAGGTTGCAACTGGAATAACATGACAACAGGAAGTGCCCTAGAACAAAAATATATGGATATATGTATTAACCAAGGGCTTAAGCAGTTGGTTACATCACCTACAAGGGGAAATAACATACTGGACATGTTTCTAAAAAAAAATAAAATTCAGTATCTGAAGATAAGCGAGGCACTGGGAAACAGTGATCATTATATGGTCGAGGCAAACATCAATATGGAAAAAAGCAGAACATGGGTAGCACAACGGTTAGGAACTATAATAGGGCAGATTTTTGAAAAATACAGGAGAAACTGGCTGGGATAGGAACAAAGCCTTTGGTAATCAAGATGTAAAGGGATGCTGGGTTGTCTTAAGAGACAAAATATACCAACTTTAGAGGACCTCTACAACAACAAAAAACTTCATAATGGAAACAGTAAAATTCCACCATGGTACAATAGCAAGGTGAGTAAACAGCTGAAAAGAGAAGTAAAAGCCTATAATAAAATGAAGAAAAAACAATCTAAAATGAACATCCAAAAATACATGAGGGAGCTAAGAATGGCAAAAACGATAGAAATGGAAAGGGCAAAAGTTGAGCTTAAAATAGCACACAGCAAGGACAGTGCAAAATCATTCCATGCATTCATTAACAATAAAAAGGGTACAGTTAAAACTACTGGTCTGATACAAGAAAAACAAGGAAATAAATGATCCGAAAGCAATGGCTAATACATTTAATGACAACTTCAGTCCAGTTTTCTCTCTCTTAAAGTAAACTGTAGGGAAGAAAACACAGGTGAAAATGTGAGTAACACCACTGGTAAAACAATTGTGCCAGAGGATGTGGAGAAGCAGTTGCTACTTGAACTGGGCAGTACAAAGGCAGCAGGTCCACATGGTTTACATCCCAGATTATTAAAACAAATAGCAAAAGAAATTGCTGAGCCCTTACCAAGTATCTTTAATAAATCACTTCAAAAAGGAAGTGTACCTGAGGATTGGAAAAAGGCCATAATTACACCTATTTACAAAAAGGGTATTAACAACAAATGTTTCAAACTATTAGCCCATTAGCCTAAATTCTGCGCCTGGGAAAGTTACAGAGAAACATGTTAAACATGAGCTTGAAAAGAAAATCAAAGACAGCCTTAAGGACAAAACACAACATGGTTTCAGAAGTAACAGGTCAAGCATAACTAATATGCTCACCTTTTATGAAATAGTAAACTCCAATCTAAACAACAAAATACCAGTGGACACTATGGGACAGATTTTTGAAAGGGTGGCACAGGGTTTCCGTCCAGCCCTGCACCACTGGACTTGGGTTCTGGTGGCCCCTTCGCCTCAACTGCACATTTTGCAATCTCGAGCACATGTGACAGTTTCCACTCACTTCACGACTTGCACGCAAGTATGTGGCACAAGCTCTGTAAAACTGTCCCTCGGGTTGCATAGCTAGACCACAAAGTTGGTTTAGCCTGTGGCAGTCGGCACACAGGATAGAAAATCCTGATGCCGGCCAGGAGAATGCCACAAGCCCCGTGCACCATACGTTCGGTGCACCTGGGGCATGCGGCATTCTTAGCATTGCGAAAAGCCCTATATATTTAGATTTTTGGGAAAGTCTTCGACATTGTCCCCATGATATACTAATAAAGTAAATTAAGGGCTACCAATATCAATATAGTAAACTGGGTATTAAACTGGCTAAAGGGGAGATCGCAAACAGTCAGAATAAAGGGTATGATATCTGAGGAGAGGGTGGTCACAAGTGGAGTCATGCAGGGTTCATTGCTCAGGGTTCAGTGCTCGCGCCAGCACTTTTTTCCTTCTTCCCTGCAGACTTCCATAAAGATGTAAACAGTCTAATTACAAAATCTGCAGATAATACTAAGTTGAGGCAGTAATGAACAGTTTGGCCAGAAGAAAAGTTATTACAAAGGACTTACAAAAAAATCAAATCATGGGCCTTAAAAAATGGAATACAATTACTATTTTTTTACCGGGAGAGACACACTAAGCTGAAAAGTTGTTTACAGGTGTGACCTGGGAGTACTAGGAAGTTAAGTGAGTTGCTCAGTATCACACAGTATGCAAGTGGGGGCTGTGGGATTCAAACCCCGGGTCTCCAGGTTTGCAGCTCAGAGCATTAAACACCTGCGCTATACTGCCTCCTAAGAATGTTGTGTCAGGAGTGGGATTATGACAATTATGACAAGTGCACAGTTATTGATATGGAGGAACACAATATCAAACAGGTTTACAAATTAAATAGCAACACTCAGAAGCAGGTTAAATCCTAAAGGATTTAGGGATCACAATAAACCAAGATTAAAGATTCAACACACACTGTAATAAAAATAACAAGGGTGGCTAATAGATTTATTAAAAACATAAAAAGCACCTTCATAACCAAAAAAAATACAGGTTACTCACCTGTAACAGGAGTTCTAGGAGTGGTATATGTTGTTCATCCACACTTATTGGCAGGTTCCTTGCCGCTTTAAATGTTGCTGGAAGGTCTTCAAGCTGGCTCCTCCCACCCACCCGGGTGGTAAAACCCTCGGCTCCGCCCCATGATGCCTGATCTAGCCTGCTGGAAGCCAGGTTGCACGTCGAAGCCGGGGAGGTCGGGTGGGTCGTGTGGATGAACAACATATACCACTCCTAGAACTCCTGTTACAGGTGAGTAACCTGTATTTCTAGGGACATGGATATGTTGTTCAATCCACACTTATTGGCAGACTCCTAGCAGTTCTCTGGGAGGAGGGAGGCAAGGCGTGCACCCCCTACTTAGGGAATAAGGACTGGAGAACCGAGGTCCCAAAACCAGCATCCCGGCATGACTCTAGGTCAATGTGGTAATGGGAAATAAAGGTGTGTGCTGACTTCCAGGTAGCAGCCCTGCAGATTTCCTGGATAGGGACATCCCTAGAAGCATCCACTGAAGCAGCGGTATGGCGGGTAGAATGAGCTCTTATCCCTTTAGAAGGCTCCATGCCCGCCAGCCTATAGCAGAGGTCTCTGCAGGAGGTGACCCACCTGCCTATTGTCCACTTGGCTGCAGGTCTGCCAGATGCGGCTTCAGCGTAGGTAACAAACAGCTGGTGAACCTCTCCCCAAACTTCAGACGTCCGCTCCTTTTAATAAGAGAGCGCTCTTCTAGGGTCCAAGGTATGGAGCCTATATTCGGCCTCCGAGGTGTGATTGGGGTAGAACACCGGCAGAGTCAACACCTGGTTAAGGTGCAACTCCGACAACACCTTCAGAAGGAATTTCGGGTGGGGGCACAGGACAACCTTGTCCCTATGGAAGACCAGATAAGGAGACTCGATGGAAAGTGCCTGGAGCTCTCCCATCCTTCTGGCTGACATAATAGCCACCAAGAAGGCGGTCTTCCACTACAGGTGAGAGATGTCACACCTGTGCATCAGTTCAAATGGCTTGCCCATGAGCTTAGCCAATACCAGCAGTAGACCCCACAGAGGTGGAGGTTCTCGCACCGGAGGGGATATGTGATCAAGGCCTTTGAAAAACGCCGACCACCTTCTCCTGCGCCACCAACTGCTTGCCGGCCCGCGCCCGTTAAGCAGAGATGGCTGCCAGGTGCACCTTAAGGGTCGTCGACCGAAGCCCTAGCTGAGAAAGGGACCACAGGTAGTCCAGAATGCTAGCCAAGGAACAGGAAGAAGGGTCCAACCCCTTGTCCTGACACCAAATGGAGAATCTCTTCCATTTGAAGGCATAGCATTTTCTGGTTGACTCCTTACGGGATGTCTCAACGACGTTGAGGACCTCGTCGGAAAGACCCAAGGCCTGGAACTCTAGCCGCTCAGGAACCAGGCTGTCAGGTGCAGGGATTGAAGGTCCGGATGGAGTACCTTCCCCTTGTTGACTGGGATCAGGTCTGGGCAGGCTGGAAGCCGCCTCGGGAGCCTGGAGCTGAGGCTGAGGAGATCTGGATACCAGAACTGGCGGGGCCAGTCTGGGCTACCAGAATCACCTGCGCCTTGTCCCTCTTCGCCTTGAGAAGCACCTTGTGGATCAAGGGAAATGGAAGGAAGGCGTAAAAGAGGCCCAGGGTCCACGGCCTCGAGAAGGTATCCCCCTGCAGTGAGCCCTGCTGAGGGGGGCAGGCATGAAACAGCCTCAGCTTCGCATTCTCCCTGGAGGCGAACAGGTCCACCTGAGGGGTGCCCAGTGGGAGAACAGATCTGGTACTACCTCCGGTGGAGAGACCACTCATGAGATGCAGCATCTATCCAGCTGAGAGCATCGGCCAGACTGTTGGAGGCTCCTGCCACATGAATGGCTAGGAGATCTGCCTCCAGGCTGATCATGAAAGACCAAGTGGGGAGAGCTTCCTTGCACAGGGGCAAGGAGTGCATCCCGCACTGTCAGTTGAGGTAGTACATGGTCGTGGTGTTGTCCGTCTGGACCTGGACCACTTGACCCCGTACAAACGAAGTGAAGGTAGTGAGGGTTAGTCGGACCACCCGAAGCTCCAGCAGGTTGATGTGGCATCGAGACTCCTGAGGGGACCAGAGGCCGTGGGCTCTGAGCTCCCCCAGATGGGCACCCCAACCCATCAGAGAGGCGTCAGTCGTCAAAGTGACCATCGGCTCGGGGCAGACAAATGGGATACCCTCCTGCAGATGAGCTGGAACGAGCCACCACTGTAGGCCGTCCCACATCTTCTGGGTCACCGCCACTGGCTGGTCCAGAGGACCGGAGCGCCGTGACCACTGGTGGGCCAGCCCCCATTGTAGGGGACGCATATGCCAGCGGGCCCAATGGACCACGCTGGTGCAGGCCGACAGGAGGCCCAGAAAATCCCGGGCAGGGCGCAGTTGCCCAACCAGAAATGATTGGACAAAGGAGGAAAGGACCTCAGCCCTGTCCGCCGGGAGCTGGGCTCTGGCTTGAAGAGAGTCGAGCTCTGCCCCGATGAACTGAATCACTTGTGGTGGCACGAGTTCCGACTTGGCCTCATTGATGACGAGGCCAGTCTGAGAGCAGACCTGGAGGGCCAGTTCCCTGGACCACTCCACCTCCAACCTGGAGGGGGCTGCAATCAGCCAGTCGTCCAGGTAAGGGTACACCCGGACCCCTCGGCGCTGCAGGAATGCTGTCACCACTGCCATGCATTTGGAGAAGACCCTGGGAGCTGGAGAGAGGCTGAAGGGCACGGCCCGGAACTCGTAAAGAGATCCCTCTGCTTGAAAGCGGAGGAATCGCTGATAAGACGAATGGATTGGGATGTAAAAGAACATGTCCTGAAGGTCCAGAGAACAAAACCACATGCCTAGTTCCAAGGATGGAATGATCTGAACCAGAGTGACCATCCTGAAGGTGCGCTGCCTTAGGAACTTGTTCAGGTCGTGTAAGTCGAGAATGAGGCGCCAGCCCCCTGTCCGTTTTGGGACTGGACACAAACCCTGGTCTGGAAGAGGATCCGCCACCTCGCTGATCACCTCCTTCTGGAGGAGCAAGGCAATGTCGGCTTGACGAGCCGACAGAGAGGCTGCGGACCCCGTTGCCCCCCGTGGGCTGACAGCTCGATAGGGAGGGAACTGCTCGAATTCCAGAGGCAGATCCCTGCTCACCACTTCTAGCACCCAGCGGTCCGTGGTGATAGCGGACCAGGCAGAAAGGAAGTGGCGGAGGCGTCCCCCCATGAAGGAAAACCCGGGGAGGAGTGACGAGGTTGGGGACGACTCCCCTCAACCCGTCACTGGGCAGGCTTGGAGGAAGGGCCCTCTGAGGGACCTCCTGGACCCTTGACTCCTGGCTTCCAACTGGAGGAAGTGGCAGACTTGGCCTTAGGGCGCCAAGTGTGTGCCTGCTGGCCCTGGTGCTGGTGCTGCTGGGCCGGATGTGCCGCAGGGTCGGAAAGGCGAAAGGGCTTACGCTGCTGCTGGCAGCCTTTGTCCTTCTGGGCAGACATGACCGAGTCCAAGGTGGCACTGGACTTCTCGATCCTCTGGAGATGGCCTTCCACCCCCGGCCCGAACAAGTCGGTGCCCAGGAAGGGAACGTCTGCCAGCTTGCGCTGGGTGTCCACCGTGATGGTGGAGATTCGCAGCTAAGCTCTGCGGCACATGGCCACTGCGGCCATTACTGATCGGGCACAAGAATCACCAATGTCCAATGAAGTTTGGAGCTGTTGTTTTGCCACCGCCCTTCCTTGATCCCGCACCTGCTTGACCGTCATCTGAAGGTCAGCCGGGAGATGAGGAATCACCTCATCCTGGGAGCCCATGAGGGTGTGTGAGAAATGTGCCATCAGAAGTGCCAAGCTAGCCTGACAAAGGCCTAGGGAGAAAGCGGCGTAAACCTTCTGCCCCATGTAATCCAGCTTCTTGGATTCCTTATCGGATGGTTTGTCCACGTCCTGAGCATTCCCGGAGCGCCGGAAAAAACTGTCAGTCACTAACCCCTCCGCAGAGGGGTGCTCTGAGAAACTGGAGAGTGAACAGGTAGGGACTGCGTACTTTCGGGCCATCCTGGCCGAAGGCACGGGACAAGATGTTGGCTGCTGCCACAACTCCAGGGCCGGGCCAACAATGGCTTCGGCCACAGGAAAGGCCTCCGTAGGGGAATCCCCTCGGTCCAGTATCTCTGTGAGGGGATACTTGCCCTGTTTTGAAACGGGTTTGAGCTGCATCCCGGTGGACTCCAAGATGAGCCAAAACAAACCTAAAAACGAGGATGGGCTCTCGTCCACCGACTGACCCCCTGCAGACTCCAGGTCAAGCAGCCTGGAGAACAGGAAGGAGTCGTCATGAGACTCTGAGGAGTCTGCAAACAGCTGCCGGGTGCCTGAGCCACCCTCCACCTGCCCAGGTCAACTGGGAGTGAGGGTGACCGACAACCTCTGGGGCAAGCCCTGACCAGACCGAGAATCCTTGGTCGGGGCCCCAGTTTTTGGTTGTGGAGGTGGGGGTTCCACCACAATGGGCAGAGCAGCCGGCTTCGGCTGAACAACTGGTGCTGGAGTCGGCTCCTCGACCACTACGAGGGGGTGTTTCGGCCACTCCGGTGACAGCTACTTAATGGCCGGAGAAGGTGACGGAGTCAGCTTATTCCCAGACAATAAAAGCTGCTGCCACATTAAATCTTCATAGCGCCAATGCAACTTGCGCAGGAGCCTATCCTCCAAAGAGGACGACAAGGATGAGCGGCAATGCTGTTTTCCACGGTGCCGAGACCAAGACCACCGACATGGGCGGGACTGGCTGAACCTGGAAGAGGACCAAGACCGAGACTTTCTGGGTTTCCGAGGGTGGGTCAGAGAGGGAACGGGGGAAACCAGCCCTTCCTTCAGTTCAGGGACCTTAACCGGGGATTCTGGCACAGGAGACACAGGCAAGTCCTCGGTAATCACCAGGGGAACTGGTGAAGAAGGGTTGTCGGCATCACCAGTCGACAAACCATCTGACAGGTCAAGAAAAATCTTGACCACGTTGACGGTTGTCTCGGCCTGCTGACCTGACGGGGACACCTTGAAGCCAGCGGCCTTAGCCGCAACCTCGACCGAAGTCGAAAGTCGACGGTCCTGAGAAGGGGATCTTTCCTGCCCCTACCTAACGTCGACGGTGGACTTACCTTTGAGTCCTTCTTTCGAACCCACTGGAATGTCCCGATGGCCCTTCGCCCTTGGTGGAGAGGGACTGGCAAAGCTCCTTAAACGAAGCCATGTAGGAGGAGCCCAAAGAGAGTGGGATAAATGCCACAGCCGAGGAGGAAGAAGAAGCGGCCTGGGCCGCCTCCTCCTCGAGGGCGATCATCTGCTCCAACTGTTCCGTGGAGCCCGCCGCTGCAGACACTGCCCAATGGGCCTCCCTCGACTTGACCGGCGGATACCATTTTTCAGGGTGCCCAAGAAGAAGTCGAGCAGCGCGGTCCTCCAAGACCGAAGCCGAGAAGGAGCTGCACAATTCGCAAGCCTGCAAATCGTGACCAAGCCCCAGGCAGTAGACGCATGTGGAGTGCGGATCGGTCTGGAACATCTTCTGCCCACAAGGGCACCGATGAAAGATGGCAGTCGATTTGTCCATCGCAGCCGCAAGGGAAGATGAAGGCCGAAGTCTTGTAAACTTTAAAATTAGTTTCGGGTTAACCGAAGAGTTTGGATCCAGGCCTAAAACGCAGAGCACTAAGGAGGGAACCTGAGCTTCCAAGCGGTAAGGAAGCTCTGGCGTCATGGGGCGGAGCCGAGGGTTTTACCACCCGGGTGGGTGGGAGGAGCCAGCTTGAAGACCTTCTGGCAACATTTAAAGCGGCAAGGAACCTGCCAATAAGTGTGGATTGAACAACATATCCACGTCCCTAGAATGAACTATGTGTCATTCCTTTATATAGATCATACATAGGGCCAACACTCGACTATGGTTCACAAATCTAGAGCCCGTACTATATTAAGGAAATAAAACAAACAGAAAATGTGCAGCACAGAATAACAAGGATGATCCCTAGACTTAAAGATTACAGCTACCAGGATAGGTTGGAGACTCTTGGTATCTTCTCACTGGAGGAGAGAAGATGGAGAGGGGACATATTGGAAATGTTCAGAATACAACATGATAAAGTAATGAGCAGCATGAATCTGGTGATTCACAACAAAGAGATCAGTCTAAGATCACATAATAAACAGATCATCCTGGAAATGAAAACAAACAAAAAGAGACAAGGGTTCTTGACACAGAGAGCAGGAAGAGTATGGAACAGCTTACTATGGGACATAGTGGAAACAGTGAATTATAACACTTTCAAAAAACAAACTGGACAACTACATAATAGAAAACAGACAGGAAATCTGGACCAATTAATATAAGAGATAGCATTATGGGCATAAAGCCTTCTACTGTCTTGTCTTTAGTACATAATAGCACTTAGTGCATATAGCTGTTAGAAAAGACCAAATGAGTTTGCACAAAACAGTGGTGACAATGCTTAAATAAAACATTTAACAACCAAGAAAACCAGGCACTCACCACTACATATGCTGCTGACTCCGCATGGTGGTTTAAAAGGCTTTATTGAAACATTTTGCTTACCTAGGCCTTGCCTGGTTTTCTTGGTTGTTTTACGCATACAGTTGTTATAGCTGATCCAAGCCAGCCTGGATCGACAATCATAGCCTATGTGTTATCTAAGTTGAGACACAACCAGTTGGAGGCCATCAAATTGTTAATTTCTTGTAGACACTGCCCTAGCACCATTGCTGTGTTCAACCCATCAGAAGCGCTAGACAATCTTGGTGTATACTGACCCCAGTGATTCAAAGCTACCTATAAGCAGTCAAGTAGGGCCAGGGTCCAGAGTACAGTAAGTAGGGCACAAACCAAAGATCAACCAAATTACCTCCTCTTCAACAATTGGAAGGAACTCCCCCAGGTCTGCAGAGTGCCATTGCCCCTCTCTTCGTGGACACTACTGGTCCATGACAGACCACTTGAAGAGACCCCAGTCAAAATGCAGGCCATCGTGGAAAAAATTGCCAAACTCTTTGCACTTGTCTACAAAAAAAAGCTTAATCCAACCACAGACTGACGTGATTTATCAATCTGTCCATGATGTGAAAGAGCTGACCTGGTCAATTTTTGAGTAAAGCACTCATTCTTGACAGGAACTCTGCCTTTTTCAGAGTTATTGCTATCTTATATGCACCATAGTGAGTTCTCAAGGCCAATCTGACCTTCTCAGAGTAGGATCTCTGCCAAGAATGCTCCAATTTTCATCCCTTTGTCTTCAACAGCCTCTGCTCCTCATAGTACCATGGTGAGTTGTGGCGGGAGGTCAAGGGACAAACACGGTAGGGTGCTAGGGAATCCATGGCTGCTGTGAGAACCATATTATAGTGCTCCATGGTGTTCTCAACCATTCAGCACAAGCCATCATCATATCTGAGTTATCCAGCACTGCCTGGAGTCTGCAAGAACATAAGAAGAACATAAGAAAGTGCTGGCAGAAGGGGACCTTGCGATGCATTTAGTCTGCCTGTGAAAGCTATCCCCCCTCCCAGTTTCTTTACTGCCTTAGGTCTCCACAGTGCCTACCCACGCTAGCCTGAATTCCCCACTGTCTTTGCTGCCACAGCCTCTGGGAGCAGACTGTTCCAGGGCTCCACCACCCTTTCCATGAAGAAAAACTTTCTGCTGTTTGTTTTGAAACTACCTCCCTTCAGGCGCATGTTGTGCCCCTTTGTCCGCATATTCATGTTTTCCCTGAAGAGATCCTGTGTTTGTACTGAGTTGATACCCCGGAGCTATTTAAATGTCTCTATCCTATCTCTCCTGTCCCTTCTCCTCTCCAGTGAACACATCCTAAGATGGTGTAATCTCAATTCATACGGTTCTTCGTGTAGTCTGTGTATCATCTTCATAGCTTTCTTCTGCACAGTTTCCAGGCGATCCTTGTCCTTCTTGATGCGCAGTCTCCAGAACTGGATGCAGTACTCCAGGTGAGGCCTCACCAAGGACCTGTACAGTGGGACTATCACTTTGCTTTTCTTACTTGTAATACCCCTTCCTATGCATCTGAGAATGCTGCTAGCTTTTTGCGCCGACTTTTCGTACTGCCTGGTTATTCTTAAATCTTCAGATACAAGTACCCCCAGATCTGGGTATATTTCCAGACAAGGTTCTTCCACCCCAGGTGCATAACTTTGTACTTTTTGGTGCTGAGTTTCAACTGCCACTGTTCTGACCATTCCTCCAGTTTTTTTTAGATCTGCAATCATTTCTGTGACTCTCTCTTGCGTGTCCACTCTGTTGCAGAGCTTGATGTCATCTGCAAACAGGCATACCTTTCCTTGCAAACCCTCTGCAATGTCATTGATGAATATGTTAAACAGAACTGGTCCCAACACTGACCCATGGGGGGCTCCACTGGTCACCACTCCTTCCTCTGAAAGAGTGTAGTTTATTAACACTCTCTGGGTTCTCCCTTGGAGCCAGTTTCTAATCCAGCTTACTGTTTTATGTCCCACTCCTGTATGCTCTAACTTATTTATCAGCCCCCTATGTGGAACGGAGTCGAACACCTTACTGAAGTCCAGATATACTATGTCTGCTGCTTCCTCCTTGGTCCACCGTTCTGGTCACCCAACTGAAGAAATCAATCATGTTTGTCTGACATTGACCTCCCAGCTGTGAAACAAGGCTCCTAATTTCATTTTCAATGCTGCTGAACCACCTCCACAGCTGGGCAATTTATCTGAGAGGCTTTGCAGAAGAACAACATGGCGTGATGATCCACTAAACAACAGGATCAACAATGAGCACATGTATGTCAAGCCCCGACAAGAATACCAGGTCCAGTGTGTGAACCACATAGGTGGGTAACAGAAGCAACTGCTTGTTTAAGGCCAGTGAAGACATACACTAGATGAGTGTTTGACCAAGTGGTGAGGTTTCATCGATGACCCAAGCATTAAAGTCCCCTAGCGCTGACAATCTAGGAGCCTCCTACACCGAGTCGACCATGAAATCTGCCAGCTCCTACAGGAAATCCCTCCTACATCCTGGAGGCCGGTATATGAAGATGATCTTACATCCTACAACTGACCCATTCCTAAAGACCACACATTCAAAGGATATGGAAACTCCTGTGGCGTACACAGTGAATCCCAAAGCGAATATAAAAAAGATGGCTAAGTAGGAAAGAGGGACAGTAGGAAAAGTGAGTGTGCAGAAAACAGTCATCTTAAGGGTTGTGCAAATATAATTTAGGGGTTTCAAGGGAGTGTGCTGTCTACACGGGGCAAAAGGTTTGGATACAGCTTGTTTCTCTGAAGGCTTTATTTCTGCTTGATAGCATGGAGCAAGAGAGGCACACGGGAGAGAGGGAGGAATGGATCAGTGGGAGGGACCGCAGAAGTTGGTGGAGGGGGCAAAGTAGAAAGACACACCAGGGGGAGGGTTAGTGGCAGCATAAGGGGAGGGAGGGGGTAGGGGACACGGAGGAGTGAGGATTGTGGGGTGCAACAAATGTGGAGCAGCCATATTCATGAGCACTTTGTGGAGGCTGAGGGAGTGCCCAGTTTGTCAAAGGCTAGGAAGGCTGGAGACTGAGATACCATGGCTAAAAAGGGAAATGTCTTTATCAATATGGGAACTGGAAAAGAGAAACACAGAAGGTAAACCGGTAGAGGACAAGAGGCAGGATGACAAAAAGGACTGGAGGTAGAGTGAGCAGGCCACACTGAGGGGTGGTGCCGGGACAGGAGTCAGGGACACAACGGGGCACAAGGGCCAATGTAAATGAACATAGATACACAACAGGAACTGGCTGGGGACATAGAGACATGGGGCTGGATAGGGGGTACAAGGAGGAAAAGGTTCAAGACCGACCAGGAAATGAGGGGAAATATGCCTGGCAAGAAGAAAAGACTAGAGGAGGGGGGCCCTCAAGGAAGGCCACATATCTCAGTAGTAGGGGGTAAGATGCCACAAGATGGGAAAGAAATTACAGTGTCCAACAGGTACACTCCTCTTGTAGGCAAACTTGGGGAGGGAGTGCTAAAAGGACCAGGGGGTCAACAGGTATGACCTTTGAAAAGGGGGATAAACAGAAGGGAAGACAGAAATGGGAACATGAGGGGGCAGTAACATGGGAAGGGGCAGAACTGAGCATGGAAGGGATTCAGAGTTCGCAGGAGGAGGAGGAGAGAGGTAGTGGAAAGGAGGATAAGGGAGAGGGGGAAGCTGACAGGAAGCCAGGCGGTATTGGAGAGGCTCAAGACAGCAAGTGCCTAGAGGGCAAACTACAGAGGAGGTGAATGGGAGGTGTTACCAACTCAAAGAGAAAATATGAGAGAGCACTGGCAACAGAAGGATGGGGGGATAGTGACAGATGTAGGAGAGGCAAGGAGGAGGACTGAAGCAGGTAACACTAGTGGGGAGTGTAAGGGGAGAGCAACTTGGGGGGGGCAGGACTCGGGGTGAGGAGGTAATCAAAGGAACTGAAGAAAAAAAGGAGGTAAAAGGGATGCCTAGAACTAGAAGTAAGCAAAAACTAAATGAGGGCAGGGTCCTTCTCACTGGGGACTCGATTTTAAGAGGAATTAAATGGGGGGGAGGGGTAGTGCGATTTGGGTGGAGTGCTTGTAGGGTATGACAGCATCAGATATAATACATCACTGTCATCCTGACAGCCCTTCCCAGCCCGACTAAGTCACCACCGAATCTCCCGCAGAGAAAGGTCTGAGGGCAGGTTCGTCCTGTCTGCCCTTCGCAGCTTGACTGAGTCGCCGCCGAATCTCCCACAGAGAAGGGTCTGAGGGCAGGTTCATCCTGTCTGACCTCCCCAGTCCGAATGAGTTAACGTAGAATCTCCTGCAGAGAAGGGTCCGAGGGCAGGTTCTTCCTGTCTGACTCCTCAGCCCAAATGAGTTAACGTAGAATCTCCCACAGAGAAGGTACGGGACTACCTCTAAGCAAGCTGTCTGGCTGTTTGAGCTTGGTGACTAAATTAATTTACAGCTGCGGCTTATTTTACTAGTCCCTGAGCTACTATCACTGCTGCTCTTTAGGTTATTTTTTGTGTTTTTTGGGTTAGTTTATTTCTCCTGCTTTAACTGAAGTAATACTAGATTTAGAGAAATGTTGCTGTTTATTGATAATTGTGCTAATTTGTGTTCCCTACCTGTGCCTCTCCTCTACCTTGACTCCCCCTACCCCCGTTTAGCAGGCCAGCCCCCTTCCATCCCCCTCTGGCATTCTGCTGTTTTTTTTTTTTTTTTAATTACCTACCCATCCTGGGTTATCCTCTCTACTATGCTCCTTCTCAGTACAGTCAAGCCCACTTAACAGAATACCGCTTATTAGAAAATCATGCTTAAACGAATAGAGTCCTAATTCCCCGATTTTTTTTCCTATTCCTCCATTATAAAAAGACTGATTTATTGAATTGAAACTGTCCGTATAAAAGAATAATTTCCAGCTTCCCCTGCACACAGCTTCTGCAATTTCCACAGTACTGACAGGTAATCTGTTAACTGCTGTTAGCATCTCTCTCTCTCTCTCTCTCTTCTAGTAATTAACTAAATTGCTGCTCTCACTCACCCGCCGACAACTATTAATGTGAAAAATTAACACCTTCCTCAATAAAAGACCCGTGATCACCCCAGCAGTTAGATCACTCAGGACATTTCTCTTTAAAGATGTGCTTGCTGTGCTGTCTGAGACTGTGAGTCTCACTGTGCTAAAATGGACATTAACCTGCGGACAAGATGCAGGCTCTCCATCTGCTAAAAAGTCCAGGTTCATCAAAAACAGATGTGACACGTAAGTTTTCTGTCTCGCACAGCGACAATCAAAGCATACAGAGCACTTCACTGTGTAACCCCTAGGTGGCGCTATCTCAAGGTCTACTAACCCTGCCTGCTTGGCTAGTAGCAGGTTAAGGGGCCTGAGTTCTGAAATGGGTGCCTCCACCCAGAGGTCATGGTTGGTAGTGGTCAAGCTAACCTGGACACAGCCCTCCGGGACACCGTAACCCCCCTCTTTCCTTACTAGTGCCTGGAACAATACACAATAATCACTTTAACAATACCCCTGATACACCACACAAGTACCCACACTGTTTGCACTTACCACCAGGGCTTTCTTCTGGCTCGGCCCTGGGGACCCCCTGTAAAACAAGGTTATACACAGCAAATAACAGCAGTACAGTACTCTTGCACAAACTGGAACCACAGTCAGGGGAAATGTAAAGAGTTAGATCTGATTTATTTAAGGGACTTGAACAAGGAAGGGGAGTAATCAGGGTAATTTGCTTAAATGCTCCATCAGTCAAACAGTTATGCATGCATTCAGAGTCCCTAAGCAGTCACACCTTCTGGGTACCCAGGTGGAGAAGAGATGGTCTAGCCAGGACCGTACCCAGGGTAGGCCGGCGTCGCAACTGGTTGGGGCCCTGTGATGGAAAAACAACATGTACAATACACACTATTTGTAATCTGGAACCATGGCTCAGTTCGTGAAGAGAGAGAAACAATAAAGAAATCAGATGTGACACTTAGATTAAACTGTTGTTGCAGGGAGCTACCCTGAAGGTTATTCATGATACCCAAGACTGGACACAGGCTGGACAGAAATCGAGACAGCAGGTGGCTGATCTGGACTGCCAGGAGAAGCAGTGCCCACACGAGTCGCTGAGGCATCGTTCCTGTTCAAGCATGGAGCAGGGGGTTGATCCCCAGGCAGATCTCTCGTCGATGGCTTCTCTGTGCAGTGGGTAGTCTGGCTGGGCCAGTCTGGCAAGGCCCAGACCGCATGGAGACAAATTCGCATGCAGTCCGTTTTGGGCTGGATACAGCTTCCAGCAAGCAGAACACAGTTCACACAGTGGGGAACTAACTCACAACCCACTAGCAGCTCATAGCACATTTACATGAAGAGAGAGAAACAATAAAGAAATCAGATGTGACACTTAGATTAAACTGTTGTTGCAGGGAGCTACCCTGAAGGTTATTCATGATACCCAAGACTGGACACAGGCTGGACAGAAATCGAGACAGCAGGTGGCTGATCTGGATTGCCAGGAGAAGCAGTGCCCACACAAATCACTGAGGCGTCATTCCTGTTCAAGCGTGGAGCAGGGGGCTGATCCCCATGAAGGTCTCTCATCGATGGCTTTCTCTGTACAGTGGATAGTCTGGCTGGGCCAGTGTGGCAAGGCCCCAGCCAAATGGAGACAAATTCGGATACAGTCCATTTTGGGCTGGATACAGCTTCCAGCAAGCAGACACAGTTCACACAGTGGGGAACCAAATCACGACCCACTAACAACTCACAGCATATTTACATGTGAGGAAATTCTACTGTACCAGGCAAACCGCTCTCCGGTCATGATGGCAGAGTCTCTGCACAAGTTGGGGATTCAAAAGCAGTTGGAAATCCTGAAAGGCCAATCGCATTCAGCAAAATCTTCGGTCTTCTTCATGTATGAGCCTGGTAAAAAAAATCAGTGGCTTGCTTCGTTCTCACAAACTCGAATTTAGTCTGAAATAATTCTCTTTTCTCCCTCTCAGGGGCAGCAGGCAGACATGCAGGCCACAACTCAGGCCTTCTCACAGATCTCCCATGCAAAACTACTCAGACGGCTGCTTGACTGTCTCAAGTTGTTGCTTCTTCAGCTCCCAACGTAGATCTGCCTCAACTGCCTGCAAGCCTGGGACTTTCCCCAGAATCCAAACGGATCGGTTGGCTGATCTGTCTGTCAGTCCCAACAAAGGCTCCCCTTTCACGTGCAAAAAAAGCACCAAAAGCCCAAAACTACAATTCCTACAGATTTTGACTCCAGACAGCTCCTGTAGTCCAGCTGGTCCCACCAGTACTGACTGGTCCAATTCGGCAGTCCAGGACCAAGACAGTGGAGATAAACAAAACAGTCTTTGCTGCAAAGAAGGCAGACTAGACAAACTACATTTTCATTATCACTCTAAATGATTTTCAGCAAATAGTTACATCTTTCAACAGAGCTCCCTCTCAGGTTACTTATGACTGCAATACAGGCAGCTCTTAAAGAGACAGTACACAGAGGCTATACAGGCACTTTCTGGCAATTACATTTAAACTGCTAAAACTGCAGGACACCAGCCTGGCAGTGAGCATTTAGGCAAGCTCAAGGAAGACTTTTCGGGAACCCCCATTTGTAGTGGGGTTACAACCATTATTGCTGAACAGTGAAGTCTCCCACACAGTTATACCCCACTGCCCATTTTAACAGTACAGCACACATTTCCACACAGCATCATAGTTACAGCCCCACATATAAAGAAAGACAGCTCACTTGATCCCCCGGTACAGCATTACCTCCATAATATGCAGACTCATATTATATGCTAGAGGCTCAAGATCGCATATAGGAATAACCCGCCTAAATGCATAATTGGCTGCTGTCCCACACCTATGCATTTAAATGGATTTGACTGTATTTCTATCCTCCCAATGTTATTTCCCTTGCTGTCTCTCCCCCCCCTTCCGCCCCAGCTTTGCTGGTTAATAATTCTGCATATCTAGCTCTATCCCCACCTCTGGCACCCCCCCCACCAGCCAACACCTGACCGCACAACCCCTGGCCAATAAGCCCTCGATACTCCACCCTGGACTGAGCCACCTAAATACCTCCTTAGGGTCTCCCTTAGTCTCTCACCTCCATTCCTCTCACCTTAAATGTCTGGCATCCCCTGTAAAGTTTACACTAACTCTGCTCCTACTGCTAGCAGGCGACACTGAACCTAATCCTTGTCCAGACAGGATACCCATTCCCATTCAACTTCCCTGGGGCTTAAGGCTAGCTCACCTAAACATCAGGAGTCTCCGAAATACAATCTCACTGCTCCAACCCTTAGCACTCTCACTAAACCCTGATGTTCTAATCATCACAGAAACTTGGTTAAAGCCTCACATTCAAAATGAAAGTGCCTCCATCCACCAGGACTGGTCTGGACATGGAAAGGGCAGAGAGGTATTGCCAGGTATGTGGCCTCCTCACTCACATTCACACCAACACTGGTGGAATCCATTCCACAGTCTCATGAGTCCCTGTTGGTGAAACTAACCTTTCCTTGCTCCATCCCTATTTTCATCACTGGCTCCTACTGTTGCCCCAATGCACCCACGTCTTTAATCACTGACCTCCTAGCCTCTCTACAAACTCACATGGCTAGTGGCAAACTCCATGTCCTGGGCAACTTCAACGTAATTTGGCTCGCCCCTTCCCACGCCAAACTTCGGCATGACATAGCTGCCCTAAACCTAAGATGCTAGATGAACCCTCCTGTTAAATACCAAATCCCTCAACCACTCTGATTGACTGGGTCCTCTCTTCTTATCCGCACCATATAATAGCAGCAGGGCTACTCCCTGACTCATTAAGTGACCACCACCTGACCTACGCAGTTCGGAAAATACGTCACCCCAAATCCCCTCTAAAACCCCTGCTGATCTGGTCCTATAACTCCCTGGATATCGCTTCTCTCCTAAATGATCTAGCCAACACAGACTGGTCTTACATTTCCCGTGCCCCCTCCACTGACTCTGCGCTTGCTTATTTCAAAGTCAAATTTCTCTCCTCCTGGGATAAACATGCCCCACTGAAAAGGATTCTCATGCGTGGTACACATCTGCCCTGGGTATCCGCTGATCTTCTGGCACATCTTAGAGCTTGGGACCAAGCATGGAAGACCTACAAATCTACAGGCCTCCCTACAGACTACTAGAAATAGCGAACATTTTGCAACGCCTGTACCAGGACAATCAGACTTGCTAAGTCAGAGTACTTTAATGACACCTTCCTAACTTAAATCACCCCTCCAAGTTCTGGAAGGTGGTCAGTTCCCTATTCCATCCCCCATCCCAGCCCCCCACTCCCATGATCAAAACTGGTAACAGTACTGTATCTGACCTGCTATCTGTAGCAATGGAGTTTAATTCTCAGTTCCTGTTGATCATGCCTCCCCACTGACCCCCAATCTGCCCTCTCCCACCACACCTTCAGTCCCCTCACCCCTGATGATGTCTTTCATGCTCATATTACACTCAACCCCTCCAAGGGCAAGTGCCTCTCTGGGCTGGATGCCAAAGTGCTCTACCTATTCACCCCTGCTTTCGTTTCCCCTCTCGTCTCTCTTCTAAATCTTTCTTTCTCCCTTGATACTGTCCCTGCTGAGTGGAAACATGTCACTGTTGTCCCCCTCCCTAAAGTTGGTGACCCCTCATCCCCTGGTAGCTATCGCCCTCTCTCCTCCCCATTCTTGCTAAACTGCAGGAGTGCCTAGTGCTATCTCAGCTTTCTTCCTTTCTTGACGCCACTTCCTTTTTCACTCCTTATTAGTCTGGTTTTAGGAGATCCCATTCAACCATCACCTCCCTACTGAGGATCACTGACTCCATCCAAACAGGCATGGATCAGGGACATATCACCTCTGCCATCTTTGATGACCTCACAAAGGCCTTTGACACTTTGTCACATCCCCTCCTCCTCCTCCTCTTTAATCTTTCCTGTGCAGATCTTTCCAACAAGGCCGCCAGCTGGTTCCACTCCTGCCTTGTAGGCAGGTCAAAATCCATGCAGAGTGGTAACTCCCCCCTACTCCTCATTACCACTGGCATGCCCGAAGACTCCATCCTTGGCCGACTGCTGTTCTTTTGTTTTCATAAATGACTTGCCCTACACTGTCCACTTACCTCTATCCATATGTATGCTGACAACACCGTCTTGCATGCATCTGGCCCCTCCATCACTGAAGTGGTGACCAGACTTCAGCGTGACATCAGTAATGTTCAGCTCTGGTTTCACTCAAACCAACCTTTCCTAAATGCCAAGAAAACAGTCTCCATGATCACTGGCACAAGGCAGAGACTTTCTCGGCTCCCCTCCTTCTATACCCTGGATGGGATACATTTGAGGACTGCTCCTCCTTCAGATACCTTGAAGTCTGGCTTGACTAGCGCCTCAACTTTTCTGAGTAGCCTGTGATGATGGCGACCACGATTGAGCCTTTCAAAAAGGGTGACTCAATCATGGCATCTGTGCACTGGGCTACCTGGCAGGAGGGCAACCGGATAGAGGGTTCAGCAAATATAGCAACATGATATTGCTATGTATACACGCGTGACAGGGTGGAACCATGCCGTGCAATGGGTGGAAGGGGAAGGAGGGTTTGTGAGGTGTAGTGCAGCAGTGGGTTGCTGAGCTGGCTGTGTGGTGGGTTTGTGGCAAGCTGGGGTTGGGAGGGTGCGGGTTCGGTTCTCAGCATGCTCATTTTGTGCCAGGTCTTTTTTTTTTTTCTTTTGCACCAACCCCCAACATGCACCCTAACGGAGTTGAGAATCCTTTAGTAGGGGTGCAACTCCCCACATAAAAAATAAAACCTAAATCTCCGACACCCTCTCGTGTTACGCTGCGATGGTACATCACCGAAATGGATTTTTGGTGATGTACACTCGCCCAAATGGCGATCACCTTTCCACGATCGCTGTTATCACATGGAGCCCTTTTCTGTGCATAGAGGCCACACACAAGAAATTACACCCCAAACTGGGTGCCCCGTACCGCAACTGGGGCTGTATTCTACTGCCGGCTTGCCAGGCCATTGTACAGAAAATTATTCTGCCCATCTTCGACTACGGGGATGTGGAATACAGTGTTGCTCCCTCCTCCTCCTTAACCTCTTCCATTCATTCTGCTGCTTTGCCCGTGACTGTCCCCCCTGCACACATCACTGTACCCTTTACCATTCCCTGTCCCTCCCCTCCTTAGAGGACAGACGACGTACCCACTGTGTCAGTTTCACGGCTAAATTCTGGTCCCAGTCAATGCCTTACTATCTCTCCTCCTCCCTCACCACCCTACCCTCCACCTCTTACTCTCTCAGAAACTATAACCCTCTCACCTTGTCTGTCCCCCGTCGAACCTCCTCAGCTGGTCAGGCTGCCTTTTCTTACAGGTTCCCATATCTGATGGAACTCCCTCACTGCATTTGCTCCACCCCCTCTCTTTGGGTTTGCACTTCTCACATAAAAAAACATTTGAACACTCCCTGCACCTGCTTCTAATCCCTCTGTCCACACCCTCCCCCACCTGTTCATCCGTCTTGCACTTTGATTACCCTTGCACACCCTACTCTGTTGGTAGCCGCTGAGTGATTTCCTGTGGTAGTTCTGTAACTAACTTGTATTATATCATGTCTGTAAATTTGTATCCTATTGTCTATAATCTGTAATAAAATGAATTTGACTTCCATTCTGTATTTGCATTTCTCGTTGTATTTGATGGTGTTTACTTATCTGCCCCTACTATTTCACATATACTTGTCTGTACTCGCCAATTGTTCCCTTTCCCCCCTGGACGCATCTAGGAACGAACACTTGCTGCTCTGTATGTTCTATTCTGTATTTGCATTTTTAGGTCTCTCGCTTAATTGCTCACTAGTATTTGATTGTTTATCTGTTCCTACTGTTCTACATTTACTTCTGTACTCTCCAACTGTTCCCCTTCCCCCTAGGTCGCATCTGCTCAGTATGTTCTTCCTGGTTAAAACTTTAAATAAATAAGCAAATAAAAATATTCCATCATGAGGCAAGCCACAGGACCTGATTTTCCACCTGGGGACAAATGATTTGGATGGGAACAGCCTGTCAGAAGTACAGGCGAGATTCACAGCACTTGCTAGATCTTGTAGCAGCCTGTGTTTCATAGAAACATAGAATTTGACGGCAGATAAGGACCGCTTGGCCCACCTAGTCTGCCCATTTTCCTACCTAACAAATAAGCTGCAGATCCTAGTTAGCCAACAGCTTACTTCCTCTTACCTGCCCCTATGACTGCCTTATGCCTGTCCCATGCATTCTTGAAGTCCCCCACTGTTCTTGACTCCACTACCTCCTCAGGGAGGCTGTTCCATGCATCCACAACCCTCTCAGTGAAAAAATACTTCCTCACATTACCCCTGAGCCGTCCCCCCTCTATCTTCAAATTGTGCCCCTTGTTCTTGCACATCTCTTTTTCTGGAAGATGCTACCCTCTTGGACTTTGTTAATTCCCTTGAGGTACTTGAAAGTTTCTATCATGTCCCCTCTCTCCCTTCTTTCCTCAAGAGTATACATATTAAGCTCCTTTAGTCTTTCTTCGTATGTCTTCTGGTGCAGACCCTGCACCATTTTGGTTGCCCTCCTCTGGACAGCCTCCACTCTGTCTATGTCTTTGCGGAGATGGGGTCTCCAGAACTGCACACAGTACTCAGATGGGGTGTCACCAACTGTCTGTACAGAGGATAACAACTTCCTGTTTTCTACTATTGATGCCTCTTCCTATGCATCCCAGTATCCCCCAGCCTTCCTTACTGCCTTCTCACATTGCTTGCCCACCTTTAGGTCATCTGATATAATTACCCCAGGTCCCTTTCTATTTTTACTGTTGTCAGTATCTCACCCCCCATTGTGTCGCTTCCCTGGGTTTTGTTTCCCATGTGCATACATGCACTTCTTTGCATTGAACCTGAGCTACCATACATTTGACCATTCCTCCAGCCTTGCCAAGTCCCTTCTCATCCTTTCCACTCCATCTTGTGTATCAACCCTGTTGCAGATCTTTGTGTCATCTGCAAAGAGACATACTTTTCCTTCCAGTTCCTCTGCAATGTCACTTATAAAGACATTAAAAAGGACCGGTCCCAGTACTGAACCCTGCGGTACCCCGCTAGTAACCCTCCTTTCTTCACTGTGTACTCCATTTACTACTACCCTTTGCGTCCTGTTGTCTAGCCAATTTTTTATCCAGGCTACCACCTTGGGACCCATTCCAAGGCTGGCTATCTTGTGTATTAATCTTTTGTGTGGGACTGTATCAAATGCCTTGCTAAAATCTAGGTAGGCCATGTCCACAGCCCCTCCCTGGTCTACTACTTTGGTCACCCAGTCAAAGAAATCTATTAGATTCGTCTGACACGACCTTCCCATCGTGAATCCATGCTGCCTTGGGTCCTATGCCCCACTGGCCTCTAGGTACTCAACAATTCTTTCCTTCAGAAGTGATTCCATCATTTTCCCTACCACTGAGGTCAAACTAGCTGGTCTGTAGTTTCCTGCCTCTGTCCTGCTCCCACTTTTGTGAAGAGGAATCACATCTGCCCTCCTCCAGTCCTCGGATACCACCCCATCCTCCCATTATTTGTTAAAGAGAGTAGTCAGCGATGTCACTAGTTCTACCCTTAGTTCTTTTAGAATTCTTGGGTGAATCCCATCAGGCCCCATTGCTTTGTCCACCTTCAATTTTATTAGTTCTTTCAGAACCCTTTCTTCTGTAAATGGACTGGTATCGACCCCCGTCTTCAGAGTGTTTCTCTTGTTTGGTTTAGGTAACTCCCCCTCCTCTTCCTTTGTGAATACTGAGCAGAAATATTCGTTCAGTATCCCTGCTTTTTCACTGTCACCCTCTATCCACATTCCCTCCCTTTATTAAGCTTCAGTATCCCTCCTTTGGTCTTTCGCTCCTAATGTACCTATAAAGGTCTTATCCCCTTCTTAACAAATTGGCTATCCTTTCCCAGTTTGGCCCTTTGCTATTCTGACTGCCATCCAGCCTCTTTCTGCTTTAACTGATAATGATAAAGTTCTCCGTCCTGCTCCTTCTGTGTTTCCTTATATTTCCTGAATGCTGTCCTTTTCTCCTTAACCTTCCCTGCCACCTCTTTTGTGAACCATAGCGTTTTTTTCCTTCGTTGTGTTTTATTGTTTTTTTTTACACAAAGGCTTGTTGCCTCTGTGATGGCTGTTTTGATCACTCCCCATTGTTCCTCCATCCCTCCTTCTTGTCTGTTTGCTAGTGCTTTTCTAAGGTACTCTCTCATTTTCCCAGTCAGCCCTCCTAAAGTCTAGTACTCTTGCTTTTGTATGGCTTGATTGTATGGCTGTGTTTATCGTGAACCACACTGTTTGATGGTCGCTTGTTCCCAGATGGCTACCCACTTCTAAATCTGAGATTCTTTCTCCATCCCCATTTTGAAAGTACCAGGTCTAAGACTGCTCCCTCCCGAGTGGGTTCCGATACTAGCTGTCTGAGACATGCCCCCTGTAGGACATCAAGAATGACCCTGCTCTTGGATGTGCCTGCAGCAAAGGTGCTCCAGTTAACATCTGGCATATTCAGGTCCCCCATCAACAATATCTCTTTTTCTGCCATTCTAAGGATGCCTTCTATCATTTCCTTGTCCATTCTCTCCTCCTGAGATAGGGATCTGTATACAACCCCCATGCGGATTGTGGTGCCATTTCCTGTCTCCAGGGTGACCCAAAGTGCCTCATCTGCTCCCTGTTTACTCTTTAGTTCTCTTGCTTTGATCCCTTCCTTTACATAGAGAGCTACTCCTCCTCCTCTTTTACCCTCCCTGTCCCTCCTGTAGATTGTGTATCCTGGTATGTTGACATCCCAGTCATGGTTCTCTGTGTACCATGTTTCTGTGACTGCCACAATATCCAGGCAACCCTCTTCCATCAAGGCCACTAGTTCAGGAGCTTGTTACACAGACTACGGGCATTAGTACTCATCACCCTCCACTTTTTGATAGCCTTACCCCTTTTAGCCCCATTTCTGTCCTTACTGCCTTTGCATTTTTTTACATTTAAATCTGTTCTGCTCCCTAATAACTTCTGTACCTTGGTGTTTACCTCACTAATCACCATGTTTTTTGGGGGGAGGCTCGGATTTCCCTGCTTCTTTTCAGTGCCTCCCCCCTTGGCTAGTTTAAATGCTTGCCAATTTTTCTGATTTATAGCTTTTACGGAGGTGTTGCCTGTGCATAAAGCAAGCACTGAAAGGAAACAAAGGATCAGGGAGTTCAACTAATGGCTAGTGGGATGGTGCAGGCAGAGGAGGTATAGGTTAGTGATGACTGGGGACAACATGGAATGATAAGAGCCTACATGCTCAGGACAGACTACAGCTAAACGGGGAGGGGAAAGACAGTACTGAGAATTAAATTGAAGGAATTCACTGAGCAAACATTTGGTTTAAACTAAATCGGGGGGAGGGGAGATGACTTACAAAATGACATGCATGTTCATGGGGCATTCAGCCTTCCCCCCAGGAAAGTGAAGAATGTTAAGCAAAAACATGCTTGGGGGGGACAGGAAGGGAAATTGATGGAAGGGACTTTCCACAAATGCCAGAAGCCTGGGGAATAAGATGGTATATTTAGAAGTATTAATGGAGGGGGAGGGATTAGATATTGTCAAGGGCGTAGCCACCGATTAGCCAGGCATGCCATGGCATGCAAAAGATCAGCAGGTGAGTAGCAGAAGCCAGCTGGTGAGTCTGCATTCCTGTCTGTCCTTTGTTTATTTTTCGCAGGCTTTCCCAGACGCTTCTACTCCTTTTTAATTTTTTAAGGGAGATGGGGTGGGGTCTACACCTGTGACGTGACCCCAGGGGACCTGATTGAGATATATTTTGCCATCTCAATCAGGTCCGCTTGTTCAAAAAGGAGGCATGGCTAGAAAGGGGTGGGTCACGCGGTCTCTTTAAATCCCCCCCAAAAAATGAGCTTGTTCTGTTCGTCCTCATCTGGAGGCTAGCTGAAAGACCTTGTGTGGAGCGAGCACTTTTGGAGAACTTTGAGCATTCAAGACCCAGTCGGACAGCGCACTCAGGCGGCGACCGTGACGAGTCAAAGCAGAGACTGAGGGAGAGCACAGCCAGATTGGTTCGCGGTTGAGTGAAGGAGCTGTAGTTACTAATATCACTACTTGCTTTGTGGAAGCTGGGCCGGGAGGCACATTTATTTATTTTATTTATTTAGTTTTTGTTGACCGGGTAAGTGCACTAGACAAATCCTGCCTATTTTCAGGAATGACCCAGGGAAGGGGGATACAGATGAATGCCAACTGACCTTGAACCAGATTAAGCTGTTGGTATTTTTAGTGAATGAGGGAAATTTGGCCAGGACACTGGGGAAATTCCCCTACTCTTTCCGGTAGGGGATTTCGCCACGCAGTCATGGATACTGGAGAGCGGAGTCAGCATCACAACGGTGCTGCACTACCTGTAGAGCCTCCTGCTTTGCCTAGTTTTACTCTGCCTTGTGCTTCTTCGACTGACCTTCATGGGAAATGACAAGACTCACCAGAGGTACAGCTCTCACCACCGCTTGCCAATCTCATTCATGTGCCTAATACTACTTGTCTACAGGATTCCTCTTTTACTTCTCTGCCTTCTGACAACACTTTGCAGACAGAACAAACTGCTCCACAGCGACGAGTTCCCCCGCTGAATCCTCCCCAGTGCACTTCCATTGTCGACAGGGACACAACAGGCTCGTCGCACTCAGCCGATTGCCCTATCCCACCTAGTACATTTCCGTTAACTCAACCTTCTAGCTTGCCTACTCCTACTTCTCCTTCAACATCGGACATTATCAGGACGCGATTTGGACTTTCACAGAAGACTTCAGCGGACATTCCTGCTTGGACCACCTCATCTGTGTTACGCAACGCTGGCTGGACTGAAACTGCATCTGGCTCTTGGATCCCTGACATATCTTGGAATGAGAAAAAGCATGGCGTTTTGCTCTCCACTTCCAGGCCTGCACCCATGAGCTTCAACGAGGTACCTATCATACAACAGAACTCTAATTTGTTACCTATTTCTTGCAATGTATCAAAAGATTTGCCTACAGCAGCTTGGGGGGATATAACGGATGTGGCTGATACGTTAGCAGCCGAACTGCCTACTACACATGAATCAGATTTAATTCATCTGTCTCCACATTCTACGGAGACACTTGCACATCCTGCTCCTTCTTCTCCTACTCAGGTTTCAGACGTTGCATAAGCCCCACCTAGCCTTCTAGATACTGATTTACCCCATCCACTATCCATTTTAGATGACCCTGGAGAGGGTACATCTTCAACAATTCCCCCCTTATGTACTGCTCCAGTGACCCCCCCCCCAGTTACCCACTCTGGCCCTATGCTCTCTGACTTATTCAAAAACAAACTAGAACAAGCCCCTACATGGGAATGCTGTTAGTCTCCGCTTCTGAGAGGTGGGCTAAGGAATTCCCTGACGGGTACTATGTTGCACACACATTGCTAAAAGGCACCATGCAATACCAGGCTTCCGATATTTATGCTTAATACATATTTCTGGGGAGGAAACATTTGATGTTAGTTTTAAGACCACAACTGGTTTGGAAAAATTCTGGCATAAATATGCTTCCTTAAAAAACACTGCTCCCTGGACTCCATTTTAGGTCATTCCCCCTTACTAAACCTTCCATACGTACAGTCACCATCATGTTTCGGAACAAGGGGGGCAGCGTTAGTGACATAAACCACTGGCTACAAAAACACTGCACAGTATTGTCCCCTCCTGAGGCACTTTTAGATGATGAAGGTCTCTGGACGGGGGATGGAAGTTCAAGGTCAAGCTCCTTTTAGTCAATTCCGAACTCCAACACATTCCTAACAGTTTCTTTTTAGGTAAAGACCGAGGTGTATGCTTTTATGGGGGTCAACCCAGGGTCTGCCACAAATGTGGGGCACACACTCACCTGAGTAGCACGTGTGACCTCTTGAAATGTAGTCTTTGAGGAGGTTATGGTCATCCAAGTGTATCTTGTTTACATGTCTTTAAATGCAATTTATACGATGAACCAGGTCACGCTTACCACCAGTGCCCTTGGGCTAGCAAAAATGGTAAGGAAAGCTGGGATCCTGATGTGTTGGTTCAATAGGCATGGGATAAGAGGCAGGAGGTCCCCACCTCACGAACATCAGTTTCTGACCTTATGGATACTGCCCCCCCCCATTTCCTCTTCAACACTTAGTGAAATTCCCCCTCCGATGCAGGACCACCCTGCCTCTGTTACACCTGCACCCACTTTATTGCATAGTCCTGATACTAATATAGTAGCCACTTCTACAGAACAGCAAGGTTTTAAACCCAGTAGATGAGTCACAAGGGCTGCTGCATGGAAAACTAAAATCCTTTGATCGTCCCCTTTCCAACCCCTTTGAGTGTCTTAAAGGGGGTAAGGCAGAGTCAGATGGAGAATCTGATATTTCAGCTCCTCATTCAGACGTTGAATTTTTCACACCCAAACCTCCTGATGTGTACATGAAAAATCTGGTAAATTTCTCAAACGTAGCAAAAAACGGAAAAATATGTCAATCACAGATGGCAGTGGATGATATTGCACTTCCTCATGTCATCACTTACAGTGGGCACTCTTAATGTCTGTAGCATTAAAAGCTACTTAGAAAATGGGCAAAGACAATTCTCTTTCCTGATTGGCTGAGACACTTATTTAGGTGGGCATCTATCAGACAATAGATGCCCAGCTAAAAATAAGAGCCAGTCCAAGTGCCCCTTCCCCCATTGAGGTATCATTGTGCACAGCCTGCTTTCTCATTGGTGGAAAGCACCTAATTCAATTTTAAATCGCCGCCATTTTTTTTCTGAGCTAGTGAGAGACAGAGCCTGCCATACCATGTTGTAACAGATAAAACAGTGGCTGTAACAGTCTGCCTTCCTCCTCTAAAAGAAACCGACAGGACCTTCTGTTGCAAACCGTCTTTCTCAGCTGACTGTTTGCGCCACATCATGTCGATCAATGTGCTGTTGACCCGCTCGCACACATAACCTGTTGAAATATATCCCTACTCTACTGTCTCACCTTACACTTTTTGTTTAAATACTGTATCTTACTACTCAGTCCAGAAGTAAACACGGCTTACAGCACTGCAACAGTCTGCCTTTCTCCTCCAAAAGAAACCGACAGGATCACTAGACTCTCTGGCTTTAAAAAAAACCTCACAGAACAGGTTGTTTTTTTGTAATAGTAACGGCAGCGCAGTTTGGCAGCTTTATCACATTCTCCAAATCTGAAACAGTTTTATCAGTGTCTTAAACACTTCAGTCCACAAAAAACTCTTTTTTAAAATTCCTAACAGTTTAGTCCTGTCACACAATCAAACACCTTCACGAACTGGAGCGCAGCCACGCTTACCCCCCCCGTCTGCCGTCTTGATCGTCTTTCATAATTAAACTGAGCACGCTATGACCACCGTACTCGAGCACTCTGGCTTTACATGTTTAAAAAAATCTTACTTTCAGTGTTCCTGCCAGCAAACGGTGCCCACTAGCATTTCCTTCTAATCTCTCCTCCAGAAGACTTTTTACTCGCGCTTCCCGCCTGACATAACATAACACAGAGCAGCAGCTTATAAATATAATCTTGGCTCCAAACACTTTCTTCCAACCGTGCCACCGATCACAGTCTCATCTCACCTCAGTCTCTTTTACACAAAAAAGCCACACGATGACAGAGAAGACTGCAAATTGTTTAAACAAACAAAGGGGACACAAGGAGACGACCTCTCAAGCAGGGATAAAGGCAAAGAAAATAACAACATGCACAACAAAAGCACCCTCTGCTGCCAGTTACACAGCTTTACCACTACAGGGACTATTTTGCAACAAAACAACTTCTATTAAGTTACCATATTTTTGAAGCATATTTTTACCATTTAAAAGTTATTTTATAAAACATTTCACACTGTGCCCATTTTTATTACGCAATATTTTCCAGGGTGGGTATGGGCAATACGGACCTTCCAGGGCTATAGGCCCTCCCGCCTGTGGCGCGGGCCCCACATGCTTCTGGGCAGGTCCGGTATTGCCCAATACCGCCCACCCTGTTGAGTATTATTGCTTACATAAGAGAACAGTCTTCCTTTATTTAGCTGCTTCTCTGCCCCTCAACATTCTTTTAATTCAGGAAATACATATTTCCACCTTGTTCGAGGTACAAAATTTAAAACGCAGCTGGCTTAAAGGGCCTTCCTATTGGACCTTTGGCGACAGTGTTGCTGATGGGATAGCTATTCTATTCTTTTCTACAAATTTCTCTATTACCCGCATTATTGATGTTTCCCCTGGCACAGCTCTCATACTTGATTGTACATTTAGTACTTATCAGCTTCGTCTGCTTAACATATATGGTCCACAAACGAAAGCTTCTCATATTGCACTATTTCACTCATTTAGACTGTATTTATGTACCACAAAACATATTATCTGGGGGGGGGGGGGATTTTAACTGTTCCTTAGATGTTACATATCACACTACAGAATGGAAGAAAATTTATTGTGACTTTCTAGCTTTATCTGACCTGATACACAAAATGAATCTTACTGATGCCTACCGCTCCTTACATACCACAGTTGGTCATATGTAACCCCAAGGGGGTGCTGTCCCAAGGGCTACCACCCCCCCCCCACCTGTCTCAGCCGTGACAGGGTAAGGGGCCCAGATCTGTTGATGGGTGCCTCCACCCAGAGGTTGGGGTTAGGACAGTCTAGGTTGACTCAGTCACAGCCCTCTGGGTTGCTGCAACCCCCCCCCCTTCTTCCCATTAGTGGCTCAAACAGAGTGATTACAGTGTTTTCCCCCGGAACACTTACCCCCAGGCCCGAAACACTCAGCTCACTCCGAGGACTCCCTAGAAAGTAAGGTACAGTTATCAAACATTCACTGTGCAGTATGTCCTCAGTAAGACTAAAACAGCCTGGGTACAGTTGCAAAACAAACAATCTGATTCATTAGAAGGGGGAATAACAAGGGCTGGGGGGAAATCAGAGTGATTAGCTTATCACTATTACCTATATTTAACTACCTATGGCTCTGTGCACAGGCCTGAACCTATCAGTCATTGTTCATGGGTACCCAAGCCCTAATGGCTAGTCCCTCGTGGCAGCTGGTTGGGGCCCTGACACAAAGGAGCATTCACTCTCCGGAGCAGATCAGAATGGGCAGAAAGATCTTTTAGTGCAGTCAACAGTACAGCAAAAATTACATTTGGCTACTGCTTGTAAGCTTAACAGGGGGCTGCCCTGATCCAGTACTCACGACTCTAACAAACACCCTTCCTTCACCACTTGCAGGGCTGAGCCTGAACTTCAGAAGCCTCCTCACACATTTATTTGGCGAACAAGAGAGGGGTACTATACCAGGCAGCGGCTTTCAGGACCCGAACGAACTCACAGCCACTTCGGGTGGTAGCAACCACTCCAAACGTCCTGATGGACTGAGCGCGATTCAGCAGATTCTCCAGTCCCCTTCAGGTGAAGCCTGGTAGGTAGCTGTGTCCCTATACAGCCTCCTCTGACCGCACGCCAGCGGATTTAGTCCGAAGCACTGACAAGGCAAAACAGCCACCTTAGGCCTTTCACGCACTTCCCACACGGACACTCAAACGGCGCAGAAGCTCAAAGCTCCTTTCTCCTTCACAGTCACAATGATTCTGCCCCTAGCAGCCTGGGGCACACCTCACCGTTCAGGCGCTACCCGATTCTATCGGCTGGTGTCGCATGCCAGTCAACTGCCCTGGCCCTCAGTGGTGCGAAAAAGCGCCATAGCCCATAATGCCTTTTCCCAGAATTACAACAAATTCTATGTTTCTATATAACAAAAGCAGGTTAGACAAAACTGCACCTTCGCTATCACTTTCAGTAACTGTTTGTCAACAGGTACACCTGTCCAGAGGGCGCCCTTGCGCTTTCCAGAGACCACCCAGAGGGGGCATTACAGCCAGCTTGAGCGGGACTCAAGCAAAGAAACACGCAGTCCCCCTTTACAGACCAGAACCCCGCCTGCGAGTAGACGGCTCTTAAAGGGGCAGCACGAGGAGGCTCCAAAAGCACTCCTAAGCCCCACATTTAGCGGCCTCCCGCCGAATACCAACCAGGCATGAAGCATCCAGCAGGCTCCAGGAAGGCCTTCAGGAACCCCCATTTATAGGGGGGTTTCACATACATACCATCGGGCATATTTTCATACAAGAATTGACTATTTCTTTTCTTCACCACACTGTACTGCACTAACAGCCACCCTTCGACCCTTGGAGATATCTGATCATTCCTTACTTCCTTGTAAATTCTATATTGGTTATCACCCTATCTCATTCCTTCCTCCCCCTCCTACCTGGAAATTGAATGCTTCACTTCTCTCCTCTCTAGAACTCCAAGATTGTGTACAACTTCTCTTCTGCGCCCGAATTTCAGTTCTATGCTTTTATGACTCTTTACTACAGTGGTGGTTTGACACTAAATCAGAACTTAAACACCTCTTTCAATCAATGGGCAAACATATAGCCCGTGATACGTTCATTACCTACTTACTACATAGAAATCATTTATATAGATTGCTTTCTTTATCCACCACATCTTCTATAGATTACTCTTCCCAAATAGACTCTGTTAAATGTCAGATGATCTCCTATCAATATAATAATGCCCGTACATTAAATTTCTTCATGAGAGTCAGATCTTCACATTTGCCTTCTACAAACCCGTTTACTGCGTATAATGATAGAATATCACACACGGTAATGAATGGTTTACTTAATCAGGAAGACATCATTACTTATACCACACAAAATATGATAACAATAGTTCAATCCCATCTACAGCTTTTATTTTGTGAATTGACTCCTTTACCACCTGACTTTACTACATTTTTTTCAGCTCCATTTCCTCAATTCCCCGACCACTGTGCTCAGGCCACTGTTGCTCTAATTACACAGGAAGAAGTAGCTACTGCTATCACTCATTTATCGTCACAAGTCTCTCCAGGTCCTGACGGGTTGACACATGAATTTTATAAAACTTTCAAAGACAACCTCCTAGAGATTCTAACTCAAGTTTTCAATTATATTTTGGTTTGCCACGAGACTACTACAGAATTTGGCTTATCATGTTTGAAATTCATCTATAAAAAAGGTGATGCCATGATTTATCAAATTGGAGACCTTTACATCTCCTCAATACTGATTACAAATTATTAGCACGTATATTAAATACTAGACTAGCACACTTGGCCCCTGACCTCTTGGATTCAGCTCAGTCCTGCGCTGTACCAGGCCGCTCTATACAGAACAATTTATTTCTTCTACGGGAAATCTTTGAGGCAAGGACACACAACAAACTCACAGGTTATATACTTTCCTTGGACCAAGCGAAAGCCTTTGATTCTGTCACACATGCATATTTACTATATATTCTACACTCTTATGGTATCCCCGCTCAATTTATCCAATAGATAACACGTCTCCTTTCTATGGCATATTTTACACCTCTGGTTAATGGCCATCTGGGTACTACTTTACTTCAGCGAACTGGCCTCCGTCAGGGTTGCCCTTTAAGCCCGATACTATATGCCGTCACATTAGATCCTGTTATAAGACACATTTTGTGGGATACTAGCATTATTGGCCTTGCGCCGCACCCAACACTACCTACTGTTAAAATTTCTGCTTATGCGGATGATGTTATGCTTTTTGTTCAGGACAAACGATCAGGAGATCACGCTCTAGACGTTTTTCACTCCTTTTCCAAATTCTCGGGTGGCACTCTTAATTTAAGTAAAAGTGTTACTATCCCATTAACTACTGACCCTATTCTGACTACTAATGTAGGTGGAATTCCGCTATGTTTGACCCCACACCGTATTTTAGGCATTTGGTTTAATGTTCCAAATCCACACTATTTAATTGGGCATTGGAGAAACGAAAGTTGCCATATGGAAATCCTGAAAATTGGTTAAGAAGAAGAGAGTATTAGTGATAAAACAATTTCTTCTTCTGATTTTTTATATCCTAGTTTTGTATATGTCCCCCTGTATACTAGAAACCAGACTTATGACATATTTTCCAAATGCTTTGGGAGTCATTTAAACCCTGTTAGACGCCATTACACATACTTACCTGTAAACAAGGAGGGCTTAACATATGGTGAACCCTATAATTTTTTAATATGTCCTTTTTTTCTTTCCCAATTATTTTCTAGACTCCGCTCAGTTACTCATGCTTGTGATACATGGATTGTTCATCCCATGCATAATATCTGGGATAACTGGGATTTACTCCCCCCATCCTTGCCCATATCCCTGGTTCCCCTACTTATGCAACAGATAGCTTTAGGAAATTACGCAGCTGGAAGCTTACTAAAGTATCTATTACTGTACATCACTATCCAGAAAACAGTTGTATGAGTTTTTTCTTTATCTTTTCTGGCCTGATATACAATTCCCATTTTGTCCCTCTCCCAGTATTGGGAAAGCCTTATTAATGTTACAAGATGCCCGTATTCCTTCACACATGTGGGACATTACATGGTTGAGCTGTCATGGATGTTTACTAGATGGGGGAAACCTTAAACATAAATCATCTCAAGAACGATATTGCCCTAGGCCTTCATGCCTTGATACTGAGGAAACCATGTCTCATTTCTTTCTAGAATGTCCGGAGGTATTGTTATTCTGGAAAACATTGGCAAACAAATGGAAATGGCCATTTCTTAGGCATATCACATACCAAAGGTTAATACTGAATAATTTCTCCTTTTCACAAATACCATGGCACCCTATTACACAGAGTGATTCTTTCAGTTTGTAGTTTTACTTATGACAAGCCCGTTGTCAATTTACTTTGCAACAGATCAGATTGCCTCCTCACACTATTATTCAACATATTGAAACTGCTTTGTTGATTCAAAAAAATTCAGAGTGTTGTAAACTTTCAACTCCCTATGCTGCCTTCTTATGGACTAATACCCAATTTTTGTGTTACTGACATTTTCTTGTACCTTATTTCTTGTTTGTCACACGATTTTTTCTACATCTTGTATGGACATGTTTTGAATCTCTTATTCATGATGCTTCATTTGTTCGTTTTATATGCAATTGATGTTATGTTTCTTTGTCTAATAAAATTCCCCTACTCTTGGTCAGTAGGGGGACAGGCTGTCTACAGGATGGCCACTCTGTGTGAGACGCCAGAGGAGGAGGACGTCTGCACGGTGGGACAGCCTGCCTCAGCTCCCACTGTTTGCAACACCGAGGCAGATTCACATCGTAGCATGTGTAACCCCAAGGGGGCGCTACCCTTAGGGCTACTACCCCTGCCTGCCTCCACAGAGACCGGGTGAGGGGCCCAGATCCGTTGGTGGGTGCCTCCACCCAGAGGTCGGGGTTAATACTGTCGAGATTGCCTCGGTCACAGCCCTCTGGGTTACTGCAACCCCCTTTTTCCCGCTTAGTGGCTCACACGGGGTAACAACAATGCTTTCACCAATACACTTACCCCCGGTAGTATCTCTCAGCTCATCCAGGGACCCCTGTAAAATAAGATACAGTTACATCACAGTCACTATACAGCGGTTCAACAGGGATGCAACCAGCCAGGGTGTAGTTGCAACACACAAATCTGATTTATTAAGGGGAGATAACAAGGATGGGGAAATCAGGCTAATTGGTTTATCACTACACTTAACTACCTAGGGCTCTGTGCACAGGCCTATCCCTACACGTCACTGTCCCTGGGTACCCAAGCCCTAATGGCTAGTCCAAACGTGGCAGCTGGTTGGGGCCCTTAACACAGATAAACGCTGCACTCCTGAGCCAGTCAGCATGGAAAGAAGAGTCGATTAGGCAGTCAAAAGTATAGCAATACGATTGGAAAACCACTGTTTGCCCACTTAACAGGGAGCTACCCATATTCAGTACTCACAACCTCCAGCCAATCCCGGTTCTTCCAACACTAGCAGGGCCGAGCCGGAACTTCACAAGTCTCTTTACACATTTATATGGTTATCTCAATCCAGGCAGAATCCCTCATTGGCAGCAGGATTAACTTGAACTCACAAGTTTCTTTACACATTTATATGGTTGTCTCAAGCAAGACAGCACCCCTCACGGGCAATAGGATTAACTTGAGCTCACAAGCCTCGTAGTACATTTATATGATAAACAGCAACAGGCAAAAGTCCTTTAATTGCAGCGGGATTTACTTGAGCTACTCACACATTTATATGGTAACAGCAATAGCAAAGGGGTACCACACCAGGCAGCTGCTCCCAGGCTCTTCAGCTTTCACAGTCACTCCAGCTCTGCAATGGCAGCTTTTTACTTCTCCAGCGGACCGAACGCGATTCAGCAATTTTCTCCAGTCCTCCTACAGGTCGAGCCTGGTGGGTAGCTGTACAGAGCACAGCCTCCTCTGACCGCCCGCCGACGGGTTTCAAAACAAACTCCTCGCAGGAAAACGGCCGACTTAGGCCTTCACGCGCTTCCCGCGCGAACGCTCCCCAGCGCAGAAGCACAGTAGCTCCTCACTCCTCACTAGCTACAACGAATCTGACTCTCCACAACTTGGGGCACTCCTTTCCACTCGGGCGCGACCCGATCCAATTGGCTGGTTGAGCCTGCCAGTCACTTCTCCCAGCTCTCAGTGATGCATAAAAAGCACCATAGCCCATAATATCTTTCTCAAAACAAACAGCTCTTCCATTGGTCAGTCGACTCTGTAGGGTCCCAAGTACTGATTGGTCCAATTCTGCAGTTCGGGACCAAAATGGAGGAGGCAATCGAAACTCTCTGTTCTGCAAAGCAAAGCAGGTTAGAACAACTACATCATCATTATTTTTACAGCTTATTTTAAGCAACCACCTACATCCTTTATTAGGGCTCCCCCTGTACTATTAGCGATGGCAGAATGGATCGCTCACTTGGCAGCATGGGCAGGAGTCGAGCATGACAACACTCGAACCCCTTCCCATTTTAACCCATTCCGACTGCAAAAGGCAGCCCTTAAAGGGACAGTATACGGAGGCCTTAAAAAGCACTCCACGGACCCTCCTTTCGGCGGCTTCATGCCGATTACCAACCAGGCATAAGGCACATTAAGAACCCCCATTTGCAAGGGGGTTACACCTGGATGCGGATTCTGATACTGAGTTTCATGATGTGCCTGTTTCCAAGGAGGAAATGGGCAAACTTCTTCAAAACTCTGCTAAAGTGATACAGGCTCAAAACCAGGATGTTCCTCTTGAGATTGAGGGTGTGCAAGGATTACGCTCGCCTGGGGAAAGAACTATGCAGCAAGCGGCAGCAGTGAATTTTACAAAGCAATTACAGCCTTCAGAGATGCTCCCTGTCAAAAGCGCGGCTGCTCCTGTCAGCTCTACAGCTGAAGCTGAACCTACCAAAGGCCCTGCGGGGCACGGAGAGTCACTACAAAGCTTTCCTGATACAACGAGCGCTTTGAACTCTACCGCTGTCAAACTACAGGCTGGCAGTGATTTCGCTAACTTCTGCAAGTGCCTAAAGCCTGTTAGTTTGCAGCCTATAGATAAAATGTTCTTTCTCT
Organism: Neoceratodus forsteri; assembly: GCA_016271365.2. NCBI lineage: Eukaryota > Metazoa > Chordata > Ceratodontiformes > Ceratodontidae > Neoceratodus > Neoceratodus forsteri. The sequence continues at coordinate 421,124,510 of CM057459.1, read as the reverse complement.
GGTTAATGCAGCAGATCAACGAGAGGTCCCTGTAGCATTATCCTCTGCAAAATTTACTCAAGATGTGACTTCCCCGCTGAGTATATCGTCGGGTTTCGTGTTGAAAACTCCTGCTAACGAGGAGTTACTAGCTCAGCCTGAAGTTGTGTATTAATCTACTGCGGAGTCACATGTCAGGGTTACCGAGTTTTTCTTTTCAATTACTACACCTCAGCAGCAGAGTAATATGACTATTAAATATTCTATCCCTTTACCTGCTGATGCAGGCACTGCATTTTTTACTTCGGCTGCAACACAGGAGGCTTGGACTCCAGGTAAAGCCCTTGCAGGGGCTAGAAGGAAACAGGCCCCGTCTGGTATCTGGACGCCTGATCCTGACTGGGATGCTGACTTTTCTTTATCACAACACTCCCCAGTTTGGAAACCTGATATAAAGCTGAATATTTCTACAAGAGGTTACATTAGCAAGACATCGTCTGATATACTTCAGCCTAACCCTACCTCCAGACCTTCAGATTTACAGGCCCCACAGCCCATCATTCCCAAGAATGACTCTGGTCTTCCTCTTCCAGATATTTCTCCCTCATTACAGGACTCTTCTCTGTTGAACCCTCCTAAACGGAAGCCCCTAATGTCTGCGCTATTTTCTATTGCTAAAAGAGAAGCAGTGCCAAGACGTAACGCTGTTCGTATACACTGCAAAGGGGGCTTGGACAATAGGCTGGACAGATACTTTGTGGGAAAAATTCCCTTCATTTCACGCCCAAGGATGTGTTCACCTTCAACAATATTTCAGGACAGGACAATTTCGATATCAGTTTTAGGACATCACATGCCCTTGATTTATTTTGGGAACACTATGGGCAGGTCAAGTTTTCTCCCACATGGACCCCCTTTCTGGTCATTCCCCTCACTAAACCCCTGATCAAATCTGTAACAGTAATGTTTCAAAATGAGGGGGTCTATGTTGAAGATATTACCTTTTGGTTGTCACAAAAATGTTAAGTATTGAGTGCCCCAGAGCCCATCCTAGATTCCAAACAGTTTTGGACGTGGGATGGGAAATATAAAATTAAATTGAGGCAAACAGATTCGAGGGTAGAACATATACCCAATTATTTTTTGCTTGGTAGGGATAGAGAGGCTTGTTTTTATGGGGGACAACCTAGAGCTTGCTACAAGTGTGGCTCTAGAACTCATCTCTCCAGCATCTGTGACCAACCATGTTGTGATAATTGTGGGGAGGTTGGGCATGTAACTATGCAATGTGCTAATCACACAATATGCGATCTTTGTGAAGAATATGGTCATGTTTTCAGAGAGTGTCCCTGGGCAGCCAAAAACAAAGCATCTTGTATTAGTCCAGATCTTTTAATTGAGAAAGCTCAAGATGCTGCAGACTCCTCCCCGTTCCCCCTCCTTCTAAGATAGATGCAATTCGCCCTGAATCTACTACCAGGCGTTCCTCCCCTGGACCTGACATGGTGGCTCAGTCTTCTGTTTCAGGTCCTCCTGGGGATAAAAAAACCTGTATGTGGCCTCCTGACCCTTTGGAATTTACTCTGGTTTGTTATACTGATGCTAATCTAGATATTCCTGAAAAAGAGTCTAAGTCTGCTGTCCCTTTGTCTCCTCTGCCTCGCAGGAGATCTTCCAGGAATTTGAACCCCCTTCCGCTTTTCCCATAGAATCTGGCAATTCTTATGTGGCCTTATTCACTCCATGGGGGGACACAGAAATGGAATTGGGAGACTCGGACTCTCAAAAATCCTCACTATCCTCCTTTTGTCAGCCGGTTGATAATTATAAAGAGAAAAAAATGAAAAAAATAGAGGGTTTGTATTTCTAAAATGGATTTCAATGAGGTTGTCCTGGGACTCTTTAAACACCCATAGTATATTGAATACTACCAAAAGGCAAGCTGTTTTCCACTATGTCCATGACCAACATGTTTCAGTCTGTTTTTTGCAGGAAACTTGGATGCACTCCATTGAACAATTATCTGCTTTTAAGAGGGACTGGCCCTGGGGACCTTCCTATTGGTCATTCAGGACTGATAGTGCGGATGGCGTAGGCATTTTGTTTACTTCTTATTCTTTTACACTACACAACTTAATAGACCTTATTCCTGGTAGAGTCATGATATTGGATGGAAAATGGCATAGCATATGTTACTGGTTTATTAACATTTATAACCCACAGTCAGATAGAGTTGCTTGTCTGAAGGCAGTACAACCTTTCCTGGTAACCTCAGTTAATGTGTTATGGAGTGGTGATTTTAATAGTACTATCATTGATTCACCCAAACAGAATAAAAAGATTTATTGTGATTCACATGCACTGGCCAATAGCATTAAGATGGCTGATTTAATTAATTGCATTACTAATTTTTCCCATGGGCCTAAATTTTCGTTTGTGAAAGGGAACATCCATACTTTGATTATACGTTAGTCTCCTCTTCTGTACAGGTGAACTCCTTTCAAATGATACCTAGTGAATTCACTGATCATCTTTTTTTTATTATGCACCCTTCGTTTTTCTGGCCTGCCTGAACATAGAAGGTTAGGTGGAAATTAAATACTTCCATCTTAGATTTACCTCACATACAGACAGGAGTTAAATTTATTTTAAGAGCTAGATTATCAGTGTTTTTTCATATACTGATATGGGGGACTGGTGGATGGAGACTAAATCGGATTTGTGTAAATACGAACATATGAAATTTGCCAGCAGATAAAGGCCTAGAGGTCTATCAAGTCTGCTCGAATGTGCAGCTAGCACCCCTTATTCTGCAGCTGCCCTTCCCTTCCACCCTTCCCCTTCATTAACCCTCCCCCTTGTCTTGTCCCATCCTCGTTTGAAGCAGTCCACTGTTCTACTGCATACCACTTCAGCAGGTAACGATTCCCACCCAGCCACCACCCTCTCTGTAAAAAGTGTCTCCTCCTCATCTCCCTCCTGAACCTTCCTCGCTCCAGTCTCATATCATGGCCCCTGGTGTCCCTCCCTCCCTTACTTTGAACAGCCCTCTGTATCTGTCTTGTTTATTCCTTTCATGTATTTAAAGGTTTCAATCATGTCACCCCTGTCTCCCTCTCCTCTCCTCCAGTGAGTACATGTTCAACTCCTTCAACCTCCTCTCATATGATAAGTCCCCCAGCCCCTTGATCATCTTTGTCGCTCTGTGCTGCACCCCCTCCAGTAACTTAATGTCCCTATTCAGATACGGACGCCAGTACTGCACGCAGTACTCCAGGTGTGGTCTAACTAATGACCTATACAGTGGCAGAATCACCTCCTCCCTCCTCGAGGATATACCCCTTGCAGTACAACCCAGCATTTTGTTGGCTTTTGTAAATGGTTTAAAAAACAAGGGATTATTGCAAAAGATCATAATTTTTTTTAGGTTATCTGTCACTCAGACAGCAGCTTCAAAGGCTTATATAACAATAGCATATACTACGAGGCAGGATTACTCAGAGCAAATTAAAAAAAACTTAAATCTAGTATGATAGAGCCAAGACTTTGCAAGCCATACTTACTAATGGTACACAAACATCCCCTATAGGTGACCCTTTTGAGGTTTGTAAAACCCTGAGAGAATCGTCTACCATTGATTTTCTGAGAAAGTCAGATGATTCTAAGGCCACAACGGTTCAGCAGTTGAGGGAACTGATTAAAAGTCATTATCAATCCTTAGAATTTCCCTTCCTGATCCCTGAAGAGTTGATGTTTTCTTACTTAAGATCTACTAAATCTCCTTCTGAGTTCACAGAAGCTTCAAAACTGTCAGGGCCTATTCATCAAAAGGAAATAATTGAAGCAATTCAGAAACTGAAGCTGAATATTTCCCCAGGGAAAGATGGCCTCTCTAATAAATTATATAAATGTTTCCAAGACGAGTAAATGCCTTCTTATTGTGTTTAAATATTTTTTTGAGAATAATGTTATTTTCCTTCATTTTCAGAAGGATTATTAATTCATTTATTTAAATCAGGAGATAGGAATGATATAACAAATTGGAGGCCTATCACCCTGCTAAATTCTGACTATAAAATTTTTGCTAGCATTTTGAATACCAGGTTAAAAAAGTATGCTAAGTGGGTGATATCTCCCTATCAGTGTTGTGGGATTCCAGATAGAAGAATCCAATCTGCATTAATGGTTATACAAGATGCCATTGAACACTTATCTCCAGCAGGCATTTCTGGATGTATGGTTATTGCAGATTTTGAAAAGGCTTTTCACAGAGTCCATCTACCTTTTCTTTTTTTAACTCTAGAACATTATGGGGTTCCTATTACAATGGTTAATCTCAGTAAGATGCTACATAAGTACAATGCAGTTTTTCTTTTTCTGAAAAGTTGTACAGCTGAAAGCTTTCATTTAAAGACTGGGGTTCGTCAGGGTTGTCCCCTAAGCCCTCTTCTTTCTATATTCTCGCTGGACCCTCTTTTGCAGACAGTCAATTCACCACAGTGGTCTGGAATTAAAGGGAGCTTATCTGTGGATACTCCGCTATTTTTGCAGGCCTATGCAGATGATTTAATACCGTACTTTTCTGATCAGACTTAAATTTATAAATTTTTGGAAGCTTTTCATTCTTTTTCAGTTGTTTTGAATGCCAAATTGAATTTAAATAAAACTACTGGGTTGTTTATTGTGGCAATAGGACCTGCTGCTATGGTACAGGATGGCATTCACATTTCCCGGAGTCCGCTCAAAATTTTGGGCATACGTTTTGGTCTCCAAAATTTACCGGTTGAAAACTGGGAACTAGTGCTTGAGAAGGTAGATAAAAAAGTAAATAGATGGAAGCAGTGGAAATTTTCAAAGCTGAAGCGCATACATATTATTAAACAGTTTGTTATACCCTGTTTACAGTATGTGGCCATGATTTTCCTTCCCCCATCTCAATTGGAGACAAAGACTTATAACTTATTTTTTCAAATGCTTTGGGGTAACCACTTAAATCCAGTAAAGAGACATTACACTTACTTGAATAAAAAAATCGGGAGGACTTGGGATGATAGACTCAGTCGTATTTTTGCATGGCTTGTTTATTATGAATTCTATTAAATGTGGTTTGGCTCCAGCAGAAAGTATTGGACAAGGGTAGGTTAATAGGGCCCTGGGTAAATACTTTGCAAATTGGCATAACCTGGCACCTAAATTGAATCCCCGTGTTCATATTCCTTAGTATTTTCGGCCTGCTGTACAAAAGTTATATAAATGGAAAATTACTAAAGAAACGATTTTGAATAATAGTATGTAGGTTTTCTATCAGTCGATTATGAAAGCATTACATTCACAAGACCCCCTGTTTTAAGAATTGCCCATCAGCTTTGAATTCTAAGGTATTAGCTCAGCTTAACAATATCAGATTGCCTATGCTCCAGTGGGAAACACAATGGCTGATCTTTTATGGGCGTCTGAATGTTTGGGGCAATGCAAAATATAAAGTCACTGAAGAGAGGAATTGTCCTTACATGGACTGTATAAATATTGAAGAGACAATGGAGCATTTTTTCTTTCAGTGTTCCTGTTCAAAGGGGTTGTGGGTTTATCTGGCGCAATTATGGAACTTTAAATGGCTTACTTCTGTTACATATGAAATTTTGGTACTAGGAATTTATCCGGCTAACTTTTCTCATTTCCATTTTGGGACACTATCTTTATTTTTTTGTTGTTTACGATGTTTCCTCTGGCAGGCTAGATGCCAATGGGTCATTTATCAGAAAAAAAAGTCTTATGAATGTTTTAGTATATTGGTTTCCAATGAACTGTTAAGGATATATTCACAAGACTCACGGAGGCTTGCTTCCCCTAAACTTATGAAATGGTAGAATGGTTTTCTTCACTTTATAAAATTTAAGTATATTGGCTTATTAATGCTTGATTATTCTTTTTCCAAGATTAAGGAATTTTTTTTGTTATTTTTCTGTTAACATGATTTATTTTGTTTTATTGTTGCCTTGATTTTTTATTGTTACCTTGATATACTGTGTTGTTATCTATGTTTATTATTGCAATAAAAACTCCCCTACTCTTTTCAAGAAGTGCCATGGAATCTTTAACATCCATCTGAACTACCACCAATCCAGGCAGATGGGACCTCGGTTTAACGTCTCATCCGAAAGACGGCACCTCAGAAGTGCAGCACCCCTCGCATGCTGCACTACAGTGTCAGTACTGGGATATTAACCCAAGTGCCAGATGTGGGAACTGAACCAACAGCCCTTGAAGTGCATTTATTTAGTCCGGTCACCGAGTTGAGTGAGGAATCAGAGCCACAGCAGCTGACTACTTGGAGATGGGAGTGCCACTAGTCAGTCGGGAGAGTCAGCCCGGAAGCCACAATCAACAAGACTAGAGCAGCCTGCTTCAGTTCAGGTCAGACAGGTGGGTGAGTAAAATGAGTGGGGCCTCTTGCTTAGTTTGCGCTTCTGGCCTGGTTGCACTTGCGGGAGGGAGACAGACTTGCTGGTAGGAAAGAGGGGAGGGCAGCTGAAGGCAGTGCCAGCAGGGGCTTAGCTTCCCAGGCTCCAGGTATCCAGACTGAGGTGGGTGATCAGCAAGTACTAATAAGTAGGACGCTGTTCTGTTCATTAAGGTTTAGTTAAGTTAGTCCTATACAGCAAGTGCTGAGCTCTTGAGAAGGTGCAGCAGCTTCATCGATCTTTATTACAAACAGTAAAACTAAAATGCAAGATAGGATAGAGAAACTAAGTCAAGACTGCACAAAAACAAATATTTCCTTTAAGGAATCTAAAAGTGGAAGGTATCCAAAATACACTGGATTTCATACAGGTTCCAAAAAACAAGTGGTATTTAATCCAGAATGATTTTGATACAGTATTACAAAAACCATGAAACAAATGGCATCACATCCAGTTCTTCATTCAGACCACTTGGAGACAGGGAACCCATTTTAAAAATCCATCTTGCCTCTTTTTTCAGGCAAAGAGGTAGTTCTGTCATCACCCGGTTTTTTTTCCTGACACACCCCAAGCCCATATATGACAGCCTGGCTGGGTCACTTTTGTGAAACCTCTGAAAGCACAAAAGTGCACCTAGCTGGAAATCTTGTTATGCTTTCTAACATCTGTAGCATGCTTCTGTATGCTCACTTTGAGATGAGAGGCCTCACTGTTGTATCAATGTGTAATTTTTCTACACTAGCACCTTAAGGAATACATTTCAAAAATAGTCCCACAGGTAATTAATGCATTTTCTAACTTCAGTTTCAGGGTTCTTATGTGGATTTTGAAGTGTATGACCAGTTCTAGCAAATGTTCAAAACTGAGAAATTTTCACATTTGTGGAAACAGCGGTCTACTTGGTAGCCAATTTCTGTGGATAGGTCTTTTATTTTTTTTATACTTCTTTTATTGCATTTTTCTTTTTTCCATAATACATGTTTAAAACATCACTTCATCATACCGATGCTTTTTGCTCCTTAGTTCTGGCGCAAAAGGTAGCATTTAATATTTGTACAGCATTTAGAAAGTGCAGTTTTCCACGTACAAATGTAGATTAAAAAGAAAAAAACAGAAATTATACATATATAACTAAAATACATATAAAATCAACCATGTCAGCAATTGTGTTTTTTTTATCTCAAAAATTAATAAAGATCCTGTTTATGGAGCATGGATTTTCCATTACTATTTGTCTTATTTAGTAAAACTTCTAGAGCATTTTATAATTTTTCTCACTTTTTTTCTTTCTTTCTTAGGGAGTCCAAGAGGTATATTTAGAAAGAGATAACTTTTCAGCTTCCCCATAAGGGGAAATACCTCTTATATCCTCAGGGTTTGCTTATTTCCCCTTAACTCTCAACTTACGTCACTTGTTGAGGTCTCATCTGGTCCATCGGTTCTGGTATAATGCAGCCGTGTTTTGTAAGTTATGCGTTAGCTGTTCCATATGTTGTGTATATGTTACTATTTCTTGCCATTCTAGTAAGGTTGGAGGTTTAGGGAGTAGCCACTTTTTAGTAATAGCCTTATAAGCTGCAGCTATACATATAGCCCAGAGTTATAACGTATCTCTGTCTTTTAGGGTTTTAGGAGGTATGCCCAATAAAAGATTTTAAGGGGTCAAGGTTTCCTGTGTGGTCATGTGGATAGGTCTTTTAAATGAAAATGACTGTGGGTTACTAAATAAAAAGCATGTTGTGTCCTTTCAAATGAAATCCTTGGTCTATCACCCACAAGATGCCTCATTATTTAATTCCTTTGAAGAACTCCCAAGTGTTTGTTTAAGATATCCCCAAAGTGTGCCCTCAGTTTGCTATGAATGTAATAAAACTGACCGGACAGTATCTCCTCTCACTAGAGGGACCTGGACAGCACTTGCAAATGTAAGGTACCCACCACATGAACGATACTGTTTTGCTGTTGCACAGTTGCAAGCCACCTGAGAACAGCTGGAGTTGTTTAACAGGATGTTTTTCCTTTGTTTTGATTACCAATGTGCATTGCAGAATGCAGATCAATATGTGGTCTCTCAGCTGGGAGAAACAAACTGCAGATTTAGTAAAATGAGATACTGGTATAATGTAACTTGCATTATACCAGTACCTCATTGTACTAAATTCAGTTTATTTCAGTTTCTCCCAACTGAGATCACATATTGATGGATGAATCTAACTTCAGTACAACTTCCAAAACAACTTCCTTCCCCATTTCCTGTAGTTGACTTCCTCTTAAGTTCATGAGCATCTTTTAATTTGAGGATTTCCAGGCCGCTTTCTGCTATACTGTGCTTCTAATTTGTTTTCTGTAATAAAGTATGCAGCAGCAGAATGTTGCTCACTAGTGCTAGTACTGGCCTTGGGGAATGTTATCTCACCTTTCCCAACTGTACTAGAGTTGCTTAATTTATGCTTAGAGCCCTCATTCTGACAGACACCCTGAAAGAGGGACATCTGCCTTTTTTCTAAAATTTAGCAGTCACACAGCTGTACTTCATGAGGAAAAATGCAAGGCAAGGTTTATTAACACAAATTAGAGCAGGGATTTTGGTGATGGTGCTGGCAGGCTAGGCACTAGAATAGCGCCATCAAAAACAAGGGTAGTGTACTAAGGCTTAGTGGTGGCACGAAGGTCTGCTAGATGAACACTTCACTGCCACAGACTCGGTGGGCAGCAGTTCTTTGCAGGCCATCTGCCTCCACTGCACACCTTTCCATTCGTCTCTTCGGCAATTAGAAGACCATCAGCTCTGCCTCACTCAGGTACTTTTTTCACAAGGTTGGGTAAATCTTGTCCTTTGTCACACAGGAGTGTGGTGGTCATATTTATGCAACACATAAAGCAGACTGTGATCCATAAATATGCATACACAGCACACTGCTACAATAAATATTTGTTCAAGGGCATAGCTACAGCACTAATCGTTTTGATTAGAACACCCCATGCCTGGTTCTGTATGATACACACGAAGACACTGTCAGCAGATAAGTGCCTACAGCCCACCCAGTCTGCCCATTTGAGCTTGTAAGTTCACTGTTTTCCTAGAAGTCTGTTGCCCCTTACCCCTGACCTCCTGAATTCCCTTATGTCTATCCCATGCATTCCTAAATCCTGTGATTGTTTCAGCCCCCACTATTTCCTCTGGCAGGGTGTTCCACTTGTCCAGTACCTGTTCTGTGAAGAAATTCTTCCTCCTGTCAGTGGTGTGGCCAGTGGTGTACTGGCATATAACACAGAAAATGATGCTGGCATTGAGTGAGAGGGCATGGATTGTGGGGAGGGACAGTGGGGAGGGTAGCTCACCTCACCCTAACTGGGGGAGGGTTGCAGTGAGTCCACTTGGTGCAGTTCTGAAATTCCCGGCTACAGCCCTGGATATTGTAGCCATAACTGAGACCTGGTGGTCCGAGCACGATGACCAAGAAGTGGCAGTCCCAGGGTACACGTCATTCAGGAGGGACAGGATTGATAGGAAGGGGGGTAGCGCTATACATCAAGGAGGGAATCAAGGTCATGGAAGGGACGGAAGAGGAGAGAGGTAGAAAGCATATGGGTCACACTGGAAAGGAAGGCCGGGACAGCATTAAGACTAGGGGTGCTATACAGACCCCCCTATGCAGAGTAAGGAAACAGACATGCAGATGCTGCAGGAGGTTCCAAGAATGGCTTGGAAGGGGGAGATTCTGCTGGAGGGAGACTTAAATCTCCCAGATGTAAACTGGGATATCCCATCTGCAAGGTTGGCTAGGAGTGGGGAAGATTCTAGGGTCACTACAGGGTGACTTCATGTAGCAGCTGGTCAGGGAGCCCACTAGGGAGGGAAACATACTTGACATGGTCCTAACCAATGAAGATAGCATGGAGGGAGTGGGGGTGGGGCCAGTCTGGGAGACAGTGGCCACAGCACAGTGGGCTTCAAAGTCAGGGTAGGGTATGAAGCTAGGCAAACCACCACAAAGGTCCTAGACTTTAGGTGGGCAGATTTTCCCAGGATGGGGGAAGATAGTGGAGGGGTGGGAGTGGATGGAGGGAGGGGCAAAGGATCTATGGAAAAAGATCAAGGGGGGGCTCCTTAAAGCAACAGAGGGATGTGTAAGGAGGGTAAAGAAGAACAAAAGAAGATGGAGGACGCCACTGTGGTTCAATAGAGAAGTAAGAGAGGCAATAGGGGAGGAGAAAAGGGCATTCAGGGAATATAAGAGGACATAGAGTAGGGAGGATACGGAAACTTACAAAGAGAAGCTGAGGGTGGCAGGGCAGAGGATTACAAAGGCTAAAGCAGAAACAGAAGTAAGAACTGCTCGGCAGTCCAAATGGAGGGACAAGACGTTCTTTCCGTACGTAGGGGAAAGGAGGAAGGTAAAGCATGGGATAGTAAGGATTAAGGGGGAGAACATACGAACCTACGAAACTGCCAGTAGATATAGGCCATATGGTCTATCTAGTCTGCTCAAGTGTGCAGCACTTTAGCCCATTAGACTGCAGCTTCTCCCCTCCCATTAACTCTTCCCTCCCTCAACTGCTCACCCTGTTATGTACTTTCCCCTTGAATTTGTTCCACCCACTCTTGAAGCACCCCACAGTCTGCACTGATACAAGTTGCTCAGGCAGTGCATTCCACCCTGTTACCACTCTTTCAGTGAAGTAGTGGCTCTCCCTTTCCCTCCTGAATCTACCCCCCTTTAACTTCAGAGAGTGCCCTCTGGTATCTCTTCCATTATGGAGAGTGAACCCACCCTGGAAGCCTACTCTGTTCATCCCATTCAGGTACCTGAAGGTCTCGATTATGTCCCCCTCTCTCTTTTCCATCCTCCAGGGTATACATGTTGAACTCTTTTAATCTTTCCTCGTAAGTTATATCCTCCTACCCCTGGATCATCTTTGTTGCTCTTCGCTGCACTGCCTCCAGTAGTTTGATATCCCTTTTCAAGTACGGGCACCAGAACTGCATGCAGTACTCCCAAGTGCGGCCTCACCAGGGACCTGTACAGGTGCAATATGACTTTGCTAGACCTGGATGTAATCCCCGTTACTATGCACCCTAGCATCCTGTTAGCCTTAGCCGCTGCCTTCCTACACTGGACTGAGTGGTTTAAGTCCCCGGTCACCAGCACCCCCAGATCATTCTCCTCGCTGGATGTGGACAGTTTGATACCATCCATCCAGTAGCTGTATCCTGGGTTTTTGGCTCCGAAATGCATCACCTTGCACTTCTTGGTATTGAACCCAAGCTGCCAGGTGTGCGACCACTCCTCGAGTCTTGTCAAGTCCTCCTGCAGTAATTTGCCATCCTCCTCCCCACCCACCTCAGCACAGATCTTGGTGTCACCGGCAAAGAGGCCGATCTTATTCTTGATCCAAATCACTATGTCTGCGATGAAAATGTTAAACAGGACTGGTCCCAGTACTGATCCCTGCGGGACACCACTTGTCACTGCCCTGGGCCCCGACGCTTCTCCCCCAACAACTACCCTCTGTTGCCTGTCCCTTAGACAGTTTCTACTCATCGGGCTAGCTTCCACCCTATACCAAGACTCCTAAACTTGCAGATCAACCTTCCATATGGCACTGAATTGAAGGCCTTGCTGAAATCCAGGTAGACTATATCTACCGCATGGCCCATGTTCAGTGCTCCTGTGACCCAGTCAAAAAAAAAAATCAACCAAGTTTGTCTGACAGGATCTGCCAGCGATGAACCCATGCTGTCTGTCGTCTTGCAGATCATTATCCACAAGAAACTGCACCAGCCTTTCTTTTAGGATGGATTCCATCAGTTTCCCCACAATTGCAGTGAGGCTCACCAGTCTGTAGTTCCCAGATTCATCCTTGGGCCCACTTCTGTGAAGAGGTACATGTACCTCCCTCCAATTTCTGGGAACACATCCCATATTTATCGAGGTGTTGAACAGATCCGCCAGTGGCTCTGCCAGGACCTCTGCCAGCTCCCTATGCACCCTGGGATGTACCAGCCTTGGCCAGGTGTCTCGTCTACTGTCAGGGACCTAAGGCCCTCCAGCACCCTTTCCACCATGATGACCCCATCTGTGGTTGTCTCACCTCCCATGCCTGCGCCCCCTTTCCCTGCAGGAATGGGTCCATCCCTCTACCTTATGAACACTGAACAGAAGTACTCATTAAGTACTTCTGCCTTCTCAGCCCCCTTGTCTGCCCACCCACTGACTTTCCTGATCCTAACTATTTGCTCCTTGCACTTCCTTTTTTCCCTGATATACCTGAAGAAATCCTTTTCTCCTTCCATAATCCCCTGTACTAATTTCCTTTCCCTGGCTGCCTTTGCAGTCCTGACCGCTCTGCTCACTACCCTGGATTTCCTCACATAGTTCTCCCTATCCTCTACCCTGGTGGTTCTCTTGTAGGTTCGGAAGGCCCTTCTCTTATCCTTCACCTTCTCCGTTACCTCTCTGGTCATCCAGCTTGGATGCTTGGTCCTAGATTTCTTGTGCTAGCTCTTGACACAAGCCTTAGTGGATTCAATCAGCCCTAGTTTTATGATCACCCATTTCTCCTCTGCGTCCATGTTAGGGTGGATGCCATCTATGTGTGATCTCATTAATTGCCCCATCCTGCCAAAATCTGCCTTTCTGAAGTCCGGGACCTTTGTTTTTGTATTGTGGATCTCTCTACTCAAACTGATAGAGAGCCACACTGTGTGGTGATCGCTACCAGCCTGTGGTTCCTCCACCCTTACATCTGTGACCTGTTCTCCATCCTCCAGCACCAGGTCTAGAATATTTTCTTCCCTTGTTGGCACTGTCACCCTTTGGGTCAGGAAGTCATCCTGGATTGCTTCCAAGAGGATCTGCTCCCTGGTGCAAGTGGTGGCTGGGATGCTCCAATCCACCCCTGGTAAACTGAAGTCTCCCACCACCACAGTGCTCCCTTTGCCACAGAGTCTCCTTAGCTGCTCTCCTAGCTCCCTATCCATGTCCTCTTTCTGGGTTGGGGGCCTATAAATAACCCCCAATCAGACCCTAGCCCCCCTTTCGGGCATGGAGTTGTATTCACATGACTTCTGACCTACCTTCCTCCCCCTCCTCCCTGACGCATCCAAACCCTTCCCTTATGTAAATGGCTACTCCCCCCCCTTACTCTTTTCTCTGTCCCTCCTGAATAATTTATATCCTGGGATGGCCAAGTCCCAGTCATGGTTTTGGGTTGCCTGCATCTCAGTGATGGCCACTATGTCCACCTCTTCTTCTGCCACTAGTACCTGCAGCTGTGCCACTGCAGGTGAAAGGGATTTTGAGAAAGCTGAAGTGCTGAATGGATACTTCAGCTCGCTTTTCGCGATAGAGTGAAGGAAGGGGGACTAGCTGGAGGACAAGGGAAAGGGGTCAGACCAAGCCCAATCAGTGTCGAAGAGGTAAGGGAGGAATTAGGTAAGTTGAGGGTGAACAAGGCCATGGGCCCCGATGGCCCACACCCCAGGGTGCTCAGGGAATTAAGGGGGGTACTAGCAGAACCATTGGCAGGGTTATTTAACTTGTACCGGAGGACTGGAATAAGGTAGACGAGGTGCCACATCATAAAAGTGGCAGCAGGTCTGGCCCTGTGGTGCTGAGGGTTGAGGTGCTGGATACCACATCACGCCGGTGACCCAGGTTAGGGAACAGATTCGGGTCACTGGTGGGTTGGCAGGGGGGGTGGAGGCTTGAGCGTCTGTAGGACCACCCGCATCCTGTGGGAGGAAGGGGGGTGTTTGGCTCAGCACATAACCGACCTCTGGTGGAGGCCAGCGGTAAGGCATGGCTTAGCCCAGAAAAAGGGGAGGATCACAAGAGAGGTCTGCATACATGCCTAGGTGTCAGAGTACGTTATGTCCTGGGGGGAATGCAGTAAAAATAGCCATCCTGGTGTGGCACTGACAAGGGGGCTAAATCCTTCACTATCCTCGGGTTTGCTACAAAAAGGAGACCCGACAAGAATTTAGAAGGCACGGGGGGCCCAAACCCATCCCTGCCTGGGGGGTAATCCACGGCAGGATGAGGGGTCTACTTGCTGTAGTCTGCGGGGTAGTTAGTCGGGTGACAGTGCTAAGATGGTGGGGGAAAAAATAGAAATTAAAAAAAAAAAAGTGGCAGCAGGGAGGAGGTGGGCAATTATCACCCGGTCAGTCTCACATCAGTGGCAGGGAAAATAATGGAGACAATATTGAAACAAAGTGTGGTTAGCTATTTGGAAGAGGGGGCTGCAAGAAATTCAGCAGCATGGCTTCACTCCAGGGTCGGTCATGTCAGACGAACCTGACTGAATTCTTCTATGAGGTGAGGAGGGCGGTTGATCAGGGTGGGGCAATGGATGTGGCCTACCTGGACTTTGGGAAGGCCTTCGACACAGTGTCCCACAAAAGACTGGTTAATAAGTTGGGGAGTCTAGGGGTGGTGCAGAAAATAACAAGAGCTGGCTGACGGGTAGAAGCCAAAGGGTGGTGGTCAATGGGGTGCACTCTGGGGAGACAGGGGTGACGAGTGGTGTCCCCCAGGGGTCAGTGTTGGGGCCCATTCTGTTTACCATCTACATCAGCGACATAGCAGAGGTGCTTCAAGGGAAGGTCTGCCTTTTTGCAGATGACACAAAACTCAGTAACAGGGTGGACACCCGGGGGGAGGGGTTTAGAGGCAATGAAGAATGATCTAAGATTACTGGAAGAGTGGTCAGAAACATAGCAGCTAACATTCAATGCCAGGAAATGCACAGTGATGCACTTTGGGGGGGGGAGAGGAATCCAAATACAACATATACACTAGGGGGGAGATAATGGCTGCAACCAGTTATAATCACTGATGACCTTAGGGTGGGGACCCAGTGCAGCAAGGCAGTGGGCAAAGCTAACAGGATGCTGGCATGCACAGGGAAAGGGATAACCAGCAGAAGGAGGGAGGTGCTGATGCCACTCTACAGTTCCATGGTTAGGCCACAAATGGAGTGTGGGGTACAGTTCTGCAGGCCCATCTACAAAATGACATAGACGACATGGAAAGGGTACAGAGAAGTGCCATAAAATGGTGCATGGGTTAAGTGGGAAGACATATGAGGAGAAGGTGAAGGATCTGGATTTGTATCCTCTGGAGACAAGAAAGGAGAGAGGGGACATAATCAAAACATTCAAGTATGTGAAGGGGATCAATAAAGTGGGGGAGAGCTTATTTTCAGGGAAGGTAGATACAAGAACTAGGGGGTATGGATTGAAAGTGGAGAGGGGAAGGTTTAGGGGAATGTTAGGAAGTATTAGTTCATGGAGAGAGTGGTTGAGCCCTGGAACGGACTGTTGGAGGAGGTGGTGAGGGCCAGTACAGGGGAAAGTTTCAAGAAGGCCTGGGATAAACACAAGAGGTGAGCAAAGGGGGGGGGGGGCGGATCTTGGAGGGGGACAAGTAGAAGAGGGGAATGGGCACACTCAACTGGGCCAAGAAGGTTCTTTTGTGCCGACACATATCTATGAATCTATGAGTACCACATTACAAGACAGGGAGAAAAGTCAGGCATGGTGTCCATGTTGCTGTACAGCAAAGTCTGTGCGCATGCAGGGGGCTCCTGCACAGAGACAAAAATCAAGATAAAAGGGCATGAAGAAGGGAAATGGAGCGAGATCCTCTGTCTTCCATACGTGCGGTCTCACTACAGTGAAACATCCCCCCAAAACACAAATCATAGTAATGCCTCCCCCACAGTATTACATGTTGAATCATCCCTAGCACAGTGCACAGTTCTAAATAAAAGTTATCGTGAAGCTGCATTTGAGGCAGGTCCTGGCTTACTCATGAATTCAGTCAATGTCAAAGTTACAAATTTTACTGATCAACTTAAAATCCATTACAGTTCATACAAAGTTCAAATAATTCACGTTTGTACATGATTTCCAGTCAACAATTTGAAAATCAGTATTCTTCTAATACATATATGACACAGTATAAAATAGTAACCAGTCAAAATCTCAAAATAAGTTGTGCTTATACATCTCATAAATGGGTTGTTTCTGAAAAGCAAACTAGTATTTCTAAAATATGTCCATCTTCAGAATTAAATAAATAATTTATCATACTGTCAGGAGGGAGGGCGAGATCAGCCATGATATCACCAAGCCACTCTGTCTACTGTGGGCCATTAAGTGGACAGATTAGTACTACATGTCTGAGGTCATCTTCTAACGACTTCCAACAGCTACAGTAAGGGAAGATAACTTCTTGCCTCCTCTGTTTAAAGTGTATGTAATCTGCAGTGTAACTTTCTATCCTAAATTTACTTAGTGTTCTCCTTGCTCTAGGATTAGACATCTTTAATAAATACGTATTTGAATTTTAAAATCTAAAACACGTTTTCATGATCGTTCTGCAAAAATTACTTTTGGGGCAGGATTTGGTAAATGACATCTATCATGCTTATAAATGGGGTAATAAAACAACTTGAAAAATTGGGGTTAACATCTTAAAAAAATAA
The DNA here is from genome assembly GCA_016271365.2 of Neoceratodus forsteri. Classification (NCBI taxonomy): domain Eukaryota; kingdom Metazoa; phylum Chordata; order Ceratodontiformes; family Ceratodontidae; genus Neoceratodus; species Neoceratodus forsteri. The sequence goes on along the minus strand of CM057459.1, from coordinate 421,107,573 downwards.
CAAAGTTATGAAGAAACACTGAAATATTTCTACATTTACCCATAACATCATCATCTTTTAAAATTTTGAACCCAAATTTTCAACATTGTCTTTTTTTTCTTTTCTGCCATACCTTATGAATGCGACAGCTGTCATTTTTCTATCCTCCCAAATGTGTTTCCATAGCCATTCCAGAAAATCGTGCCTGGGGTGGGATACGATCATTTATTATATGGTGAGGCAAAAAGCAATATTATACTGGAAATTCAAGGTCACAGTATACAAAAACAACAAACCTGTGCGTGAAACTCTTCATGTCTGAATCATGACAATTTTATTTCACTACAACACCTACACAAGCTGAGCCCAACAAGCACAAAACAAATACAATCACGCAAACAGCATTGGCATTGGCCAACGTTTGTTCCTCTAGATACTTCTCATGGCTCACAGACAATATTTACAACCATACAATTAATGTGTTTTGACTTGGCTTCTATGCAAGCAAAAAGACATGATAAGGTGTGCATTAGACAGTTCTAATACACGGCCAGGAACATGGTAAGGCACGAGTCCACAGGCCAAGAGCCTTCAGCCCCTGGCATTAGAACTGTCTAATGCACATCCCCAGAGTGTCTTACCGACCTTATCAAATGGGGCTTTGTGTTTTACCTGGAAGTAAAAACTTGAAATAAGTAGATTTAAAAAAAAAAGGAAATAAAAGTAAAATATTTCTCAAACAGCAGGTGTGAGCATGCACTGGGATGGTGATGCTAAACACAGAGTTTTTTTTTCATTTAAATGAGTAGATGCAGCACTCATCCCTGCCGATAAGGACACTGAGAAAAACTTTTGCTCAAAAGAACTGTAGTTTTTAATCAGCCATCACCATTGTCATCAAAACAGTGTCAGGTTGTCTTACGTTTCACCCCACGCCTTGGGGTTTTGTCAGAGAATACATGTTCAGCAAGACAGTTAATTATTTACACACGGGTTACCTTGTTTACCTACAATAAGGAGCTGAAGATATATGAATGTGTTTTTAAGGGACCAAGTCATGCTACTAAATAACTTTCAGTATATCCATTTTTATATGTTTGCGCAAACTATGTCTTTGATACTTTAAAAGACAGTCTAATTGTCTCTCCTCACCATTTACCTCACACTAACTGACACCACCGTCTGCTGGCACACTGCACATATTGATCTATTATATTTCTACTCACTCTAATTGAAACCATTGTATTGTTGATTCCCTGTATATACTAAACGTTTGTATTCTGTCACAAAATGACTGTATTTCTGTAACACTCTACTGTTTGTTAATTATGTTTTAACCTCTGTATTGTATCCATGATGTGGAACCCCTTTAAAAGATCCGTTGACTCAAAGGTATTTCTGAAACCTAATCAATAAAAATATATTAATTATTTTTATCACATGACTTTTCAAAAATGCACTTGGTGACTGCTAATTAGTTGATGTATTTGGACTTATTGTATACATAGTTAACTGTCTTGCTGAACATGTATTCTCTGATGAAGCCCCAAGGCATGGAGTGAAACATAAGACAACCTGGCCGCTGTTTTGATGGCGACGGTGATGGCCAAATAAAAACCACAGTTCTTTTGAGCAAAGGTTTTTTTCTTGGCATACTTATTGTCAGGGTCGAGTGCTGCATCTACTCATCAGAAGAAAATATTTCTTTTAATTTTACATAAAACAGCTCCTCTGCCTGCATGAGCAGGCTGCATGTAAATAAAATTGGGAATTTGTCATACTGTGGCCTCCACAGCTGTAGCTTTAATTATCCCATTAAGTAGTCCTGCATGTAAGCTTCTACTCCCTAACCCCATTAGGGGCAACCCACAAACACACAAATAGTAACTTGTGTGTGTTGTGTGCGGGTGTACACACACATATATATATATATATATATATACACAAATGTGTATATTCATGGCAAAACACTCCGTTTAATACATCAGTTCGGGCTATTCCACAGCGACAAAAGTGAGGAAATTCGGTGTTAGGGTTGCCACCCCTTGCACTCCAAGCCCACCCTGTCCCCATCAACACGCATCGGGGTGTGCGTTGGTGTCGCTGGTCCTAACTCTCACCCCACCTATGTGTAAACAAGCTGAGGTGGTGCAGTATAGGAGACTGAGGTGAGAGTTAGGCCCGATGACCGCAACGCACACCCCGATGCGTGTTGGTGGGGAAGGGGTGGGCTTGGGGTGCAAGGGGTGGCAACCTTAACACTGAATTGCCTCGCTTTTGTCGCTGTGGAACAACCCTAACTGATGCATTAAACTGAATTTTTTGCCATGAATTTCCCTTCTTTTTGAGAATGAGCACTATAAATAGTGAATGGGACATGGTTGTGGGAGCTCGGGGCTCCACCATGTGATTTTTTGTCACGTAATAACGCTAATGGTAATGCAAACGCAAGCGCAAATGGTAACACACATGGTGACTCAAATGTAAATGATAACGCAAATGGTAAGAGCAACACAAGTGCAAACGTTAATGAAAAACAGAAATGGTAACGCAAATGCTAACAGCAACAAAAACGCAAATGGTAACAAAAACAGTAACTTATACACTAACACCAACAGAAATGCAAACGGTAAGAAAAATGCAAACGGTAACACAAACGCAAACAGAAATGCAAATGGTAAAGGCAACGGCGCCGCAGAAGGAAACAGTAACGCAATCAACAATGGAAACGCAACCAAAAATGCAAATGATAAGGCCAACAGAAATGCAAATGGTGACGAACACTCAAACAGTAACGGTAACACAACTGCAAATGCAAACAGTTACAGTAACAGCAACGATGATGCCAAAGAGAACAGTAACGCATATGGAAATGCAAGTGCGTACGGAAACGCAAATGGTAATGCACACGGTCATGGTACCACAATTGGAAACGCAAATGCTAATGGTAACACCAACGATGACACCAAAGGAAACAAAAATGGAAGCGCGTACGCAAACGCAAATGGTAATGCACACGGTGACGCAAAACGAAACACATACTGAAACAGTAATGGAAATGCAAATGGTAACAGTAACGCAAATGCAAGCGCAAACACAAACGAAAACGCAAAGGGTATCGCATACGGTGGCACAGACGGGAACACTAATGCAAATGGTTACGGAAACGCAACTGGAAACGCGAACTGTACCAGTAATGAAAGCGCACACCCTTTTTTCCCCAAAAAAAGCTGCATTGAGAAACACAGTGACTACAAAGAATGTATGCATAATAATGGGCCTTGGAGCACAAAATGAACACTTGGAATACTACATTGCTTATATCTCAGGAACCGTACGGTGTAAAAAAAAAAAATTCATATAATTTATGACTTTCCTGGCTAGTTTTGCACTTCTTCCCCTATCACAGGGGGCTAAGCAATTTTCTGATGAAAAGTCCGTATCTCGAAGCGTTTCTGAGATACGGGCCTCGAAAGGCGCGGTGGACGCCATAATGTTAGTCTATGGGAAAAATAGTCACTTTCAGAATACCATAACTTTATAGCCCTCTAATATTTTGTCACCAAACCACCAACAGGCACATCCGTGGGGTCTTTGCTTTCTTCCCCCCAAATATCAGCCCAAAAGACCAAACCATTCTTCTGCAGCAGGGTGGCAAAGATGTCCCATTATTTTGGGCATAGTGTCACAAAGTAGTGTCACAAATCACGCCACTTTTGCAAAGGAAAATCACAAAGATGCTGCAAGTGGGACACTACTTTGCGACACTACAGTTTACAAAAATTTGAAAAAACATATTTCTGGGGTGTTTAACTCCCCAAAAAAGACACGGCTAGCATCCTCAGAGCTTGACTAGGTGAACACAAAAAGAACTGTGTCCCTAGAGGGCCCGAAATTTAAATGCCAAGCATTTCTGTGACCAGTAACTTAAAAAAAATGACTGACTCACAACACTACATGGGTCATTTGCGACACTAAAAACTGCATTTGCAACACTGTTGAATATTTTGCTAACTTTTCCCATTGACTCTAATGGGAAACTTGTTTTTTGAATAACTTTTGAACCGTTTAATATTTTTTCACAAAATCTTGAAAGGCACATTGGGGGCCCTGGCTGCATGATCCCTGAAGGTTTCGGACTGGTCGCACAAACCATGCGACCTGTAGGCATGAGCAAAGAATGCACAAAAAAGCGTAAATGTGACTTTCTATTACACTTTATAGATCTGCAACCGTGGTATATCTAACCGGTACAAAATGTGGCAGATTCAGAGATCTATGGTCCTGCCCTGAGCCTGCCAAATTTCAGGTACAGTAAATCTGTCATACGGTGGAGAAGTTGTTAACCTGACAAATTTCACACTTTAACCTTAAATGGGTACTCACCTTTAATCACAGTGGCACTATTCTGTGCCACTATAATATATATATATATATAATATATATATATATATCTATATATACATATATATCTATATATATATATATATATATATATATACACACATATATATATATATATTATAGGGGCATGGTAGCACGTGCCCCTATATTTAGGGTTATGAAGCCACTTCTATGTTAAACTTGAAATTTTGCATGTTAATAGCTTTGGACCTGTTCATCAGATGTGCATGAAATTTGGTATGCACGGTGGGGCATGGTAGATCTCTTGATTTGCGTTTTGGTCGGACTTATGGTTTTTGTGCACCAAAACGCTGAAAAATGCACTTTTCTCCAGTTATTTGGGCAGTTTTTCAGATTTTGTCCGTCGCATTGCGTGGCCGTTGTGTGGTGTACCACTCTGCAACTTGGCATGTTGAAAGAGCTTGTGTCAAGGAACATGCCACTTTTTGTTTGGTGAAAAGATATTAATCCATTCAAAAGTTATTAAAGTTTAAAGTTGCCATTATAAGTCTATGGGAAAATTTATATGGTTATTTTGCAAAGAAAGAATGAGGTTTTGGCCATCTGGTCCCTCCTCACGATCAAAGAATTTGCAGGCTCACAATCAAAGATTCTTTGATCCTGAGGGAGGAACTAGATGGCCAGATTTGGAGTGACCAGATAGCCCAATTTTAACAACTTTTAAAATGAAATATCTCGGAAACGGTTTGGTCTTTTAACTTGAAATTTGGAGGGTGTTGACGGGATGTCCTGTAGATGTGAATTATGGTGTTTAGGCATCGGAAAATATATTCATTGCAGAGATATTGTGTGGCGCAGTTTACATTTTGCAGACAGCGTTTTGCATTGTGGTAGTGGCTTGAAATTTATAGGGTAGCTAGCCTTACTGCCATGGACGTACTTTTCAGTCGTTAGGTGTGTAAAATGTAAACAGGTGTGGAATTCTGCCACTCCAACCAATGAAAATCTCAAATTTTAAAATGTTATATCTCGGACACAGTTTAGTCTTTTAAATTGAAATTTGCAGGGTGTTGAGGGGATGTCATACAGATGTGAACTATGCTGTTTAGGTGTTGGGGAAATAATTTGTTGCAGAGATATTCAATGACATAATTGATATTTTTCCCATAGGATTAGACTACAGTCTGTGTCATGACTTTCGGCACCGTTATCTCGGAAACAAAGCGAGATACAGACTTTCCGCTACAGGTGGCTTAGGTGATCTAGCCACTGGAAAAAGATTTGATATTGTAGAGTAAGCCCGCAGTGGAATTTTGTTTGTATATTGCACGGTTCATGAGATATTGTGAAATCACTGTCACAAGGGTTGAAAGAGTGCCTGTCCAGTGCTTTTTGGTGCCCATAGATCGGAAACGATGTGAGATACGGGTACAGTCTTTGCAATGTCGTGTGGAGTACTCATAGTCATGATTACAATGATGCTAGAATTGTTTTCTAGCTCTTACAGTTCCCAAGATATGCGTACATTACTGTTACAAGGGTTTGGTGCCCTATAGAGCTGATGCATGGCTCTGTAGCTTTGTGTAAATGGGAGTGTGGGCTCACATGCATATTGTTATGCAATAATTGGCAACTTGGTGGGAGCTGGGCTCCGCACTCCCAGCAATACGTGTTTTTTACTACTTATATGACACTTTCTGCAAAAAACTGCGTTAATGCTTCATTCAGGGTTAAAGCAAAAAAAAGTCAGGAAATGAGACATTAGGGTTGAACCCCTAACCCCCCCACACACGCCACCCCGATCCTCCACCGTCTGACAGACGCCGGGGTGTGTCATTGGGGTCATGAGGCCTACATCTCACCCCATTCTCCTTTACTGTAGTATGTCAACATGCTCAGACTTGGAATATACTATAGGAGTGCAGTTGCGACCCTATATTTAGGGTTATGAAGCCACTTGCATGTAAACTCAAAATTTTGTGCACTAGTAACGTTGGAACCTTTCAACAGATTTGCATGAAGTTTGGTATGCGTGGCGGAGCATGGTAGATCTCTTGATTTGCCAAATTTCATTTCAGGCAGACTTATGGTTTTTGCACACCAAAAATGTTGAAAAATGCACTTTTCGCCAGTTATGTGGGCAGTTTTTCGGATTTTATCTGTGGTGTTGCATGGCCGTCATGTGGCATGCTGCTCTGTGACTTGAGTCATCTGAAAGAGCTTGGGTCAAGGAACATGACACTTTTCATCTGGTGAAAAAATATTAATCCATTCAAAAGTTATTAAACTTTTAAGTTCCTATTATAAGTCAATGGGAACATGGTTCTTTGCGAAAGAAGAATGGGGTTTTGGCCCCCTAGTCCTGCCTCACAATCAAAGAATTTGCAGGCTCGAAATCAAAAAATCTTTGATCACGAGGAATTCTTTGATCACGACGGCCACCATCTTGTTTTCAGTTTGTGGTCAGAAAAATTAAAATATCTCGGCCAAGGGGGTACTTCTGAAGTGAAACTTCAGTGGGTTTTGCTCAGGGGTCTTCCCTCTATTGAGCCATGCCTGTGGTTACTTTCAAAATGGCCCAAAAATAGAGTTTTTAACTTTTTTATTCTTTGATTGCAGCTCGCTAATGATCTTTTATCACGAGCGTGCACATTATTTGATTGCGAGCCTGCAAAATCTTTGATCGCGAGATTCTTTGACTGTGATCTTTGATCGCGATGGCATGACTAGATGGCCACTTGAAAACATCAATTTTCTTAGCTCAGGAGTGACTTAGTAAGCCAAAAGAGGGTGGGTTTTGCTCAGGGGGCATCGTTCTATCGAGGCATGGCTGTGGTTTCATGCATTTCTGCCTAAAAATGTACTTTTAACATTGTTTATTGATTGATTGTGACCCTGCAAATTCTTTGATCATGAGGGAGGGACTAGATGGCCAGATTTGGAGGGACCAGAAAGCACAATTTTAATAATTTTTCAAATCAAATATCTTGGAAATGTTTTTTCCTTTTAACTTGAAATTTGGAGGGTGTTGATGGCATGTCCTGTAGATGTGAATTATAGTGTTTAGTTGTAGGTCAATATATTCTTTGCAGAGCTATTGCATGGCGCAGTTTACATTTTGAAGACAGCGTTTTCCATGGTGGTAGTGGCTTGAAATTACTAGGGTAGCTAGCCTTACTGCCATGGATGTACTTTTCAGTCGTTAGGTGTGTAAAATGTTAATAGGTGTGGCATTCTGCCAGTGTGATGAATGAAAATCTGAAACTTTCACATTTTATATCTTGGAAACAGTTTGGTCTTTTACATTGAAATTTGGAGTGTGTTGAGGGGATGTGCTGTCCATGTGAATTGTGGTGTTCAGGTGATGGAAAATTCATTTGCTGCACCCATATTGCGTGTCACACTTTATGTTTTGCATATGGCGTTTTGCATTGTGGTACTGGCTTCACATTTATAGGGTGCCAAGCGTTACTGCCATGGAGGTAATTTGTAGTGGTTAGGTGTCTGACATGTAAACAGGTGTTTTGAATCATGCCACTCTGATGACTGACACTTTGCTTTCTTTCAAGGTGGTGGGACCCACACTCCCACCCATATGTGCTGCCAGCAATACATATGATATTCAGTACTTATACTCTTATCTTAGGCAGGAATTTGCAAGTTGGTTGGAGCACGGGGCCCAAAGGGCCCACGCTGCCACCAACTTGTGCAACTTTCTACTTTTCTATTCTTTCTCAAAAAGTAAAGAAATTCTATGCAAAAAATGTCGTTAATGTATCATTTAAGGTTAAAACACAAAAAGTCAGGAAACGAGACCTTTAGGTTTGTCTCATCCCCCCCCCGTGGACCTGCCCATCATCCCGAGATTGACAGATGATGGGGTGTGTCACTAGGGTTGTGAGGCCTAAATGTCACCCCATTCTTCTTTACTGTGGCTTGTGAATATGACTACAGATGGAATGGGGTGACATTTAGGCCTCACAACCCCAATGACACACCCAGTCAGCTGTCATTATCGGGATGATGGGCGGTCCATCGGGGATGGGGCAACCCTAAAAGGTCTCATTTCCTGACTTTTTGTGTTTTAACTTTAAATGATGTATTAACAAAGTTTTTGCATAGTGTATATATATATATATATATATATATATATATATATATTCTTTGCAAAAAACTCCATTAATGCATCAGTTAGGGTTGTTTCCACACCGACAAAAGTGTGGAAATTCAACGTTACGGTTACCGCCCCACCATCCCACCCCCACATCCCCATCCTCTACACACCAACAGATGTCAGGGTGTGCCGTGTGGTCGTCAGCCCCAACTCTCGCCCCATTCCATATGTAAGCAAGCTGATATGCTACAGTTTAGGACAATGGGGTAAGAATTAGGACTGATGACCCCATGGCACACCCCGATGTTTGTTGGTGTGTGGAGGATGGGGTTGGGGTGGTAGCCCTAACGTAGAATTTCCACACTTTTGTCAGTGTGGAAACTACCCTAACTGATGCATTAACAGAATTTCTTGCAAAGAATTTCCTTTCTTTGTGAAAAAAGTGTAATATAAATAGTAAATGGTGTGTGTTGGTGGGAGTGTGGGGCCCTTTGGGAGGCAGTATAGTGCAGTGGTTTAAGGCTCTGAGCTGCAAATCTGGAGACCTGGGTTTGAATCCCACACCCTCCACTTGCACACTGTGTGACCCTGAGCAAGTCACTCAACTTCCCTGTGCTCCCAGGTTGCACCTGTAAACAGGCTTTCAGCTTAGTGTGTCTCACCTGGTTAAACACTTGGGAAGCTGCCCATTTCTGCATAATGATATGAGTCTGTGGGAGCATGGGCCCTCTGGGCCCTGCGCTCACATTTACACATAACTATGGAGTCATACAGCAGCCCTAAAGGGCAAGGAAGCCTTGTAACACAAATTTGCCAATATCTCGGGAACCGTAGCAGCTAGGAAAAAAAGTCAAGTGTTGTTGTAATTGTGACAGCGAGACGTCCACGTGAAATAAGTCAACCAAATCCATATCTCACATTGTTTACGAGATATGGGCACCGAAAAACGCTGTGAATGCTAACTCTGTGGGCATAATAGTGGCCCATGGACATGAAAATGAGCAATCGGAAAACTAATTCCCAAATATCTCAGTAACCATATACAAAGTAGAAAAAAAATTCAAATTTCATGGTATTCATGGCTTTCCAACCTACTTCTGCATTTAGTCCTCCTGGAGACTAAGAATTTTTGTGACAAAAAATCCATATTGCGAATCGTTTTCGAGATACGGGCACCAAAAGGCATCAAGGGCGCCGCAGTGTTATCCTATGGGAACATTTCTCAACTTTGGAATGCTGCAACTATGGACCCGTTCAATGTGTTTGTCCCAAACCACCAAGACACATCTGTGGGACTAGGGCTTGCCATCCTGAAAATGTCAGGTCAATAAACTTGGACTAACACTCAGGGAGCAGCGTTATAATAATAGGGTGCATTCGATGCAGCTAAAATGACAACAGTTTAAAACAACGAAAAGGAAACATTGGTTTAGTTTGAGGGTTATACCAGTCTGGAATAGCTTACCAGAGGAGATAGTCACATGTAACAGCATGACAAGATTTAAAAGAGAATTGGACAAATATTGTGGACAGGAAAATATTGTTGGGTATCACAACTAGGGAAAAGGCAAGCTAAATGGACAATCTTCTCTGCTCCGAACGTACCTATGAAACCTATGAAATAGCACAATCCAACTTGCCACAATGAAGTGACAAAGAAAACAACACATAGCAAAATGTGTTTGTGCAGTGTTATCATGATTACTGTAATATTATCGTGACACTCCTATCAATATAATGGGAATGTAATCACGCACACAACATTGCCACAATTACTTTTTTCCCTGAATGCAATTGTTTTCGTGGCAACAAAAAATGTTGCTGCAATCAAAAAATGGCAAAAGTTTAAAAAACATGTTTGTGGACCACCTAGTAAAAAAATAATGCAAAGGGCATGTTCCTGACGGCTCAATTAGGTAAACACAACTGTTGGTGTTTACCAAAGGGCATTATTTTTTGAGTTACAATGTTTTTTCTCTGTTGCTAACTGAAAAACAAGATGGTAACAGCACAAAAACAATTTAGGGGAGCTCGACAACAAAAATGTGACCACAAATCTTTTCGCAATGCACATATACATTTTTCCATCAGCTATAATGGGACATAAACAAATTGAATAACTTTTGAACGGAACAATATTCTTTCACCAAATCTTCAAAATGCACCAGTTCAACCCAGGCCACATATAGGCAAACAAATCTGAAGCCACTCAAACGCATTCTTCAGTGCAATATGGCTTACCGAAAAATGCACATAAAGTGTGATTTTTAACTTTTTGAGCACCCCATGATTCCACAACCGTACATCTAACCCGAATAAAAAAATCCAGATCCACAGATCCATGGTAGGCAGGTCTGCATTTTAAATTTCAGGCAAATCGGACAAACAGTTCCAAAGTTATTAAAGTGCAAACTTTGAGGTTTAACAAAGACGTGGCCATGCAACCCTAACTATAGTGGCACTAACGTGCCACTATAACACATAACACACACACACACACACACGCACACACACACACACACACACACACACACAAAACTGGGAGAGCTCCTTGTGTTTTGGCCATGACTAGTTTTTGCACAGTATGTTGTAGGTGAGTGAGTGAGCAAAGGAGCACTCATTCAGTCGGATGCTGCAGTCATTAAAAAATAAAACAAAGGAAATCCAAAAACACCATTTTGGTTTTAAGACTATTTTTGTATATAGAAGGCTGATTAAGAAAAAAACAAAGTTTGCCAAGGAGCGAAGAGTGGTAATCAAATATTGGGAGACTGACACAGGAAGTACTAGCAAATGTGTTGAAAGGAATGTGTTTAGCTTGCCTGTTTTTTTTAAAATAATTTCCTGGAGCTGGATGCAAAGCCGGCTGCTGCAGTGCTCCATTTTACATTATGGAGCAGGAGTGCGAGAAGTGAAGTGCATGGCCAAAACCCTAAACCAGGTGATATATGACAGGACTGTTTTTGCAACTTGTAAGGACTGATGAGTGAGTCGGCAGTTAGTAAGGTTGGCAAGCCAGTGGGATAGTGAAGGGGGGATGTCAGAATATCAGCTAGTGAAGGAATACTGCTTTAAATTAACTTAAAGGTCTTTTACCTGAAACTTTGAGTGATGCTGGCACCGAGAAGCAGGTTATCAGTGGAACAGAAGGAGACTTAGAGACTTTCAACATTAGTGAAAGGAAAAAATGGTGGTGTGTGAAAATTCCATTTGGTACATTGATTTCTGATATACTGTACTATAGAGACTTGTTTTGGGGTACTTGTTTTTACTTGTGCTTTAGACAGATCTAATGCACAGATAACCAATCAGAAAGCATGATTTTCCCTACCCATTTTATAAACTACTTTAGACATGCCTATTTCATAAAAGATAATCCTCTGCCAAGTTATCCCATCTCATTTGAACTCATTCTATACATATAAATCATGACATATTTTCAGCCAACCATGTTTGTTTATTGCTAAACATTCTAGGTACTCTTCTACCCATAAAAGGGTGTCTAATGCAAACAGTTCTTAGGTTCTGAAGTGCTGCTGATTGATTGATTTTATTAAAAGACCCAGTTAGCCAATGAGCTAATGCCGGCATGTTTTCATGGATGGCTGAGGAAAATATAAAAGCGCAAACAAGCATAAACAATATACAACAATACAGAAACATTAATAGAACCAATAATTAAACAAGAGATTTACAAATTTCACTTGCTAACACATGTTTTCGCAAACAAATGTTATATCTGCATCTACTGTGGGGGGGGACAGTGCTCTTAAGAGGTCACTGCCAGGGTGAAGAGTGACAGAGGCACCAATGGGCGTAGGGAGGTGAGCAGCAGCTGAGGAGGATGGGGGACAGGAGGCTAACAGATATGGGCACTAAACCTGCTGGGGAGCAGTTGGCATGACCAGACTGGTTAAGTAGGCAGATAGGATCTTCAGTGATTGGGATTGTGCAAAGAATCAGAGTGGAGAAGAAGGGTAGCAGGCATGGTCATAAGGCAATACCATTGCCAGGGGACACTTCAACAAGAATCAGTTTCTGGCTGGCTGGACTGAGGTGGGCAAACAGACAACTGGGGGCTGGTGGGGGCACACCTGGCACTAGGACCAGTGACTACTTTACCTGGTATAGTGTAGCATAGCAAAACACTACACACTCTTCAAAAACTGCTACAAAAAACTGTTTATGTGCAGCATTTACTTACTACTCATCGGAGTTCACCAGAAAGTGGCTGTTCAGCCACTGTACACGAGGATACCTGCATTGTGCTACATATATTTTTACCAATGTACTCAAATTAAGGATTGTAACAATGCAATTGCTATGCAAACATGTTTCAATAAATGTTTCCTTGACCGGGACGTTCAACCTGCCAAGGAAGAGGACAAAAACAGACTGGGACGAGGGGTAAGAAGGTAGCAGTCATTGGGACTCTACTGTGAGGGCAGTGGGTGAGGTGGAGTGGGCTTTGCTAGACCAGGATGGTAACCTGGCTGAGGTGGCTTGCTTGCCTGGAGCATGGGTTGTGAGAGTGATATCCAGACTCCAGCAACAAAGTTGGGGGAGCAGCAGACCAGCGTCATCCATATTGCCACAAACATAGAAGCCACAAGCTCCAAGGAGAAGACTGGAGAAGGGCTCATGTGATCCTGCTCCATAAGAGTGGCAGCAGGGAAGAGGCAAGGAACTACAGACCAGTTAGTCTTACCTCAGTAGTGGGCAAGATTATGGAGGCACTCCTTAAGGAAAGGACAGTGCAACACCTGGAATCCATAGGAGCACAGGATCCAAGACAGCATGGGTTTACAACAAGAAGGTCCCGTCAAACTAATCTCATAGATTTCTTTGACTGGGTAACCAGAGTGGTGGACCAAGGGGGAGCAGTTGATGTCGCCTACCATGACTTCAGCAAAGCTTTTGATACTGTTCCACATAGAAGATTGATTAATAAACTGGGTAGGCTCAGGGTGGGTCAGAAGTTGGTCAACTGGGTGGCAAACTGGTTGACGGGCAGAAAACAGAGAGTGGTGGTAAATGGTATACAGTCAGAAGAGATGTAAGTCACAAGTGGGGTACCTCAAGGATCAGTCCTGGGGCCAGTCCTCTTCAATATCTTCATCAGTGACACTGTAGAAGGTTTGTCTGTTTGCAGATGACACCAAGTTCTACAACAGAGTAGATGATCCAGATGAGGTGGGCAGAATGAGAAGAGATCTGGTAAACTAGCAAAATGGTCGGAAGAGTGGCAACTGGGGTTTAACACAAAGAAGTGCAAGTTCATGCACACAGGGAAGAGAAATGCTGAAGCCACCTACAGGCTGGGAGGGGAGTTACTGGCAGTCACAAGGGAAGAAAGAGACTTGGACATCATCATCATCATAGATGACCTAAAATCATCCAAGCAGACCACTAAAGCAGTAGGTAAGGCTAGGGGGATGTTGGGGTGTATTAGTAGGGGTATCACAAGTTGGAAGAGGGAGGTAATAATCCCTCTTTACAAGACACTGGTTAGACCCCATATGGAGTACTGCATGCAGTACTGGAGGCCACACTTTCACAAGGACATTAACCAAATAGAGGCAGTCCAGAGAAGGGCAACTAAAATGGTGCAGGGACTGCATCAGAAAACATATGAGGACTAATTAACGGAGCTCAATAAGTATACCCTAGAGCAAAGGAAGGAGAGAGGTGATATGATCAAAACATTCAAACACCTTAAGGGCATTAACAAGGTGAAAGAGTCTAACATGTTTCAATATAAGAAAAAATAGCAGGACAAGAGGACACAGCATGAGATTAGAGGGAGGCCGATTAAGGGGTAATGTGAGGAAGTTCTTTTTCACAGAAAGGGTGGTGGATGCATAGAACGGCCTACCTCAGGAAGTGGTGGATATGAATACAGCACAGGGCTTCAAACAGGCATGGGACAGACATAAGGGAGCAATACAGATGAGTATGAATAGATAGGCCATTGACAGAGCAAAATCTGATGGCACATTCATAAGGTAGAAAAAAGAAATGGGCAGACTGGATGGGCCTTGCGGTCCTTATCTGCCGTCAACTTCTATGTTTCCATGTTTCATATAAGAAGAAATTTATCTCAATTACTTCTTTATCTACCACTGTCTGCTCCGCTTGCTTAACAAAACAAATGGCTACTTTTCCGAATGAACTGAGCAGACTGTGCAGATCCCTCCACTCTGTAATAAGGTTTTCCCAAAACTGAGAAAAAAGGATCAGGCAGCTGAACCATAGATTAAATAGAGAATTTAATCCATGACCACCCCAACACCTTCTGCCCAATCACTGTTCTTGGATAAGGTAACCCATGTTTGATTTTATATATATATATTAAATATATTATGGTAGCACGGTAGTGCTACCATAGTTAGAGTTGAGTACCCCATTTAAGGTTAAATGGTGAAACTTTGCAAGCACCTTAATAACTTTGCCACCATTCTACGGATTTGCCTGAAATTTGTCAGGCTCGGGGGGATAGATCTTGGGATCTGGTAACTTCCGTACCGATCGGATATACAGCTGTGGAGTTATTAAGCAACATCCGTGCGCGCAATTACGGTTTTATGCTCATTCTTTGCTCGTGCCTACAGGTTGTACAGTTTATGCGACCAGTCCGAAAACTTCAGGGAACGTGTGGCCAGGGTCCCCGATGTGCCTTATGAAGATTTCGTGAAAATATATTAAACAGTTCAAAAGTTATTCAAAAAACAAGTTCCCATTATAAGTCAATGGGAAAAGTTAACAAAAAGTTCAAAAGTGTCACAAATGCACTTTTTAGTGTCGCAAATGGCTCTAGTAGTGTCACAAATCCGCCATTTTGCTTTCACTTACTGATCACAGAAATGCTTGGCATTTAAAATTGGGACCATCTAGGGATATAATTCTTTTTGTGTTTACCTATTCGAGCCCTGAGGATGCTAGCCATGTCTTTATTTTGGGGTTAAACACCCCAGAAATATGTTTTTCAAATTTCTGGGAAAAGTGTGTCGCACTTGCGACAGTTTCGCAAATTTTTGCAAAAGGTGTCGCAAATCACGACACTACTTTTCTAGACTATTGACAAAATGACAGCAATTCTTTGCCACCCTGCCACAAAAAAAACGGTTTGGTCTTTTGGGCTGAAATCTGGAGGGAAGGCAGCCAACATCTCACAGATGTGCCTTTCGGTGGTTTGGTGACAAAATATTGCACGGATGCAAAGTTGTGGTACTCCGAAGTTGACATTTTTTTCCCATAGACTAACATGGTGGCATCCACCGCGCCTTTCGGGGCTCGTATATCGGAAACGGTGTGAGATGGAATTTCCGTCATGACAATGCGTAGCCCTCAGTGAAAATCTAGCCAGGAAACTCATGAATCATGTGAAAGTTTAATTTTTTTTCTGCGTTGTACGGTTATTGAGATATTACCATTTTAGTATTACAACTGTTCGTTTTCTGCTCCGAGGCCTATTATTATGCATACATTCTTTGTTTTTACTGTTTCTCAATGGAGCTTTTGGGGTAAAATATGGTGTACGCTCCAGTTACTGTTACACGTATGCTTTCCACTTGTTTCCATGCCCCTTTGCGTTAGCGTTCCCATGTACGCCACCGTGTGCGTTATCCTTTGCGTTTCCGTTTGCGCTTGCGTTACTGTTACCATTTCTGTCCCCACTACTGTTTGTGTTTGTGTTTTGCTTAGCGTCACCGTGCGCATTACCATTTCTGTTAGGGGCCGCCCTTCCATTTCCGTTTGTCTTTCATTTTGCGTCATCGTTGTTTTTACCGTTACCATTTGCGTTTCAAATTGTGTTCCCGTTCCCATGCCCGTGCATGTTAGTTTGCGTTTCCATACGTGCTTGCGTTTGCATTTCTGTTTCCTTTGGCATTATTGTTGCTGTTACCGTTACCATTCCATTTAAAATTGCGGTACCGTAACCGTGCGGATTACGGTTTGCGTTTCCGTACGCGCTTGCATTTGCGTTTCTGTTTCCTTTCGCGTTATTGTTCCTGTCACAGTTATCATTTGCGTTTACAATAGCGGTACTGTGACCGTGTATGTTACAGTTGCATTTCTGTATGTGCTTGTGTTTCTGTTTGTGTCACTTTTCGCTTTGGCATCACTTTGCACCTGCGTTTCTATTAACGCTTGCTTTACAATTTACGTTTGTGTCACCATGTGCGTAACTGTTACCGCTTGCGTTCGTGCTGCTGTTACTGTTACTATGTCGGGCCCTGCGCTCCCACCACCACATTCCATTCACTATTTACAGTCCTAATTCTCAAAAAGAAGGGAAATTAGAGGAAAAAAAAACTATATTTAATGCATCAGTTAGGGTTGTTCCACAGCGACAAAAGCAAGGAAATTCGGTATTAGGGTTGAAAACCCCCCTTGTACCCCCTTAGCCCACCCCACCCAACCGGCATCAGGGTGTGCGTTGGGGTCGTCAGTCCTAACTCTCACCCTATTCTGCTATGCCTCAGCTTGTTCACACTGAATTTCCTCACTTTTGTCGCTTTGGAACAACCCTAACTGATGCATTAAACAGAGTTTTTTTCCTCTAATATATATTTTATTATGGATCAGAAGGCTGTGGGTTCTATCTCCACTCCTGGCACTTGGGTTAAATTCCAGTACTGATACTGAAGTGCAGCATGAGGGGGTGCTGTATTCCTGAGGTGCCATCTTTCAGATGAGACGTTAAACCGAGGTCACATCTGCCTATTCTGGTGGTAGTTCAGGTGGATGTTAAAGATCTCATGGCACTTCTTGAAAAGAGTAGGGGAATTTTTTATTTAAAACAACAAGCATAAATCATACAAGCTTAATAAAATACATGTTCACAGCACATGCAACTAAATAAAGAAGAATATAAATATACCCCCCACCCCGCTACTTTGAGTAAGCACCCTTGGTACCCACAACTGGGCACCCAAACTACTTCTGACACTTTTGTGGTACCATCCTTAGCTTTGGGAATGTATACCAGGCTCAGTACTTCAAGAGGTCAGAAAAGGGTGGGCGTGTACAAAGGCAAATACACGACTGTGACCAACATACCCAGGTCCTGAGGAGAGAACGTTTGCTAGGGGCTATGCTAGGTCTGTACTTCTGGCGGGGTACACAGTAATTCCAAATAGAAAGCAGTAACAAGAATGTCCAAACCAGGTTGGGGTTCTAGAGTGTGGCTTTATTCCTAAGATGGTTCACTAAAGCAAAGGTGGACCTCGAAAGGTTTACACTTCATGGCACAAGGCAATGCAGAACAACAAAAGTCTGCAGTGGACAGAAACTCTAAACATCCCATATTGCACAGGATCTTGAACTCTCACCAGCGACCACGGTCTCAGCTGAACCAGACATTTCTTCTAGTGGCACTGGCCACAATTTAGAACATTTCCCACATGGCATAGGATTTAAACATTTGGAAATGTGGCACTGGCCATGATGGAGCACACTGGTGCTCAAAATTAGCATAACCCACACCAGGGGGTAAACTTTCTCTTTAGGCACTGGCCATCATGACCTGAATAAGCAGGTGCCCTTACGGAACCTGAAGTGCTGTACTGGGCACTCCAGATGGTGGGTTGCCCACCTCTTGTTTCCATGTCCATACCTGGCCACTCTTCAGAGTTACACCTCAGCATTTAGTAAAACAGTAGAACTAGGCATCCAGGAATGTCTGTCACGTCCTGCATAAGAAACACACTACTTCTGAGTGTAACTTAAAGTTCTGAACAATTTGCCAAGTCTCACTGGGAACTCCACAATTGTCAGTCAACTTTGAAAGGCATGAGAACAGTCTCAAAACTGAACAGAACTTGGTGTATTAACCCCTTTGTCAGAGTACACCCCCAAAAGAAAACACCGGCGCATTCCTCTTGGGATACCCAAAGTCAGATTGCTCACAGATGTGCACAAACAGGCAGCTTCAATGTCCTGGATCAAAGTCAGGGGATTGCCCCATAGAGCCATTCTGCAGTCCTTCTCATTTCACTGGGGATGAGAAAATCAGGAACTCCTGCTTAATGGTTTCCACCACTTCTACTGGCAGGCAGATGGTTCTCCACACTAGCGTGAGAAAAAGTAGGCTCTCCTCACAGAGCCCACACTGCAGCTCTTCACTTCTCCAACTGCTCACTACTAACTCCGATCAACTGAAAATTCTAAAACTCCCCACTTACAGCTAGCTACCGTGGCTTATGCTGCTGCGAGAGTTCTAAATGACATCACCTCTCTCCTCTCAGCTGAGACCAATTAAACAGAGAGGGAGCAGGTGAAAACCATTTAACCAGTTATTCACCAGCTGCCTTCCCTACCTAGCACTGACTCTGATGGGATTCTAGTAACCCCGGGGGATCTGTTACACAAATAATAAATAACATAAAAGAAGCAAATCCGAGTATTAAAGTCATAACCACTTCTTATATGTGTTATCCAAACCTTAAGCTGATAACCAATCAAGGGAATCCCAATATAATTTCCACAATATTACATTCAGAGTTGTAAATTCCATAGTACAAATTACTTTTAATTCAGTTGTAATCATAGTTCAAGTTCAAGTTTCAAGTTCAAGTTTATTGCAGGAAAACTCTGTTGAGCAAGCTTATTCACATGGAGGTCCTGAGACATGTGTACAGGCAAATACATATAGCATATTAGCAAAATATCACAGTAATTAGGAACATAATAACAGACATCACAGTATTCCAAACAGTTTCAGGCAATTATGAAATATAAAGCTCTAGAGAGGGAATAGAAAGGTGGGTACAGGGAGCACAGGATGGTAAGAGGCATTGGGGTAGGGGGATACCAGCCGCCAAGATAAGACACATAAGAAAACAGGAGGGGAGAAGAAAGGGCTAGGGGGCCAGAGGGATAGGTGGAATGGGAGGGGGATATAGTGTGGGAAAAGGATAGTAGTAATAGTAGTAGAGTATGTTCGTATGGGCTACAGCAAGTGCCAGCTAGTTGAGAAGGCATGGGGTGAAGGAAAGGTGGGGAAGTGGTTTAGAAACAACTGCAATTATCTTTTATTTTCCAATTCAGAAATAGTAACGCCTTGTTGCTGAACAACTAGTCTACATCTCACTTGCCATATCCAACATAGGCAACTTGCCATTACTAGGCGCATACTACTGGCATGGTGCTTATTCCACTATGGAGGAAAAATCCCAAAATATAAACTATCCAAAGCTAAAGAAGAAAAAACATCTGTTTTCCATCTATCCTTGAACAAATCCTCAAAACTTAAAATACAGGGATATGTTAAACAAAGTGATTCGTTGTCGCTATCTGGGTTATACATTACTGTCTGGGGCAATACCTGTCTTTAATTTATGTTTTTGTTTTCCTTTTGTATTAATTCTGCCATGTACCCTTAACCATACACTATCCCACATTTGTTCTGGAATTCTAGATTCCGGTAGCGAAGAGTTAATATGATCTTGATTAATTATAGAAAAAGGGGTATTTCATAAAACAACGTTGCAAAATATCAGTATATGTAAATTTTCTAGGAAGTTGTAAAACAGAGGCACATGGTACATCCAATTTTTTGACATTAGCAAAAACAGTCTCCCACATAAATGATAATCTAGGGGGCTGTTTATTTTTGTGCAAAAAAAAAAACAAAAACCCTGATACTCATTCCCGAATAATCCCAGTTACAGAAACAGTGGCCCAGGCTACCCATAACTGTTTGCTGCGCCATAAGACTGGAAGCACATTTGCATATAAAAAAATGGAAAAATAAAATATTATAGGATTGGGCATTCTCACACCCCCATATTTAATATCTTTATACAATACATTCCATTTAATGGAATTCAACCGAATCCCCCTGAAGCAGGAGAAAAAAAAAACCTAGAAGGTTTGTCTCCATTTTTATGGAACAGGAAAAACATAACTATGGTATAAAAAAATTGGTATCAAAAATTTTCTGATCATATAAGTACACTTTTGTTTCCCCATATGCCACAAATTCCACCGGTGTACTTTTCCTTTCACCAAACAAAGGTTCCAATTATACATGGCCATATCACCTGGTCCAATATATATGCCCAAAATCTTACAAGGGGTAATGTTTACATGAATCCCTGCAATATCTGCTTCACACATTCTAGTATTCTGAACATTTAAACACTGGCTTTTATTCATATTAATTGCTGCACCCAGAACCGTCGCTATTGCCCATAATAGGGTACAAGCTACAGTACCTGTCCAGACTGTCCATCTTGTACCAGTAAACACAAATTATTAGCATAAGCAATAGTTTTCAAATTCTGGTGTACCTCCATAACTCATCCCCTGAACCTGGAGTGAGGCATATAGAATCTGGAGAACTGGGTCTAAACTAAGTATATAGAGGAGAGGGTTAAAGGGCAGCCTTGCCTAACTCCTACTTCAGTAGGACATCTTTTCCCCACCCATCCATTCTCAGAAGGTCATACATATGCCACTGCATAACACATCTGGATCCAATAGATAAAATCCAAAGGAATTCCGTAGTTATTTAAACAAAGCCATAAGTAAGCATGAGACACCCGGTCGAAAGCTTGGACTGGTCTGTCTAAGCTAACCACATAACCTTGAATTTTAGCCTGATTTCCTGTAGTCATGATTTCACCCAGTAAAAGTAAGGCATCAGTAATTCTTCTGCCTGGTATTGAACAAAACTGCGTGGAATGGATTAGATAATCTAAAATCTTAGACAGACGATTGCTAAGCAATTCAGCAAAAATCTTAAAATCAGTATCTAATAAAGTAATTGGTCTCCAATTATGGATATCTAATTTTTGCCCTGATTTAAACAAAAAAATCATAAGGCCTTTATACATTTGGTCAGTCTATCTTCTTTTAAAAAAAGTTATACACGGAGACTAGTTCTGTAGGCATAAATTCTCACAACAGTTTATATAACTCCCCTGGGAGCCCATCTGACCCTGGGGAGATTTTTTTGTAAAGAAGGTATCACCATTTCTACTTCTTGGGCTGAGAAATTAGTTGTCAAAGGGCGTGTTTGAGCTTTGCTCAATTTTGGCAGAGCCACAGCCTGAACCAATTTAGTCATGAATTCTGATTTAAGGGTCGGGGAGCCAAATGTCTCTGTAACAAAGTTTTTCAATACTGTCATAATTCCAGCATTATCAGTGTAACATTCTCCTGTGGAGGAGCATAATTAAACAAAGTGGCTTTTAAAAACTCTGTTTTGACAGTCATCAAAGGGGTTGGTCTGTTCTTTCCTGCCCTGCGTCCCAAACTTTTGTTCCTGCTCTAATGTTTTCCGTCTCTTGTATTGATATATGTACATTCCTTGTTTTACTACAGCAATGTCCCATTAAGTCAATGTTGGAAGTACTTTGTTCTGAAATAAGATTATTTTGTTTTCTGCGTAGAGCCATATATTTTTGATAAGCTGTAATAGCCTGATTTTTGGATATTTGGTTAAAGAATCCTATAAGGTATGTTTTTGTGTCTTCCCGCCAGGCAATGGGGGAATCATACAAAAACAAAACTGACTTTCTGTCATCAATAATAGTAGCAAGGCCTTGTTGTACCTCTGGATTAAAAAATTAAAAATTATTTAGTCTCCAAAAACCTTTACCAGGTACCTTGGGGGGAGTAGAAGAAGCATGTACTCCTATAAGCACATGGTCGGAGGTTTCAATTGGCATCGTAGCGGTAGAAAAGATCGGAATGGATTTTGAAAGAAAGAAAAAATGTATTCTAGATGACAGTTTCCCTTTAGGAAAGGCAGGGGCTGGATATTGCCAAGTTGTACATGGGCATCTATCAAGGCAGTTTGTTTCAGAAGGTACTCTGGAAAGGTTTTATCGCAGTACACTTTTCACAGTGCGGGGGGTCTGTCTTGTAACACTAAGGTTAATATTAAAGTCTCCACCCATGAACAGCTGTTTACTAGTAAATAGAAAAGGCTGAATCTTGCGTAACAATTCTATCCTTAGGGCTTCTGTCTGTGACCTATAAACATTTATCAAACCACAGGCAAGGCCTTTGAAAACAACATCCAATATCAAGGCTCGCCCTGGATCTACCTCAATAATTATTTGGACTGACAGCTCCTGTGTGGTGAAACAAAACCCCACCCCACAGCATGAATCAGTCTCAACAGACCAAAAGGATTTCCCCAGCAATCATTCCCTTGTAGCAGTTTGTTCTTCATGTACCATGTGTAGGTGAGTGTCTTGCAAAAAGAAAACACTGAATATTAATTGTTGTAAAACAGCAACGGTAGGAGTACTTTTTGAGGCAGATTTAATGTTGTTTACATTAAGGCTTGCTAGTCGCAAAAAAAGGTGGTGTAGTCAAATTAAGATATTTTGGTGCTAGAACAAGTCACTCTTTTCTTTTTCCAAGGCAATTTGTTTCTAGAACTGTTAGTCACAAGCTGTTCCAGTGGCGGTTCACTATATACAGACTGTGTGGAAACATCTGAATCGTCATCCTCCATGCTGTCTCGCCAGTTTTGTAAGACTTCATATTTATTGCCAAAGGGGATAGATTCTGTGCTTTGATTTTGACCTGACAAGACTGTGGCTGTCTTTGTGCTTTTGGTACTGTCTAAAAAGAATCTGCTGTATCCTTGGGGGGTGCTGCTGAAAGCAGAGGTGGTGGTGGTGGTGGTGGGGGGTGATGTCCCCTGTTCCTGAGCTCTCAACGGTCCCAACTTGTGTGGGGGGGGAACTACATTGTTCATTTCCGGTTTAATGACTATGATCTGGGATTGCCTTAAGGTCACCAGAGAGCATTCTGGCTGCAGCCTGGATGTGGGCACATCCTCTCCATTATCTGGGGAGGTAGCACGCTGTCCTAACAAATCAGATTGTACAGTAGGGGTATACGAGGGATGGGAAACCCACTGTACATCAGATATGGTTGGAGGCCTGCTCCCTGCACCCCATCCTCTTCATCTATCAGTAGGGGGAGGCATACCTCTGGCCTGCACTGTGTTCTTGAATGGTTTGTTTGCTAAATGTAAATAATAGTCCTCTTCTGCTGACTCTTCAGAATTGTGAGCCGCCCAAGGTCATGTGCTAAAAGAATGTTTATCATCCCCACATAAGTTATATAATAGGTGGTGCAGTGCATAAGTTGGCTGTGTGGCCTAGACCACCAAATTGAAAATATTTTGTTTGGGTACACTCTGTATTTAAATGAGAAAGAGAGCCACATCTTAAACAACTTTCAGTCTGTCCTGGGTAAGATAAGATACCTCTGTCTCTGCCCAAAAAGAAACAATTCTATAGATGTTGTATACCTTCCTCAGACTGTTAAAGCTTGATTCAAAAAGTCCAACCACCAGTCCAAAACCCATTATCATCCCTAATCGGGTTAGGTGTGCCTTGGATGTCACACCTCTTTTCCAACCAGAAAATCACACAGTTAACACTCGCCCCATCATTGCAAAAATAAAACAGTAACAGTTGTGGGTTTTGTAATAGGTACGGCCAGATAATCTTTCCACAGATTTGTATTTTTCATCTCATGATACATTCTCCAAAACTCATCTAGTAGAGCAGCAGTGCAGAAACTGATATCATAATTACAGTTCCCAGGACAGTGTATGAATGCATGCACTGCGACTGGTGTAAAACGCAAAGATTCTTTTATTAAGGTTTTACCCACCCAATGTCTGTCTGGTGCCTGTGTTAAAATGCCTTTGTACCTCAATCACACCATAAAGCAGCATTTTGCTGCTTCTACTGGCTTCTGAAAGAGCCCTGCGTAGTTATTTTTTTGTTGCTGGGCCAGTTCTTGGTCTGTTTGTTTCCCCCCTCCTTCCAGTTTTATCTGTTATATTCATAGAAGGCGGCTCCACACCTGCTGATTGCATTTTCATTTACTCATCCTCCATACCATCCTCAAAAGAGTGATAAGATATTGAGGAGGCAAGATAAGGTGTCCCATGAGGTTCTCCCTGGGGGAACATGCAATGCACCACTCTCATTGTCAGGTGCAGAAACATTTCCCAGAGCCTCACCATCACTCTGCACAGCTGCAATAGCGGCAACCTCTGTCCCGCTTCACTTTGATCCTGGCAATCAACCAACGGGGCTAAATCCTTTGCTTTCTACTGCACTTGTTCCGGCATTCCTTTAATAGGGATTACAGGATCAGGGATCCATTGATTATTAACAAGCAGCCAGCCTGCCTGCTTCAAGGTGGACTTCGGCGACCATTCCATGGAAGATCCATTAATTGTGATACTGTTTCCTTGACTGTCTCCCAAGAAGGGTGTATCCGTACTGCAAGTAACTTCATTGCACTCAGCTACAGAAGAGATATCCACCAATAAGCGTTTGCCAGTCATGCATAGCAAACTTGCCGCCAACCACTTTCTCTTCCGTTCTTCTTCGAGTCCAGATTTTTGTACTGTATATTCATTCTCCGCTGATGTTAACACATCCATTAGTTGTGTTTCCTTTTTATCCAAAAATCTCTTTTTAGTGTCTCTTCAATAGGTCACTGCAAACAGAAGTACCCAGTGCAGAAACATTCTTTGAATCATCTGGTAAAATATCAGTATTGCCAGTGGGTGTATTGACTAAGTCCTCCGCAATTTCCATAGCATCAGAATCTTTTGCTGGGCCATAAAAGGATTTTTCTTGTGCCTCTGCTGAAATACAACCTCCCCTGCTACATCTTGCTCCGAACTGGGATCCTCCATCCCTCCCACAGAGAGACAGTGTCCCCTGCAGAAAGAGTAGGGGAATTTCCCCGGTGTCCTGGCCAAATTTCCCCCATTCACTAAAAAATACCACCAACAGCTTAAAATCTGTTTCAGTTTCACTTGGCATCCATCTGTGTCCTCCTCCCCTAGGACGAGGCTGAAAATAGGCAAAACGTTGTCTAGTCTTCCTTCCCGGTCAACAACAACTAAATAAATAAATTATTTAAACATTTCCCTGCAGAATAACACATTGGAGTTTACACTCAATTTTAAATATGATTTTGGGGTTACAAGAATAGCACTGAGTTAAGTTACCACAACACCGTCAACCTTACAGCACCTGATTTGTGATCTAAGTGATACTTACTTTTAAGGCACTGTGCAGCAGTAACAAAGTAGTCATTTAACGATTTCTAAACAGCTGCTGATACAGCTTTTGCGATGACGTAATTTAGAGATTGACTTCCTGCCAGTAAGCAGTTATACAGTCATCTAAATAACAGCTTCCACCACCTATAGATGACAAACCACTTAAATACAAACAAATTTAATTTGGAAGAAAAGAAGCGGACTAAGTTGGGAACTGAACCCAGGTCCTGCAGAATCCCAACTATGTGCTATGCCAGCTAACTAAACATGGGGTTCTGGTTACAGAAAAAAATCACAATTAGTATTACCAGGTCCCCATTATGCAATAAAACAAAGTTGCATTTCATACCATTGTATTCTTTAAACATTTAAAATACATATGTATAATCAAAACAAGCTCTTGTCCTTTAAAGTTCATTTTGCCCGCATGCTATTCATGACCTGAGCTCCTCATTCTCAGCTTGTGACACCACAATCAGTTCCACGACAACATAATGCACTGACAGAAGCTAAAGATTATGACCTCAACTCCAAAATAGTGTTGCTTGGATACTATTCAGTGGAAATGGATGCAAATGGATACTCCTGGTTTTCTCAGATACCAGATGGCATCAGATATCATTTGTATCTGACTACTGGTTTAGATTTCAGGTTTTATTGATTGACTGGTGGTCAATTTCAAGCATACAAAATATTAAAAATGTTACATGAACTTAAAAAAACGATATTACAAATAATCTACAGTACAAACAGCAATAAAACAAGTAATTAGGCAACTTTTTTTCATTGTCTTAATATTGCACTTAAAGAGCTGGTCATTCATTTAGCATTATTGCCACTGGACTTAACAGTACATACATGAGGACCATTAAGGCTTATTTATAGATTGACAAGAGATTTATTAGGAACGTCGCTCTCCACGTCTTGTATAATGGACACTGAAACAAGATATGATCATTACTTTCAACATAACCTGTTTTACAAAAACATTCTAAGGATAATGAGGGATAATGATTTTTTTGAAGCCTTATTTCCATATGTTTAGGAATGTCAGAGCAAATAAGTGTTACATGACACCTTTCTTCTGGTTGAAGCTGCATTGTTAAATATGGTTCATACCTATGACAAATGTTATTTTCTGCAAACCAAGCAGAGAGATTTGAAGCCTTTACAGAAGCAACTCTCTCCCTTCATAAATACAAAATAACTAATCTTTAAAACTGACTTTGCATAATGTACTAATGTTTACCTTGGCTACATAATCTTTCCACAGCTTGAACAGACTCATCTCTTCAAGAGTATTCTACATTGAGAGTAACCAAGGAGAAAACATATCACTATCAGCCCACCTAATTTTCTCATTCAGACATCTTAACGGCCACGGATCTGAATTATTTTTTATCATGTGCAGCCAGTAATTAAGAAGTTGTCATTTCATAAATGTTTCTACTGTGAGGCATCCCATTTCTGCCCTCACATACGCTGTGGAAGAGGATTTTGGAGCTTTAAGAACTGACCTATAAAAATTAGAGAAAGGAACCTCTAAATACTAAGGGGCATCATACCCCCATATTTCAGCAGCATAAAGGATCAGTGTGTTTTTTTATAACCTTGATTTTACTATAGCACAGATAGACATTTACAGCAGTACAGCCTTCAGCAAGATTACAGTACTGTGAACATGACTGGTCTTTAAAATCAGCACTGTATAACTTATTTTTCCCCCATTTGTTTTTTGTTATGTATGTTACAGGTATACAAGGAATAGGAAGTTAGTCTTCAGAAGTCCAGCATGTCTCAAAAAGTCCGTGAGGGCAGTTAAAGCTGACCCCCCTTCTCAGGAATTGAGCCCATGAAAGAAAAACAGAAGGCTTTTGCTGATGTCATATAAAGTTTCCAACTGTAAATACAAGTTAAAAATAAACTGTAATACCAAGACATATCTTTTTTAAACATGTAACAATAAACATTAAACTTCAAACTATTAAACTTTAAATTGCAGGTGCTGGGAAAATAAATCAAAATTAAACAATTGTTATTATAATAAAGTTTTTTTGTTTTTGATTGTACTTTTATCTAGTGTATGGTGTGCTTCTTAACTAAACCCTCAGGCTGTTAAGACCAGTTAACACACAGAAGTGACTGTATGTATCGTATCAATGTTTAGCTATGGGTTCATGCCCTCTGCCATTCCGCAGCCACGTTCCCTTGTCTCCAGTGCTAGATGCCATGGCCTCCACGTATCCAAAAACTTGTCTAATCAAAATCTAAGCATTGCAGCAATTCTTTCCATAACCTCTAGCTCCTTTACGTTCACCAGCCAGAGTGTTAAAGTGGGTGGCATCACAGAAAGCTAGGTGAAGGTAATACATTTAAGGGCCACCGCTCTGAATACTGTATGTGATATAGATGTCTATGTTGTTTAGCCATGATAAGATGAGCCCTGTCATGAATACCTAATATGTAGTGTGGGAACTTGAGGGGGAGGGAGATCCCAAGAACTTGTTGTATATGATTATGTGTCTGTTGCCTGAAAGCCATTAGGAGGGGGCATTCCCAAAAAATATGATAGTGGGACCACATCCCCACCAACAGATGCGTGAGTACATGGATGCAAAGTGACAGGTGACAGTTGGGGTTCTAAAAAAAATGGACCATTACCTTCCACAAACATTCACCCCATGACAGAGAGGATGTTATGTGCCAGCTCTTCTATAGAGCCCGGAGCCAGTCAGAAGGGGCAATCGACCAATTTGTCCCATGTTCTCACTTGAGCCGAATCTGATTTATGTTTTGCATGAGTTGCGTTAGTAAGAATGTGTAGACTTGTGAGATGGGACCCATCTTCACATTGAGGATAATCCATCCATGAAAAAGCTGTTTCAGCTCCGTCAGGGGTCTTTGCAGCTGTTGTAGGTTACTCGATTGCTGGATAAAATGTCTCACTTGGAGAAAGCGAAACTGGTCCTCCCTTCGAAGGCCATATTTTTGCTGTAGGTAGGAAAGAGTGGTGCAAGTCCCATATTGCATAAAATGAGTGAATCGAGTAAGGCCCCTAAATTACCAGAATCTATAACCTTGATCCATGCTGGGGGAAGCAAATGGTTTGTGGTGTCTAATAAGAGCTAAAAGGCCAAGGCCTTCTGGCACTTCCAAGATGTGACGGAGCTAAAGGAGGGATGTTACGGTATGTCTAGTCCATGGGTTTGTGACTTTACTAAGTATTTTCGAAGATATGGAAGCAGTGGGCAATGTTCACAGTGGAAACTCTGGCAGTTGATTTAACTCCATGTTATACCACCCAGCCTCTATTCTCCGTTTCACCCATGTGTAAATCCAAGGGGCCTGTGTGGCCAGATAATATTTACGCAAATCTGGAAGACCCAAACCTCCCCCGGTTCTGGGAACACACAACAGGGAACATTTGAGTCTTGGTCTTCTTCTCTGCCAGAGAAACCCAGACAAAATTGAGTTTAGGTTTTTCCAAAATGAGGGTGGGAGGGTAACGGGAATAGTTTGGAATAGAAAAAGCAGTCTAGGGAGGACATTCTTCTTCACAGAATGCACTCTCCCGTATAATGTTAAGGGGAGGAGCTTCTAACGAGCAGTGTGTTGTCTAAGGGTTTCTTACAATGTCTGGTAGTTGTTGGCAAACAATTTAGTGAGGTCTGCTGATATGTTAATGCCTAAATATCGAAAAGTGCTGTGGGTGTCCACGCAAATGGAAACCGAGCCTGAAATTCATCAAGAGTGCCACTAACTACCATGGCCTCAGATTTACTGTATTGAGGTTAATCTTATATCCTGCTAGAAGGTGAAACTGATTAATGGTATCTGGCAATGGTTGGATGGAGGTAACTGGGTCCCCTACAAAAGAAGGGTGTCATTAGCATAAAGTGCTATCTTATGCTCTTGGTCTCCCACCTTTATCCCCATAATGTTTGGATGAAGCCTAATCTGGGTCGCCAATGGCTCAAGGGAAAGAGCAAAAAGTAAAGGGGATAGGGAACATCCCTGTCTAGTCCTTTACCTAAGAGAAATATGGGTGAGCCACAGCCATTTACCTTAACTGTCACTTCTCGGGTTGTGTAAAGGGCCAATATTGCATTGATAAAGTTGTCTCCCAGGACTTCCGGTGACGTCATGGATTGAATGGCAGCAAACTAAAGAGAGCTCTCCCTTTCAGAAGTCCTAAAATGAAAAAAAAAAAAAAAAATCAGCACCAAACTGGTCAAAATGGCAAGTACCAAGCAGGCAAAAGATACTAGAGGGAGATCTAAAATAAAAGAAACGCCTAAACGCTCCGATGCAGTAGGATATAATCCACAACGTGGGGACGAAAGTAGGAGCCCTTCCCCTGAAAGCATCCCAGACACAGATGCCGAAAATGACCAATTGTCCCGGTCACGCTTCGAGAAGCTTTTTAATGAAATTAAAGAAATGAGAGCGGAAAACAGAGCGGAATTTAAGCAGTTGAATCAACATCTTACTGGACTGGAGAAAAGGGTAGAGGAAGCAGAGGGCCGGATAGGCAACATGGAGGAGGACACCTGCAAAATGGGCCTAATAATACAAGCCCTGGTAAATCACGCAGCACAACTACAAAATAAATGTACTGACCTAGAGGGCCAATCAAAACGAGAGAACTTGCGAATCCACGGCCTGCCAGAAGGTACTGAAACGGGAAGGATGACTGACTTTATTTCCG
Organism: Neoceratodus forsteri; assembly: GCA_016271365.2. NCBI lineage: Eukaryota > Metazoa > Chordata > Ceratodontiformes > Ceratodontidae > Neoceratodus > Neoceratodus forsteri. The sequence goes on along the minus strand of CM057459.1, from coordinate 421,077,342 downwards.
ATCTTATAACAGACGTACTCCAACTGCCAGCAGGATACCAGCTAGGTATCGAGAGAGCGCACAGGGCCCTGCAAGCTAAGCCCCCACCAGAAGCAAGGCCTAGATCTGTGGTACTTAAGTTCAGTAGCTTCAGGGTAAAGGAGGATATTCTTTGAAGAGCCTGGCAACAGAGAGAAATAAAATATCTATCGAGCCGTTTATTTTTTGACCATGATTATCCGGTGGAGCTTCAGAAGCAAAGACTAAAATATGGCCCAATTATAAAAATCCTCCGGGCAAGAAATGTCTGCTTCAGCACTCCTTATCCAGCCCGGATTCGAATACAGTGATTTGAGGGTGTGAGAACATACGATTCGGCAGAAGAGGCGGGGAAGGCCTTAGTAGAGAGAGGCTGGTTGGAAACAGTACCAGAGATGGCACTTGAGCAGAGAGCACATGTATTTTTGAAGGCTCCTACGGACTGGCTGATCGCGTTGAACAAAAGAAAGCAAGGGCGAAGTACACAGGCAGCAACACCACGCGGACCAGGGTTCAGAGCTGTGCCGCAGAAATCACAGGACAACAAGAAGACAAGGGGTACAGACACTCAGGACTGACTGATACACTTATGTACTCCTGGTAATTTGTTCAGCGAGGGGATGACTTAAGAGATCTGCAATCACATTTAGAACTAAACATCTAAGTACATTCCCCTGTCATGGGACCTAACTTGAGCCTTAAAGTGGTAAAATGTACTGAACTTGGTTACAAACCTGCTGGGAGTTATCTTGCTTGTACCTCCTTGGTAATTCTTGGACTATAAGTAGAGAAGTAGAGGCACCGCTGTGCTCTGGGCTGAAGGTTTGGTGTTTGGGCAAAATTAAAATGAGAATGTGATGACTCTGGGGGGGAGTGAACTCTATGAAAGGGTTTGAACAATTGGTTGCTAATGGTAGTTTAGGTAATAAGCTTAGTCTACCATAACTACCGGCATCACAATTTAGCTGTTTTTACAGCTAACAAGGAGCCGTTTTTTGTTTTCTTTCTTAGGCTCCTAGGGAGAGCTGCAGTACAGCAGTCAGGGGTGCGCACAATAACTCCCTGGTTCAGTGTCCTTCACCCGGTAGTACTGAACGCAAAGAGATCTCCCAGAGAAAGGCGGATCTCCATGTTGGAAGTCAAAACAATGTTTAAAGTTACAGATTTAAGGAAGAATGTTTATTCCAAAAAGGTTTTTGGGTTTACTATTATTAGGGGAGATTCTGGTACTGTCGAACTAATTTTGGTGGAGAGAGGAAGGTGTAACGAAGATGGATGTTCCACATGTAATCAAGCAAATTATTGTGGGCATAGAATCAAGTTGTTACAATGGTATGCTCAGAATTAAGAATATTATCTTACAATGTTAATTGGCTAGCTCATCCTATCAAAAGATCTCGGGTTATGTCCTTCCTAAAGAAAACCGCAGCGGATATTATTTTACTCCAGGAGACCCATATGAACAAAATAGAACATGGCAAGTTATCAAAATTTGGATATAAGGAAGTGATAGCGGCAGAATATAATGGTGGTCGCAGGAGAGGGGCGGCAATACTTATCCCTCACTCCACCCACTTTGAATTGCTAGATACGTTGTTAGATAAACAAGGAAGATTTGCAGCTGCCAAGGGCAGAACTGGGGGGGGAGTAACTCTGGTATCGCTATATGCCCTACCAAACACTGATTTTACTTTCTATCGTGACTTCTTTATCAAAATTATGGACTGGACAGAGGGACACTTAGTGGTGGGGGGGACCTCAACTTGAGACTTAATCCTAATCTTGACTCCTCAGCCCCACCACTCAGGAGGGAAAGGGGTGTTGCTAGGAAGGTTGCCAAGTTGTTGGAGGAGATAGGTTTAGTGGATGTTTGGCGTAGGTTGAATAACAGGAGTAGACAGTATACATTTTTCTCGGCACCTCACCAATCTTTTTCAAGATTAGATTATTTCATATCCACAAAAGAGACACTTGAGATATGTAAATCATCAGACATGGGAGTTGCCCCATTGTCAGACCATAACCCGATTTACTTAAAAATAAGTATAGGCCCCCCCTAAAAGCTTTACATTTTGGAGACTCAATACCTCTCTCCTACAGTTAAAGGAAGTACAGGATAAAATAACCCAAACTATTGAGAATGCAATTCAGATGAACCAACATCCTGAAATCTCCCCCGGAATTTTGTGGGATACTATAAAGGCAATTGTTAGAGGGGCATTTATAGAGATCTCGTCCAGGTTTAAGAAAAATAGGGAAAAGAGACGAAAGGAGCTACAGGATCAAATACATAATCTAGATCAGTTACAGCAGCAGAGTATTAATAGAGAAAGAGGGAAATGCCTAAAGAAATTAAAGGAGGAATATATCAAGATCCTGGACTATCAGGTGGAACAGAAACTCATTTATTTAAGGCAGAGGTTCTATGAAGGGGGCCCCCGTGCCCAGAAATTGCTGACCAGCCGGCTTCGCCAGTTTAAGAGCCGGGCGGTAATTTCAAAAATCAGAGACCCCGTAAACCAAACTCTCCAGTATAAATCAGAGAAAATAGCAGATGCTTTCAAAAAATATTATGAAAATTTGTACAATGGGGGGTCCCAAACCAATGAAACAGGAGATTGAGAGCTTTCTGGTTCCGTTGGGCCTGCCTAGATTGACTCATACTCAGGGGAAAGTTTTAAGTCAGCAATTCACAGAATCTAAGATTAAACTGGAAATCCAGAGAATCAAAACAGGTAAATGTCCAGGTACAGACGGACTTCCCAGTGAGTTTTATAAGCAGTTTAAGGAACTTCTTCCTCCCTTGTTATGCAAAGTATACAATCATCTTCACCAAGACGAGGGCAAATCGCCTCCCTCCTGGACACAGGCAATCCTTTCAGTGATACCGAAGCCGGCCAGGGACAACACCAGCTGCAGGTCGTACCGCCCTATATCTATATTAAATGTAGATTATAAGATAATGGCAGGAATAATAGCCAAAAGGGTAGAACGGATCTTACTGGAATTGATACACATAGATCAGGCGGGTTTTGTCCCAGGCCGACAGACCCTAAACAATGTCCGCAGATCAATTAATATAATTGAAAGCATACAAAGGACAAAGCAACCATCTTATATAATGAGTCTAGACGCAGAAAAAGCGTTTGATCAAGTTTCTTGGGAATTCCTGTGGACCTCCCTGGCCGGCTTCGGTTTCCCGAACACCCTCCTTAATATAATATCTAAGATGTATGCTTCTCCAGTGGCGTATGTGAGGGCCAATGGTTTACTTTCGAAGCCTTTTAAACTAAGTAGAGGCACATGTCAAGGCTGCCCACTCTCGCCACCCCTTTTTGCCCTATACATAGAGCTGCTGGCCCAAAGTATAAGATTGAATCTGGAAATAGAGGGTGTTAGGTGGAGTGATACCACACATAAAATTGCGTTATATGCAGATGACATTCTACTATACCTGTCAAAACCAGTGGGGTCTATACCGAAGGTGTTCCAGCAAATTGAAACTTTCTCTAAGCTCTCAGGATACAAGTTAAATTGGGCAAAGACAGAGGTTTTGGTCTTGAATGCGGAAGTTCCCCGAGAATTAAAACTTAAATACCCAATGAAGTGGGACTGTCCAATTATCAAATATTTGAAAATTTATATCGGAACATCCCCCCAAAGCCTTTTCAAGGACAATTTTCCCCCTCTGTTGAGAGTGCTTAGGACAGATTTAGACAGGTGGTCCCTGCTTCCGCTTCCTTTCCACTCTCGAATTCAAATAATTAAAACTAACATATTACCTAGACTCCTTTACTTATTTCAGGCCGTGCAGTGCTTGATTCCACAAAAAGAGATGGGGGACTGGCAGAAACGGGTGATGTCATTTCTATGGGCCAAAGCCCACCCGAGAATTTCAAGGAAAACATTAACATTGTCCAAACAGAAAGGAGGGAGGGCATGTCCTGACTTTAATGGTTATTGGTTGGCAGCTCAAATGAAAAATGCCCTTTTGTGGGCTCACCCCACATATAAAGCACACTGGCAACAAATGGAGATATCCCAAACGAGTGGTATACCATTACAAGCTATTTTATTTCTCCCCCCCTCACAGGTTGACATAGACCTCTTTCAAATGCACACAATTCAGATCACGTTAAAGGGATGGATTCAGGGAACAAAGCGGGGATGTATGGCTAAAAATTTATGGAAATATAGATGGTGGTATTATGATACGGAGTACCCCCCGGCCACTATGCACGGATGGTATGACATACAAATGAAAAGAGGGGTATATGCTGCATGGCAGATCCTCAAGGGACCAGACCTGGAACCATCTGACACACTTCAAACCAGAAATAATTGGTCGCCACAGGACCGTATATACTATTATCAGCTGAGAGATTATATAGCTAACAGAATTAGACAAAATAGGACCTGGCAGGATGAGAGACCTTACCCTCGAGTAATAGAAACGATATGGGAGGGAAGTCATGGGAAAGGGGCAATTACTATGTCATATAGGAACCAGATAGAGGATATAGCACATAACATCCAAAAGGTGCAGAGGAAATGGGAAGAGGAACTTGGGATAGTTTTAAATTCCCAGACGTGGTTGACAGTATTCAGAAATGTTTGGAAAACAACATCATCACCGGGTTGGAGGGAATATGCATGGAAAGTAAGGATCAGGTGTTTCCACACCCTGAAGAAACTGCGCAAAATGGGATCGCAGAAACAAGGTACCTGTTGGCGAGGGTGTGGTGAGACTGAGGCCGATCAGGCACACGTGTTCTGGGGATGCCCGGGAATTTGTGTTTTTTGGTCCCAAATAGCTAAACATCTAACTGTAATACTTAACCTAACAACAGTAGTGGGTCCAGAACACTGTGTATTAGGCCTTTTCCCAGCTGAGGTTGGAGATAGGGCCTCAAGATATCTCTGGGCGATACTTATGATATCTGCCCTAAAATCTATAACAAAAAAATGGCTACAGCAACTGGCCCCAGAAATGCAAGATTGGATGGGAATAGTTAATCAAATTCAGCAGATGGAAAGAATAACATACGCAATTAATCATAGGGGTGACAGCTACGATGACAGATGGAACAGATGGGTTTTATATAAAGATAAGGTATAAAGATACCTCCCCCAGTCAATGCTAGCTTGTTTTCCCTCCTCCCTTCCCCCCCCCCATCCACCATGGACTCTCTCCCAATTTGATATTTGAGATTTTCCCCTTGGTATGGGTTTAATTTAGGGCAAGTGAAAGGCTCGGTAGACTTCCATCTGCCCTCGTGTAACCCCTGCTCTAAATTGTTTGGTTCAGTATAGGCACGGTTTAATTAAATGACAGTACCAGAAAATCTATTTACAAATTCATCTCCCAAGTTTATTCATTTTATTTCTTTTTTTTTTAAATAGTTTTAATATACAGATTAAGTCTTTAACACAATGGAATAGAAAGAACTTTGAGGTCAAAGAACAGAAGTGAACTGTAACAACTTTTAATCTCTGTTAGTGATACAGAAATGGTTGTCAATTATGTTCCACGTCATAACTGTAAAAACTATCTGAATGGAAAAAGGAAAACGATATTAATAAAAATAAAATATAAAAAAAAAAAATAAAGTTGTCTCCCAGACCAAAGGATCAGTGGGTTTAATTTAGTTTCAGCTGCAATCCAGGCAGGGAGTGCAGTGGAGACACCATAATGTGCACTGAATCTGAGTGAGACTTTAAAATTTGTATCTTACTACCGGACAATATCATGCCTAGGATCCAGCAGGATACCTACTCTCCAATGTGACTATCCAGAATCCCAGCAGGCATTCAACCTCAGGTCCCACCATCCAATCTTGGATCTGAAATCTGAATGGGGTTTGGAGAGGATAGCAGATCTGGAGTCAGACAGATGGACTGTCTGTTGGATCCTATTAGCATAGTCAGAAGCACCACTGCTCCAAGATGGCAACAGTAAAGACTGAATGAAAATAAGGGTGACATTTTTGTACATGTATCCTTTTTTTTACAATCGCGCCAAAAATACATTTTATAACTGATGGTCACCCTGGGTCCACTAATTACAGGAAAAGACAACTAATTTTTTTCCCTAGGGTTGATACTTAAGACCTGATAGATACCGAGAAGAACTGAAATCCACACCTTAGTCTGGGACTTCCCGAGGACCACAGCTTACTCTCCAGTTCTCAGTGTTGTTACCTCGGTTGTCAGCTTTTCCTGACAAGATATGCAGAATACCTTGCCATGTATGCCATTTCAAAGTGCAGAGAAACAGGTTATATTGTTTACACTCCCTCAGTTGGAAGGTTTGTGTTAATATTTTATTATTATTATCAGGAATTAAATAATACCAAGGTAGTTTGAATAAAACGTGGGCTAGATTTTATGGCCAAAAGAAAATGTATGTGTTAGGACACTTGTATATAATTATAAACACATTTGCAAACTTTTCCCCACTAACAGAGAATCCTTAATTTTAAGGCAGAGAAACATATTTTAGTTAAGTATCGAGCTGAGCATGAGCTTGGTAAATCCAGCTGACCTGGGTTTGACTCCCACAACCTCCACATGCATACTGTGTGACTCTGAGCAAGTCACTTAACCTCCCGAGTGCTCCCGGGTAGCCCCTGAAAACAGACACTTGTGCCTAGTGGGCTTAACCCGGTTATCAAAAAGAATACATTTTTAAAACGAAATGTGTAAAGGAAAACCAGTGCCACACAGTCATGCTTTGGGGATGGGGGACAATGCAAATAACTTTTTACATTAAAATAATTTTTCATGAAGAACCCAGGCTTAGATATTCAAAGCAGATGTGCGGCACAAAGCGGAGATACACCGCACATCTCAGAAGATGGGTGGAACCGTGATATTCAAAAGGGAGAGATGCGCTATCATGCATCTATAATGTATGCAGTGCACATTGAGGGGGCATTCCCATGAATGTGCCACGCATCCCTATATTCAGCCGAAATGTGTGGCACATCTGCAGCGCATCTTAGAGATGAGCTACCCAAAGTTAGGCGTGGAAAAAGTATGCCTAAATGGCCAGCCACCCACAGGCAGGCCACAGAATTGCAGGCAGGCTGTCTGAATACAGCCCTTGGAGGTGCAGCAGGATATGTTTCAGGCACCCACACATAGCAGTTATGCCAGGATGGATGAATCCTGAGCCACCGGCACTGTCCAGGGAGCAACCCCCCATACTGCACCCTGGACAAAGACACCCAGCAGCTGCATGCCAATGCTGTTGGGTGCCCCATGGAAACACCAGAGGTCTGAACAGCCACAATGCAGCAAATGTACCAGGGACCATTGCCTGCACCCATGCGGCTTACAGGATGCAACCTGGTGGTGGCATGCACCCAGGGTGCCGTCTGGGGTAATGTTGCCCAGGTAGTTTGGTGGACGGGTGGCAGCATGTGCTGACCTGTGACACACACCCATGGTGGTACACCATAGGTGCACACAGGTGGGACCCACCCACCAGTGTACCAGGTCACCCTCTGCACACTGCCGTTCCTTGCAGGCATCACCACATTCATCTCATATGGAGGGGTGTGGGGCACTGCAGGTGACTGTAAGCTGAATACGGAGCTGATGTATCACATGCATGTGGTATGCCAATCAGACTGTGTCACCCTGTGCCCTCCCCTGTAGCTGGTCCAGGTGGGCCCCCTGTACCCCTGTCCAACCCTGTACATGGCTATGGGGTGCAGCACTGTAGCCAGGCCAATGCAGTCCACCCTCACACAAACACACACACATTCCATCACACCTGCCTGCTAGGCTGCAGTTTTTCCTGCTGGCATACCATCGCTACAGTGACAACTTTACAGTGACATTGTCGATACGGACAACATCACCACATCGCTGTAAAGTCTGCCTGGGACCCCGGCACCCTTCCCCAAGGTCCAGCACCCCATCTCAACTCAGCTCTGTCTCAGAATTGAGAATTCCTAAGTAGGGGGGTGCAGGAGGCACAGCCCCCCACAAAACAAGAAGATTTATCTTGCCGGCACCATCCTGACTGCAATTGCGGTTAGTGTAGTGGTGTTGGGGAATTGTGTCGACAAGAAACTGTTGATGCGGCGTCATGGAGCCCCTCCTGTTCACCTTTGTGGAGTGGTAGGAAGCCCTGCAAAGCTGGAACTGAGCATGCCGGGGGTATGCAAATAGCCTGAATACATTCCAGTAATGAGCTCCGGCATGTGGGAGATGGGCTTGGAATGTGCAATGAGATCATTTACGTATGCCATCTGAATACTGTACTTTTGCACATCACGCAAGTGGCTCTGCATCGTGCATTTCCCCATGCTCCACATAGGGCTAAGGTCACCTGCTGCACTGTGCATCTCCCACTGCACTATCGCACATGTTCGGAATATTCAGCCGTACATGCACAAGCACATCTCATGGTGCATCTTCTGAATTTCTCATTATTTTGGGTTGGCGCATCCCAGATACGTGGCGCAGGCACTCGCGCATGTTTGCAGGGGACTTTTGAATATCTAGGTACCATTTTATAAGTTAATAAGGCACTTTGGGATGGGTAATTAATTATGGTCAGTAACTGCACTTTTCTAATGTGTTTTTAAAGGCACTCTGTGCAAGAACCTCACCCTGAACAACAATTGAGGTGCTTGATTGCTGGCCCATAATGACACATCCTGTCATCATACAGTAAGGGCAGAGCTGATGGACCTTTGCTCTTCTTTTGCCATCAAATTCTATGTTTCTGTGGACAAAGATGTATTTTCCAGGAGGACAGCTATCTGTCTACTCACCAGGAATATATTGTACCATTGTCTTTTGCATAAAAGATAAAAAATTTCAATACAAAAAAAAGAAAAAAAATCACATTTATTTTGAAATCTTGGTGAACTGGGTTCTGAGGGTGCCAAATGTGAAGTGTTTTTTTTTTTTTTTTACAAGTGACTGGACTTTCTCATTAAACTAATTATTTCACTTGGCCTACCAAGCTACTTGCACCTTTTTGTGACTGGGAGATTCAGTTCAGAAGTTTAGAACTGGCCAGGTACAGCAGTGGCAGAATTTTTCTGAATCAGTTCACTCATCACTAATCTACAATAAGAACATATGCCACAAGCATGCACTGTATTGCTAAGCATTAATTCCCGTGAAAGAGGCTCACCATTTCATATTTCTTGAGTTGAAGATCCAGAATGGCTGCACTTGACCCAATTCAACAATAGAGACATTGACAAATAATGGGCCCTATGCTGAAGCGGGCGGGGGGTACGCAGAGAGGTTGTGTACCCCGCCCACGACCCTACACCCTGCAGACAGGCGTGCCCATACTGGCATTCACCAATGATGGCCACCTGTTCGCGGTTCCTCCCCCCACCAGCGCGCAGAACTCCGCAGGGCAGCCGGGGGAGGAGTCATCATCCCGGGAGGGCATCTAATGGGATGCCCCCCTGGGACCCATAGTGGATCCCACACGTAGGGTGGGGCAGGTCTGGGGCTGTGCATGCTGATTGCAGGCACCCAGACCCGTACGGCACCATCCAGTCCTGGTGCTGCCACTCCTGATAATTCCACGTGCTTGCCCATCCATCTGCCCTTGCCATCTCCTGCTGTCCAGCGGTCCAGGGCAGCACACTGTGCCCTGTCCTGGTACCCTGATGTCTGCAAGCCTGTTCCCATGGGGATGCACAGTAGGTTACGGCATTCACACAAAATATCACCCCTAACAGTGCTCACATGTTTCAGCTCGATACATGCCACTTATTCACTGCCATTACTTTGCACTGTCAATAATTATGTTTGTCTCACCTTTCTTCTTCCACCATGGACCCTCGGGGATGGAGTATGAGACGTCAATGAATTCAATGCTGACCGCTGGCCTTCGTGGCAGGTAAGAAAAGTGCTGTGCTTGAGTCAGACTGTTGTCCACCTTTTTTAGGTGCCCTTGGATAAGTGGGGCCCACTGGTAATCAATGCCTTTTGAGACAACCTCGTCCACCGAGACACATATAGACTTTGTCTCTGTCATAGGTATAGAATTATCAGTGTTCTAGAACAGAAGAAAATAACAATAAATTCACTAAATCTAATAATAATCCATATGAACTGTATCTTGTTACTACTGAATATGTAAAACCAAAAAAAGTGAAAAGCAAAAACTTAGATGTTTTAAAACTTAAATTATGGACTCGAGCTACAATATTAAGAATTGCTTTGTGAGAAAATAAGCCTTCCAATGACCCCCTGGAGACCATGGTAATGACAGAGAAGGTTTGTAGATGGGGCTGGGAGATGGCCCTGGCAGAGGTGGGCAGCATCAGTGACATGGGAAAAGGGACTGTGTCAGACAAACTTTGATAGACTTTTTTTTATTGAAATTATTCAATAAAACATACAACAATCCAGACTGTACGAGAGGTATGACAGAGGTAATCATCAAAAAATACAGACTGACAGACCATGGTAACTAAAGCTACGTAAACCAATCCGACTTAAGTCACAGTCAAGCAGGCCTGCTGTAGTGAGACCAGATTCATAAAGACCAGGAAAGTCTATGCACAATATTCCACGGGGACACCCCCTCCATTGCCAGAGTTCACAGTGTAGTCACTTAACACATTGAGGCTGCAAGGACAACCTTAGACTAAGATAAACGTACAATCAAAAAATCATGAAACACAATCAGAATCAATGTGCATATAACAAAAACACCCAAGGTTGCCACATCTCCTGAAGATGAGCCAAATGGCCCCTCAGGTTATAAGTCAGCTTTTCAAAGGTGTATACAGAGGAGACTATTTGCTGCCACTGGGAGATCGTGGGTGCAGAGACTTGAAGCCATGGTCTTGTTATGGCTTTTTTCACTGCTAACAATAAAATGGGGGCTAGCGAGCAGAGGCCAGCCCTTGTTCTCTGAGGGACGGACAGAAAGACCACTGAGAGGCTAATCAAACAGACATCCAAAGAAAAAACAGTTCTTAGTCTCAGAAATTATATGTATTCCCCTCAATTATTCATATTTAAAAGTACCAGAATAAAAAGTTATACCAAAAACAATGTTTTGCATTGTTTTGTTTTTATGGACAGCATGCTGTTACAGTTCTCTTCATGGAACCAGTAATTTGCCGTTTTCATTGTGCCATGGTTTGTGTACAGAATGGTAATTATGAGCTGTTGGCCTATCAGAACTATGTTTAGAGTTCTGTGCACAAACCGTGACATAGTTAAAACTCCAAATTACTGGTTCCATGAAGAGAACTGTAACAGAATGCTGCCCATACAAACAAAACAATCCAAAATATAGTTTTTCATGTCACTTTTATTCTGGTACAGTTAAAATGGATAATTTAGGGGAATGCATATCATTTCTGAGAATAACAATGTCTTAAACAGCTCCAAAATAGAAATGATTTCCTGTCCTCTTTAAGATCTTGTCAGAAACCTCAAAGTGGTGGTAGTAATAGTAAAATATTTTATTCATACAAATTATATGAATTAGGATTAGCTCGACTGAGCTACTGCTCATTCACAACAAGGTTCTAGAAGTTATAAGAGAAATCATGCACTATACAAAAAACATAATACGATACAATAAATAAATACACATACGCTTTTAATGTACCGTATTATAAGCACAAATTTAAAAAAAATCACTCAGTCAGGGTTACAGACATATAACATAATAGGGGCATAGAAATGTCCTACGATTTCAAACAGAACATAATCTGAAGCTGATAACAGACTTCCTAAACCAGGACTTAATCCCTTACCAAAAATTTCTACCCTTGTTACTCTTAATGTTTGCCGGTAATTTATTCCACTCAAGGGAACCCCTATACAAGACAGATTGCTGACCAATTTGCATTTTGGAATTTCAAAATCTGGGACATCTGTTCTTAATCTGCTCAGTTTATCCCGTTTTGACACCCTGCAACTATACTTGGGGGTAAATCACCCAGCCAGCACTTATACATATATGCGTGTAGGTGTTCCTGTCTATATTCTGAAAGTCTCAACCATTCCAATTGATTACACAAAGAACACTTGTGGGTGGTACGAGGGACATTCAAGATGAACCTAGCCAGTCTACCATGGCACATCTCCAGTCTCTCCAAGTCGCTTTTTTACCACTAGCATAAACAAAATCCCCATAGTTCAGCGTGGCCATTATCACTGAATTAACAACACTCCCACTTACCTCAGGGCTCATACAAAATCTGATTCTATACAGGGCTCCAAGTTTTTTTCCTTATTTATTTATTTATTTTTTTGAACTCTTTATTTATCCGCCTTCCTGCCTCGGTGTCCACTCCTTCGGACTGCTCTTTACCTTCCGGCCCACCGCTCCAGGATCTGCCCCTAGAGTGCCTCTTTTCCTCCCTCCCTCCCTCCTGCACAGCGCGGTCTGTCCTGGAATTGGTGGTCTTGGGTGGAGCAGTCGTCATCTAGGACCACTGAGGGATTATCCGTTTTTCTGTGCTCCCCTCAACCCCGCCACATGGGATGCTGGCACAAGGATGTATGTCCAGAGAGGCGACGTGCTGTCGCACGTCTCTCTCAAACGCCTGACAGCGTCCCCCCTCCCCGACTCCGTGAACGGAGCCGCCAGCCCCCTCGAGAGCCTGTGTTCCCACCGGCTCTCTCAGGATGTCGGGTGCATATTGCACCCCTGGTATCCCACCCCTGAGGGAGGAGAGCATCCGCTGGGATGCTCAATCCTCCCTCTCCCGGCCGACCCCCTGACCCGAGTCCGTTCCGAACCTGGGTCGCCGGCGTGGCACGAGGTGTGGCGTCCAGGGCCTCAACCCTCAGCACCACCGGGCTGGCTCCCTATATTTTTAATTAAACTATTTATGTGAACTCCCCAGTTTAGGGACTCATCGAGCCATAAACCTAAGTATTTATAAGACTGAACCTGTTGGATCGAGGATCCCTCCAGGGTATCCACCCTCAGGGTCAAATTATTCTAAGTAGTCTGTGACAGGTGAAACAATAACAACTGTGTTTTTTTTTCTAGAATTTAAGACTAGAGTACTGTCTTTAAGAAAGTCCTGCAGCTCATTAAAGGCCTTCTGCAACTTATCTTGAATTTTGTTTACTGTAAGATCTGAAGTATATATAATAGTATCATTGGCGTATAAATGAAAAAGAATAGATGAATCTGTAAAATTTAGCCCATTAACATAAATATTTAACGGACAACTAAACCAGTGTTTTTATATTTGTGATGTTTTTAAAATGTGTTACCTGCGATATGTCAGTCCAGGTGTTGCCTTGCAGTCTGAGTTGGTCCGAAGTGCAGAACTTTCATTTTTGTGCTGAAATGTTAATTGTATTGCCGCTGCTTCTATGAACGCACTCCCACTTCTGTTTTTAATGAGCTCCTGCCTGTAGTGAGTGCCGTGCATCGATGTGATGTCATCAGAGCGAGACACTGCTTACAGTGCTCTGGTAGACCTTCTATTGCTAGCGTTACTGTTTTACAGGGAGAGTGTACAAGTTGTAGGATCCTGAAGGAATAATGGCTTCTGAATCAGACTTTGGTGACAATGAGGATTTCTTTCATTTGGCTCAACCATATATGTTTGACCCAGAACAATCTGAAGCAGCAGCTGAAGTCCAGAATGTGTACTCCAACAGCAGTTCAGATGAGGAGAATTCTGAGGCGAATACCTCCACTGAAAGCCACCTTATGCTGCCCACATCGTGGTATGAATTTTTTCTGGCTTTTGTTGATTGGGAAGTAATATAATGAAGTGCCATTAGTGTTTAGAAACTTGAAATTGTTTCTGCAGTGTCCTACCCCAACAGTACTGTCCTGAATCCCATACTAGTTGTAACACTATGAATGCCATACACTAGTGTATATTTCTATATACGTCTCCTTTTCGGTGGTGGTGGTGTTGATGCTGGTGGGGAAGGGGGGACTCACTGACCATGTATTATACATACATTCCAGTAGACCTTGTATATGGGTGGGGGGCCTCTGTATCACCAGGTGTTTATGGTAAACAAAGTCAACATGTTCTTGGTGGTGTTGTGTGTGTGTGTGTGTGTGGGGGGGGGGTCACTGTTGTTTTGTGGAGTGGTGTGGAAGAAGTAATGTACAAGCGGAGCATCCCAGTGAGTATTTATTATTTGTAGATACAATTATAAAAGTGTTACTCCATTGTACCTGTTGAGGTTGACTGTGACGGTGGACTGGTCCAATTTTGTTTTTGCTGCATTACATTTGGGCATGTATCCCAAATGGTAGCATCTGGATAGCCTACCTGCCCCTCCCCCACATTACAGTCACGCAAACTTAGAGGTCTGCATCCCCCCCACACCCCGACTTTGGTCTGTGAAGTGTAACAGCAAGATACAACCTGATGCCACGACTGAGTGTTACACATACAGGGGTGGGTGTCCTGTGCTGTCATGACTTGGTGTTCACCAGCACAATCACCTTACTCCTGCAGGCCCGGGTTGGTAGTGGTGGGTGGTGGGGTGGGACTGCTAGCTACAGTTCTGTCACATGGTTATGTCAATCATGTGTTTTTCACTCTGGCTCATTCTGCCTACTGCCTTTTTCCTGTGCCAACCTCCTAGCCCATTACGTTGTTGTGTCCTAGGACTTTTGTGTGTGTACCCCAGACATTCCTCCCCCCCCCCTCCCCCTGGGTTCAGGGAGACAGATGCCATCCCGTAACATTTTATTTCAGATGGATCTGATTGTGTGGAGGAATGTGCCTGATTACCCTGAGGCAGGTCCTGTGGACCAGGCTGCTGCATCATTCCACACGTGAATTTTTCTGTGTAGCCAGCAGAGTCTTGTGGGATGCCACAATGAGTGGTGTGCTGATGGCGTCATCACGGTACTGTGCGTCACCTGTGAATGTCACCCCTGCCGGATGTCAATGTACCAGCACCGCAAACAATGGTCACTCAGGTGGAAGTAAAGCCGCAGACCTTGGAGCTCTCACTCTTGAGAAGGAGGACAGCATTCTTTAGGAAGCTGTATCCTTGACCCCACCTCTCTAAAGTTACACTGCCTTCATCCCGATGGTGCTGTCCTAGAGGGTGGTACTGGTATGGGATGGGTAATGTGGTACGAACCTCAGCCCACAGCACCACCATACATGGTGTTTTTCACATCCTGGACAACTTTTGCTATGTACATTTCAATGACTTCATCTTTATCATAACATATCTGTTGTCAGTGACATGTTTCTTGTGTTTTTTTTGTTTCCTGTCTCTTGACATTTTCTTAATTGCCTACTCTGTTTCTTTTTTGTGTCTACACAGGTGTACATATGATGACTGTTATGTTATGGAGACAGTACGAGAATGTATTTGTTGCGCTGAACTCCCCATCATTGCACAGATGTGTGAAGAGGAGCATCTTCATTGCATCACAGAACTCCGGCGTTTCCGAGTAAACTGTCTGGACCGAGATGTCATACTCGTATCTTTCTATGAGTTCCTGGAGCAGGAGGGTCCAACTGATGATGACGTCCCACAGAATGAATATGCAAGATTTCTGATATGTTTTGAAATACTGAAATTCAGTATCTCTTTTTTTTATAGTACTACTATTTATTTTGCCTCCCTGTAGAGCGGACCCTTAGCGATCTCCAGCTGCCAGCACCAGCACCCCGGACCTGGTCTGGCTCCCTCCTTCACAAAGGGCCAGCCTTTCATCACTCTGCATCCCGTGGAAGGTGCTTCTTGTGACTGGGGGCACAGGGCACAGCCATCAGCCACTGAGATCGCCCTGCTATTCTCCACCTTAGTTTCCCCCAGGGAGCTGCGTGTGCAATGGCGTCAGAGCACATACATGCTGACACCTGCCGCGCTCCCCCCCCACTGCACACGCCATCTGAAAAGTGGCTGACCTCCACCAGTCATTGCTACAGTGTGAAGCACTGCCCTGCTCTCCCCAGAGGAAGGAGAGCAGTCGTGGGACACTCAATCCTTCACTCTCCCCTGCCAGCCCCCAGCGGCCCTAGTCTGTTCCTGAACCTGGGTTGCCGGTGTGGTGTGAGGTGTGGCGTCCAGCGCCTCAACCCTTAGCACCACCAGGCTGGTGAAATTCAGTATCTCAAACGTTACAACACCAAATTCGGGAGACTGAATTTCTGTACACCGCAAGGTACTTACATGTAATGGGGGGGGGCGCTACGTGGACCTTGGAGTACAAAAAAAAATTGCGTGGGGGGAAATAGTGTGGCAGCAAAATTTCTGGTGACTGGAAACAAAACCCAGGTCCACCAGACCATGGTGGCCGAGCTGGTAGTGGGTTAAACCTCCACACTACAGGAGCAGCTTGGCCAGCTCCCACATTTATAGTTCCTTGTGGTGCCTGGCTAGGGATAGGGTGGCAATTTGTCGCATCCACTACCGTATCTCTGACGGCATCAGCTTTCTTCATATTGGGCGTCTCACGGTCGGTAGACTGAACTCGGTCCCATGACTTTCGGGATTCTGAGTTTCAGTCTGCACAATATCTACCAAGATTTCTTACCATGGAAACTGCATATACATGGTTATTTACATTTAACATGTTGTCTTCTTAGACCAGACCAGTGGCTCTGAAGGCTTAGACATGTGCCTTATCTTGCGTCCAACAAACATGCGACTCGAGTTCGGGAATGTACTCTTGGCGCCGTGGGTCAGACGGGATGACAAGACTGAGCATCCGGTAGACTGCTTTCCTCTCATGTGGAGGGTAGGGCTGTGTATCCACGACAGAAGTGTCTCCCAGTGGAGTCTGGGAGCACTACAACTGGGGGACAGTCACACAGGTTGGAGGCGATGCGGACATCCTGTGGGCGGGTGCGTACTTGCTACATGCTGACCTCACTGCACATCCATGCCTCTGTAGCTAACAGAACCAGGAAAAACCCCAGCCCCCAGGAGGACAACAATGGGCCATGCAGTTGGCCACCCACTCCCAATGCTGGAACCTGCCCTTATCAAGACCCCACATTCCTCCTCCATGCTCTCTGCTTGATAAGTAGATTAGATTATGTGAAAGGCACCAACAAGGAGTGGCGGCCTCGCCTCGGGAGGTATGGAAGGTGGGGGGCAGCTGGCTTGAGTGGTGGTAGGAACTCTGGACAGGGGCATGATGTGGAAGGATCTTGGGTGGGCAGAAGAAAGACTGTCAGATGACTACGCCTGAGGGAGTTACTTGTGGGCCCTCTGACTGCAGGGAAAAATCATTTAAAAACAATGGTCTCTGCTATGTTCCATTGGAGTTCCCATGGAATGTAGTGTGTCAAGAAAGACAAGAAGTGCAGTGCTTACTGTACAGAGGAAGGGGGCAAAGCAGGGCAGCTGGCCCAAGAAACATTACAAACATGCAAAGAGGAATGCACCCCAAAACTGCAGTTGGTGTGGTCCTGCAAAGACGTAGAGCCACAAACAGTACAATTCTATGTGTTTTTTTTTTTATTATCCAAGAATGTTGCCAGTTGACATTTCGCAATCAACAACAATATGGTGGTACAAAGCCAGTGTCTCTGTCACCCAGTTGCCCTTGATGGCTATGTATAAACTTGTTTGGTGTGGACTGTGAATTGTTAACTGCTGACATTATTGGATAAAAAAATACAAGTGGAGCACTGTACTGTTTCTGCCTCTACATTTTCTCCACTCCACACTGAGGGATTCTGTACTGTATTATTCTTTGCATATGTAACCCCTAGATGGCGCTATCCCAGGGGCTACTACCCCTGCCTGATTTGCCACTAACAGGTTGAGGGGCCTGGATCCAATGGCGGGTGCCTCCACCCAGAGGTCAGGGTTTGCAATAGTTAAACTAACTTGGTCACAGCCCTCTGGGACACTGCAACCCCCCTTTCTTCCCACTAGTGGCCCCCACAATATATCAGAATTACCTTCACAGTATACACTTACCCCCAGGTCTGGTTCCGGCACTGGGACCTCCTGTGAAATGAGATACAGTGCAACAATCACAGTACAGTACTTTAACATAGACAAATACCTCAGGCAGTATAACTTTGCTGAAACAAGCAGCTCTGATTTATTTAGGGGATATAACAAGGACAGGGGAAATCAGGTTAATTAGCTTATCACTCTAATAATCTGCGTATGGCTCTGTGCAGGCCTATCCCTATCAGTTACTGTCCCTGGGTACCCAAGCCCTAGTGGCTAGTCCAAACCGTGGCAGCTGGTAGGGGCCCTTTCACAGAGAAAGGAGAATTAAACAGTCAGTAGTACAGTAATTCCATTTGGATTTAATGTGGCAATTCAACAGGAGCGACCCTGAATTAGTAC
Organism: Neoceratodus forsteri; assembly: GCA_016271365.2. Taxonomy (NCBI): domain Eukaryota; kingdom Metazoa; phylum Chordata; order Ceratodontiformes; family Ceratodontidae; genus Neoceratodus; species Neoceratodus forsteri. The sequence continues at coordinate 421,059,048 of CM057459.1, read as the reverse complement.
TCACGACCTCCAAATAAGATAGGGTCCTTCAATGTCAGCAGGGCTCACTTGAGGTACACAAACCTCTTCACATCCATATAAAAGAAAGCACTATACCAGGCAGGCTGCATCTGTATCCCGACGCAATTACTGCACAATACCCGGGAGAACACACAGCAGATTCAGTTCCTGACAGACCGAGTGCAATTTTCAGCAATTCCTCCAGTCTCTACAGGGTGAGCCTGGTTTCTACTCTTCAGAGATCCTTTGATTCTTTCACAGGACGGATTCAGTCCTAACAAGCTGTTACACAAGCTGCAGACCGGAACTCTGGGCCTACACGTTTTTGACTAAAACTGCACACTGAAAAGCACAGGGCTCCTTCCTTCTTCACTGCCAAAGCTCAACTGAAACTCCAACCGACAAAACGGGCACTTCCTTTGAGTTCCTCCCAGTTCTTGACTGGATTGGCTGTCACTCACAATAGACTGCTGCTGTTGGTCCAAAAAGGCACTGAAGTCTAAACTACATCTCCCAGAGTCACTGCCTATACAATCCTCTTGTGGCTGGCTCAGATTATGAGTCCAAGTTCTGATTCATCCAAGGCACCATTTTAAAGCTAGCTTACCCCACACTGATTGGTCCAGTTCAGCAGTTCAAAACTAGAATGGGGAACTAGCAGACACAGTTCTGACTGCAAAGAAAGCAGGTTAGACAAACTGTAATTTCATTATTACTCTAAATAATTTCTGGCAAACAGTTACATCTTTCAGATAGGTTCCTTTGCACTCCTAGTGACTGCAAAATGAAGTGAATTGGCAGCAGCTCGAGTGGTACTCAGAGAAGCACACAGTCCCCCCATACAAACTAATTATGTCTGCAAGTAGACAGCTCTTAAAGAGACAGTACCAGAGGCTCTAAAAACACTCACTGATAAATGGCTTAAACGCCAAACACCATTCAGGCTTGGAGCATTCAAGTCTTTTGGGAACCCCCATTTGCAGGGGGGTTACACATATATGTAGCGTGGCAATGCTGAAGCAAAGACATGTCCTGCTGTTGCTCACAATCATGCTTCACCGTCCATATGCACCACGTCCAGTTGCATTAATTTCCCTCCACATTCCCCCTACTTCATTTGCAGCCAGACTGCTCCAGATGTACTGCTTCTATATGCATGTGTATGTATCCTCCATCCATGTGCACCGTGGCACATCATCAGTATAGCCATCTGCTGTTCACCACTGTATTGTTACCATTATGTTTCCTGCTGAGTGGCCTGCATTAGCCTTACTGCGCCCTACTACTTATGTATTAAATACTGCCAACATGTGATGTCATGCAGCAATCCTGTTACTCCGTACTTGTTGAAGAAGGTTGTTGATCCTAGCCCTGTTGTGCTGAGGCTTGAGGCACTGGACGGCACACCTCGTGCTATGCGGGAGACACGGTTTTGGAGAAAGCATGGGTCATTACTGTTGGGTGGGAGGGCAAGACTAAACAGCTGCTTACTACTGGCATCATTGCATGTCCTCCTCTTAGGGGTAACCAAAGTAGAAAACCCCTCTGACCATGCATCAGAACACCCCCGATGGACCTATGCTGTCACCGGGCCGAGCAAAGCATGCCTCATTGTGGCGGGGGCTCAGAGTGATGTTGGTCTCCTCCACTATCCCCGGGGATGCCCCTCCATGAGTGGCAAGTCATGGTCCACCCTGTGTCACTGCCATGGCGGAGGCCGGGTCGGGTGGGAGCCTGAGGGGTCCACGCAAAAAGGCAGATAGGAGGTCAAGAGCTGCACTGCTGCAAGGAGGAGATAAATAGAATTGAAAACAAAAAAGAAAAGGTTGTTGATTTTGTGGGGGTTCTGTTGTCTCGGTGGGAGCAGTACTGCTTCTGACAGACTCAAAATGGTGTGTGTGGCAGTTGCTGCTCACTGCTGCCATTTGGTTGTAGGGGAGTTTACCGCTGTTCCTGGCATGACACTGCCCCATGGATTTCACGGCTCTCACTAGGATTTCTTGTTCAGTGGTCCGGGACTTTCAAAAAATATGGGAAGGGGGCACCACCTACAAAGTTCTAGTCCCTGGTAAATTTTTGGGGTCAATGTAAAAAGTGAATGCAAGCCATGCACACGCGCTCGTTCCTGTCTCAATGCAGTAATCTGTGCAGCGCTGAGTCATGCTCCATTCATTACTACGTGTATTACTTTTTAATGTTGAATACTAACAAATTACGGACACCGCTTAAACAATAAAGCCCTTGTTAGTTTAGCGGTGGCTGTAATGTTTTTTAATTCACCCTGTAAAATATTCAAAAGTATATGTAAAGCCACAGCCCCACAGTAACCAATGGAACTTGTTCTCATGCTCTGCAGATTCCTACATTGTGAGACATTTGAGCGTGTTGCCATGGCTCACTGTATGGACTCCCATGGCACTGTAAATGTCTGTCTTGTGGGCTCGGAAAGAAAAAAATGAGAGCGTCCATATGCACAAAATGTGCATATATGACAGGGGTACATGCGTCACTGAGATGCTGTGGTTTGCAAATGAGTCACTGCATCATAGGTTAAATGGGGCAGTGTTCGTGTTGTCATGCCATTGGTCCTGACAAGCTCCATGGAGGGTGGGAACATGGAATACAGATCAACTGAGAGACCTACAGTAGCGGTACCTACCTTTAGGAATAAATAGATTTGGACATTGCTGGAATTAGAATGTGTACTAATGTCCTTTTTTCATTCTCCTGTTGCCCTAGATCTTTTTGTCATGTTGCATACCATCAATTTGTGCGCATGATCTGGAAAAAACTTGGACGATACAACCGGAAGATTTTACTTTCCTGCACTGTCACAGCAATTAGGACATCATTTCCATCTGAGGAATATAGAGGATATCAACCGTCACCCAATGTGTGAAGAGCAGTAACTACATCCGCTTCAACCCACCAAGAAGACAACAGCGACAGCAGTTATTTCTGTTTATATATGCATGCTGTCTTGTATGCATGTGCACATTTCATGATCATATGCTGTTATAGTTTGTTTCAGAGTGTAAGTCACTTTTGATTAGGCTACATATGGCTAGTAGGAACTCATTCACAGTAGACTGCCGTCATTGTACCTACCTGTAAATGTATGTTCAGTTGTCACGGCTGACAGCTGTTTCACAGTGTGATTTTTTTCTGACATGACTTCCTGTCTACTTTGTCAAGTTATTGTTCGAAACACTGTTATCATATTTTCATGGTGTTATTATTTGTGAGACTAAACAATGGTATAGGTGGTAATGGTTGTATGTTACACAACTTGCATCTATGGAACAGCAACAGAAGTTATGTTCGTGTAATAATGTACATTGGGGGGGAGGGACACCGGAGTGACATTGATGTACACTTTATTGTGCCTGAATGGCGTAAGACACACCACACTAACTAATTTGTGTGGAGTCCCCTCAACCACTTTCAATGTCTACAATCCTTGCTGCCTGGTTCTCCTTGCCCAACGCTGCTTCCAGTTTCTGACAGAAAGTGATGATGTTCACTTTACCAACAGTTTTATCCCCAACACATTCCCCAGGTTGGGGATGTTGCCATTCCAATTTCATTTGTCTTTGCCACTGTGGGTTGTTTTATAGTCTGAAATCAGTGTACGAAATACTGAATCCAGATTGGCTGACAGGTACTTTCAGCCAGCCTCTTATACCACCACACCCACACAATATGCATCACCTCAAGGCAATAAAGCCCACAAGTAACATAATGGCATGAAGTGACAGTTCTGCACTTATAGAGGTACACTGGGACAAGCTGTCCTAAACAGCGACATAGGTAACATTTCTACCAGGAGACCATCAGTGACACAAAAATTAGAATCTTTTTTCCATGTCATTATCATACTTCTTGGAACACATCTCAGAAGTAACTGCTGATCATCTGATTCAGCTGCCACTGTGCCACGCAATGTCCATCTGTTTACCCAACCCCTCACTTGGTCTCACCCTTCAGGTTGTTTCACCACACTGCTTTTTGGTCAACTGTCACCCAAATGCATGTCGATTGCTGGATTTATTAAACTGCAGTAGCAGGCTTCAGGAACACTACCAATGTGTGACAGCAGAGCAAAAGGAGACACTGAGCAGCAGGCGAGCTACAAGTTGTAACAGGTTGCAGCTTGCATAACGCACTAGTAGCTGAAACAAACAGAAACTGAAAAGGAAGTTACTTTGACCTGTGTTGGATGACTGTAGTGAAAGCAACATTCACAAAAAATGTCTGTCTAGAGAGGACAAGTGCTGCTGCCACTCTACCTTTACATTTGTGGGACAAGTTCAGTTGAAAAGGCTGCTTTGCTACCCTTGGACTGTACTGGAATGTAGGGCTAATTATTGTACTGGCTGCACTATGTCTTCTTTTCTGTATGAATTGTAATGTATAATTCATTTTTACTTTTGTTTTCCCATGCAGTGGTAACAGTAAGAAAGGAGACAAAGCCATCCTATTTAATGTTTATGTGATGTAAATGTTTTATTGTACTGCCCTGTCTTGTTCCCCGTGAACTGTGTTTTGTAATCTTTACAAAATGATAAACACGAACTGAGAAAGAAAACAAAAACGTACTGCAATGATCACATTGTTACCATGAAGTCCTAATTAAATGTGTTGTGCAACACAGTCATGGCTTACTGTGGCGGTGTATAAAACATTCATAATAAAAGAATGTATTTTTTTGTATTCAATGTGATTTCTTAATTAGGGGCTAGGAGGTCTTCAAGGTGGCTCCTCACACACACCCATGTGGTATGATGTTCAGCACCGCTCCAGGATGTCACATCTTCAACTCTGGTGTCGACAGTCATGTAAGAGGTTCAACCAGTACACCTCCTATTGCTCCTCCATGTGGGGGGATTGGCACTGTATGAAGATGTTTTGCTGTAATGAGGAGTTGGTTTTGAAACAGCTCTGTGTTGCTGGTGGGCCCTTGTTCTCTGCCCCCCCCCCCAATGGAACCGCCTCCTTGGCTGCTGTCTCCTCGGTTCCTGCTGCTTCCTCTATCACAGCTGACACCAGCCTCAATGCCCATTGTGGCTGAACCATGGCCCCCACAGCTCCAGGACATCCCTGCTCCTACAGCTGTGCAGTCGTTCCCCAGGCTCCCCTCTCGGCTGTGGGTCACTGTCACACCAGCCAATAGGTGTGACTTGTTGCTGGGTTTGGCAATACTTATGGCAAGCTGTGCAAACCATGCTAGTGGCTGTCACCTCCACCAGCAGGATCAGTGAGTTCCAGGCACTCTCAGAGGAGTCTTCTTATGTGGTCTTCCACAGGGACAAGGTTACCCTCTGCCGCAGCCCAAAGTTCTTCCTGAACATTGTCTCACACGGTCAGTTTAGACAGGTGATTAATCTCCCCATGTACGTCAGCCAAGTAGGGCCCCCACAATACTTAGTTCCAAGGCACTATATGAAGTGGTCCACAGGCCCCATGCAAATGAGTCCACTGGGCATGTAAGGCACCAAGAGTCCACTTGTATGCCCATTATGGGGTTATGTGCACGTGACTGGAGTCACTTTAGCACCGACAATTGCCTGTCCCATGAACTGTCCATTCTTGCTACTGGATTCCCAACTACCTCAGAAGTAAGTTCCACGTAACAAAGCAAGAATTCCTCGGTATACAGTGGTTCATCCACCTCCATACAAACAAAAGCCCACCCCACCGGTGCGTCACAACTCCCCCATCCATGGCTGGCTTGCCACAGACATTGAACTCCATTGTGAAGCCCCCCCAACACATACACACACACACACACAAACAATTGCTAGTCTCATTGCCAGTCTCATTACCAACAAGTAGTGGCACACACAGCCCCAGCCAACCCCCATTGGTTATGGTATCCCCACCCCACCCAGCATTGACCGACCCTCTGGTTCTGCTTACCATACAGTATGTGTGACACTTGAAACAATAGAAGGTGGCAGACTGCACCTCACAGCTAATTGGCCACCTGCTGTGTCACAGCAGCAGGGAGCACAGTACTTATTTATAGGGATGATCCTATAAATTGGAAGAGCGTTCCCTGGTACTGTCACATGGTGGGTGGCCAATAAGCTGTGAGGTGTGGTCTGCACTCACCATCATTTCAGCCCAGCACTGTCTGTATGGTAAGCAGGACCAGTGGGTCAGTCAATGGTGCAGTGGGTGGGGTGGGTGGACCACGACCAATGGGAGTCGACTGGGGTGCATGTACTCCTACTTCTACAGTAATGAGTCTGGCAATTTTTGTTGGGGGCTACTTCACAATGGAGTTGTATAGCTGTGGCACCACTGCCATGGCCATGTGTGTGTGTGTGGGGCTGTGACATACTATGGTGGTGGCCTTTTGTTTGTATGGGATCGGGATCAGCTAGGGGTGGCACTGCACACCAGGGTATTGTTACATTAGTACAGGATATGGTTTGGGTGGGGAGGAGTGTCACATTGGACAACAGGGACATTTTGAAACAGTATGGGAATGGGTGTTGGTTTGGGGGGGGGCACTGGACACAACGACCTTTTGGAAACATTATGGGAACGGGTGTAATTTAGTGGAGGGACAAGTAGACACCGTGGAGTTTTACAGAAGTCTTCTAGACCTGTGATTGGAGGAAGGTGGGCACCACTAGACACCGGAGGATAATGTGTTGCATGGTGCAGCGATGCACAACCTCCGGCAACTGCTCTTGTTATGAGAGTCTGGTCCCCAGCACCCAATTAGCCTGGTGTTTTCTTGCACCCGCCTACACGTTTAGCCCCTGCAAAATCACACTATGCCTGTGTTATCCAGGCTTTGGAATGTGGCAGTGCTGTGCAAGACCGGGTTTGCGCAGGCAAACGGTTTAGTGTTGAAGCATTCTTTTTAATATCTGGCCCCAGATGCAGCATGGTAAAGTATCCATTTGTAAATAAGACCAGATACTACATCTTTGTTCCCTACTTAAGTAGGTGGAAACAGACAATTCCAGTATGCAGTACAAACATCTGGGGCCCAACACTGAAAAGAGTGGCCTAGTGCAAATCCAAGAGTACCCACCAAAACCAGGTTTTTCGAAGACGTGCAATATTGAGAAGCCCTGTTAGTGTAGGCAAATGAGGCTTCCACCCAGACCCAGGCAAGATTCAGGGAGTGGCACACTGACCTGAATAGTGGCATGGTCAGATATTCACAGTATGATTGCCATGCAATGCCATCTTCCCTTGTGCAGTGCAAATAGCACCAACTGAAACCCGACACAGTACTCCCTGGTGTCTGTACTGTTCCCCCATCCCCTTAATGATCATTGGCCCCATAGATAAGTAAGGTTTTCCATGGTGGCTACTGGTTCCCTTCCTTCTGTGATCGTGGCCCCATAGAAGTTACAGAGTTTCCATGGCATGTAGTGTTCCCCCGCTTAGCCGATCTATGGCACAATACTTACTGAAGGTGTTCCCTGATGGCTGGCGGTCCACACCCTCACCATGCAATGGCAGGAAAGGAATTAATGTTTTCCCCTTTCCCCTCAGTGATGGGCACATGGTGATAAACTGAGTTAGGAACTGGGTAACATACGAGTAGCAGAGGGTAGTGCAAAATGGGATACAATCAGGGGAGAGGGCAGTGGCCAGCAGGGCACCTCAGGGATCAGTCCTTGGTCCAGTCCTGTTTAATCAGTTCATTACTGACACTGCTGTAGGACTGCACGGGAAGGTCTGCTGTTTACAGAGGACACCAAGATCTGCAACAAGGTGGATACTCTGGATGGGGTACAATACTGGTGGGAAGGAGGGGTGAAAAGCCATTGACCAGGTAGGGTCAGAGGCAACAAAGTACTGTTGGGCTTTTGTGCACATTGTATGGGCTTGTGGTCCTTATCTTCCAACAATTTCTATGTTGCTATATGTGGCAAGTGGTACACTAGGATGTTGGCATATTTACTGAATTCACTGACTGTCCATGCCTGTCCCATCCACATGCCTATCAGGTTGTCATGCAGTGTGTATTTCAGCATCTGACAGCAGCTGAAAATGTAAGTGTGCCATGGTTTCCTGGCTCCCTTTGGTTGTGGCAACATGGGTTGGAGTGCCTTTTAAAATTGGTAGTGGGAGTCTGCTTCAATACTAATTTATCACCATATCACAGTTATGCAGGTAGTAATGTAGTCCATAGGTCTCCTATGCAGCTGGTAATATGGGTCATTATCCTCTCCTAGTCTCTCTCTCTCTCTCTCTCTGTCCATCCTCAGAGAATGCCAGAAAGCTGACATTGGCATATCCGTAGAGTGATATCAATGCCACCACTGGTCCTGCAGACTCCTGATGCAACACAAGTCACTCTCCCACTCATTCTCTTCATGTGGCTCTATCACTACTGCACCCGATCTCCATACATATTCATGGCACAGCACCAAACATTTTTTTTTGATGCAGCCTGTCACCCAGTGACCTGATGGGCCTGGACCAAGTGTCCTACAACCAGACAGGAGGCTCATGATAGCACTGCAAGAAAACACCCACAGAAACAGCATGTGTGTGTGTGTGTGTGGGGGGGGGTATGTCTGTGCAACTACCATTGCTGTCTACATTTCAGGTCTAGCACCTTGATCGAGTGTGGGGAAGTTGCTCTGAGGTACCTATCGGGATGGGGTGTCAGGTGTGGTCCCAGCAGCCACAAGCCATCTTTGCTGCTTAGCGCCCACATATGGTATTGGTATACCATGGAATTCTCATGTCAGTGATAAAGCTGCACCATGACCTGAAGGGGAGATGCCCCAAGGGAAGTTACCAGTGTTGCCTTACCCCACCCAGAGTTATTGTCTTCCTCCACTTTCAACCCCACAGAGCAACTGCTCCCATTGACCTGTGTTACCATGGAATTAAAGGCGAATAACAAAGACTGCCAGCAGTGAGGCTGGGTCCATCTAGTGGAGGTGCTGTGACCTCTTTGTTGTTTTTAACATTTAATAAATGTAGTTTTAACATGACAGTTTAAGCGTTCTTCTTAAAAAATTCATAGAGATGCTCTCCCTAGTTCCAATCAAGAATCCATAAGACTTGCTGCTACAGCATTCTGTAGAATAATGACATTCAATAGGCTCCCTCACCTTAGGTTTGAAAGCAATTATGTGCACATTTGTATAAAGCCTGTTAAAATTATGCCAAGGCATTTATGCATTCATGCATACCACGAACTGTAGCAGCACGGTACAAGTTCATAATAGGTGAACTATGCCCTGTAATGCCTTTTATGTAACTTTTACATAGTAGTCTTTTGCTGCACAGAACTGATTTTACTATGTACTTTTTATGCCTTCTCAGATGCTTTCTCAGCAACCCAAGACAAGCATTTGGGGAACATCTGCCATCTATAACAGGCAGTTCTCTGTAAAATGTTGAGCGGGTCATCTGTGCTGGGTCACTTCCTCACAAATTAGGTAACCCCCCCCCAAAAAAAAAAAAAAAACACTCTTGGCCTTCGTGAACTGACTCACTCATTGGGCTCAGACTGGTAGGTACCATGGGTAACAAGTTAGGCTTTTTTCACGACACACTGCTGACAGTGTACAACACCAAGTGTTCTGCTATGTCTGCATAGTAAAGTGTTATTATCTTATGTGTCCTTTTTATGAAACATAAAGTCATTCTCGGGGATCAAGGGCTCTGCTGGCCATGGAGGCCTCATAACACAGTATAGGGTTGTGATGCCGGGTATGCTTCCATATTAACTTGTAAAGTTGTTACAGCCAGGTCAGCTTCAACATCGCAATTTGTTTCAGCAAATCAGCATTTTTAGTTTCTCTATGGTTGTTCAGGCAGAGCAGTGCCCTAGTAATCATTGCAGAACACGATGGTCCTGTCTTACACTACTCATTTCCAACATCTAGAACTAGAGATCTGCACTGTGAAATTATGTGCAAAGTAAATTGTTTTACATAGTAATGGAATACTGCATTGAGTACACATCACAGAATGAAGGCATTACAGGGCACTCACTGCTCTGCCACTCATGCTTGTATTTTACATAGTAAAAGCAATTATGTGTAGAAATATATTACTATGTGCTTTTACTGTGTATGTTTGTATAAATATGTGAATATATATATATACACACACACATATATATATATATATATATATATATACACACACACACACATATATACACGTGTGTGCGTGTGTACTCTTAGGTACATACATATATAACATGACTCATGGTACCCAGTTAGCAATAACAGTATTACCATCTATTCTGCCTTTCCCACTGCAATAATTTATTTCAAAACTTTCAGCAGGACAGACATACTGAGCTAAGTACAGCTACTTTTCAGATGTGCCATGCACGTACGTATACTGTGCTTGCCAATACCATGACACTGGCATGTACACAGTAAAATCATTCTCCTTGTCCATGGTTACTGCTCAGAATGGCAGCTGACATATATGTCTGTTCCCTGCATTATGTCCTGTCACTGTGGCATACAGGGTACATCAGCAGGACAGGCATGAAGTCGTCTCACTGAGCAGAAGTCTGCATTTGTGCCAAACATACCACCACCACCATACCCAGTTATATGAACATACAGAGACCGAGCCTCCCAAGCTGAAACCACATTACGAGGCTTCAGGCGGTGCAAAAATACACAGTGCCACGTCCAGTTAGCAAGTAGTGGGTCACGACACACACAGGAACAAAAAAACAACCTCTCTCTCTCTCTCAATGTAAGTTTTTATTTCAGCTTTAGTTTACAAATATATCAGTTCCTTGGCGCAGTCTGTGATATGGAGCTCAGCTCTGCACCACTGCTCGGTACTTGCTGAGTGGCTCCCATTACGTCACATCGGTAAGTTACATGAACGCGCACAGCCTCCACAGTAACCGGAGCTGCTGAAAATGCATACCAAACGGGGGAAAATACAAACGTGGATATCTCCACAATGAAATTTCACAATGAGCCAGAACTTTCACAGTGAGTATCTAACACTGTCTCTTAAACTACACAGTCAAATTCGGAGGGGGATACCATTTACAATGCTTATTTACTTGTCCTCTAACAAGAGAGGGCCCAAGATGGAACCCTGGGGGACCCCCAATCCAATAGGAACAAGACGCAATGTTCAATCTCCCAAGGATACCATTTGGGCTCTGTCAGTTAAGTATGAGGTGAGCCAATGGAGGCTAGGCCCAACTATCCCCAAACAGGCTGCCCTAGATAGGAGGACACCATGAGCCAAGGAATCAAAGGCCTTAGATAAATCAACAAAAATTGCACCTACCAGTGTCTTCCCATTCACGGCAGTCTGAATATCCCAAAAGAGCTTGCCAAGCCAAAAAAATAGGGGTCTGGTCAACATCAGTCTCTTCACATTTGTGCCAACAGGCACCACATTCCTCCCCCCATGTAATTTGCCAGTATGCAAGAGATAAGAAAAAAGCGAGAACAACATTTCCAAGAAAATTCATGCTATGTCGTTGAGGCCATAATCTTTTTTTCTTTAAACTTTCTTTATTGAAGTTTCATATAAACACAATAAAGGTGTTACAGGTACATACTCTATCACATGTGTGTTCATGTAAGCAAAATTCTGTATTAAAGCAGGTTAATAATACACTTAAGATGTACATTTGACGCAACATCATAATGAGGGTATATCTGACTAGACTCAAAGCAAATACATTCACAGGATGTGTCATATGTCCTAGAGATGCAGTGAAATTAAAATTCGCTGGCGAAGTCGCCATTTCACGTTGTCATAACACTATGCGAAGTGACCATTGGAAAGTACTCACTTCGCCATGTCATTGTGACTTCGCGCTGTCATTCCGCCTTAACATGAAGTAAGGCGAAGTGACAACAATATAGGCAGCCCCCCCACACATCACATGGCTTACAGTACCGTAAGTCACATGCTTTAGCCAGGCAGGAAGGAAGTGAGTCATACAAGTAGATACTTTCACTTTCTCCTGTGCTGAGTAACAGAGAGGAGGCATTTTATAGGAGGACAGTAGAGAGGATTGTTGTTGGTAAATGTGAGCAAACCCAAAAACTTTTTTAAAAGCTAACTGTTTAGGGTTTTTTCCCTACTGTTCTGGCAGTTCATTTTTTCTTGTGGTGACTGATTTATTTGTTTTATAAGTTTTGTTTTTGTGTGTGTGACTGTGTGTGTGCCTGTGTTGTGTGAGTGTGTGTTCCATGTTGTGTAGTGTGTGTGAAGTCGTTGGTAATGGCATTGCTAGTTGGAGAGGGAAGGAGGGATTCTTTTGAAATGGAGCAGGGACAAGATTTGGACCGTCCAAGTCAGGACTCGGAGGGAATGTGTGGGACTGTGCTGGGGGCAGTGGAGCCATGTGGCAGCACTGCTGGCAGGAGGGGAGGAGTGCGCATGCATGGGGGGGCATGGCTGGGTGGTGTTAGACTGCTCTAAAGTCTTTGGCCCCCCCCCGGAAGCAGCAGTATAACCACGACCACCAAGTCCACCACCACCAGTGGCAACCGCAGAATCTCCAGCAGCACCTCCTCCAGAGCAGCAGGTTGAGCCCCACCATGACCAGGCTGCTGGCATTGCATCTGCCCCTCCTGTGCCTGGTCCCCCCCGCAGCTCCCCAGTTTGGCAGTTTTTCAACTGTGTCGGGGGGGACAGCAACCTTGTCGTATGCAGACTTTGTGGGGTGGAGGTGTGCCGTGGCCCCCAGGGGACACATCTGGGGACTGGGGGCCAGCGCACCCATATGTTGAACCGCCACAAGGTGGAGTGGCAGGCTGCCACAGAATGGGCCAGGCCTCCACCTGCTGGCCCTTCTGTGGCAGTGGCAGAGGGTGTTGCTGTTGTGAGTTACAGCAGCAGCTGCTGCTCAACCACCACCACCAGCACCACCCTCACCACCACCACTACCTGGTGTACCACCACCAGTGGACCACACAATGCCTGCAAGTCAGGCAGGCATTGCACTTTTGTGGTCCGCAGTGGAAGAAAATAATGAGAGGGTGGGTGCTGTCCAACAGTAGTTGAAGCAGGTAGAGTGACACCAGTTACAGATTGTGTCGTTGCTCCACCTGCTGCTGGAACAGCAGTGGATCCCCCATTAGCTTTTTTTTGCAGCACCCCCCCCCCACACCATTGTAGTGTTTTGTCATTTGTTTAATAACAGAGAGAGGGAAGGCCACAGTAGTAATTTAAATATATATATATTTATATATATATATATATATATATATATATATATATACACACACACACACACACACACACACATATACATACATACATACATGCTCTTTATTGCCTGTTATTATAATCCTGTGCCTCAGTAATGTTTACTTTTTGTTGTGGAGTGGTTGTGGAAAAGAAGGACTGAGCAGTGCAAGTATAATGTGTTAAATTGGATGTGCGCAGTCAGTGTTGATTCCTGTGTGTGTATGTGACTTCAGACATTGTCCAGCTTCTTGCAAACATATATATGCCGACTTGTTGCAGTGTTTATGGTATAACGAATAAAACATAAGAATATATAATGTATATTTTATTGCCACCATCATCATCATCAGCGGACTAAGTGATTTGATATTTTTTCAGAGGTGTCTGGCCAGAGTGCACCTTAGTCACTAGACCCTGGAGTCAGTTGAAAAAACAATTATGACTGACTTACCACACATTATGACTGATTTTTTCAATTAGTTTGACATTTCTGACTTCAACTAACTAAAGAAAATCCAACCAATTTTTTCAACTTTCACCATCGTTGAATTTTATTATGTAGTAGTTTGCCATACTTTTTTAACTTTGAATCTTTTTTTATTAAAATTGTGACTATTAAATTTAATAAAATATATGGAAAAGTCCCCTTCCCCCAAATCAATGGGGGCACACACACACACACACAGCCTTCACCTTCTGACATCACAAAACGGGGCTGCATGTGCCTCTGTGGCGGGGCGTGTTGGTGGGTTAAGATCAGGAAGCAGCTCCATTTTTAGTATTTAGGATTTAGCAGCATTATAACTTCATAAATGGTCAGAAACAAAAAGAATTCTTTATGCCCCTCAACTCTGGGGCAGGTGAGGTATTGTATATGTTGGAGGGAGCAGCAACTAGACAGCAGCAGCTAAGAAACTGGCTGCTCTTTAAAATGCAAATACAAAGTGCAGTGAAACAAATCTACATACAGCAGGGACCCACTAAAGCACAATAACCAGTCAAAACAACAACAACATATAAGTCCCTGAAAGTAACAAGTTGAAGCAGGGCAGTAAAACAGTATACGGTATAGAAAAATAAGCAGCAGTAATACTAGTTACTTAGAAAAAGAACTATGAGTCTAAAATACAGTATAGGTAGGGCCTCTTAAACACCCCACAGAAGCTAGAAGGTACCCTTTTGCAAACAGAGCTAACCATCAATATATGTTAGTTTACTAGTAGTCGTAGAATCTGTGAGACGAAAAACAGTTTATGGGAGGCCCCCTAGAAATACCTCCTGTAGTGTATACTGGTATGCCACCCTTACAGTGACACCAACCCAGCGAAATACATACCTGTCGGCAAAATCAACACTTTACCGACAGGTTGCTGTGTTGGTGTGCCTGAGACAGGGGCATGCTGTCTCACAGTCCTGCACCCCCACCTCGAATCAACTCCGACTGGAGTTGAGAATTCAAATGATGGGGAAGCGGGGGAAGAGCCTCTGTATGGGGGGTTGGGGAGCTAAGAGCCCCTGATAAAAAAAAAAAAAGGACCGGGAGATACACAGGAATCATGTAGACTGCAACGTGCGGTCAACTTGATTCCCTGTCGGCATAATGCCAGTTGACATAAAGAATGTCGAACTGGCATTATAGAGCCAGGTATACCAGAGCTGAGATGTATCTATAGCTTAAATTTAAAGGTAAAAAAATTCATGCATATTAGAAAAACATTTTCTGACACAGTTTCTGAACTTGTCTTGGCTTTCAGCATGTACACTAATGTGTTTTTTAAAATTTTATTTATCTTGCCATGAGGACTTTAATATTTAGTCTATCTGATTCCTACAGTGGCAGTCAAGAAACATTTTGTCCATTGGACCTGACCAACCATGCTCCGTGCTCCGGCCTTCTGTGGGTCTGGGAACTCACCAACCGACCACCTGCACCTGGCCTGCTCCATGACCTCATGGAGAGTCTGACTTATTCACTATGCCACCACAGTCAGAGAGAGTCCAGCCAAGCCGCCAGCAGTAGATCGATGATGATCGATCACCTTGGCTTTTCAGGTTCGTCCCCCGTGCCCCCAAGCCCTCAACCAGCCAGACAAGTTAGCCTAGCATGCAGCAGACACAGACAGACAGACTGAGTAGTCTGTGAGAGTCCATCCTGCTCCTTTCTACTGTGCACTGCCCAACTCTGGTAGGCCTTGCATACACATCTCATACAGTACCTTGCTCACTGTAGTAGCCTGTTGCCAGTTCGGTCAGGTGTTGGCTGATGATTCAGCGGCGGGTGGCTCTATGGCTCAGGTTACCACTGCTGCTCTCTACTCGGTGGTGGTGCCGTGTTTTTTGAGCTGTGTTTCCCTCCTCCCAACCTGCACAGTCGGTCCCCAGCAGACCCACATCCCACTCCGGCCTCCGCAACAGTGGAACTAATGCACCTACCACTCTCCTCCTAGCCAACTCTGAAAACCTGATCAAGGCTGAGTGAGAGTTGCCCAATGGGCCCGGCCGATTGGGTCACAGGCTGATCCCAACCATGACCAGACCACTGACTTGCTGCCTTTACACGATTGCTGCTTGACTTTGCTGGAGGACTGACTGGGACCTGCACAGCCACACACTAGTCTCTCTCCAGGCACCAGACACATCAGAACAGTGGACATGGTTAACTTATTTTTAAATTAATGGCCGAACAACCAACTTCATCCATGCAGAAAAATGCTGCTCGCTCTGTTGCCCACACACCAACACAGATGCCTCTTCTTCTGACAGTCTCCTCTCCTACCTAGGCATGCCCTCCCTGCCATCTCACTCAGCCAGTCACAGACACGCTCAAGCTCCTCTCTCCTCCTTTTATCTCTGCTAATTGGTAGACGTTTCATGTCCAGGAGCCAGGGGTGCACTTTATTGGCTGTAAGGCTCAGTGCTAGCAGTTGAGGACTGTTTAATATTCACGGTCACCCCAGCCCCCTTCTACCCTGGAAAGAAAAAAAAAGAGAAAACACATTGCAGTGCACCACAAAAACAAACCTGGATGGGTCACGGATTCGTCAACTGCAGTGGATTTCAACTCCACTGTTTTATGACTGCAATCCAATGCAATTGCAACTGATTGCAACTGCATTGAATTGCAACTGACTATTTCAACTGCCAACCACTGCTCCGGGGTCTATTAGTCACATACTGCACACATGACTTTTAGAAGAGCATGTGTTTTTTGTGCTTATATCTCCGCAAAGTCATGTGTGCACTGTGAGTGACTGAGGTGCACAGTGGCCTGAGATCTCTGAAAAAATATCATATCACTTACTCTGCCGGTGCTGATGGTACAAATAAAATATATGTCATATATTGTTTCTTATCTTTATTCTTTACATACTGCAACAAGTCACACCATTTATATGTTTGCATGAAGCTGGACAATGTCTGCATACACAGGAAAGAACACTGACGGCACACATGCAGTTTAGCACAGCATATTTGCACTGCTCAGTCCTGCTTTTTGACAAACATTTCACGAGTCCCGACACAAAGTAAACATTACTGAGGCTCCAGAAATATTTCTTTTTTGAAATAGACATTAAAACAGCAGTGCAACAATCTGATGAAAATTTTGACCTATACTTTTTTATGCTATTTTACATTGCCACTTTACTTACCTCCTGCTTGTATGATACCGTTCTTTCCAGTATTTGAGTCTGCTTCAGTACTTTTTTTCATGTCTGAAATAATAAAAGGAGCGCTCCTTTTAATATAGTACAGACTAGGTCTTCATCAGTATTTTCCGCTGTTTTTGTCTATCAGTTGTTTATATATCACTTCTGTTGTGAGTAAAATTAACAATTATGCATCAGGTAGTGTTTTCTGACCTCACAGAACAATATTTGTTCAAAAACAGCTGCAAATACTGATGAAAACCTGGTCCGAGCCATATTAAAAGGAGTGCTCCTTTTATTTTTTTCAGACATGAGAAAAAGTACTAAAGCAGACACAAATTGTGAAAAGAAGGGTATCATACAACTCAGGAGGTAAGTGGTTGGCAATCTAAAATAGAATAAAAAAAGTATAGGTCAAAATTGTCACCAGATTGTTGCACTGCTGCTTTAATTTATAATTTAATTAAGACATTATATGTTCACAGCACACAAAATGCAACTGTCTTGTGTCCAGAAAATTTCCAAGTGCTGATGAAGTAAAATGGGAGTGGTACACCACATGCAAAGTCACCCAGAATTTATTACGCAGTCACTCATGCGCGCAGTGGTCACACAGAGTCCCCAGAATTTTTCTGCATCCCTAAAAAATTCTACGTCAGTCACCTCCAGAAAACTAACCTAGGCAACCCGAGGTTATTCTGGTCTCACATCAACGAGCTGTTAAAGGGAAAAAGCAAGGCAGCCCCAGGCCCTATAGAGGCAAATGGGCAGTTACTGAATGATGGGACCCTCATTGCTGAGGCCCTTAATCGCCATTTCATGAACCTTGACGACTACAAGGCTGGGCTCCGAATGACTAAAAACGAGTCCCACATTCTGGAACCTCCTAACCTAGACTGCCCATCATTTCATCTGAGGTTAACTAAGGTTAAAGAAGTCCTCACCCTTCTAAAGTCCTTGAAAATCAGAGGATCAGGTGGGCCTGACGTATCCAAGCTAGACTACTCAAGGACGGTGCTCCAGCACTCGCAAGGCCTCTTACCTGGCTCATAAACAGGTCCCTTCTAGAAGGGACTGTCCCAGAGCTGTGGAAACACACTCATGTGGTCCCGGTTCACAAGGGTGGGCCTGCGGAACCCGTTGGCAACTATGGGCCAATCTCCCTGCTTTGCACCCTTGCAAAAATCCAGGAAAAACTGGTGTACACTCAACTCTGTGAATACTTAGAGGCACACCGGCTTCTTTCCCCGGCTCAACATGGGTTCAGAGCTAAGCATGGGACAGACACCGCTCTAACTAAGTTCTCAGCAGATGTGCTTAGGGAACCTGACTTGGGGTCCAACACAGGTGCGGTTTTCATCGACCTTTCCAAGGCCTTCGACTTGGTCGACCACCGACTCCTACATCACAAATTGTGTAACATAGACCTGGACACTCATGCTCTCAGGTGGTTTGAAAGCTACCTTACTGGTCACTCTCAGAGGGTCAAGTGGAAGGACAAGATCTCTGATCCAATGCCCCTTAAGGAGGGGGATACCACAAGGGTCCATTCTCGGTCCCCTCCTGTTTTCCTTGTTTATAAATTATCTGCACAGCCACTGCGGGAGCAGTAATGTTATCCAGTACGCGGATGACGCCGTAATTTACAGATCCTCTGACAGCCTGGGTGACCTTGGTCTATCCCTCCAAGTGGTCCTACTCACTATGGAGGACTGGTTTACTAAGAATAAAATGGTCCTTAATACAACCAAAACCAAGGCCATGTTGTTCGGACCCAGGTCCCTTGGCCAAAACAGAACACAACACCTACAACTCACTTCCAGGGCGGGTAACAAACTTGAAGTGGTTGCCTCCACAAAATACCTTGGCCTTACTTTGGACCAAGGTTTCACTCTAAAACAACATGTTGACCAAGTCACCAAAGTCATTCACGGTAAACTTGGTACCCTCTATCGTCTCAAGTACCAGCTGATCCCTGAAGCCAGGACAGCCACTGCCTCGTGTGTCCTCCTCCCAACACTCACCTATGCTGCCCCGATACGTCAGGGAATGGCCAAGCTTGAGTTCAGTAAGTTACAGGTTTTGTACAACAAGGTGGTCCGCTTCGCCACTCAGTCCCACTTAAGGAGCCACCACTGTGATTCTCTAGCACTTCTTAGCTGGCCTTCGTTCGAAGCCTGTCTCAGGTACCCAGTGCTCTGCCTAGCACATAAGCTAATTAGCTCAGCACCTCCCCCACGCCTCGCAGGGCTCATAACTGCCAAGCGAAATCCTCACAACCTATGGACCTCAGGCCAAACTCTTCTCAAAGTCCCTAGGGTAAGGACCAAGACAGGGGGCATGTCCTTTTCCCACACTGCCCCTTCCCTATGGAACAACCTTCCTCCTGAGGTTTGGGAAGCTCCATCACCTGTGAGCTTCCGAACAAGACTCAAGGCACACATGCTTGCCACGAGTCAATGCCAATGCTATGTCACCTGACACTTCCACACCACCTTCCTGCCTGAGCACTTACCTCACTCCTACCTGAGCTGGGAGCCCTAACCCTTCTCTACTGGCTCTCCTCCCAAAATACTCTACTTGGGTTATTGCGACCCAGGTGTTGCTCTGTCTCTCCTCCATTGTCTCACTTTGCTAATCGTTGTAACCTGCTATGTAATATGTCATTGCTATATATATATATATGTTCACCTGTTACATGCTATAATCTACATCTGTTCTAATTGTGTATCCTACTAGTCCTGTAACTCCCGGTTCGCCCCTGAAAAAGGGACCTCCGGAGCCCAGTGGGCCTACCCGGTCATCAAAAGTCAATAAATAAATAAATAAAATATAACTGTCTTGTGTCCAGAAAATTCCCAAGTGCTGATGAAGTGAAATGGGAGTGGTACACCACATGCAAAGTCCTCCAGAATTTATTGCGTAGTCACTCGTGAGCGCAGTGGTCACATAGAGTCCTCAGAATTTTTCTGCATCCCCAAAATGCAACTGTCTTGTGTCCAGAAAATTCACATACTGTGATGATGATGTCATGATGCACAGTGTCTTGCCAAACCACGTGAAGGAGGGATAATGTGACATGAATGACCATTCAGTGTTCAGTCACAAATCATGACAGTGAGAGAACTGTTGCTTGTCCAAAGTGTGCTGCGAATGCGATGCAATCACCTCAACCGGATGGAAGGGTGCCCTTTGTGTGTACACTAATAGTAGCCTTGGTGAGTTGATATATATATATATAAATAAATATATATATATTTTTTCTAGGTGGGGGCTTGACATATATACATGTACTCACTGTATTGTTTTGTATCACAGGTCACATACTGTTGGTGTGCACATTTCCATGCTTGATGAGAAATTTTGGCGTTGGAAATGGAATTCTCTCAAGCCAATGAAGGTAAGTATTTTTTTGGGGGCATATTTGCAAGTAGGTCTCATTAATGGTTTATAATTTGGTTACTTTTTCACAGATTTTATTTGCATCCTTCTCCAGTCCGGTAACGATGGTCAAGGTCATCATCGATTCAAACGACTTCTGCTTATTGCATGTCTGCCACAGCCGGGGGGAAGGGGGGCATGATGTTGAAGAAGTTCTTTGGATAAGACAACTATGACACCACAAAGCATCTGGAAGTTTCCTAAAAAAATAAATGAAGGACTTATTACGATTTGACTGTAGCAGTAAGACATTATGTTTAAGCCGTGGCTGTTCCACCACGGGTATCTGGATTAACACAGATAGCAAGCTGTCCCACTGCAATCATCAGATCACAATTTAATTTAGTACCAGGCTGTAACAAATACACTGTGTCAGTGTCTCTTCCTCTCAACTCAAGTTACATTTTAAAACCACATCTTGTCAAGTAACACAACCGGGGTCCAACTTTTTCAACACTGTCTTGGCTGCACAGCTGCAAATTTGGAATACAGTGCATGATATGTTGCAGAAATATTTTTTTGTGATATATGTCACCTAGTTTATGAATCATCAGTCAGACTTTTTGCACTCTTATGAAACAAAAAGGAACAGATGAAATAAAATTGATATACTTACCACTATGGATTGGAAATGGATATCCCATAGTTTCCTGTAGACAGTACTGCTGCTGTACCACTGATACAGAGTCGTTTGTTGTTAACCTGTAAAAAAACAAAATAAGTTGACAGTATGTGTTTGATCATTGCATCTCAGAAAAGCAACAGAAAACAAAACACACAGCTAAAGGAAGTTGAACAGCACAAACAACATTAGTATACATACTCACTTTATAGTCTTAATAGTAAGTAGTCTTGTGCCTGTGGCTGATGAATGTGGTCTCCTGTTCGACCTCCTCTGCCTTGGCATGGTCAAGACATGTAATGGAAAACACTGTCACAATGGTGGTGGTGGGTCGTGGTGGTCATAGCTGAGGCACATGATGACATTCCTTCTCACATCTTCCTGCATCTGGTGGTGGTGGTGGCAGTGGCTAATAGTGGCATTATGGTGGTGGTGGTAGTCCAGGGACACAAATGGTTACATTCCCTATAGTGGCAGTGGCGAACAGTGGTCTTATGGTGGTGGTAGTCCAGGGGGACAAACAGTCACATTCCCTATAGTGGCAGTGGCTAACAGCAGCCTTATGGTGGTGGTAGTCCAGGGGGGCACACGGTGACATTCCCTATGGTGGCAGTGGCTAACCAGTATCAGCGGTCTTATGGTGGTGGTAGTCCAGGGGCCAGGATATACTGTGCTCTGTGTTATAAATGTGACAGAACATATGGAATTTGAGTCACTATGAGTGGGACACTGATTTAACTTTATGAAAAAGAAAACATGTATCATCCAAGAAATGTGACAGCCTTTTAACCACTTAAGTTAAAACCTGCCAACATTAACCTCATCATCATTCATCATCATCCTCATAAAGAAAGCTGCCCTCGCAGTCTTCTATGTCTGAATTCTGACCACTGGGAAATTCTTTCTCCACTGTGTTATCATCTATGTCAGTGGTAGGCCGTTTCAGGCTGTCAGTGCCACCAGGATGGTCCCTTTCTACAACATCAGCAAAACCATGACTATGCCAGAGTACGAATACTGAGGTTGCAGTCTAAGCTGGTATGTGCCTCTAATTCATTTTTATGAATGTCAGAAAACTGACATATGCAGGAGAGAGGTTTGTATGACAATCCCGAGCTATTGCACCTGCTGAGCTGAATACCCACTTGACACTCACACTGGAGGGTGGGCATGTCAGGTACTTCAGTGCCACAGCGGTCAGCTCTGGCCATTCACTGACCTTTCCACTGCAGTGTAAAAGGGGATCATCAGTAATTGACAGATGCCTGTTTTCAGACAAATATGACTCAACCATTCGCTGTGCTGCACTAAGTCCAGTGGTTGATGCATCATCCGCTTCTCCGGAATAATTTATGTCACAAATTCCCACTTGGGACAAAGCCTCCCAAAGTGGATTAACGCCAACCGCTTTTGATGACAGACCGCCTGGAACTGCAGTCCCCTTCCCCTTACAGGATATGCTTGATACTACTCCTCCAGGTTCACCTTCAGCCTGATTATGCTGCTGCGGTTTGCTGACCTTGGCACGTAACTTCTGTGCCCCATGAACCAAGCGTGCCCACTGACATTTTTTACCTGTTCAGGCCCGCCTTCCAGTACTAAGGCAATTCCACATTTGTACTGTGGGTCCAGCATTGTTGCTACTGCAAAGTTGTCACTATGCTGAATGCTCAAGATGTGATGATTCTGGTCGAATACTGTCAGCATGTGTTTCAGCAACACACTGCTAGCACTGTCTCCGGCAACATAAAGGCTATGCTGTACATTCACCAAGGTCTGATCTCAGCACCCACAGCAGTGGAATTGATTGGCTAATGAAGGCAGACTCGCCACTTACTGCCTGTGTGGCATGTTCAAAAGGCCTCAAGATTGTTATTACAGAGTCCATGAGGTGCCACTGTTCAGTCATCATAGACATGGAGGCCCCAGAACTGTCACAGCTAATACGCATGACAAGATATTCTGAGATGGCTTTGTACTGTTCATACAACCTCTCTGCCATGTACAAAGTGGAGTTCCACCGGGTGACACCTTCCAGCTTCAAGCGGTGCTGCGGGAGGCTGTTTTGGATCTGCAACTGCTGAAGTTGGTCACGGGCCTTTGCAGAGCATGAAAAGTGAGAACAGATGTGGCGTGCAACTTTCAGCATTTCCTTTATATCAGGGTGCTGCAGAAACTCCTGAACCACAAGATTTAAACAGTAGGCCATGCATGGAACCCGAACAAAGTCACCATTCGTGATGCATTTCACCACATTTGACCCACTGTCACGTGCTATAAACCCAGCTCTCAGGGACAGGGAGTTCAGCCACTTGTCAATTTCAGTCAGTACCAAGTCCAACATGTTTTCACCAGTGTGTAAACAAGTCATATTGTGCATAGTAATCATTGCATGCTGTTGAAGTCCTGGAAGATTGCTACCACGACACTCCACCTTACTACACTGATTATTCACACTACCAAAAGCACAGACAACACCCGGCACCAGCGCCCAATGATATGAACTCCCCACTTGCCCACATATCCATACTTAAATGAATGAATGGAGAGGAGGAGGAATGTTGAAGGGCATGACTTACAGAGTCGGACACAATATGGTACAACTCGGGGACAGCACGGGTGGAAAAGTACATCCTGGATGGGACTTTCCATTTTGGACAGGCACATGCAGCAAACCGCCTGAACCCATAATTCTCCACAAAGGAGAAGGGCAAAAGATCAATTGGCAGCAATTCAGCTACAGCAGCATTAAGTTCACGTGACATTGTATGATTGGGTGGGTACTTCAACTTATGCGCAAAAACACTCTGTACCATGGGTTGACAAATGTTTTACATGGGGTGTGATGACAAATGGTTCTGCTCTGCGAATCGCAGGGGGTGGAATGTGGATGTGTGATGAAGACGGTTGCACAGGTGATGACAAACCCAGAAATGCACTTATTTTCCCAGATTTACCAACAGGGGTTGATGTACCATTTGCGCTAGACATACTGCATTGACCACCAAAAATGATACTCTCGCCACCACTGGACATTTCAAAATCATTACGCTCTTCCACCTCATCATGCCTGTAGTAATTCTCTGCTCTTATTTCATCACTACTGCACACATTTAATTTTCTACTTGATGTTACAGTCATGGAAGAAGATAACATGCTTGTTATGATTGATGACGAGGGTGAACGCCCCACTGTGGTATAGGTATTAGCTGCCATCTTGTGCTGGGTCCACAGTGCCAAGTGCCTGTTCTTAAGATGTGTATGCTATCCCCCTGTGCCCAGATGGCTCCCCTTTTTACCTCTCCTCGCACATGCCTGGTAAACCTGGCAGATTGCAACTGACTCATCATTGGCATCTTGCACAAAAAAATCCCAAACAAGGGGTTGTGATGCTCTAGTTTTAACATGTCCCTGACGCTGCTTATTGGACTCTGGTTTTTAAGCCATGAAGTGGGGGGTGTGCTACATCATTTTTCAGGCAGAACACACTTGGACTGCAGCTGACCACCACGACTACCTATCATTATTACTGGGTCATCATCATCATCAACTGAAACTGGTAACTCATAACTTTTTATGGGGGGGGGGTGTTAATGCAAACAGAAACAGACACAGCCACCTTGAATTTCTTTTTCTCTGGTTCCCAACAGGGGTCACTGACATCTTCATCATATTCATCAACGTCATTCACATCTTCTACTTGGATGCTGGCATGTGGACTGCATGTTGCAACATCATCATCATCAGATTCATCATCATCAAATACCACTATCACCTGATATTTTTTCACCACACTGTGAATCACTGCATGGCAAATGCATGATCTGAACCACAGTGGAAGAAATATCACTTTGTGTGCCATCGTTGACATGATGATCAGAATCCTCATGTTCAGTTAGTGGGATGTTATTGGGGAGTATGACATTATCTACACTGTCACTCACTGGCACTGTTTCACACTCCACTATATTTTTGGACGTGGTAAACTGGTCAGAAGTGGAACCTGAGGCAGCAATACTCATACCACCACCAGCAACTGCACTAACACCACCAGGTGGGACAACATCATCTCCTCCAACTATGAGTGAAGCTACCAATTGTGCTGTAAAAAAACACTGGAAGGAGAAATACCTTTCCTCACATCAGCAATGCACTTCTGCGACTGCATACTACCACACCCATAGACAATCTTACCACTGGCAGCAGTGCCATGGCGAGAAACAGCTTTGCTTGCACATCTCCTTGCAGGCATTTTGGGGGATCAACAAGAATATTCTAAACAAATTTAGATTTTGGAACGTTTCACTCTGGATGGGGCCGGAGGGGGCACTGGCTGTGAAGCCAAAAAAAACAACTTCTGGCTTCAACAAGAGATACAGATGCAGTCACAACAAGTTCAACGACACCTTAACTAAGCAGCGGTGCTGTCAAGTCACTAACAATCCAATCTGGAAAATAATACCTTTTGCCAGTGGGGAGGGGCACTGACTGAAGATTACAGCAGTGTAAAACCAAGAAAAAGATACCACAATGGCAGTACAAAATCACACAGGTGCAGTGGATAGCAGGTTCACACTGCTGCGCCTGCAATTACACTGTGGCACAATAAAAGGTGTATTATTTGATGTCACATTACTTGATGTCACGCACCACACACACACAATTTGTCTACAAGTAATGCGTAGCAAATTGAAAACTTCAGTAATATACCATGTATTTTAAACAACCTAAAATTATGCACTGCTACACCAGGTCCACAACACACACACAATCGGCAAAAAAATATCAACAATTACTGAAAATATTCTGTGTGTACATTAACACAGTCAGTTATACAAGAAAAATATAACCAAAAAATAAAGAACTCCTTATTTCTCCCACTTAAGTCTACGTACACCACTGATATGCCCCTTCCCCAAAGCACACTTCCATTGTCTCTCAGTACAGACTGAATGTTGTACATTAGTATTTAAAATCCACACACAAACAATAAACGCACGACGATATGAGCACAGGAGGGTTTCCTACAATCGATGAACTAAAGTTTGAGCGAGAAAAAAAAAAAAAAAAGACTCAAAAAGGCTTTTTTTTTTTTAACAGATTTTAGAAGGTTTGAATCACAGAGAGCTCTCAGAGCAGACTGTCTCCTACAGCTTCTTACACACACTACCCCGAACTGAGGCTGTGTAAAACAATCTAGAGCCCATGTGACCTGAAATCCCATGAATCACTGCAAAATTCGCCTTTGGAGCTTAAAACAAGGCGAATTAAGGCAAAGTACATTGTTTTCAATGTACTTCAACTTAAAATTTGTGGAGTAGCGGTTTGAGGAAGGTAGAGTAACGCAAGGTCATTGTGACGCGAAGTACTCCGCTTCGTGCTGCGGAGTACTTTGCAAATTTGCCTTTACTCCGTGAATCGCTTCACAGAGCGAATTGAGGCCACTTCGCCCACCACTAATATGCCATCATGGGACATCACCAAACAAGAATATGTCTATCTAGCAAATAAAGTATATTTAGCATTAAGGCGGGCATTAAGGCTAACAGGTCATGTAGTTTACCCTAAATGATCATTCAGTGGGTTTAGACACAGTGCTACCAATGCATACAATATCAGTACCCTATACCCTGTACCAAATGTTATTTCAGTATAATTATTGGTGACCATAAATGTAACCCCTAGGTAATGCTATCCCAAGGGCTACTACCCCTGCCTGCTTGGCTAGTAGCAAGTTAAGGGGCCTGAGTTCTGAAACGGGTGCCTCCACCTGGAGGTCAGGGCTGGTAGTGGTCAAGCTAACCTGGGTACAGCCCTCCGGGACACTGTAACCCCCCCCCTTTGCCCTCTAGTGGCCTGAACACTGTACAATAATCATTTTCACAATACCCCTGGTACACCACACAAGTACCCACACTGTCTGCATTTACCACCAGGGCTGGTTCCTCTGGCTTGACCCTGGGAACCCCCTGTAAAACAAGGTTATGCACAGCAAATAGCAACAGTACAGTACTTTGAGCACAAACTGGAACCACAGTCAGATTACATGCAGAAAAGTTAGATCTGATTTATTCAGGGGACTTGAACAAGGGAGGGGCAAAATCAGGTCAATCAGCTTAAAGGTTATATCAATCAAGCAGTTATGCATGCGCTTTGAGTCCCCCCACACAGTCACACTTCTGGGTACCCAGGTGGAGAAGAGATGGGCTAGCCAGGACTGTTGCCCGGGGTTGGCCGGTATCGCAGCTGCTTGGGGCCCTGTGATGGAAAACACAACATGCACAGTCTGGCAAGGCCCTGGCTGCATGGAGACAAATTCGGATGCAGTCCGTTTTGGGCTGGATACAGCTTCCAGCAAGTAGAACACAGTTCACACAGTGGGGAACTAACTCACAACCCCACTAGCAGCTCATAGCACATTTACATGTACGGGAATTCTACTGTACCAGGCAAAGTGCTCCCCGGTCACAATCGCAAAGTCTCTGCACACACCGGGAGCTCAGGGGTAGCTAGAACTCCTGACGGGCCGATCGCATTCAGCAAAATCTTCGGTCTTCTTCAGGTTGAGCCTGGCCCAATTCAGTACTTTAGTCACACAAACTTGGATTAAGTCCAAAATAATTCTCTTCTGTCCCTCTCAGGAGCAGCAGACAAACATGCAGACCAAACTCTCAGCCCTTTCACAGTTTTCCCATGCGAATCCACTCAGGATTGCTGCCCCAAATCACTTCAGCTCCTCTCATTTCACTTCTCAGCTCAGAAACTAACTGAAAACTGCAAGCAGCCTGGGACTTCCCCAAGATTCAAAAGATATGGTTGGCTGATTTGGCTGTCAGTCAAAGCAAGAGCCCCCCCCTTCAGTTGCAAAAAAGGCAGCACAAAAAAGCTCCAAACTAAAGTTCCTACAGATTTTGAATTCAGACAGCTCCTGTAGTCCGGCTACATTTTAGGTCCCACCAGTACTGTTTGGTCCAATTTGCAGTCCAGGACCAAGGTAGTGGAGACAAACAAAACAGTCCTTGCTACAAAGAAAGCAGGTTAGACAAACTACATTATCATTATCACTCTAAATGATTTTCAGTAAATAGTTACATCTTTCAACAGAGCTCCCTCTCAGATTACTTAAGCTGCAATCAGGCAGCTCCTAAAGAGACAGTACACAGAGGCTATACAGGCTCTGGTAATCACATATAAACTGCTAAAATGCAGGACACCAGCCTGGCAGTGAGCATGTAGGCAAGCTCAAGGAAGACTTTTTGGGAACCCCCATTTGTAAGGGGGTTACATAAATATCAACCGGATTACCGTTTTGTTAAAATGCATATCCACTGGATTTCATGTTATTATGCTCCAAAGGCAATAATAACCCGAAATCAGGTTGATATAACATTCCCCAAAGAAAATACTTTAAAACTGTTGCATTCCATTGTTTCACAAAAAAGTATTTCAACTACAATATCTTCAACTGTGTTTTAGTCATGTACAGTTCAATTTCTTCAAAAATAAAACTACACTCTAGCTAAAAAAACGTATTTTTCTTTCAAGCTGCTAGAAATACAGTCTAAACCTCCATACCAGCAATTATAAAAAAATAAAGGATAGGTAAGTTTCATGCCATGGATTTTTTTCACACACCCTTGGTGTATGATGACCATATAAGCCTCTTGAGCTTCGCTGTTGAGGTTTATGGGTCATCACACACCTTGGGTGTGTGAAAAAAATCCGTAACACACACTTACCTATCATTAAAAATATACTTACAAAATTGTCTTTAAGTGAGAAAAGGAATGCACTGTGTTTTAGGCACGAGCACTGGGAAGAAGGTGAATTATAACTGAACAAATTGCAAAACAATGTGAAATTCGCTGAACATTGCTATCTTAAGAGATATACAAATTCCATTATTTAACAAAAGCTGAACTCTGAAACTAGGGTCAGCATTAGCAAACCAACAGTCAAAAGTCAAGTGTGCACAAAGAGGAATGCAGTCCTGCTCCTGCCCCATGGCTCCCTACAGATGTACAGGCCTTCCAGTGCAATGTCAGAGACTGTCTGGTTTACTCATTTTGTTTTAGAAATTCTCAGTATATTAAACACACATTTGCCAGAGTTATTCCACACAGCACTGGACCTTTAGAAGGGAAGGGGGTAGGTGTCCAAGTTCTGCGATGTTACAATCAATACACAGTACCTTAGGAGTCACACTGCCATCAAAGGGAACTCCCAAACTGACCTGAAGTTTCTCGGCTTCCAGCTTGTCAATGAGTCTGTTAGCATCCTGAGGACTGTTGAAAACATAAGGTTGCCCCCACCCACCTCCATCCTTAACTGCACTGGAAGAAGCAAGGCAAAAGGGAGTTTTAGTCCCTGTAGTCTATTCTTAATGCCTCCAAACTCTTTTTTGTGTGGCGCATGTAGAGAAAGGGAGAATGGGGAACAGATGTACCATGATTTCTTGGAGACGGTGAGCTGCAGTCAGTATCTGATACTGCAAGCTGGCCCTCATTAGCACAACCTGTACCATGCAGGGGTTGATGTGGATTTGCCTGTGCCTTCCACATACTCTGTAAGCTAGGTCTATAAATCCCTGCACTGGTATAGGTTCCCACTGCAGATCTTGAGGAAACCAAACTTCCACATTTCCAACCTGTGGGGGCTGCTGTGTGCCACACTAGCTAGTCACTGTTGCCTAGCAGACCCCTTCCTGATCCCCAATGTCCCCCTATATATGATAATTAGTAAAATCACCTGGTGATCTGGTGGCCTGATCCCCGAATATATGTCATCTAAAAAAATCTCTTGGTGGTCTAGTTAACCCCTCTGCAATTTCCCTAGTCCCTAATATAAAGTTTACTGTCCTAACTCCCTGGTGAACTAGTGCCTCCCCCCTCCAGCCCTGATCACCCATTATGAAGTAACACAACAATGAGGGTTGAGGCACTGGATGCCACACTTCGCGCCACGCCGGCGACCCGGGTTTAGGAACGAGCCCGGGTCATCGGGGGTCGGCAGGGGAGGACTGGGAATGAGTGTCCGTAGACTGCTCTCCTGGTCCTGGGGTGGGTTGGGGAATCTCGCCGCGCTTTAGCGGCCCCTGGGGACGCCCGGGGGCACTACTGGAGCGGGGGATACTGGAGGGGGAACGTGGCAGACGTCGGCACACTGTGTCCAGACATCACTGCACGTCCACATTCCGGGGAACCAATCAGGAGGAAAATGACTGGGCACGACTGTGCAGCTTGATGGCCGCGCTCTGAGTCGCCTGGAGGACTCTGGCAGAGTCCTGTCGGGGAGGGTAAGGGGCTATCCTGGCTGGCTGAGGCAGAGGGGAGCCCTCCAGCGGGATGGCAAGATAGCCGTCCTGGATCCTCCTGGGTGCAGTATGAGCTACCCAGTTCTCCAGGCGGGCAGAGCCGGCGGCTGGATGCCCCAAGCCAGAGTGCGCCGCAGCAGGCGACAAAATGTTAAATGATAAAAAAATGAAGTAACACAACAACATCATCGGTGGTCTACTGGACCCCCACCCCCCCTACCGTGGCTGGTAATGTCCCTGCACCAGCTCCCCCATCCCTAAAACAAGATGGCAACTGGCATGGCCCACTGCTCACCACCACAGCCAGCCGCCGACTGAGCTCTCAATGAGGGCTGTACTGATTGTGGTGGCGAGCGGTGGACCCGTGCCAGTCGGCAGCTTGTTTTGAGGATGGGGTTGGGGTGGGGTGATGGGACACTGCCAGCCTGGGTGGGGGGAGGGTCCAGTAGACCACCAATGATGCTGTTGTATTACTTCATAATGGGTGAGTGGGTCTGGAAGGGGGAGGCACTAGATCACCAGGGAATTAGGACAGTAAACCTTATATTAGGGACAAAGGAGACCACCAGGGGATTTTTTAAAATGACATACATTCAGGGACAACCGGGATTGGGGCCACTAGATCACCAGGGGCTTTTACTAATTATCATATATAGGGGGACATCAGGGATCGGTAAGGGGGGCCGCTAGGCACCAGGGACTAGCTAGAGTGGCACACAGCAGCCCCACCGCTTGCAGCACACTCTCAGGATGCACAGTCTGTTTAGCGCATGGCCAGGGTTGCTGCAAGCCATGGGACTCTGCCACTGGGACCCTGCGTAATTGAGAATTGGGTGCAGGGTACCTGTCACACCACGCTTTGACGCAAGCTGCCTTTGGCAGCAGCTTGTGCCAATCTAAGGGCTCTCTGAGAAACAAGCCCTTGAAGTCCAGCCAGTCTACCATGGAACCCTATCTGGAACTACTGTGAGATGGATCCACTCTCCTTATCCCCCACTTCTACCTGGTCCTCTGCACACTCTCCGATTAATCCCGTTGTAGCCATTTCAGACATTTTTATGTTTGCTTGTTTATGCAGCTCAAAGGGAATGTTTTGTTGCAATAACGTAATTTCAGAGGTGTGTCACTGCTGAGTCCCATTCAGTTTAAGCTGCAGTGGGCTCAACAGTGACAGGCCAATGGTCAGCCAAGCTGATCATGGCAGTGTTCTCTGCTTGCTGGGTGGAAACTTTTCATAGTTCAAAACAGTGACCCGCTCCTATTTACACCCAAGAAGCAGACAACATCTTCCAATGCCACGACTGGCTCAAATGCTTGCTGACCTGCCACCAAAGTAAAGTGTCCTGCACCTCTCGAGTGTGTCCCCGGCACCTGCTCCTCTCTATATTCTCTCTTCCCTGCTGCAGGGGTACCTGCAAGCCAAGCCTGTCTGATCGAAGACTGGCCAGGTCCCAGGAAAAAGAGGGGCAGCCAGGCTTCTTGCAGTGACTCCCTAGCTCAGAGGCAGTGGCAATGGGTTTCAGCCTCTTCTTAATAGCCACCTGACCTTTGCTTTTTTCTCTTCCTCTCCAGTGCCCCCCTGCCCACACTTTTTCCCTTATCTGGTCCATTTGGTTATCTTCTTGGCTGCGATCCTGTCCTACTTCCTTCTGGCAGTGTTGCTCCAACCCCATCTCTGGTTGTCCTTCTGTCTCCTTTCTCTGCCCTTGCCATATTCTTCCCTCAGTACTTGATGCACACCACCTGCCGTTCTTTAGCCCCCACAGCCTTCGTACCCTGGTGTCCTGCTTTAGCGTCACCATGTCCTTGCCCCCCCTCCCCGCTGCAGCCTGGCCTTATCTGTTTCTTCTCTTTCCTTTGGTATCGCATCAAAACTGCACAAACATTTGGTCGAAAACATTTGGTCGAAAACAGCTGAACTCAATAAACACCATTGCAATAAACATTATACCGCATGGAACATTATGTCACAAAATACGGCAAAATGACTGGGTAAGAACAGATGAAACAAATGGTTAAATATTACTACCTGCTCCCCAGTAACACTTGTGAGATTGCCACCTATCCTGTCAGCTGTGAACTGCTGCATGCATCCCTTGAGTCCCACCAGGAGCACCAGACATACCGATGCTGTGGAGATTTCTGTGGTCCTGCCATCTCAAAATACTATCATCTTTAGGAATCCCTGTGTTACTTCCCTTTTCAAGCCACACCATGGCCACCTGGAACCATCTCTAAATCTCCTGGTGATGGTCCCATTGCTGGAAATACAAATAGCCCTCGGCAGGCAGGTGGCAGAGGTCTAGTGAATCGGGTAGGTGTCTTGAGAAAGTGCAGGGTGGAGGTGCAACCAAGAACTCACAAGGGATGCAGGGGGTCATGATGCAGGGATGGATCATCGCTTCACATCTTTTTTGTTTTTGTCGACTCTTTTTTCCCTCCGGTCACAGATCAGGGGAACACTCTCAGGCATCCGTCCCATTGCCTACCCGCCTGAGATCTGCTATGGGTTGATGCCCCCCCCCCGGCTGCCAGCACCCCCGGTTTAACCCACCCGGGGAGGGTAACCCGACTCCTACCTGGGCTCCTTAGAAAGGCAGATTCTGTCAAGCGGCGGGCGGAGGTAGAGGAGATATGAGGCCCAGCCGAGACAGATCCGGTGCTGGGCGTGAAGGGAAGGTGCCGTCGCCTATCCTACTGATCTGCGTTTTTTCCATTTTGTAGCCAAGTGACGTCCCCCCCTCATGTGGGATGTGCAATGCTGCCCAGCCCGTAACGTGAGTGCTCCCACCCACGTTCGGAAGACAGCCGCCCAACGTCGTCCCCCTTACTGTACCAGCCTGAGTACATAGCAGTGCCGCTGGTCTCCAACAGGGGCCACTGCTGCACCGGACCAACCCTGGATCCCTTCCTGAGAGAGGAGAGCAGTCCATCGGATGCTCAATCCCCCCTCTCCCCTGCTGACCCCCAGCGGTCCGGGCTCATTCCTGAACCCAGGTTGCTGGCGTGGCGCGAGGTGTGGCGTCCAGCGCCTCAACCCTCAGCACCACCGGGCCGGCCATCGCTTCACATCTTGAAGTGGTGAACAACTTTGACTACACACACAGAGGAAGTCGGGAACACAGCAGCAGCTGGTGGTATACCTAAAAAAGTGCAATTTAGGATATCTTGTGCTGCGGCTGCTACTTTTATGAACAGGTGGCTTCGGCCCCTTAACCACCCCGTTATGTCCACCAGTGCACAGCAACAATCTCTGGCTGTACGAATTCAGACTGCACGGTAGGGGGCTAGTTAATATACGCTGAGCTGTCATGCGTTGTAGAGTCTCTGTGCTGAAATGTCTGGCACTTTAATTACCGCGTGGTAACTGACTGCGACGAAAAGTTTTGCACTGAAAAGACATGGAACCATTTCCTTCATGTGTTTTCCACTGCTGCCCCCCCCCCCACATGCCCTGATTTGCCACCGCCCCCATTGTTTTACTTGCCCTCCCTTTTGTGCCCCTTTCCTGTCCAGTGCTCGACTTCCACATATGGCTCTTTGGTCCTGCCTGCTGCCTACTTTTGTCCAGCGGCACACTGATGAGAACACTGGGTTAGAAAATATGGTCCTGGGGATGGCCCAATTGACAGGAGTTAGTGTGGCAGTAGGTGTCATTGACTCAGGACAGAGAAGCAGAAGACAGCCTGTCTGAATCAGGACTGAAAATCAAGATGGCCTGACATGTTGAGATCTGAGTCTAGAGCCTGGTCCTCTAGGCAGCTCAGCAGGGAGTGCAGTGATTGACAACAACAGGATAAGCAACAGGATTGACTGGTAAGCCCAGGTAGGTCTGGTGGTAATCATGTATCCTGTCCTCAAATCCCATCCCTCATGTACCATACCCTGGCCCTTCCTCTGCCCCCCCCGCCCCGGGCCTTTCACTGGGTGCTAGAAGCAAGGCTATGTGATTTAACAGGCTTCAGACAGCTCCAGGGGAACAGCTCTTTTGCAGTTTGTACTATGCCAGGGTACCACATTGAGGATCTCACTGAAGACAGAAAGCTGCTGTGTACAGTGAGGGGTGTGGGACCTGGGCACTCTACTGATGTAGCCTGAAACACTTTTCCCTCCATGATTAATCTGAAAGATGATGCTGTAGCTATTGGATTCTGAAGTTTTGCTCTTTTTTTCAGTGTTGCATTCCTGATTTCAGTCTGCTACTTTGAAAACAAGCCCCTTTGTAGTTGATTTCTGAAGCTGACAGAATTTAGAACTTTTTTACTCCGCAGGATCAGAATGTGGCAGAAGGTTGTTTTTTGTTGGAGAGGGAACTAGGTAAGCTGCTTGCAAGGGCAGAATGAATCTGTCAGTATGAGTGAATAGGTGATACAAGCTGTTCTTTCCCCAAGTCCTGGAGGTAACACTACATCCCCCTGGCACAACCTGAAGGTACATAAAACCACTCCCAAAACTGTAGTCAAGCCCTACCTTCTTGAAACCGAGCTGCCAGTCATCCCATGAGAACCCTAATCACACAGGAAACCTTGACCCCTCAAAACCTTCTATTGGGCATACCTCCTAAAACCCTAAAAGACAGAGATACTATCTCTGGGCTATATGTATAGCTACAGCTTATAAGGCTATTACTAAAAAGTGGCTGCTCCCTAAACCCCCAACCTTACTAGAATGGCAAGAAATAGTAACCTATATACAACATATGGAACAGTTAACACATAACTTGCAGGGCAGGGCTGCATCATACCAGAACCGATGGACCAGATGAGACCTCAACAAGTGACCTAAGTTGAGAGTTAAGGGGGAAATAAGCAAACCCTGAGGATATTAAGAGGTATTTCCCCTTATGGGGAAGCTGAGAAGTTATCTCTTTCTAAATATACCTCTTGGACTCCCTAAGAAAGAAATAAAAAAAAAATGGAGAGAAATTATACAATGCTCTAGAAGTTTTACCAAATAAGACAAATAGTAATGGAAAATCCATGCTCCATAAACAGGATCTTAATTTATTTCTGAGATAAAAAAAGACACAATTGCTGACATGATTGATTTTATATGTATTTTAGTTATATATGTATAATTTCTGGGTTTTTTTTGTATTTTAATCTACATTTGTACTTGGAAAACTGCACTTTCTAAATGCTGTA
This sequence comes from Neoceratodus forsteri, assembly GCA_016271365.2. NCBI lineage: Eukaryota > Metazoa > Chordata > Ceratodontiformes > Ceratodontidae > Neoceratodus > Neoceratodus forsteri. Next base: position 421,023,693 of record CM057459.1, on the reverse strand, counting down.
CAAATATCAAAGGCTACCTGATGCTCCGGAACTAAGGAGCAAAAAGCATCTGTATGATGAAGTGATGTTTTAAACATGTATTATGGAAAAAAGAAAAATGCAATAAAAGAAGTATTAAAAAAAAGAAGAGGTGGAGCTACAGGAGATCGCTGCCCAGTTACCTGGGGAACCACTTACTGCATCACAATCGCAGGATTGGCTATAATGTGATGCTGGAGAGGATGGCCATGAAACTCTTGACGAGGAGGCAATTGTTAACATGGTTCAGAGCACACAGGATGCAATGCCAGATTCGTCGGAGGAAGAACAGGTGCCATTACCACCACCAGTGAGTCACTCGGAGGCCGCAGCCTGCTTCGAGCAATGCCTGAACTATCTTGAAACCCAGCCAGTCAGCACTCCTGTTGAGCTAATGCTGCTGAGGAACCTACAGGTGAGGGCAAGTAAAAAGCGCACCAGTGCCCTGAAACAAAAAACAGTAAGTGACTTTCTTGTAAAAAAAATAACTGGCAGATTTAATTGCAGTACTGATTTTTTTAATGTTTCTAATTTAGACTTTTTTTGTTTTGCTTTTGTTTTGCACCTGCCAAGTAATAAAGTGCAATTTATTAACCTGAAATGTCATGTATTCTTTGTTTTTTGTGGTGCTACGCATCAACAACACCGTGTAACCTGGAGAAACCCATTAATCCAAACTCCTGTTTAACCGGACTATTAACATGTCCATGGGGGGTTTGGATAAACGGGATTGTACTGTAGTTGAGGCATGTACGACTGGAGGCATTCCTGAAGGACATTCACAGGCAGAAAAGGGTTACAGCAAGGTACACTCAGTTTTAATGGTTGCAGATGTAACAGTGTCCCTTTAATGTAAAGATGTATTTAGTCTTAAGGTTTTCATTATTACGGTGCCATTTTATAAATGCAATAACACACCTTATAGCATGTGGTTACCAGGTAAATACTGCACTCCCCCCCCCAAAACTCTGTGGTTGAAAGGCACTCAGCTACTGCCTCGTGCCTCCAACACATGGAGCGGGAAGGGGGGCATACGGTAAGTATACAATAAAGCACAACAGGGTGTGTGACTCTAGGGTAAGTAAGCATATGCCTCTTAAGGGTGTTGTTAGGCATGAGGCACTTGGGAGCCAGGCACTGTTGGCAGAGGTATCTATCAACACAGCATCTACGATGGATCTTTTCATTTCCACTTTTTCACAGCATTACTCAGGGGAGCAGTAGTGCATGAATCTAGTCTGTTTCTGTACTGAGGTTCACTGGACTGAAAAGTAGTTCAGCTATGTAATTATGGATCAGTAATTACACAACTCTGAGTTGCTTTCAGCCAATTAAAACGCTGTAATTTTTTTACATGTTAAAATTACTCAATAACCACATGCCCTGTTGTGTATTGTTACTTACAGTACTTTATGGTTCCATGCATTTCAGAGGTGCATCACTGTCGAGTTTAGTGCAGCTCAGGCTGCAATGGGCTTGAAAGTGACAGGTCAGTGATTAATGGGGCTAATTATGACACTGTTCAGTGCTTGTGAGGTAGAAAACTTCTTGTAGTTGAAAGGACCGAGCCCTCCTACGAGAGACAGCGGCTTGATGCTTTCATCTGCATAAAGCCACCCAGCAAGCAGCTGAGCAGCATCATGGAAACATCTAAGTTGCTTAATACACTCTACTCCCCCCCCGCCCCCGAAGTAGGATAAGGTCACCAGCTGAACAGAAGGAAGTGCATTGCTGCTTGCAGTGGCTCCCATGCAGTGTCGCCTGTGGTGACTCCCAAAACATGGCATGACAAGTCATCATCATCATCAGTTTATTGTTTAACTTCAAAAGTTATTAACAAGACATCATATAATTAGACAATTACACAAATAAAACCATAAAAACATTGTTTACATACACTTTTCTCTTTAAGTTAATATAAATTTAATATTTATCAATTTTGGGTCACACTGGAAATAAGCCTAGGTTCATGGTCCCCTTTCCTGGTTATCAACTTTTAAATAAATAAATAAATAAAATGTGGAGTGGAATCTGGCACAATAGTGCTGGACTTCAGGAGGGCCGACTTTGGGAGGATGGGGGAAGTGGTAAAAGGGTACCTGGCCAGAATTCAGTCTAGTATGGACACTAACCAGAGGTGGGAGCTCATAAAGCTGGGGATAGTGGAGGCAACCAAAACCTGCTGCAAAGCCCAAAGCAAGAAGGCTAGGGCTAAGAAACCGATCCGGTTGAGCAAGGAAGTCATGGAAAAGGTAAAGAGGAAAAGAGCTGCCTTTAGGAAGTACAAGAAAACAGGGAGGGGGGAGGACAGGGAGGAGTACTTGACAGAATCGAAGGAGGTGACAAGGGCAGTAAGGGGAGCCAAAGCATCTACAGAACTCAGGCTGGCACAAGGCATTAAGAAGGGGGAGAAGGACTTCTTTAAGTACATCAGGGAGAAAAGGAGCTGTAAGGACCACATAGTAAAGATTAGGAAGGAGGGGGTTGGTGGAAGCAGGGTGCACATGGAAGCACTAAATGAGTACTTCTGTCAGTATTTACTAAAGAGAAGAGGGGGGTGACACCCAAGGTGGGAGAAATGGCAGAAGCAGGGGGGGAAGTGGTGACAGATGGGGAAATCATGGACAGCAGAGTTTGAGAGGGTTTGAAGGCACTGAGGGTGGACAAGGCGCCAGGCCCGATGGCATCCACCCCAGGGTACTGAAGGAGCTAGCAGAGTCCTTGCAGGACCTTTGGCAGACCTATTTAATGCCTCACTACATTCGGGGTGTGTACCTCAGGACTGGAGGATGGCTCATGTGGTGCCCCTCCACAAGAGGGCCCAAGGATGAACCGGAAACTACAGACCACTGAGCCTCACATCCATCGTGGGTAAGCTAATGGAGACTATCCTGAAGGAGGCTGGTGGCCCTCCTAGAGGCCAAAGGACTACAGGACAGCAGACAGCATGGCTTACACGTGTGCAGATCCTGCCAAACCAACCTGGTCGAGTTCTATGACTGGGTAACTAGGCAACTGGACAGGGGCCATGCAGTGGATGTCCTGTATCTGGACTTCAGTACGGCATTCGACTCAGTGCCACATGTAAGGCTGGGAAGGAAGTTAGTAGGCACAGGGCCGGGTGCAAAGCTGGTGAGATGGGTAGGAAACTGGCTGCAGGGAAGGCAACAGAGGGTGGTGGTGGGTGGGGAGCTCTCACACCCAAGGGCAGCGACGAGTGGTGTTCCACAGGGCTCAGTGTTGGGACCAGTGTTGTTTGGGATATTCATTGCAGACATATCATGGGACATCAAGAGCAAGATCAGTCTGTTTGCTGATGATACCAAGGTAAGCGCAGTGGTGGATGACCTAGGGGGATGGCAGGGGTTGCAGGATGATCTGGCAAAGCTTGAAACCTGGTCAGACACCTGGCAACTGGGCTTTAAAGCCAAAAAGTGCAAGGTGCTGCATTTTGGGATGAAGAATCCAAGGAGGAGTTACCAGCTAGGGGGAGTGCAGCTAGCCCAGACAGAGGAGGAGAAGGATCTGGGTGTGCTCATTACAGGGTCAATGAACAACTCGGCACAATGTAGGACGGCAGCTGCAAAGGCCAACAAAATGCTGGGTTGTATTGCAAGGTGTATCTCGAGGAGGAGGAGGTGATTCTGCCACTGTATAGGTTATTAGTTAGACCACACCTGAGTACTGCGTGCAGTACTGGCGTCCGTATCTGAAGAGGGACATTAAGTTACTGGAGGGGGGTGCAGCGCAGAGCGACAAAGATGATCAAGGGGCTGGGGGACTTATCATACGAGAGGAGGTTGAAGGAGTTGAACATGTACTCACTGGAGGAGAGGAGAGACAGGGGTGACATGATTGAAACCTTTAAATACATGAAAGGAATAAACAAGACGGGTACAGAGGGGCTGTTCAAAGTAAGGGAGGGGAGGGCCACCAGGGGCCATGATATGAGACTGGAGCGAGGAAGGTTCAGGAGGAGATGAGGAGACACTTTTTACAGAGAGGGTGGGGCTGGGTGGAATGCGTTACCTGCTGAAGTGGTATGTAGTAGAACAGTGGACTGCTTCAAACGAGGATGGGACAAGGGGGAGGGTTAATGAAGGGGAAGGGTGGAAGGAAGGGGCAGCTGCAGAATAAGGGGTGCTAGCTGCACATTCGAGCAGACTTGATAGACCTCTAGGCCTTTATCTGCTGGCAAATTCGTATGTTCGTAAAATTAGAAATACAAAATCTTACTACAGTTCACATCGTATAGTTCTCCACATAGTATACTTTTAAAGTTGCCTTTCATTAAAGTGCATTTAATTTGGACTCAGATAATTCCCAGTGCTTACCAGACATATTTAAATTACATTCAGTAAAACTAAAAACATCACAATTTTACTATATCATACAGTAATTAGAGTTTTGATTAGCTTTTTCTTTTACTTTGTTTATAGACAGAAAAAAATTACAATTGTCCTACTTGTCCATTTATCATTTGTATATAAAAGTATGGTCGTGAGTGTTATATTATCAGCTTCGTACGTCTCATTTGGGAAAGGTTTAAACCAATAGGTTCTTGCCTTCAAAAACCAGGAGTTGTGCCAGATAATGTAAATCAAATCTTCTGTGCCTCCTACTGAGCACATGCATTCAGCTATACAGTAGGTATTCTACTGTATCGGACAGTCAAGACATTGCTCTTGACCCTTTCAAATGTATACTGGGTGAAAATTCTTCTATGCTTTGGATCTCTCAATATTTCCAAATAGGTTTTAAGTCCATACTGGTAGTTGTAATTTGTAAACCATTTTGAATAAGAAATTTCTTTTATCTCCCCATAATCTTTCTTCTGCCAATAAGTCGCTACTTTTTTTGCAACTGAACGCTCGTACTTCAAACTGAGAGCAATGTTTTTATCCACATAGTGTTTTAGTACACTTAAATTATTTTTTCAGTGATTTCAATAAAGTTATATACCAGAAGTTTGGGGTAATTCCAAGATTTAATCATTTTCTTTTTTTCTAACAGGGACTGATAAGTGAGTCTGTTCTCTGACATTTCTGTTATTCTTAGCCAGAAAGTGATCTTCCTGGCATCTAGAAGGGCAGAAATATTTTTAATTCCTAGCTCTGCTCTAACAGGAAGCTGGGCATGATGAACCACGTTCCAGAATATTTCTTAGGATTTTGTAGATGGGTATCACAAGTTTGTTTTTATCTTTAATATGCCAAATTTCAGACCTGTACAATATCTGAGCATAAAACTCAGCATCTATTATTTTTATTAGTAGTTTCACACTATTTCCACCGAACTTATAATTAAGACTAGTCAGAACCAGGGCAGTTTTTTTAATGTGTCCAGCAGTCTTGCAATATGTGTGTTCTAATGAATATTAGCATCAAAGGTTACACCCAAATATGTATAAAATGTTACTACTTTATTTATTTAAGCGTTTAACCAGGAAGGCATACTGAGCAGGCTACTGCTTGATTCCAGATGCATCCTGGGGGATTGGGGGGGTACTACATACACAGCTGAATGGCAAGCATAATACAAGGTGTAATTCATAATAGGGACAAACGCTACACGTTAGGTACCAATACAGAGACAAGAATAAGTCAAGAGAACAATGGGTACAGACTCACAACAGGCACAGTTTAAATACATTACATTAAATATAGTAGGATAGGTAAAGCATACATTAAAATGTTCACCGAATGTGCAACCAGGGCTGCAGCTCTGTGGTCTGTAATAGGCCTAGACACAAGAGCAGGTAGGGGAGAAGTGAACTTTGAGCATGGAGTTAAGGTGCAGGGAGGAAGAGAAGTGACAAATATTTGCAGGGAGGGAGTTCCACAACTTTGGCATGCGGTAGCTGAAGGCTGCCTGGCCCATAGCAATGGACCTATGTGGGACCGCTAAGTTCCGTGAGTCATAGTTTCTGAGTGAATATGCTAGGGTGCTAGGAGTGGCGAGGTAGGGGGGAAGCAACTGGGACCAGTACTTGGCCGGGATCTTGGTGCAGTGTGACTGCCTACGATTTTCTAGAGAGGTAAGGTTTATCGATTAGTAGAGGGCACAGTGGTGGTTGGGGTATGGGCAGTTCAGGAGAAAGCGACAGAAAGAGTGGAAAAGGGAGTCCAGTCTGGCTAAGGTGGACTTCAGACCGGCACTGTAGATTACGTCCTTGTAGTCGAAGACTGGGATGATCATTTTCTGTATCATGGCCTTACAAGCAGAGACTGGGATACTGTCTCGGTTGCGGTAAATTGCACCGAGCCTGGGGTGCAACTTCTTGAGTATGGAGTCAACATGTGCAGAAAAGCTGAGGTGCTGGTCAAGCCAGACTCCGAGGTACCTGAAGGAGGTACAGGTCTCGAGGGACGTCCCATCCAGGGTGCGGAATGTGATAGGGGAAAGGAGCCTCGAAAGTCTCTACCCTGTGCCAGAGGTCACTGAGATGGTTTTCTTGGCATTGAGGGAAAGTTGATTTGAGCATAACCAGAGCTGGACCTTAACAAAGTCCAGCTGCAATCTGGTCATTACTTCTGCGGCCAAGGGGCCAGATGTATACAGCACAGTGTCGTCCGCATACATGTGAATGCAGATGGGAGGGCAGGTGGTCGGCAGGTCATTTAGAAAGATGGAGAACAGGAGTGGGCCTAGAACTGAGCCTTACGGTACCCATGCAGTAACAGGGAGGGAGGGAGGGAGGCCGAGGTGGAAGAACTGATTCTGAAAGACTGGGACCTGCCTTCAAGGTACGAGTGGAACCAGCTGGTGGCCCAGCTAGACAGCCCATTGTTGGTGAGTTTGGTCAGGAGGAGTGAGTGGAAAACGGTGTCAAACGCCTTGGCCAGGTCGATGAAAATGGCGGCTGTGATGTGGCCAGCATCCATGCCAGAGAGAATGGAGTCGGTGAGCCTGAGAAGGGAAGTGGTGGTGGAGTGGGATTTCCTAAAACCAGACTGGTAGGGGGTGAAGAAGGAGGAGGAGTCAAGAAAGGGTGATAGTCCAGGGAGTATGAGATGCTGTTGTAGTTTTGCCAGGATTGGTAATAGGGAAATGGGTCAGTAATTGCTTGGGTTGGAGGCGTCCCTTCCCTTGGGAAGGAGGATTATGGTGGCTTGTTTTCATTCAGAGATGACTTCAGCAAGGGAGAAGGATAGGTTAAACAGGGCAGCCAGGGGTTTGGCATTTTGGAGTCCAACCCGGTCGGTTTGCCCTTATTGGGATTAAGGGCGAGCAGTGCATTATATACCTCAGCCAGGGTGACCTGCTGAAATGAGAAAGAGTGGGCTGTGGGTGTGGCTCTGATGGGGGTGGTAAAGGTTGGTTGCTGTGTAAGGGGAGGTGAGGACAGGAGAGTAGCATGGCAGTTTGTGAAGTGAGAGTTAAACTGTGTGGCCACTGAAAGGGGGTCAGTGACAGTAAGACCACCTACCTGTAGGGTAGAAGTGGGGGGCTGCAACGGAGGGCTGAGAAGCGATTTTACCACTTTCCAGAATTTGGCTGCGTGATGTGAGATGGACTTGAATGCGACTTTGAAATACTTGGCTTTTGCTTGGCGGATTTTCCTAGTGCTGGCATTGTGTAATGAGCGATATATCTGGTGATCAGCTGGTGAGTTGGAAGTCTTAAAGGATTTCCAGGCCTTAACCCTGTTTCTGGAGGAGGGCTAGAATTTCGGTTGATATCCACGGGAGATGAGCGCCTCCTACTATGGTTCTCCTGAGGGGGGGGCATAGCGGTCTAAAATGGCAGTGAACTTGGTCTTAAAGAACTCCAGGGTCTCATCTATGGAGGTGGATTGGCTGATGAAGGACCAGTCAGAACTGGCCAAGTCATTAAGTAAAGGTGAGGTTCAGGGTTTTGTAGGATCTAGACATAAGGATTCTGGGAGGGGGAGCTTTTGGCCTGTAGATTTTCCTTTCCTAATAGATGCCATGGTGGTCATTTAAAGCATCCGGTAGGAGGCCAGAGATTAGTAATCTATGAGGGTGTGAGGTGAGGGCCCAATCCAGGAGAGTGTGATTCAGTGTTTTGAGGTTTAACCGAGTGGGTTCTGAGATTTGCCGAGCGAGGTTTAGGGCAGTCACATTGTCCTGAAGCTTGGAGTTAACCCCAGCGAGCCAGTTCTAGCTAAAGTCCCCAAGTATATGGAGCTCACCTCCAGAAGTCAGAGAGGTTGGTGTGCCTAGGTGATCCAATATAGCAGATGTACTGAAGTCAGGTGCGCAGTAGGTGCCTGCAATGAAAACTGGAATTGAGTGGCGGAGGGAGAATTTTACCATTAGTGCATCAATGGACTCCGCGAAGGCAGAGACAAGGTGCTCTGGGAAAACTGGATTGTGGAGGCAATGTACATGGCTATGCCATCCCACCCTTTTTTTGCCCTTGCAGTCATGTCGGATGAGTGTATAGCCAGGTATAGAGAATTCCGTGTCAGGGTTGTGGGATTTCATCCAGGTTTCAGAGATAATCAGTATATCCAGACTGAGGGACAGGGCGAGGGGCTGAAGTGGAGTTGTTTTACGTAGGAGGCTGCATATATTTAGGTGGATCAGTTTTAGGCCCAATGGCAGCTGGAGTGGCACAGAGGGGTTTGGGGTGTGGTGGTGATTAGGTCCAGGGTTTGGCTCAACATCACCTGCTAGGAGTAGCAGTAGTGTGATCAGTAGTTTGGTACTGTGCACAGCCAAGTATAGCTTACAGGAAGTGGTATAAGGCTTGGCTATAGCAGCTGATGGCCTATGAGCATGGGGCAGTAGGGCTAGCTGGCTACTTTGGAAGGTGGATGGCAGTACACTGGGGCCAACTGATATTGTGTTGAAGTGGCAACCAGGGTGTGTGTCAACCCTGGCAGCGGAGGTATAAATGTTGGTTGGCAATCTGATGCATGATGCCTGACAGTCCATCAGATCTGGGTAGGATGACAATGTTACTACTTCCATTCTATCTGTGCCTATTGTCCAATTCTCTTAAAGCTTTTTTTTGTCTGAAAATGATTCTTTTTGTTTTAGAGAGGTTAACTGTTAATTCATTAGAAATTGTAACTAAAGTATCTAGTTTCTTTTGCAGATCACATTTAGAAAGTGAAAAGATAACAAGATCACCTGCATAAGCTAATGTAACCCTGTTGCTACTCTTATATTCACTGTGTTGTTTCTTTTTATGTTTGCTTGCAGGCATGTGCAAGAAACATAGTGCCATCATCCGAGTTTTCGGAGGTGTGGCAGCCCTCTTCCAATTCACTCAGTGTGTTTGCAGGTGCGGCCGCAGTTCTCCAATGCCTGCTGGAGCTGTCTATGACAGCAGTCGAAAATGCAGTGGAGTACAGTTGAAAGGGGGAGCTACGCTTCAGTGAGCAGCAATATCGCCTGCTCATGCGCCGCTCCCCCTACACACACATGCGCATACGTGTGCTCTTCCTCACGCACACACTGTATAGCCGACAGGGTGCCCAATCCCCGTCGGCTGTGCTGCGCCCAAACAGCGTTTACATGCCACGCTGGGTGCCCACCCCAGCGTCTACAGATGTATAGCTGACGGGGTGACCAATCCCTGTCGGCTCCACTGTCTCCCCGAGAGTACAGGGTGCCACGCTGGGAGCCCAACCCAGTGTGGCAACAGATGCTGTCACCGATGGGGTGCCCAATCCCGTCGGCTTCACTCCCCAAACAGCCGTCCTTGTGCCGCGCTGAAGCCCACCCAGCGTGGCAACAGATGCTGTCGCCGATGGGGTGCCAATCCCCATCGGCTCCATGCCCCCTGTGTGCCCAGCCACGCTGGGAGCCCACCCCAGCGCGGCAAACGCCCGCTCATCTCGCCCTTTTGTTTTTTTTTAAAAACTGAAATTGAAAAACGTCCTCGCTGTCTCTGCCCCCACCCGTGCTCACCCACTGTGCACCCTGCCTCCCCACACCCCTCACCCCATACTTACCTCCAGACTCGTGTGACGATCTGTGGACCGGGAACACGTCTGCACTCTTCAAAGCCGACCGCGAACTGAGGAAATGCCGGTAAGCTGTATAATGGGATAGATAGGGTTTTTTCAACTTTGCTGCGTATCTCAGGCATTTTTGGAATTTTTGCACCAAATTTTCAACATGGGGTTTTTGGGACCCCTTCTCATGAATGCTGTCACTGTCATGGCATTAATCAGGCCCGAAGGGTGATTTCGCAGTCACTGCGCGAAATCACCTTTCGGGGCCAAGTAACAAAACAACACTGCCACTGTTCATAAAGTGGGCTCTCAAAAAGCCTATGTTGAAAATTTGGTGGAAAAATTCCTAAAAATGACTGTTTAACGAGCGTGCGTTGCGCAGTTCCTATGCACGCTCATAAGTTCGCGAATTTTCAATATTTTCACTCCAGATTTTCAACATTGCCATTTTACCACACCTCCTTATGAGCAGTACAGCTGTCATTTTTCACATCTTGCCCAAAACGTGTTTCCGCCCATGTAGCACACAATGGCGCAGTCAGTGTGCGAAATCAATGTATGGGACACATTAAGAAAATCACAGTGACACTGTTCATGAGCAGAGGTCTTAAAATGGCTATGTTGAGAATTTGGTGAAAAAATTCTTAAAAATTACTGTTTTACGAGTGTGCATTACGCAGTTCCTACGCACGCTTGTAAGTTTGCGAATTTTCAATATTTTCACTCCAGAGTTTCAACACTGCCATTTTATTACACCTCCTTATGAACAGTACAGCTGCCATTTTTCACGTCGCCCAAAATGTGTTTCCGCACATGTAGCGCACAATGGTGCAGTCGGTGTGCGAAAGCAATGTTTGGGGCAGATTAAGAAAATCACAGTTAAACTGTTCATGAGCAGAGGTCTTAAAATGGCTATGTTAAAAATTTGGTGACAGAAGTCCATAAAATGACTGTGTTACGAGTGATCATTGCGCAGTTTCCACGCACCCTCGTAAGTTCATGACTCTGTAATATTTTCAGTTCAGATTTTCACCAGTGGTATTTTTCCACACTTCCTTATGAACAGTACAGCTGTCATTTTTCACAACATGGCCAAAATGTGTTTTCACACTTTCAGCGCAGAGATGCGTGGTCGCTGTGGGAAATCATTGTTCAGGACAGATAAAGAAAATCACAGTGACACTATTCATGATCGGAGGTCCCAAAATGCCTGTGTTGACAATCTGCTGTAAAAAATCCCCAAACTAATTACATTACGGTGTGTGTTGCACAGTTTCTATGCACGCTCGTGACTTCATCAGTTTTTTAAATATTTTTACAGCAGATTTGCAACATTGCCATTTTTTACACCTCCCCATGAACAGTACAGCTGTCATTTTTAACATCCTGTTCAGAATGTTTTTGCATCTGTGGTGCTAAATGCCGTAGTCACTGTGCATAAGCAGCTTTCGGCTAACAAACTGATATTGCCACTGTTCATGAGGTGGGGGGTCACAAAAAAACCATGTTGAAAATTTGGAGTGAAAATACCAACGAGTGCCTGAGGTGTTAGGTTTTCCAACCATAACGCCCACCCTGTAGAGAATGACAGGCATCGGGGTGTGACTTGGGATTCTTGCCTGTAATGCTCTTACCATTCCACACCTTGCAGCCAGTGAGAGGCATCGAGGTATGCCTTGGACTCTTGACCCCAAAGTTCACCCCATTCTCCTATGCCGCACCCATCTCACTGTATTTCTGATGGAATGGGGTGCGCGCCAAGAACCAAAGACTAACGGTACGACACTTGTCAGTGTCTGCTGGGTGGGGTGTGGTGAAATGGCATGGCCATTATGCCTGACGACCCAAAGGCACACCCCAATGCCTGTCACTCTCTGCAGGGTGGTGGTGGGGTTGGCTTTAGTTCAATACTTCACTGCCATTCCTATTATGCAGCTCTGAAACTTCTGCACTACCACTGCCAATGCCAGCAAGCAAACATTCGGCATTGACAAATGCTTGTTTTTAACTGCTTCTTACTGTATGTCACACGTTTATGTCTACACCTTATTTCTGGGCATGGACCTTTTGATTTCTGTGTATTATTCTTGCATTGTAACTTGCATTGTAACTGTGTATTGATTTGCATTTTAACCATGTATTGACTTGCTGTCACATGTGTGGCCTGGGTCATGCCTGAAAACAGTCCCTTGGAACAGTGCACTTAACCGGTTAACAAAGACATAAATAAATAAATAAATATTTAAATAATGTAGCACAACTTTTGCCGTTTATATTCATATAAATAAATAAATATTTAAATAACGTAGCACAACTTTTGCCGTTTATATTCGGAGAATCTGAATTCATTTCCCATAATAGGCCATCAATGTATAGAGCGAACAGAGTTGGGGCTAGCACACAATCTTGTCTTACCCCATTACTGATGTTAATTGGGGTGGATAAATGGCCTCCTTTACATACACTGGCCCTAGCCCAAGTTTCATGGTATCAATTATACATTGTATATATATTAGTGATTAGTCAATTCCTTTAGCCAATTAAAGTTTCCACAAAACTTCTCTTGAAATCCAATCAAATACCACTGAATAGTCAATGAATACAATGTAAATTTTTGGTTTTTTAATTATAACATACTTTTCTATTATATGATATAGAATGAATATGTTGTCAAGTGTGGAATGCTCTGACGCCGGCCCGTCGGTGCAGCGGTTGGATTTCCACTTGCAATGCTGGTGACCCGAAGCTCGGAATGGACCCGAGTCGCTGGAGGGTCGGGTCGGGGAGAAGGATGGAGCATCCCAAGTATTGCTCTCCTTCTGGGGTGGGGAGTCCATCCAGCACTTGATGGACCCTGGCAGAGGCCGGGGCACGTTGCTACTGACACCTGGCAGAGTCCAGGGCGGGCGGACCGCGGGCGTCACTGCACATCCCTCCCACAGAAAAAACAGGAAAAAATGGAGTAGCTGCCGCCGCCTAGATGATGTCCACTACAGCTTCAATTAGCCCCAAGGGGGGGGGGTAATCCGGCGGGTATTGAAGGGTCGCAGCTGTTGTGGGGGGGGTGGAAGTCCGTGGTCCGTGACAGGGCTGAGGTTCAGGGTGGCTCGGGAGAAGATAAAGATAAAATAAAAAGTGGGGAATGCTATGGTCATAACCTTGCTTGCAAGGGAGATAACCCCCCTGTTCAACTGTAATTATTTATTTAATCTTTCCAACATAATTTTTGAAAAAATGTTCACATTTATATCAAGGAGATTTATCAGGCAATACATAGAAAGGTCTGACGAGTCTCCTTTTTGGTGTATCAGTATAATGTTGGCAACATGCCAAGTCTATGCACTACCACCCCTGTCCTAGCCTGGTTTACTAACTACCTCTCGGGCAGGCAACAGTACGCGAAGTTCCAACAAGCCCTCTCTAAGCTTGCCCCAGTAACTCATGGGGTGCCTCAGGGGTCTGTCCTTGGCCCCTTACTGTTCTCCATTTTTATTAACCAGTTGCCCTTGGTCCCTGCCTCCAGGCATGTCACCCTTTATGCTGACGACCTTGTGCTTCTTGCTAGCTCCCACGATACCAGAGACATAAACACCAGACTAAGCTCTGATTCCGCCCGCATTCAATCGTGACTCGAGGCAAATAAGCTTGTTGTCAACCTTCAGAAGACACAGGCCATGCTATGTGAGTCCCTTGCCAAGGTGAGAGCATGCCTGGCACATCTCAAAGTCGCTGGTGCTGATGGTGCCCCTGTGGCGGTGGTCGACTCCTTTAAGTACCTGGGGTAACCCTCGACCCTCAGCTGGACATCTCCCTGCACATACGAAACTCCTGCAAGGCCACAAACTGTAAACTGGGCCTGGCGTACAGGGCCAAAAGTTGCCTCACCCCTGCTGCCCGTCTTGCCATTGCAAAAGGGGTTCTTCTCCCCATGCTCCTTCGTGAATGCCCCTCAAAATCTTATTTCCACGCAATGGGACAGCGTATAATAATGTGTATGTCGTCAGTTTCTGTCAGCCCCCGCCTCCCTTCATTGCCCACTCTACTTCGACTCTACTCCAGGCTGGGGTGGCTCTCCCCTAGTAACCATTGATCCTTTATCTTTTTTTTTTAATACTTCCTTTATTTCTGATCATCATTTAACTGACATACTTATACAGGTATAGACATTCACATATATCAGTCCATCAAATTCCATATTAACTTAACTTCAACTACACAACATTGGCATTTAATGCAAGACAATTTCTTGTAGTCGTTAGCTTCTTTTCCTTTATATCCTTTACATATGACCTCTAAAATACCCCATTTTAATACATATTCAAAAGACACTGTTATAAGGGCACTTTTAAAAAACAGTCCCCCTTCTCTTTGTTGAACCCAGGCCCTTATTGTAACTTATTTTCTTTAGGTACAGCCTCTATTCTCACAATTCTGGTGCCCTCCTGTGTCTTTATTTTCTATTATACTACTCTACTTGATCTTGATAGAGCTCCCACCTGGCCCATCTTGCTGTGTAGGTCTCTACTCGATCCTGGAGTCCCGAGGAAATCTGTTCATTGTGTTGAATGGTTGACATTATTAGTTTCCATTCCGAGATTTGAGGGGCAGTTGTTTGTAACCATTTTTTGGTTACTGACTTATAGGCAGAGCCTAGCAGTATCAACCATAAATATGTTTTGTCTTTATCTCTAACCTCTAACGGTAGGACTCCCAGGACCAAGTTAGCGCCCACAAGTGTGCTTTGTATATCAAGTATCTCTTTTATATGACCTATTACTTGTTGCCAAAAAGCTTTTATCTTTGGGCAATCCAGAAAAATATGTTTATGTGAGGCCCTTGGCTCACCGCATTCCCTCCAAACACTGAGATGTGCTTCTCTGATTTCTTAAAGCCAAAACTGAGGGGACTAAAAAAAACCTCACCCTTACTTTCCAAATAAACTCCCTCCAAATAGGAGAGGAGGTGGTTGTCCAGGTGTCCCTCCACACCTTGATCCAATCTTTAATAGGTATGGTCCGCTCTAGTTCTTGTTCCCATCTTGTTTGAATCGGGGTCATTGCATGAGATGCATGTTGTACAAGGAATTTATATATTATTGTTATCGCCTTTTCCCCATGAAGTGAGGACCAAATTTGCCTAAAAGGGGTATTATCTTCTGCCAATCTGGTGCTCTTTTCTTTGTGCCTAATCTGCGTAGAGACATAATCTTTTATTTGGTAGTAGAATAGCCTGTCTTTTTCGGACCACCCATATTTATTTTGAGCTTCTTCAAAGCTCAGTATTTCATTTCCTCGTAAAAGTTGCCATGGGGCTTCAAGTCCTTTCCTAACCTGGTTTTTATACCACTGGTTATTAAATGTCTGGTTTAAAATGAACCATTTATATTTCCAGTAGTGCTGTTGGTCCGTTTTATGTTTTGTTCCCATTTGCCAACCTCTAAGGATGGCCACTGTTGCCTGAGGAACTGCCTGGGCAGTAGACCCGAGATGTAAAGGGGAAAATAGGCAGGATGGGAGGGGGACTGCAGATGATCTCGCCAGATCTATCTGCTTCCATTTCGCCTGGTAGGACCTGTTACCCCAGAGTAATGCCAGTCGCATCTGGGTAGCAATCCAATAGTTTTGAAGCGATGGCAGAGCCATCCCCCCCAATTCATTGGGGAGAGTTAGCTTCTGAAAGCCAACCCTCGGCTTCTTTTGGGCCCAGAGATCTCCATTTAGCATTTTTTGCCAGGACTGAAGTTCTTTGGGAAAAAGGACACACGGGGCACATTGAAACATATAAAGAAATCTCGGGAGCACATTAATCTTTAAGGATAGGTTCCTAGTGTAAAATGATGATGGAAGTAGTAACCATCTCCTTAAGTCCTGTTTTATATTGGTAATCAGGGGATCGTAATTTTGAGTAAATCGCTTATTTAGTTCCTTGGGAATTTGTATCCCAAGGTATCTTATGCTTACGTTATCCCACTTAACTGGATATCGTTTTTTGAATGAGGGTGTTGGTTCGTAGTTAAATGTTAAAGCCTCTGATTTAGTCATATTGAGCGTGAATCCGGATAGAACTGAGAATTCCTGGATCCTTTGAAAAGAAGCCTCTAGCGATACCTCAGGTTTTGTGAAATAAAGTAAAATGTCGCCCACAAACAGGGCCAATTTCTGTTCCATCCCCTCCACCTTCACCCCCGCTATCTCCAGAGTCTGCCGCAAATATTGAGCTAAAGGCTCTATATAGTAGGCAAACAGTAGCGGGGAAAGGGGACACCCCTGCCTAGTCCCTCTGGATAGGAGAAATCTATCAGATACATGACCGTTTGTTCTTACATATCCAATGGGATTCTTATAAAATTTAAAAATGGTGTCTATGAACTGAATTGGGAAGCCACATTTTCCCAGTACCTCTCTCAGGTATTGCCATGACACCTTGTCAAAGGCTTTTTCTGCGTCTAGCCCCAGCAAAACTGCAGGGGTTTTCTGTGTGCAGATGTGTTCTATGATGTATACTGTGCGTCTTACATTATCCTGGGCTTGACGCCCTGGGACAAATCCACCCTGGTCCATACCTATTGTGGCCGGGGCGTATGAACCAAGCGCCTAGCTAAAATTGAAGCTAATATCTTATAATCTGTGTTTAGGATAGATATGGGCTGATATGAGGAGCAATATGTAGGGTCTTTCCCATCCTTAGGTATAATTGAGACTATTGCCTCATTCCAGGAAAGAGGAATTTCTCCCCTCCGGAGAGGTCACAAAAGAGAACACTCTCTCCAGTATGGGGGCCAACACTCTAGAGAAGGTCTTATAAAATTCCCCAGGTAACCCATCGGAACCTGGGCATTTGCCTGTTTTTAGGTTTCCGATCGCAGATGCCACCTCTTTACCTGTTATTGGGGCTATTAATCGATCTCCTTGCTCCTGTGATAACCCAGGAAGTTGCAGGGGTGCAAGGAATTCCTGGATCTTTTCCTTAGGAGGATGACTGTTCTCGGAGTAAAGTGCAGAATAGTACTGGTGGAAAGCCTCTGAGATTGTATGTATTTTGTTTTTAAGTTCGTTCGTGTCTGGGGTGCCTTACTTTTATAATAGTAGACTTAGTTTTCCTGGCTCGCAATTGGCTTGCTATCAGTCTTGTAAACCTGGGCCCCTCATCATAATACCTGTGCCGGAGATATACTAACTTCTGCTCTATGGCATAATCTAAAATGGCATTTAACTGACTTCTTAGACAAGTAAGTTCTCGGGATCGAGTCTTACAATGTTTAATTTTTTGCATTTCCTCTAATAACCCTATTTTGGCTTCTAAAGAAAGCCTAGTTTTTTCTCTCTGTCTCTTCTTGTATGAGGAAATTGCTATAATTTTCTCTCTCACTATTGCTTTGACCGTATCCCAGAGCATGGCAACAGTGGTACACTGATTGTCATTGTCTACTAGTGCCTGGGCTATGGTGTTGTTAATCATTTCCTGTGTCTCCTTATCCCTGAGCAATGACAAGTTGAGTCTCCAGAATGTTTTCTTTCGAGGTGCTTGTGACTGTATTCTACAAAATATGGGTGCGTGGTCTGAGAGGGTAAAATCCTCTTGCCACTCTTGCTGCATGCTATTTAGATGTTCTTTTTGTGTCACTAAGAAATCTAGACAGGAGTAGGAGTCATGCGCCTGTGAGTAGAACGTATGCCTATGTCCCTGACCACACAAATACCTCCAAACATCCTCGTAGCCCAGCTCCTGTAACAGTTTCTGAACCTTTCTATTCACTTCATTTGTACGACCCTGGGTGGGGTAGTCTCCCCCTCCCCCGGTAATATCCAGGTTAAAGTCCCCTCCACATATCAGCCTGCCTTCCACCCAGCTTGCTAGCTGGGTGAAGAGATTTCAATATACTAAAAATTCAGTCGCCGGAGGGACATATATTGAAGCAAGTGTAATCAGCTGTCCTTCCAAATAGCCCTTAAGAAATGCAAACCTACCCTCTTTATGTATAATCTTATCCTTAATTTCAAAGGGAGTACCTTGTTTGATCAATACTACTGTGCCTCTGCGCCTACCTCCCTTGTATGAGGAGGCCACCACCTGGGAGAATCCCAATCTTTCGAATTTTTTATGTTCATTTTGTGAAAGGTGCGTCTCCTGTAACAGTAAGATATTTGCCCCCTGCCGCCTCATTAGTTGGAGAATTTTGCTTCTCTTGACAGGGTTTGTAATGCCATATACATTATAAGTACATATAGTATAAGTTTGCGCCATTTTTATGTCTGGGTGTATAGATTTGGTTTATACCAGATCTCATTTTTGTGGTCTTTCGCCCTTAGTGGTGACCTCCTTTTCTTCAGACCTTTGATTTCCCCACAGTTTTTTATAGAAGTCATAGTTTCCAATCGTCCTGCTATGCCACTCCTATTATAACTCTCAAACTTAACAAAATACAGGTAAATAACCATTAACAATAACTTGAACAAGTGTACTTCCAAGGTTGGGGGCTAAGTTACCTCACTAGCCCCTTTGTACTCCCAATACTAGGAGAACGAGGAGGATTTCCACCCCTCCATTTCTGGAGGTCCCCCTCTAGAGCCTCGTTAGTGCAGGGCTCCTAAGATCTTTTACTACAGGTTGCTAAGTTCACAGTTCACCCCATGCCTGGCTGACCGTAGTCAATTAGTTCCAACCTTACTTTGTACTGCAGAGGCTTATCAGCAAGCGTATCTAGTTAGGATTCTCTCCTCGGACTCTTATTATAGCAAGTAGTTCAGACAGCTAGGTCGAGATGCTCTCCGTTTTACCAGAATTAGTTTAGGTTATTCCACTAAAAAAAAACAAAAAAAAAAGGGTAGGGAAGGGGATAGTAAAGGGGGGTTTAATAGGCAGGGAAAGAAAGGGGTAGGGAAAGGGGGAAAGGACGATGTTTCTAAAGCATATAGGTTTATAAAGCATTTTGCTTAAATGTTTTCTCATTTAAATTCCCCCTTAACAGTTAACCTGTAGCCAGTTTTTATTCATTCCCAATTGATTATAACTTTCAATTCCCAGTTGCCTTGCAGAGCTGAAGACTTTGCCACAAGTCCGCAGGGCCATACTCGTTTCCCAGTTCATGCCTTCTGCTTATTAGCAATTTGAAATTTCAGTTCCATCTCATCCCCAGAGCAAGTCTCCAACTCAGAGTCTCAATTGTTTATTCCGTATGAAGGGGGAAAATACTAAGGGCAGGACTGTGTCAGTACTGTTATGCACTATTATATACTTATATGCTTTTATTGTACTCATCCTGAGATACAGTACAGAGGGGAGCGTCTGAACAGGAGTCGAGGTAAGCTGCCGAACCCTCCTCAGGTTTGTGTTATAGTTTCTTTCCTTTCTGCCCTCAGGTTGAAGAGCCATTTCAAACTGTTTTTCCCTTGAGGATCCTCTGGATGCTGCGCATCATTTCTGTGTGGGCTCCGTTTTTGGTTCCCCCTGCCTTCCTGTTACTTGCGCGCTGCTTAAAGAGCCCGATTCCCGATTTCTTGGTTCCCCCTCTCTTTAACCAAGATATTTCTTTTACTCAGGGCTTCCATGGCTTCTTCTACTGTGGCATAAATCTGCACCCGCTCCTCCCAAAATACTCTCAGCCTTGAAGGATAGGGCGTATGAAAGCGTATTGATTTTTCCCGCAGTGCTCTCAGGATCGGTAGGTATTTAGTCCTTTGTACTTGTATTTCGTGGGGGTAATCATGATCTAAGTAAAGCCTGTGCGAGAGATATTTAAGCTCCTTTTTCATCCATGCTCGCCTCAATATCTCTTCTTTGGCACTAAAGGAGCTCAACTTGAATACTATTGAGCGAGGGCATGCAGCTGGGTCAGTTGGTTTCACCTGCAGCGATCTATGCGCTCTTTCAATGTGGAAGCTCATGGAGGGTGGTAAATCAAGTATGTCTTTCAACAGATTTTCTAGGAAGGATGTCATGGGGGTTGTTTCAGCATTCTCAGGAAGGCCATACAAGCATAAATTGTCGCGCCGGGAGCGACCCCCCCCCCAGTCTAGGCATTTAGCTTGTAATTCTTCTGTGTGTTGCACCAGAGACCGAACTATCTTTGCCATCTGCGCGGTAGAGTCCTCCGTTTCTGACAGCCTCTCTTCAATATGGCCTATACGATTCTCAAAGGCTGATAACTGAGTCTGCATGTTTCGAAACTCTTGTTTATTTTCTTTTCTGGACTCGGTTATTTCATGTAGTAGCCTCTCAAATCTTGAGTGCGACAGGTACTCATTTTCTCCGTCAGTGTCATAATCAGGGGCCTGTAGGCCAGACGGTGAGGACGATCTACTTGGCGGGCCTGACTTCAATCTGGTTGAATCCTTACTATTCATTTTTGAGAGCGACCCCCCCCCCGCCAGTCTAGGCATTTAGCTTGTAATTCTTCTGTGTGTTGCATCAGAGACCGAACTATCTTTGCCATCTGCGCGGTAGAGTCCTCCATTTCTGACAGCCTCTCTTCAATCTGGCCTATACGATTCTCAAAGGCTGATAAATGAGTCTGCATGTTTCGAAACTCTTGTTTATTTTCTTTTCTGGACTCGGTTATTTCATGTAGTAGTCTCTCGAACCTTGAGCGCGACAGGTACTCATTTTCTCTGTCAGTGTCATAATCAGGGGCCTGCAGGCCAGACGGTGAGGACGATCTACTTGGCGGGCCCGACTTCAATCTGGTTGAATCCTTACTATTCATTTTTGGATCCTGCCGATTTTTGCCTCTACTGGTGCCCTGTAGCGATTCCCCCTGTGCCTTTTGACATCTTTTAAGCTTTGATGTTCGGTTTTAAGGGGGGGTTTTGGTCAGCCAGGCTAGAAGCTTCACGGATTAGGCTTGTAGTGGGTCCGTGACGTCACCGGAAGTCCGATCCTTTCTCTTGGGCAACTTTACAGACAACATCCTCCGACCATCCACTCCTCCTGCACTCGCCGATCTGCTCAAACCTGTCCCCTCTGCCTATCATCTGAGGTCTACCGACTCCCAGGCTCTCATGGTCCAAAAAACTTGCTCCCTCGCTGGGGACCGTGCCTTCGGAGCCCTTGCCCCCAGAGCTTGGAACCTACTCCCTGCTTATGCATAGACCGCCCCCTCCCACAGTTGTTTCAGGTTCTCCCTCTGGGACCATAGCTGCCTCTGCTCTTAGCTGACCTACCCTCCATGGTGCACCTGTGCCCCTTCGACAGCATGTGTGCAGCTGTATATATCGCACTCTTCGATAAGGCCCTGCTGAGATTTGTTTGGCCCTCTGGCCACCTCCTGTGGTCGCCATGCCCTAATCACTGCACTTGCCTTGTATATGTTCTCTGCCTGCACCTGACCGCAGTTTGCTGCCTATTCCTGTCTGTACCTTGTTAACTGTTGCTACCTTGTTTCTTAATTTGTTATTGCCTAGGTCTCTGCCAGCACCTGACTGTGTCTTATTGATTAATGTTGCTTTGTCTCTGATTTGTTATTTGCCTTTGTAATTCTCCCCGGTCGCACCTGAAAATAGGCACTTGACTGTCTAGCGTGCTTACCTGGTAAACAAAAGCTAAATAAAAAATAAATAAATGGTAACTCCTGACATGGCCCGCTGAGTGGGCACCATGAATTGTTGCCCCTGGGAGCTCCTGGTATGGCCTGCCAACTGAGCTCCTTGAATTACCATCTGAAGCAGCTCCCCAACTCACCAGCTGAGTGGACTCTGCCTGTGGCAGCTCCCTGCTTGGGGTCTATGAACTGACATCCACAGCAGCTCCTGACATTGAACAGTAGCATCAGGAGCATCAGAAGTCTAATAGATGGGGCACAAGGGTCCCCCAAATCAATTATTGCTGCCCCAGTTTGGAGGACAGACCGTGTTTGCTATGCCACTGTGGGGTCAAGAGACACACAAAATTAACTGACATATGTCCTTTCAATATGCTGTGAGTGTAAGAGTAACGTAGCAGTAAAGGTACCATTTTGCTAACAGAAGCACTGCCCAGATCGTGGTATGTTTCTGAATTGTTTTCCTGGAGCATTTTTGTTTCAGGTGAGTAATAGTCAGTTTAGTACCTGAAATACTCATTTTTGTATGTGGTATATGCACCACATTCTGTATCATATTTATATTATTGGGTTTAAATAGTCATTTGGGTATATATCTTACCCAGTGTAGTATGCCATATTAATTGGTACGTGTCCTCTATTGAAAACTATGATTTCGATTTGACTGGCTTTCCAACAATATGACTGCATGTCAAGCAACTGAACAGCTGAGAAATGTTGTGACATGACATATGGTCAGTGTGCAGCTCAGCGCAGCCAAGGCAGGCCCTTCAAGGCCCTTCCACTTCTTCTTTTTTTTATTTTTTTAAGTTTAACCAGCAAATATATATTGAGCTTCTAACTGCCTGTTTTCAGATGTGTCCTGGGGGAGAGGGGATAGAAAATAATTAAGTAATATAATAATAAAAGTATAGAAATCCAATACAATGATAAATACTGACATGCAGAATCGTAAACGTTGGAGGCAAATTAGGACTAAATGCAATAAAAAAATACAACAATATCTTATATGAGAAGAAGGGAAAAGTAGTGAAACAGCATGAAACAGCAAAACTAGAGAGGGAGAGAAGAAGGAGAAACAGTAACAAGTAGGGAGGGAGTATAAAAGGAAAGGGTCAGGTACAACTGCTGTAAGAATAACAATGGACATAAAGATGAGACCATAGAAAGGAAAGAGAAGAGTGAGAACGAATAGAAAGGGGAAGAGGAGAGGGGACCAAGTTTAGTTAAGACCAAAGTCTTATAACGACAGCCTAGGGCTTGAGGAGGAAACAGCTAAAAAAAAAAAAAATATGCCTTGCCTTCAATAACTTTACAAGAGTCTCATCTAAAAAATCCTACATCAACTAACTTGGGGACATATAATTTCAACCTGCAAGAATGCAATAGGCAGCAATAAAATATCCTTTAAAATGCAGAGAAAATGTTCAGTACAGCTGGGGCCAGATACACAAAACTTAGCTCAGGCACAAACCCAGTTTGCCCAGCACAAACTGGGTTTTGCCCAGAGTTGGTATTTACAAAAGCCCAGTTTGCCCTGCAAACTGGGTTTCATGCCTAGAAGTTGTGTAGGACCACAATGCAAATGGGGGACCTGCATATCCCCGCTGTCCAATTCACAAAGGTTGTGCTCCATGTGAAGGCCCTTGCTTGGAGAAATTTCCGTTGGTCAAAACCTGACGGTAACAGAGAGGGACCACTACACTATGGAAACATTATTTTTCATACGAGTCAGTAATCAAGGAGGGGAGAGGAACCCTAGACTACCAGGGAATGGATTTATTTCTTGGACACAGTGATCGGAGAACAGAGAGGGACTACTACACTATGGAAACATTATTTTTCTTATGAGTCAGTGATCAGTGAGGGGGGAGGGACCCTAGAATACCAGGGAATTATTTATTTACTTGAGGATGGTGATTGGAGGATGGGGGAGGGGGGGGACTAGACCAGCAGGGAATGTGGCTATGTGGGGCATGGGCTGGTGGGGGGCCCAGGCTAAGCCGCCCACAGGCCATGCAAATGGACCATAATGGGCATGATAATGGCCAGTAGCACCTTGCATACCCAATGGACTCATTTGTATGGCTACTTTCATGAATAGGGACTTAGCACATGTGCGCTATTGGTGGTGGGCCATTCTCCTGGCTGGCTGTGAGGGCAGCGCTACTGAAGTTCCTGGTGCTTTTCCAGTGCTAACGCTACCTCCACCTGCCCCTATTCACAGTCAGCTAGCGCACCACACTAGCCCGATTACCCATCAACACAATTGCGGGGTGCCGTGCAGTGTTTTTTGTGAATCCTGGCCCTGATGTTATTTCTCAATTTAAAGAGCAATACAAACAGGCTTTCACATAGTTAATTATTTAATATGGCTGCTGTCCATATTTCCAACAATGCATACAACATCAGAAGATTTATTTGTAGAAAAGGAGAAAATATACAGTATGTGCATACAGTACAGTAGTAATTAACCTGTAGAACAGCACTTAAAAAGACACAGTCAACCTTTTTGCATCATATTATTTTTAGGTCAAAACCCATATTTTATGATTGCTTACCTTCTCTAAAATTAATTGATGTTGCTGGTTGTTTTGTCTGCTGCCTTGTTTATTTGAATTGAAATGCATGGTAATGCATAGCTATACCCAACCTTGTTTTGCTTCAAATCATCAGACTACTCTTACTGTACTTCTGGTTCTGCTTCGCTTAGGATGGCAGCATAGAGAAATTGCCTGCGCCTGCCCCGACTCAGAAATTCTCTCTATTATACTTTTAACGCGTTTCATACCGAATAATCGCCATTCTATACAACATAGGACAGAATCTTGAATAAGACAGGGCAGCAAGGAACCTGAATTGGTGCAGGATGGAGGTCGTCCTTGAGAGATCAGACTCGGAGCCCTCTGACTGTACGGAGCAAGGGGGAGCAACTTCTCAAGAGACCCTGCACATCACGGTTAAGGCCAAACCGAAACAAGGCAAAACAAAGAATAAAAAGGCCAAATTGGATTTGATTTATCAGGAACTCTTGACATTTAGAGCCGAAATCAAAGAAATGTATGGGGAGCTCTGCCGCGATGTAAGGCAGCTGGAGCAACGTATGGATGACCAGGAAAGGCAGGGGACTGCAATGGAGAATAGAGTAGACAATTTAGAAATGGCAGTGCAGCAAATAAAGGAGCAACAAGAACAGATAGAGTCTTGTCAAGAAGACCTTGAAATCGTGGTAGACGGAAAAATATTAGAATTTATTGTATCCTGGAGGGTTCTGAGGGCTCTAATGTTAAAGATTTCGTGGAGGCCTTGCTGCTTATGGCCTAGAGTTACCACAAGGCTTTGAATTACACCTCAAGCGTGTCCACCGGGCTTTAGCACCGGAGCCTGCCTCACAAAATGCTTCCCCTAGATCAATAATCGCCTGATTTAACAGCTTTACTATAAAAAAGCAGGTGCTCCTCACTGCTTGGAAGAGACAAAAGTATTTTATGGACAGATGCGCACATATCTCGACCATGATTATGCCCCTAAAACGATGCACCCAAGGACAGCATATTTACCATTACTCCCAGTCTTGAAATCGGCTGGTTACAAGTTTACCACCCCATATCCAGCACGTTTGGTGGTTCAATTACCAACAGGGAGAAGAGAATTTGAATCCGCTTTGGAGGCACGTACTGAACTTACTGTACCAAGCTAGGCCTGTGGTTTCCAGAAAAGCCTTCAGAAGGGCGTGCGTCGGAGCAACGTCCTGCTTATTGGCAGACAGCTGTTACCAAACCGAAGGGGAAATTGCAACATCTTGGAGCAATGAAGAATGTGCTTGCAGTTTACAGAAGAGGTGCAGAGACCACTACAACCTGAAACCTACCAGATGCATACTGCTCTTTCAAGGTGGGTGGTAGATTGGAGGGTGGGGGTATCCCTTGCTGGGATGATTTGGTTTCACTCTGCGGCGGCCTGATTCTAGGCCTGAGGCAGACCCTCTATATTTGGGCTAGCTTGGAGCCGACGGTCTGCTGTCTGCGGGGTGAGACAGACCTCCCCCCTTTCTCTTACCTAGAGTTAGGGTAAAATTAGACCCATACCATCCTTTAATAAGGCTATTAATTCCAGTGCTTTAAATACTGACTTTACAGACTGACTTTCAGAGGAGATATCTGAACAGTTGATTTGTAGTATATTTATGCCTGAAGTGACTTTAACTTCCTTGCTTTATGTATAAAACGTGAGTGCTGGAGAGAACTGCATTCAACAGACTGGATGGAGCAAACACCTTCCTACATTACTTAACTTGCACTTCATCCTAGAGAGAATGGGCATTAATGAATATTCACTGGCTGTTTATAATTTAGCAAGCTGCTGCTTTGTTATACTTACAGGGAACAATCTTATAAACAGGCGGGGGGGGGGGGAATAGATGCCATTGCTGCTTGCTGATGGGGAGCATATCCCTATATTTTTCCACCAGAACTTATTTTTCCCTTTCTTTTCCCCTTTATTTTTTATTTTCTTGACGTTTTGGGAACAAATACTTTGTTTCCAGAAGGCCCCAAACTCTCGAGAGCTGGGATTACCTTCACCAACAGGGGGATCGTAGCTTATTTATGAGGTTCTCTTGGGAGTAACAGGGAGGAATATGAACTTCTCCCCATGGTTGGAAGTCCATTTGCCTTTAATAATAATATAATTTACTGTTTCTGTACATAGTTATTTAGGATTCACGATTTTGGAATGAGAAGGACTGAGGGATCTGGCATTGTGCGGGGACTCACTTTTAGTGGACAAATTAGAACAGTCTGTCGGTGTTTAATGAAGGGAGCTGTGAGGTGTCTGAGAGAAAACTCTAGGATAAAATGCACTGGGGGAGCGATAGCTAATTTCAGGAGAAAACTGAAACTCAGTGATTTAAAATGGCAGTTGAGGTGATTAAAATATTTTCCTAGAACATAAATGGAATTAACAGCCCCATTAAAATAACTAGACTACAGCAGTATCTGCGCCAGCAGGGGCGGACTTAATCTAGTTACAAGAGATGCATTTGTCTCAGTTAGAGCATATCAAACGCTCTGCTGGGAGCAGATAGTCAGTCGTCTCCTCCTCCAGTAGATTTGGGAAGTGTAGGGGAGTCACAATATTATTTTTTCGGCCACCTCTTTTGTAAAGGAACAAGAATATTCAAATCCAGATGGGTACTTTGCGATAGTTCAGGGTCAGCTAGCAGAGATGGAGATCATGTTGGCAAACGTGTATGTCCCCTCTGGAGCGCCTCCAAATCTCCTCCGGCGCTTCATGAATAACATTTTGGACATTTAGAAGGGCATTATGCTGATTAGGGGAGACTTCAATGTTACTTTGGTGCCTCAGAAAAATTCTTCCCATCCCCGAGCTCAAAGAAACACCCCTACGCAAAAATGTATGAGAGCCCAGCTCCCTAGAATGGGACTGGTGGATGTTTGGCGCCATTTTTACCCTTCTACAGAGTGTTATACTTTCTATTCCTCCTGCTGCTATACTTTTTCTTGATTAGATTTCTTTGTTTCCATTGAATATGCTGACAGGTTACAGGACATTACGATAGCAGCCCATATCATGTCAGATCATGCACCCCTCTTACTGAAAGTAAATATAGGTAAACTTAGAAAAACCTCTCTATGGAGATTGAATCTATCTCTCCTAAAGGACCCGGATTTTAAATCTAGGATGGAGGATCATATCCCTCAGATCATTAGGAAGAATTTATCCTCAGACACTTCTGCGGTCTTACTATGGGACACAATAAAAGCAGTAATAAGGGGAGGAATTACTGCTTATTCTACATGCAAAAATAAGCAAAGAGACGCTATAGATATAAGCAGCTACAATCTTCACTTAGAAATTTGTAGGGTAGGAAGGCCAGGGGAGAGAGGGTCCCTCTAGATGAACTTAGATACAATCAGAAATTCAAGAAATACTGGACTTTAAGGTTCAGACAGCCCTTTTATATGTTAAAATGTTTTTTTGGTTTTTTTTATGAAAGAGGTCCCCAGGGGGGCAAGAAATTTAGATAAATGAACTAGGGCCTTTAGACATTTGGAGACAATAACCAAAATTAGGAACTCGGACACAGGGGCTGTTTTTCATCAACAGGTCAATAGTATGAAGGTATTCCAACATTTTTATCAAACCTTATACAACGAGCAGAATCCTCCATCATCAGATTGCATACGAGCCTTTCTGACCCCCATGACCTTCCCAAAGCTTACCTCCATTCAACAAGCCTCATTAAATCCTATAACTTCCACTGAAATCCAATCAGCCAGAGCTAAAACTCTGAAATCTCCCAGACCGAACAGTTTTCCCACTGAGTGGTACAAAACCTTCTGTACTATACTATTACAGCCTATGAGGCAAGCTTTGTTAGAACACAGGGAGGTGACACCCCCCTCCCCCGCTCATGGGTATATGCAGTAATTTCTGCTGTTCTGAAACCGGGGAAGGAACCATTGTCAACAGAATCATATAGACCAATCTCAGTTCTTAACTGCGATTACAAGCTATATATGTCCATCTGGTCCCGGAGATCAGAAAATATTCTACCAAGTCTAAATCATACAGATCAGGCTGGATTTGTAAGGGCGAGGCAGACAGCTGACAATATTCAGCGTACAGTTCATTTACTGGAACATATGTCCCGCAAGGCGACCCCATCTCTTCTGATCAGCTTTGATACCTATAAGGCCTTCGACAGGGTCCCGTGGAATCTCCTGTGGGAGGTCTTAGCATCCTTTGGATTCCCAAAGGAAGTAATTAAGTGGCTTGAGGAGATACATGTCTCGCCTAAAGCATATATCAGAATTTTTTTTTTTAAACTTTCTTTTATTGCTTTTACAATAAACAAAAGCATACTGTACAATCTTCTGTCCGGTATCAAGCATTTTTTACCAGATACATCAAATATACATTAGGATAAGAGCCTAGACAGAATGGCTTCAGGATAGGGGGAGAAACATGTAAATTGTAGACATAGAAACATAGAAGTTGACGGCAGATAAGGACCTCAAGGCCCATCCAGTCTGCCCATTTCTTTTTCTACCTTATAAATGTGCCATCGGCCTTTGCTCTGTCAGTGGCCTATCTATTCATCGTCATTTGTATTGCTCCCTTATGCCTATCCCATGCCTGTTTGAAGCCCTGCACTGTATTCATAGCCACCACTTCTTGTGGTAAGCCATTCCATGCATCCACCACCCTTTCTGTGAAAAAGAATTTCCTCACATTCCCCTTAATCGGCCTCCTCTAATCTCATGCTGTGTCCCTCTTGTCCTGCTATTTTTCTTATATTTAAACATGTTAGACTCTTTCACCTTGTTTATGCCCTTAAGGTGTTTGAATGCCTCGATCATATCACCTCTCTCCTCCTTTGCTCAAGGGTATACATATTGAGCTCTGTTAATCTGTCCTCATATGTCTTCTGATGCAGTCCCTGCACCATTTTGTTGCCCTTCTCTGGACTGCCTCAATTTGGTTAATCCTTGTGAAGGTGTGGCCTCCAATACTGCAACGAGTACTCCAGATGGGGCTAACCAGTGTCTGTACAGAGGAATTATTACCTCCTCTTACGACTTGTGATACCCTCTACTAATACACCCTAACAACTCTAGCCTTACCTACTGCTTTAGAGGTCTGCTTGGATGATTTTAGGTCATCAGTGATGATGATGCCCAAGTCTCTTTCTTCCTTTGTGACTGCTAGCAACTCCCCTCCCAGCCTATAGGTGGCTTCAGGGTTTCTCTTCCCTATGTGCATGATTTTGCACTTCTTTGCATTAAATCCCAGTTGCCACTCTTCTGACCATTCTGCTAGTTTATCCAGATCTCTTCTCATTCTGCCCACCCCATCTGGATCATCTAGTCTGTTGCAGATCTTGGTGTCATCTGCAAACAGACAAGCCTTACCCTCTAGTTCATCTGCAAGGTCACTAATGAAGATGTTGAAGAGGACTGGCCCCAGGACTGATCCCTGAGGTACCCCACTTGTGACCTGCATTTCTTCTGACTGTATACCATTTACCACCACTCTCTGTTTTCTGCCCGTCAACCAGTTTGCCACCCAGTTGACCAACTTCTGACCCACCGAGCCTACCCAGCTTATTTATCAATCTTCATGTGGAACAGTGTCAAAAGCTTTGCTGAGGTCAAGGTAGGCGACATCAACTGCTCCCCTTGGTCCAGCACCACTCAGTTACCCAGTCAAAGAAATCTATGAGATTAGTTTGACAGGACCTTCCTTTGTAAACCCATGCTGTCTTGGATCCTGTGCCCTATGGATTCCAGGTGTTGCACTATCCTTTCCTTAAGGAGTGCCTCCATAATCTTGCCCACTACTGAGGTAAGACTGTCCGTCTGTAGTTCCCCGCCTCCTCCCTGCTACCACTCTTGTGGAGCGGGATCACATGAGCCCTTCTCCAGTCTTCTGGGACCTCTCCTGTGCTCAGAGACTCACTAAACAATTCTGCTAATGGCTCTGCTAGTTCCTCCTTTAGCTCCTTAAGTACCCTGGGATGTATGCCATCAGGTCCCATTGCCTTTTCCACCTGAGCTTAGCAAGCTCTTGTAGGACCCTTTCTTTTGTGAAGGGAGTAGTGCTCACCTCCCTCCCCTCTGTGTCCATGATGCTGAGCTGTGGGCCCTGCCCTACCTTCTCTTCAGTAAACACTGAGCAAAATATCTGTTTAGGATAGATGCCTTTACAGGGTCCTCCTCCTCCATGCTCCATTTTCTCCATTAAACTAACAATACCCCTCTGGACTTTCTCCTTTCACTAATGTATCTATAGAAAGTCTTGTCACCTTCTTTTACTGTTCGTGCTAGTGTTTCCTCAGTTTGGGACTTTGCCTGCCTTACTGCCTTACCTGCTTCCCTTAGGCAGTTTGGTATGCCTCCTATCTTCATCCCGCTGTGTTCTTTATATTTCCTGAAGGCCAGCCTTTGGCTCTGACCTTTTCTGCTACTGTATTTGAGAACCAAAGTGGTTTCCTTCTTCTTTGCACTTCCTTTTCTGTCTAACACAATGGGATGTTGCTTCAAGTATTGCATCCTTAATGCTTGCCCACTTTGCCTGTACCCCTCACCTGTGTTTCTTTTGCCAGGGCTAGCTTAACTCTATTGGCCATCTTATCAAAGTCAGTTCCTCTGAAGTCCCATATTTTGCCTTGGAATGGGATGATTTAGATGTAGTAGCCAAATTGAACCATACCATGTGATGGTCACTGGCCCCAGGTGACCTTCTACCTGGAGATCTGTGATCCTTCTTTGTTAGTCAGTACTAGATCTAGGATAGCCCTGTCTCTTGTGGGTTGCTGTACCAGTTGTTTGAGGCCCTCCCCTGCAGGGAATCCACTATGAGTCTAGTTCTGGCAGATGTTCCTGCTGGCATTGACCAATCTGTGGCCGGCATGTTGAAGTCTCCCATTATCAGAACCTCCCTTTAGCTGTCATGTTTTGTATATCTTCTAACAGTAATGTGTCTATGTCCTCCCTCTGGTCTGGGGCCTGTAGACAACCCCAGTTCTTATGGCTGTCCCATTTCCTGTTTCCAGGGTGACCCACAGTTCTTCTGGCTCCTTATGTGTATTCTGAATTTCTGTAGCTTTGATATTTTCATTAATATCACAGGGCCACTCCTCCCCTTTTGCACCTCGGTCTCTTCTGAACAATACATAGCCAGGTACTGAAGTCTCCCAAGTGTGGTTATGGAAAACCACGTCTCACTAATTGCTACTATGTCCAGTTTAGCCTCTGACATTATTGCCTGCAGGTCTGGGATCTTATTTCCCAGGCTGTGAGCATTTGTGTACATGATTTTCCATTGGCTAGATTTTGGTGTGTTAGTTGTTGGGTGAAGTTTGGCATTACCCCTGAGCGTATGGGGAGACAAACCTTTTTCTTACCTGGTGATGCAAATGAACGGCAAACATGTTGAATTCTGTTTGACCACTAGCTGAGGGGGAGGGTGTTCTTCCCATTCGACGTATGGGTGCTGCACCCTCTCCCCATTTGCTAGTTTAAATATTCTGCAAAGACGTCAAACTTCTGCCTCAATGCACTGACTCTCTTTAGTCAGATGCAGTCCATCAAATTTAAAGAACTTCGCTCCCAGAACTGTTGCCAGTTCCTACAAATCTGTGTCCTTTTCCTGGCACCAGCCTTGAGCCACGTGTTTAGCTCCCTGTCTCCCTTCTCTGACCTTCCGTCCATCTGCTCCCTCTCCCAGACTGGCAGGATCTCAGAGAAGGAGATGCCGGACTAAATAGATGATAGTTTGTCACCCAGCCTAGTCAGGTGTTCCTTGGTCTCCACAACTGACCGGCTGGTGAGATCGTTAGTCCCTATGTGTACTAGGACATCAATGTTTTCTCCTGCTTTGTGAACAATTTAGTAATGCGGTCAGTGTCTCTCCATGCTGATGTACCTGGAGACATCTGACCATCACCCCTGGCTGGAGATGGGTATCAACTCCCAATCATGGAGTCTCCTATGATCAGAAGTTTTGAATTTCCTTTGTGCTTGTTTTGTTTTGGTTCCTGATTTGGGTGAGTTTTGTTGTGCTAGCTCCTGTGCCGCAGTGTCCTGCTCTGCAGTGTCTTCTGCCTCTTTATTTGATTTCAGAGATAGAGGCAGATACCTGTTTGTAGCGTTTATATGGTTTTGGAGGTAATGTGTTGGAGAGCAGAGAGTGATGTGGGCACCTAATTTGCTCCTCTAACCACCTGCCAACCTCCTGGACCAACTACCCTCTCGCGTCGAGGTTTTCTGTTGGATGCTGGGGAAATGGCGGTGGTTCTTATAATGTATTTCCTCTTCAATATGAAATTTGAGGCGTGCAATCTCTGCCCATGCTGCCCGGAGCTGAGCCCTAAGATCTCCAAAGGCCCAGCATGTAGGACAGTGTCCAAATCCTGTAAGACTGTCCTTCTGAAATTGTTCCACAGTACCTGCAGTTAATGAAATCCATTCCAAATAAGTTGCTGGGTTTGTAACCTAGTCAGAGTAATTAGAAGGAAAAAAAAAAAAAAAGGAAAAAAATGCAAGTAATGGTTTAATTGTGCTTTGTTTAACTTGTTATAACAAGTTAAATTACTAGTGCCCTGTAAATGAGATCACCTTGTAGAGCCCCTGATCCGCCCCTTCCTGCTCTGTCACAGGAAATGTCACAACTGTGGTACCCTATAAAGGAGTGGCATTAGGGGTGGCTGGGGATGGGAGTGGTGGCTGGGCCCTTCCCTGCCTAAAAGAAGAACCACAGGACGAAAGAACAAGGAGGTAAGAGCAGAAACAATCAGTCAACAACAAATGCAGTAACCCTGAAAGCTTATCCTAATGTTAGATAAAACTGTAAAACCTGTAAAGCACCACCTGTAATAATTTCAGAGAAGATATACGCTGTAAGAAACACTTTGCTCCAGAGAAAATAAAGCAGTAACAGAAGATATACCTTGCAAAGACAATTTGAATCAGAAGATTACAGCAGTAATCTGTTAGCACACCTGTAGGCACACCTTGTAATAATGCAGAAGAAGGTATACCAGCAACAACAATTTGAATCAGAGAAAAAATAAAGCAATGAAATGTTAGCAACAAACAGTAGCAATCCCTGTGAGTAAAAAATAAAAACACCACCACACAGTAAATCTGCTTAGCCAAACTAAGTCTTAATCCTTTTCCCTTGCTCTGGTAAGTTTCTCTACTCTGCCTTTCAAGCAGTCTTAGAAGGAAAGAGCTCAGGTGAAGCTAGGTGCCTTGGCCAGCAAACCAAGTCTTCTCAGTTAGCTTAACTAAATATGCCACAGCAAACTAAGGCTTTTGGGGTTAAGTCCAAAATGTTCAGAGTCTCACAAAGTAATTACTCAACATCCAGTGCTGATATAAACCCCAAACCTAAAATTAAAAGGTATTTCTATAATTGTAGCACTAAGCAAGCAATTCTATGCATCCATCAGTCGGTTTGTCTTGAGCTTTAGAAAAACTCGAGCAATTGAATATAAAGCAGTGTACTCAAGTTCAGATATAATTATTATCACAGCTGTCAACAGTCAAGTTTCTCAATCAGAGTCCAAATCACTGCCAGTGCGACTCTCAGACGCTTGAAATTCTCTGGTTATCGATTCCACTTTTTTCCCTGCTTCAATAGGATCTGTAAACTGAATGTCTTACCACCATAGTGGATACGTAGTCAAGCTTCGGCATCAGAAGTTTATCGTGTCACGCCTAAATCTCCGAGCTGCACCCAACCGCATCAAACTTCTTTCTTCTGGTGCATGTCGCAAATGATAGATCAGGAAACAAGTGAATAGTATACCCATTAAAGGCCAATCCTCCTGATGATCTCACTGCCTGTAAAAGTAGATCTCTGACAGTGGAGTTCAAAGTAACTAAGGATCACTCTTGGGGCCTCGGCACGTGGCTCGACGGCCCGTGGTGTAATTGGAAAGGCTTTAAGGAGCTGACCCTTCAAGTCTTCTTGTGGAAGATTTAGTGCTGTAGGAAACCACGAATATAGGAAGACAAGTGGGTCGTCCTCTTCAGATCCCTCTGGAAGACCGATTATACGAATATGTGATGCTCTATTCGAATTCTCCAGAGCCTCCAATCTATATCGAAGCTGGCCATTTTCCTGCACAAGCTTAGTTGTAGTCGTCAGAGCCTGCACAGCCGTTTTCTCTGCGGTTGATGCTACTTGTGTCACTGCCTCCAACTTTACATCCTGGTCGGCAAAACGTTGAATGATCGACTCTATTTTAAGTCGATCGCTTGCTATCAGAATCTGCAAAGCTCTCCACGGGGCTCTTCACCGATCGCAGTCGAGGGTTAGTTGTGGCCTGTTCGATCACTGCTACGGTATGTTTCGGACCGCTGCCCGCAACTCTCTGATTCCGTCCCATGACCATCAGGTATCTCCCGACTCCAAACGATTTATTCTGTTCACAGCTATAATAAAATTTAATGATTTCCCAAGACAAAAAATGTTTTTTATCTCAAAATAGCTGTAGGTGTACAGAGCTGCAAGAAAGAGCGTCTTGCCAGTTTGCTGCTCCACAGCGGTCCCCTGCATATATCAGAATTAATGGGCATATTTCTTCCCCGATCTCCCTGCGGAGAGGAACGCGGCAGGGATGCTCTCTCTCTCTCGCCTCTCTCTCTCTCTCTCTCTCTCCGTTCCTTTTCGCAATTTATATTGAACCTTCAGCAATGGCAATTCAGGAGTCCCTGGAAATCTTGGAAGTACGGGTGGGAGGCAGAGATTGGAAATTGGCCCTGTATGCTGATGACATTCTACTTTCTTTGGCGGATCCTGACAGATCCCTTCCGGCCTTCTGGGAAATAATGGAGAACTTTGCTCAAGTCTCTGGGTATAAAATAAATTCCTCTAAAATGGAAGTCTTGACATTTAATTTGACCCCCTCAACTGCTATGAAAATATGTTGGCTGTTTAGGTGGCAAAGCACAAAAATTAAATATTTAGGGGTACACCTCCCTCAAAATGTGCAAAATATTATGTTAATAAATTATGAACATCTCTCTCAAAAAACAGCGATATTCATGAGTGGTCCCAAGTTCATCTCCCTTTTTATTACAGGACTGACCTTATATGCATGAATATCCTGTCTAGGCTGTTATATGTATTTCAAACCATTCCTGTTTTTCCCACCCCAACATATTTTATTTCATGGACACGGACATTGGCCAGATTTGTTTTGATGGGTAAGAAACCACGAATCAGAAGGACTATATTACAGCTTCCTAAGGGGACAGGAGGCATGGCCCTTCCATGCTTACTCAAATATGCTCAGGCTATGGTACTAGCCACAGTGATGCACTGGAGTAATCCGGCATATATCCATCCCTGGAAGACCTTAGAGCTTGCCCTGAATCAGATTCAAGATGCAGTGGAAGTGGTCTATTACCCGAGGGCCCTCCCTCTTCGGAAATGCACTTACCTGGAGGGTATGCATTCTAATCTGGAGTCTTGGTATAAACTCTGCTCCACTTTGGAGTTACAGACAGTTTCCTACTTCTTAGGGGTCATAAAGACTGAGGTGCAATCTCTTCCACCTCAGACTGTACAGACACTGAATGACTGGTATAGGAGAGGCCTCAGATATATATTTCAAATAATAGACTCGGAGAGAATTATTCATTTTATTAAATTACAGGAATTGTATGGGTTGCAGGAGGACCTCCAGACCTATTCCCAGGTTAGAGAATTTTTGTTACAGAGAGGACCCCACAGAAGTACTATGCCGAGTCCCCCTCTCATGCTACTGCATCTTTTTCTGACCACTCGAAACGGTCAGATATGGTCCCACATTATTAGTTTGGTAAACAAGGGACTGCAAGAGCTATCCAGAGAATCGACTAAATCAATTTTGGATGCTTGGAACGGGGAACTTGTTGTACCAGTCAGTCTTGGAGGAAGACTGGGGAAAATATAGCAGACTATCATTGACAGTCCTGGGAGCATCCTATTGGAGAGAATTCTCCTGGAAGACAAGAAACAGATTTTTTAACACCCCAGCTAAAACAGCAAAATTTGTAGGTGAACCCTTGTGGAAATGCTGAAGGTTCTGTGGTAAGAAAATGGCAGACCACTCACATGTTCTATGGTCCTGCCCCCATTTGAGGAGGTTCTGGCAGGGGATAGCTGGTGCTCTATGGGAATTAGTAGGAGAGGAGGCAGTTCTTACTCCTGAATTGGTGCTCCTATCTGTCCCACCTGAAGGTCTCCGCATATCTAGGGATCTCTTCTTATCATCTATATCCTTGCTGCTAAAAAAGCAATTACACATCACTGGGGCCGACGTGCTCCTCCTGTGTTTCAGGACTGGCTCAAAGTTATGGGGGAAATTTATACCTTGGAGAGACTCATTTCTAGAATGCCTAATTCTAATAGTTCATTTGAAATTAGATGGTGAAAATGGGTTGTCTGTGCTTCACTGCAGGGCCCCCACTTCATTCCACGATATTGCAGATCTGCAGTGATATGGGATGAGGTTACAGCTGAGCGGGTCCCTCAGAATACTGGAGATGGCAAACACAGTTTTGATTCCCTGTGACGTTTGAGGTCACCACAGCTCAACAGACATTATTTATTATGTAAATGTTCTTTTTATCTGTCTTTAGTGTAAGATTAACTGTATAAAGAAAGTATCTCACAGTATATCTGCCCAATTTGCTATACAGAGCAACTGTACTTTTTTATAAGCTACATCTCACATCCTTTAAATTATTATCTAAAAGAACTCCAATAAAAATTAAAGTTAAAAAAAAAATACTCTCATTCCATACTTTCTGAACATTAGAAACACCCACAAACAGTGCAGCCACTCATGATACAACAGTCTCCTGTACTCCCACTACATAATAAGTGGCTAGATTGAGTTGGGGGTGTTCCTGAGTCCAAGAAAGATGTAATGTGAGTTAGTCAAGAAATGTGAAAAACAAGTTTTGGTGTGGTAACATCAATATGGTGAGCACTCAGTTTTTCCATTTCTTAAAAGAAAAAAGGGAACTGAATCAAACTACCAGTTGCATAAACAGTCTCTATAGAATGTGAACAATCATAAAATGTGTTTTTAAACTAAGGATACTTTGAGGCCTAAGGGGATTAACAGTGTCTTTTTAAGCAGTATCGTTAGGGACTGTTTGAGCTAAGAATATGAAGAAATCCACCTTTGTGAAGACAATGGCACACCTTAAAACTCCACTCCCTACCACTACTGCCTTGTGCAGATGAAGGGGTTCCACTGCTGTTACTGTCTTGGGTCGGCCATGCCTTGCTGCAAGCTTGCACAGAATGCTCCCTCTCTCCCTCTCTGCTTCATTGTTCAAATGTTGCCTCACTGGTGCATTTGTATTTTTCTACGTGCAGACAGTTGTTAATAATTATACAGCAATCAAACTGCCACAACCTACTATTCTGAAAATTCATAATCACAATCTAAGAAAACAACGTTATGTGTGAACCACTTCATACCCTACTCATGACAATTTCACTATTATAACTCATGTTACTTGGCAACTGTAGCCTCTGTGTGCTATCTATGCTCCCAAAAACTACACAGCGAATACAAGCAAGCAAACATATGAACATACGACAAAGCCAGCAGAATAAGGCCATTCGGTCTATTGAGTCTGCTTGCTGGGTCCTCAACATCAGCTACTAACTCTGCCCCCCTCCATCATGACCAGCTCTCCCCCTCTGTCAGCCCCCTCTTGACCCTTACTTACCCTTTATCTCTTAACTCAAACTAAATAAACTAGTTCTAAATTAAAAGATAACCAAGACTATTCTGTTCTCTGGTGCTCAAGTAAGAAAAAGATTCCTCCCCTTGTCATCCATAATGTGACTGATACTACACTGGAACAGGTAGACTCATTTAAATACCTAGGAGTCACCCTTGATGATACCCTTTCCTATGCACCCCATGTGGACAACATGGTCAGTTTTGCCAATAAAAAACTATGAGCTCTGTACAGGCAATGACTAGACCTCACCTCAGAATCCAGGCATCTTGTGGTATCCAGTGCAGCCCTCCCACATCTAGAAAACGGACTGTCAGTCTAAGGTGTGACCACCGACTCTGTCCTTAATAGAGTCAGGCTGGTATTAAATAAGGCATGTTGCTTTACACTTGGGGTGGACAGGCTCACCCATACCTGGTCCTTATATTCCTTAACCAATTGGCTTCCCATTCACAACAGAATAAGGTACCAGCCCTGTCTGCTTGCAAAAAAAGTTGTGTTGGGCCTCATCTCACCTGCTGTACAAAACCTCCTCTGCCCATTCTACAACCAATACTCTACTAGGAATATGTCCAGGAAAGCCCTGACTGTAGCCTTCTGAAGAACAAGCCAGGTCATGCATTCCTTTGCAGTCAGAGCTCCCCAATGACTGAACGAATTACCTAAATCCCTGGTGGGTCTCCCCAAAATAACCCACTTTAAGAGAGAACTGAAAAAATTCTCACTTCTGGATCCAAATGCAACTGTTATAACTGATGTACTTGTCTAGTGCAACTGAGTTTATAATATACCATAACACCACTTACATGGTATGCTCTATTCTGAACTTTCATATACCTGCTTGCACTGCTCATGACGATAATCTTACAGAACTGCTTACTTTCATAATCTAAATGTAATTTCTTTGTGTACCCTTGTCCTGACATGAAATCTTTGTAAACAAGCACCTGTGCTCAAAGGTTTATGTTCAAATAAATAGATAAATCTCTATCCATCAGGTAGGAAAATGGGCAGACTAGGTGGGCCAAGCGGTCCTTATCTGCCATCAGATTCCACGTTTCTATGTTATCAAAGCCTCTCGTGAAGCTGCTCAGCATTATCACCAAAACCACCACTTCCGGAACGCCATCCCAGGCAGCCATCACCCTCTCCATGAAGAAGTGCCTCCTAGTCTCTCTCCTAAACCTTCCCCACTCCAAGTTGTGACTGTGCCCTCTTGTGCTTCAGTTCCCACTAAGCTTGACCCTTCTTGTTCATCTTATTTATGCCTTTCAAATACTTGAATTTTATTTATTTTATTCATTTTAAACCTTTGTTTACTGGGTAAGTGCAATGAGCCAAAGGCCCGTTTTCATGTACGACCCGGGGACCATACACATATACAGTCAAGATATTTACAAAAAAATTAACAAAACTCACACTACAATACAATTAGAACAATATTTAGACATACATCACTCAATTACAATACAACAATCAATAAAATGAAATATAAAATAAAATACTCATTGAAAACAACAACAATACAATTTGCCAAGAAAATAAATTCTTAGCTTAATTTTTAAATTTTGGTGGCTAACATTCACATATAAAACAATAGGAAGCTCATTCCAATTTTTAGCTGCAGAGTAGGAAAAAGAACCGTTATCCATTTTAGTCTTGGTCTTGGGAACATTTAATTTAATTTGATGATCTGAATGAACTTCCCTTGAATTTATTTTAATCCATAATAATGAATATAATGGAGAATCTGTACCTTGATGAAGAATTTTTTCAGTTAAAGAACATAAACTGTATAGACAACCCAGCCTAGGTGGAAGCCAGGCAGATAGTCTGTACAGTTCACAATGGTGTGTAAAATAAAGCAGCTTAAAGGAAAATCTACAAATACTATGAAACATATTATTAAGAAGGGATAACTCTCTATTAGACATATTTGAGAACATAAATGAATTATAATTTAACTGAAGGAGTAATACACCCTTGGCTATTGCATACCTTGCTGGTAAGGTCAGCATCGATTGAAACTTGAATAAGACACCCAGTCTCTGATTTATTTGATGAGAAATAAAATGTACATGATCGGAAAAATTTAAGTATTGGTCCAACAGGACTCCAAGATATTTAAATTGTTTTACCTGCTCCATCCTATTACCCAGTGAATCAAAGATGGACAAATTCTGAGATCTACTGAGTCTAATTCTAGATCCAAAAAGCAAACATTTTGTTTCTGATTTATTTAATGCCAAATAATTCCTTTTTAACCAGCTACAGAGTACAGCAAAGTCCTTATTTAAAGACTCATTTATAAGTTCCACTGAAACAGAACTTTTGTACAAAATAATGTCATCTGCCTAAATCAGACAATGAGTGTCATTCAGTAAAGATGGAACAATGTTTACAAACACAGTAAACAAAAGTGGGCCCAGAACGGACCCCTGGGGCACTCCCTGTAATAAAAATCTACTAGAAGAAAATGCTCCATTTAATCCCATTTTAAGTGGTCGTTTGGACAAATAACTGTTGAAACTACTCAACAGCAATCTCTGCCATACCATAGCTTCAGAGCGGCCTGATCAGCAAGGGATGATTTACTAGATCGAAGGCCTTGGATAGGTCCATGAACACAGCACCAGTGAGCAAACCTTCATCCATAGCCACACTGGTGTGGTTCATGAACCTGGCCAAGGCCGGCCCTGTCCCATGGAATTTTCGAAACCCATGCTGATCAGGTGTCCTAAAACCATTATCCTGTAAGTAGGCAGAAAACTGCTCATTCACAAGTCTCTCAAAAATCTAACCCAAAGGTGGCAAAAGGGAAATAGGACGATAATTGTCCATATCCATTCTGTCACCTGATTTATAATTGGGTTTGATTACTGTTTGTTTCCATTCATCAGGGAAACATCCAGTAAGCAAAGATAAATTAAAAATAGAAGTAAGTGGATAAGTAATATATTTAGAAATGAGTTTTAGGAACCTAGTCTCAAGTTCACATGCACTTGAACAAATTGGCATTTGTTTCAAGAAATTATAAACCCGGTATGGTTCAATAGATGAAAAATAAAAAGAACCAGATTCAGAGGTAACACAGGACTGTTCATCTACACATAGACTCTGATTAGAAGCCTGTGTATATGTGGACAAATCAAAAAATGTATCCAAAAAAGAATCACAGATAGCCTGAGCATCAGAAATCACTTGACCATCCTTAATAAAAGCCCCAATAGCTTCTTTCCTAGATGGATTAATTAAGGTGTTTACAGAAGCCCAAAACCTTTTTGGGTTATTTAAACTAGAAGTTTGTAAACTCTGAAAGTAACTAGATTTACTTTGTCTATCTTTTATTTTACATTTATTTCTAAGCTTCCTGTAGCTATTAAAATCTCTCATTGATTTGGTTACCTTACACAATTTCTAAGCAGCATCTCTCAGTTTCATTGCATGCAACAAGGGGGCATTAATCCATTTATTCAAGGAACCTCTGACTCTCCTAACCACTTTAGGAAAATATTTATTTTGTAATTCCAAAAGAGTGGAAGTAAAATAATCAACGGCAATATTCACGTCAGGGATTGCATCCAAAAAGGTCCAATCAAGCTTCTGTAGATCAGCAAGAAAGGCACCACTCACCTCATTAACAAACCTACAGTATGAAATGAACCTAGGAGGCAATTTGGGCCTTTTGGATCTCCATATGCAATAAATGGCCAAATGGTCACTCATTACATCGGGAAGTACACCAACACTAGAAATATTTACCTGTTTATTAACAAGGACCCAATCTAAAATTGTGTGGTTCTGACTACTCATATTCATACGGGTAAATGAGTTAATGAGCTGAGACAAACTAACATTGATCAGTAACGT
Source organism: Neoceratodus forsteri (assembly GCA_016271365.2). Classification (NCBI taxonomy): domain Eukaryota; kingdom Metazoa; phylum Chordata; order Ceratodontiformes; family Ceratodontidae; genus Neoceratodus; species Neoceratodus forsteri. The sequence goes on along the minus strand of CM057459.1, from coordinate 420,982,055 downwards.
CTCTATAGAAGGATCGTTAATAGGGTCCCAATGAATATTAAAATCTCCAGTAATCAAAAGATCACTCCCTGATTGAATAGTTGTTACAAACTTTAAAATATCATCTAACCCCTTTTTAGCAGTTTTTGGGGGATTATAAACTGTGCAATATCTTAATTTTTGACAACCACCCAACTTCAATTACAACAAAAGCCATTCAAATTCAGAAGTATGTTTGTATCCAGGAGACATCTCAACTACTTCCAATTCTGATTTATAATATACCATTATACCTCTCCCTTCTTTTTTCCATTCCTGTCTTTCTGTATTAAACTATAACCTTCAAGAACAATAAGGTTATCTTGAACTGAAGGTTTCAGCCAAGTGTCAGTCACACTGAATACATCTGGGTCATAATTAGTGACCCAGGCCTCAATTTCAGCTTGTTTGGATATAAAACTTCTAACATTAGGATGAACTATTCTAAAACCTTTAGTTTGCCAATAATTATCATATAATACAGTATCAGGAATTAAAGGCCCAGGGTTTGTTTCCACATCACCAGACAGAAGTGGAGTACGCCACATAATACCAATCAACAGTGAAACAAATGGAAACTTTATACTAGATTTTACAAAAAAAAAGCCCCCATCTCATATATATTCCTTTTGTTAAGGCTACCTAAATCCCTAACATTTAAGGAAAAACAAAAGGTGGAGGCCTCTAAAAAATTTGAGAATGTATAATCAGTAAGTGAATGAGTTTGAACGTTTGTTGATGTAATAGGATCAATAATATGCATTAAACCTTGATCGAACAGAATTAACCCAATGCAACAACACATCATAGATATCTTTAGGCCCCACATGTTAACTAACTAATCAATAAACAAATAATTTATATATATCTTTCCAATTACACCTATATTGATACTTGCATATGCTATCTAATACACAATGAAAGTGCATAAATTACATGCAGTCTCCCCACAGTCTCCCTCCATTGACTCCTGATAGTGACTCCACCACTCCTGCATTCTCCACTCATGCGTACAGCCGCTCTGCGGATAGCCGCTAAAGATGTAACAAATATATAAGGAGTCTAATTAAGAGTCTCCACCCATCAATCAGCTGTCCTGCCACAAGTTCCTGCCTGGTAGCCCCCTCGCCTACCGAAACCAGGAACAAGATGTTAACAGCCAAAGTGGCCACACTGCTTGTCGAGAAATCAGGGCACAAAAGTCTCACAGTGGATAAGTGTAGCAGGAGACTCTACAATTAACTGCAGGCACGAAATAAAGCATAAAGTGCAGCGTCTTGTTGATGGTTACAGCAGCACTTTTAGATGTCCCAATCATGTCCTTCCCCTCTCTCTCTCTTTCTTCTCTTCTCCATGGAGTATATGTGCAGGGCCTCTAACCCCTGCTCGTACATCCTACCCAGCTGGCCCATGAACATCATGGTAGCCCTCCTCTGGACCACCTCCAGCAAGTTTATATCATTTGGTATGGGCACCAGTACTACATGCTGTACTCCAGGTACTGCCTCACCAATGACCTGTATAAGGGCAGTATCACCTCCTGCTAATCCCCCTGGCAATACAGCCCAACAGTTTATTTGCTTTAACTGCCACTTTTCTACACTGCATAGTGTGCTTCAGGTCACTAGTGATCATCACGCCCAGATCATTCTCCTCCTCGGTTACAGCTACCCAGACCCCTCCCAAACTATACTCAGTCCTCAGGTTCTTGGCCCCAGTGTGCATTACCTTGCATGTCTTTGCACTGAAGCCAAGTTGCCAAATCTCAGACACCTCTCCAACTATTCCAGATCTTTCCTTAGGTCCTGTACCCCTTCTGATGTGTCCATCCTACCACAGATCTTGGTGTCATCCATGTACAGACAAATTTTACCCTTAGTGCCATTCCCAATATCATTATAGCGTATGATTAGGGCTTACTATGCACGGAATTTAACCTGGTCAAAAACCTGTACATTCAAAAAACCTTACTGTGCAAGTTCTATTAACTGCACCTGTGATTAGCGCGTGCTCACTCCTGCTGACTGCTTTTAGTTGTTTCATGCACTGAACCTCACCATGCTTATCATAACGGTACGTATTTAAAAAGAAAAAAAGTCAGCTGTGGTACATTCAAAATAAATTATGGAATGAGAAAAGTTCAGCCTCGAACAAGAAAACAAGCAACAATTTCTTTGTATGGTTACTGTTTACTGATTCCAAGGCACTCTGTTTCCACTGTTTTTACTGACTGCAATGCACTGGTAACAACTAGTTAATCTTGAACACAAAACCGAAAAACCAAAAAAAGCTCCTTACTGTAATACTTAACTGTTCGGCCGTTCCTTTTTATGTATCTGTTTCAGTCAACTACTAGAATTAATTTGTAGTTCTTGCTATAATAGTCCTTACAGTAAAGCAAATTAGAAACTTTATTATATTGTTTCTGTTTTTATTTTTAAAACCATATGCTATAATAAATAAAATATGGGTGACCATACACACCTGCCTTGTGTTTCCATCTTGGGGTTGAGATGCCAGCATGAACCTCTCGAGCTTCACCCTCGAGATCCATACATTGGCATCTCAATCCCTCGATGGAAACACGGACATGATGTGCATGGTCGCCTATACATTATTCCTCATAATAAAGACATAGAAAAGCACCGGTCCAAGCACCGAGCCCTGTGGGATCCCACTGGTGACCTCCCTGGTGCTAGAGAGCTCACTTCCCACCACAATGCTCTGGGTCCTGCCCCGTAGTCAGTTTTCCAGACACCTGGCCAATGTCTCACCATCCCCTAGGCCTGACAACTACCTGATCAATCTCTAGTGGGGTACAGAGTCAAGAGCCTTGCTGGAGTCCAGATAAACAATGTCCACCATTTGGCCACTGTCCACTGCTTTAGTGATCTATTCAAAGATGTCATTCAGACTTGTGTGACATGATCTCCCTTCCATAAATCCATGTTGCCACTCATCCTGGAGGCCACTGTCTTCCAAATATATTATTAACCTTTAAATGTGGTCTCCATGAGCTTGCACACAATTGAGGTCATACTCACTGGTCTATAATAGTTCCCAGATTCCTTGGGACTGCTCTTATGGAAGACTACATGTGCCATTCTCCAATCCTACAGTTCTACTCACGACTCCACTGAACTACTGAACAGGTCAGCCAAGGGAACTGCAAGCTTCTCCACCAGCTCCCTCAGCACCTTTAGGTGTATACCATCAGCACCTGAGGATTTATCTTTTCTTAACGCTAGCAACTCTTTCCTCACCCTAACACGTCTACAAAAACATCTGTGCCCCCCCCCCCCATCTTCTATCCTTCCCCCTTAGAGGCACCAGTCCATCTGTCTCCCTGGTACTGACAAAACAGAAATACTTGTTCAGTATTTCTGCTTTGCTCCCATTCTCCTCTATACACCCATCCCCTTTCCTGAGCCTAACAATCTCATCTTTCTTTTCCTTTTCTCACTAGTACAGTGGAATAAGGCCATGTCACTCTTTTTTAATTCCATCAGCTGGCTGCAGTTTCTTTTGAGCTTTAGCCTGCAAGACTATACTACCTGCTACACTAGCCATCTTTGGGTAGCTGGACAATGACAAATGCTTGTTAAACCCAGTGATAAGTTTTTTATATTGACTTTTGTGCTGGGAAGGCTATTCCACTTTACCAATACCCTCTTGGTGAAAAAGTACTTTCTAGCATTTTTCCTGAAACCCCCTCACCCCACTAGTCCCCAGGTGGAGGAACTTTTATTCAGTCAGAACTCTTCTGCATGGCCCACATTGTTGCACCCCATGCAGGAGTCTGTATGTCTCTATAATGCCCCATCCCTCCTGTCCTCCCCCCTTTGTCTTTGCAATATCTGGATACATTATACAGTAACTGTACCAACAGCTCATATATTATTGTGATTCCAAGATTTTAATAAAAAAATAAGTGTCTTGCCCTAATGGTACAAAAGTTAAGTCTTTTCACAAAATTATTTAGAGGAACTCTAACTTTGGAACCATTATGGTCAGAAACCAGGGCTCGAAATAACCGGCTGTCCACCCATCCCAGACAGCTAATTTTCAATTGGGACAGCTGTTTTTTGAAGTTTACCTGTCCCTTGGACAGGCGGCATTTGTGCGCATTTTCCCCAGTTTAAAAAGTACTTACTTGGGCACTAGGACCCATTGGAATCCATGCCGGCAGCCAAGGAAGTCATGAGTAGCTCCGCCCACCCAAGTAGCTCCACCCGCCTGAAACTGCAGCTCCGTTTGTTCTGCCCATCGCTGCCACAGTGAGTCTTGTGATTGCTGGTGCTGTATGTCATCACCTAACCCCTCCCTGCAGGATTCTAAAGTGGCAGCCAGCGGGAAGAGTAACAGTTGGGTACAATACGGCAACCGTACATGCTCAGATCATTAGTGCACATGCATGGTTGCCGTCTCATAACTCGCTCTCCGCATTTTCTAACACTTGCCATATGCGGACATCTGGTAGCGAGTTCTTCATCGGCGGCTCAGCACTATTTCTTGCGTTACTGTGAACAAAAAAAAAATTCACCCTTTCATACAACAACCCTTTTCAGGACTCTGGTTTTGCATACTTTGGGGGAAAATATAACTTAAATGTGACTGGGCTGAGGGGAATTAAGGGCTGCAGTCTTGGACCTAAATGAGGTCTATCCTCTGGCTATCCTGTTTAGCTGATCACTGGAAACAGGGGAGGTACCCAAAGACTGGAGGACAGCAGATGTAGTCCCCTTATACAAAAGTGGGAACAAAGAGGAAGCAGGGAACTACAGACCAGTCAGCCTCACCTCGGTAGTGGGGAAGATCATGGAAGCACTACTGAAGGAGAGATTGGTGGAACATCTAGTTGTCAATGGACTACAGGACCCAAGGCAGCATGGTTTCACCAGGGGGAGGTCATGTCAGACCAACCTCGTTGAATTTTTTGACTGGGTGACTAGGGAGGTGGATCAGGGAGGGCAGTGGACATGGCCTATCTGGACTTCAGCAAGGTCTTTGACACTGTGCCACATAGAAGACTATTACACAAACTGGGGAATATGGGTGTGGGCAGGACAGTAGTGTGGTGGGTAGGTAACTGGCTGGGTGGCAGGACACAGAGGGTGGTGGTAAATGGCTGTCACTCCACAGAGGGAAGAGTGACCAGTGGGGTACCACAGGGATCAGTGCTGGGACCGGTCCTATTCAATATCTTCATCAGTGACATTGCGCGGGACCTAGAAGGCAGAATTTCACTGTTCGCTGATGACACAAAGCTCTGTAACAGGGTAGACACACCAGAGGGTGTAGACAGAATGAGAAGCGACCTGCAGAAACTTGACGAATGGTCAGGGGTTTGGCAGTTGAAATTCAATGCAAAGAAGTGCAAGATAATGCATATGAGGCACAAAAACCCTGGCACAATATATCAGTTGGGGGGTGAGGATATAGCATGCACCAAGCAGGAAAGGGATCTTGGGGTTGTCATCTCTGATGACCTAAAGGTAGGGAAACAGTGTGACAAGGCAGCAGGTAAAGCAAATAGGATGCTGGGGTGTATAGGCAGGGCATCACCAGCAGGAAAAGGAGGTCATAATTCCGCATACAAGACACTAGTGAGGCCCCACCTGGAGTACAGTGTACAGTTCTGGAGACCATACCACGTAAGGACATAGACAGGGTAGAGAAGGTTCAGAGGAGGGCAACAAAGATGGTGCATGGATTGCATCACAAGTCCTATGAAGACAGGTTGAAGGAACTGAACATGTACTCCTGGAGGAGAGGAGGGAGAGAGGGATATGATAGAGACATACAAGTATCTTACAGGGAGGAACAGGGTGCAGGAAAACACTATTTTTAGCGAAAAAGATGTTCCAGGACTAGAGGGCATGGGATGAAGTTGGAGGGAGGACGATTCAGAGGAAACATGAGAAAGAATTTCTTCACAGAACGGGTGGTGGACAAGTGGAACACCCTGCCAGAGGAAGTGGTGGGGGCTGAAACAATCACGGGATTTAAGAATGCATGGGATAGACATAAAGGAATTCTGGAGGTCAGGGGTAAGGGGCAACAAACTTCTAGGAAAACAAACTGAACTTACAAGCTCAAATGGGCAGACTGGGTGGGCCATAGGCCCTTATCTGCCGACACTGTCTATGTATCTATGTATCTATGAGGATGATAGTGGGGAGAGGAATGGGTGATAGTCTTGTGACTGGACCTCATCACTGAAATTTATTTAGAACTAAAGTCACAATTCATATCCATACAAGAAAAAGAAAAGAATACTTCTCTGGGTTTCTGTTTAAAAAAAATAGGCAGCAAGCACAGCACATGACTCTGTGGTGTTTGTAGGATCTATCATCTGCACATGGCTGGGAGAGAAGGCAGTCACTGTGTTTAAAATACAGAAGAATCAGCCCTCTCCACTGGCTCTGTGTGTGCAGGTTAGAAAATAGAAAGCCTCTCCCTGGAAAATATTGGAAACCTATTTTAAAAGGCTGTTTGGGGACACTTTCAAGGAAAGAGGACAGACAGTGAATACATTTTAAAGGTTTCCTCTGTGTAGCAGTCCCAGACCTCTCCATAGTTTTTTGGGGCAGAAAGCCTTAGCATACCCAATCCATCCTAAATCCTAGACAAATATATACAAAACTGCCTCACAGGTCTGCAAGCGGAGGGGGACTGAATAAAAAAGTAACCTGGCAAGAAACTGAACCCTGAAAGAAAGAGGGGGGAACCAAATCTCTAAGCTCAGACTGTACAAAACCCTCTGCCTGGGATTGCTGAATGCATTTGCAGATAGCCTTGTAAGCAAGCCTGTATTAAAACAAAACAGCTACTCTGTACAGGATTGTGTGTTGTGCACTTGTGTTTTGCATACATGTGGAATATGGAGTGTGGAGAGGAGTGGGGGACAGATTCAGAAAAAAACAAATTGACAAAACTGACAAAAGGCCAGTGGGCTGTTCAAATCAACGAGTACTACAGGACAAGACAGTTAAGACATTTGAAAAATAACCTCAAAAGCAACATTTTTTTTTCTCTTTCCTCTTTACAGTCCATGTTCTGTTACATATTCTTAAAATTCACTTCACAACAATGTGGACAGGTAACACTTTTGTCGGACAGGCAAAATTTACACTCCACCTGTCCCTCGGACAGGCATCCCCAGAAAATTATTTCTAGCCCTGTCAGAAACTTAACCCTTGCTGTGCTGCAGACTGCTTTTATGTCCAGAATTACTATACATTCTAATTATGTCAGAAGCCTAAAGGTTAATTTTATTTTATGTAAGCCACCAGTCTCAGGACTGGCTTACTAACCTGTGCTCTTCCTGGTTGGCGAGAGTCCTGACTTGGTGCATCAGTGTGTCCCTCCCCTTTTGGAGAGAGGGCATTGCTCTAGGTTTGGGTATAAAAGGGGGAGTAGTAGTTTTGGTGGGGAGTCAACAGGCATTATGTAGGGCAAGTAGGGTTGGTGGCTAACACCCCTCGGCCTGGGAGGTCCAGCTTTCATTAGCACTGGTGGCTACTTGGTTTCAATTATTTTCCGAAAGGAAGGGTGGCAGAAGTGTAGTGACCATGGGGTCCAGGATCTGGGAGTGCAGCAGAGGGAATGACAGCAGCTGAAGGAAGGTCATAATGTGGCTGAGTTTGAGAGGCCTGGAGTGCCACAGAAGTAAGGTATGGCAATGAGGCTGCCGTAGTGGTGGCAGGGCTTCCCTGGAGATGGCAGCTCCAGGGGACCAGTTCCAGGTGTGGCACACTGTTTTCAGGATGGCAGGGGGGTGCAGTTCAGGAATCGCTTGCATCGCGCCAGCCGTGCCCATGTCTGGGGCAGGTCCCATGTTAGACCCATTAACAGAATGCACATTAAGTGTAGCTGGGAAGGAGGGAGCTAGGTTCGTCCATTCCAGTTGTGGCATCATTTACCCAGCAGGAAAGAGGGCGTTGAGCTGGTGGTTTTGGGATTGTGTGCAGGGAGGCCATGGGAAGATATAAAGAGTGCAACTCCAGTGTTAGGTGATCCGGCGTGGGGGAGTAAGACAATCCCCTGGGAACTAGGCGGCTTGTAATTCGCACCTTGTAAGGTCCTGAGCTTTGAAATTGCTTTGGATTTCTACCTGGAGGCTTCATCTGATCGAACTGTTTTTAGGCCTGTGTAAGCACTGTTATCTCTCAAGTGTTGCCCTGTGTATGCTTTATTTATTTATTTAGCTTTTGTTGACCGGGTAAGTGCACTAGACAAATCCTGCCTATTTTCAGGCACCACCCGGGGGAGGGGGATACAGATGAATGTCAACTGACCTTGAACCAGATTAAGCTGTTGGTGGTATTTTTAGTGAATGAGGGAAATTTGGCCAGGACATCGGAGAAATTCCCTTACTCTTTTCGATAAGTGCCATGGGATCTTTAACATCCACCTGAACTACCACCAACCCAGGCAGATGGGACCTCGGTTTAACGTCTCATCCGAAAGACGGCACCTCAGAAGTGCAGCACCCCTCTCATGCTGCACTACAGTGTCAGTACTGGGATATTAACCCAAGTGCCAGATGTGGGAACTGAACCCACAGCCCTCTGATCTCCTGGCCTCAGAGGCGAGTGTGCTCCATGGAGCTGAGCAAATTATTTATTAATTTTTAAATTAAGATCAGAATTAAATTTGTTTTCTTATTTCTACTCCATTAGTGCTTATAATTTATTGAATGAGTGCCTTGATTTCTTCCTGGAATGAAGCATGCTGTTTTTGGACCTTTATTTCTTCCCCCGGCTTGTCCTGATGTTGCAGTAAATGGTGAGAGATGGGTTGGTGGAGGAGCTGTACTCTGCACTGTGCTGAGAGAACCAAGCTGAGGTAGAGCCTTGTTTTATACCTCTGGCTTTGCCTCCCCTGAAAGTTTTCAGTCTGTACCCCCCCTGCTTACATCAGGACCTCTAGACACAAAAAGGGGGTGGGGAGGTTACATTTAAGTGAAAGCTTTGAGTAACCTCATCATGCATAAGATCTACTGATATAGTTTAGATTCATAGAAGTGTGACGGCAGAAAAGGACCGACAAGGCCCACCAAGTCTGCCCATTTGTCCAGCCATCTGCTTGGACATGTGTCCCTCCACCCTCAACACACCCCTGTGGTTGTCCCATGCCCTTTTGAATCCCTCCACTGTTTCTTCTCCAACAACCGCTTCTGGGAGTCTGTTCCACTTATCCACCACTCTCTCTGTGAAATAGTACTTCCTAATGTTACCTCTGAACTGGTCCCCCTCCACCTGCAGGCCATGCCCCCTCATCCTCTGATTACCCTTCATCTGGAAGATGCTTTCCATTGGCACCCTGTTTATACCCTTAGGGTACTTGAAAGTTTCGATCATGTCCCCCCTTTCCCTTCTCTGTCCCAGGGAGTACATGTTTATATCTCTCAACCTTTCTTCATAGGATAGGTGGCTCAACCCTTTTACCATCTTCGTTGCATTCCTCTGAACTTGCTCCAGCCTCCCCACATCCTTCTTGAGGTATGACCTCCAGAACTGGACTCCGTATTCCAAATGCGGTCCAACCAGGTGGGTGTACAAGGGTACTATGACCTTCCTATTTCTACTGGTGATCCCCCTTCCGATGCATCCCAGCATTCCACTACCCTTAGCCACTGCTCTCCTGCATACCTCTCAACCTGTTGTCACTGAAATGAGGGACAAGGACACTTTTGGACACTCAAAATGAGGGACAATGAGGGACATAGACCCTCCGAATGAGGGACACATCCTCAAACATTGAGATACAGTACAAGCTCAGAACACTGTGAAAACCATAGTGTTTACTTGTACAAAGTTTATTTTGGATTTAGTATTTTAGAATATTAAAAGTTTCTGCTTTAAAGTATGAATTTTCAGGACATTCTTTGTGTGGGCAGCACCTTTTCCATGAGGAATGGATAAGGGACAGAACAATTATAAGGGCCAAAATGAGGGATGTCCCTCGTAATGAGGGACACTTGAGAGGTATGCTCTCCTGCACTGCCTTTCCAAATTCAGGTCCCACGATATAGTGATGCCCAGGTCCCTTTCTTGTTCCGTCACTGCCAGATCTCTGCCCCCCATGCAGTACACTGCCCTCTAGTTCCTGTAGCCAAGATGCATGATTTTACACTTTTCTGTGTTGAATGAAAGTTGCCACCTCTTTGACCATGCCTCAAGCCTCCCCAAATCTCTCTGCATTTTCTCTACCCCTTCCCGAGTGTCTACCCTATTGCAGATTTTTTTTTGTGTTATTTCTTTATCCTCCTTCTTGCCTTCCTGGTCTGCCACTCCTTCCGGCTGCTCATGCCTCCCGCGACCCCCTCGCCCTGACCCCCCTCCCCACACCCCAGATCGCAGCCGACCCAGGGGTGTCCCGGCATATCCCTTCGCCGGGTGGGTCCCCCTCCTCCGAGGGGGAAGGTGCCGGGAGGGGCAACCAGCGCACACTAGGCATCAGTCCCTGAGTGCTGCTGAGGTGGGTTTGGAGGCGTGAGGGCATCTCGGGCCGACAGGAGCACGGCAGCCATCATCCGGCAGACCAGGAGGCCGGATTTCCCGTTTTCTCCCCCGGGGCGTAGTGTGCCACTAACGTCTGGGCTGAGCCGACGTTCACCACACCCCCCATGTGCATTGAGGCTCTGCTGTTGGACTCCCCGGCCTCTGCCAGGGGGGACCAGACTGCAAGCCGCATCCCCTCCTTCCCCCCTGGAGTAGGCGAGCAGTCGTGGGACGCTCGAGCCTACTCCTCACCGCTCAGCTCTCCAGCGACCCGAGTCAGTTCCTCAACCGGTCGCCAGCGCGCTGTGCTGAAACCAACCACAGTCGGATTTCAGCCGGCCTCCTATTGCAGATTTTAATTTCATCCGCAGACTCACACCCTCTTTAAGGCCCGCCACAATGTCCTCTACAAATATATTGAATAGTAGGGGCTGCTACACTGATCCCTGAGGGACCCTGCTTGTGACCTTGCCCTCTCCGGATGCCACCCCTTTATTATGATCCTTTGCCTCCTGTCCCCCAGCCAGCTTCCAACCCATTTAACCACCCTTTGCCCCAGCCCTAGGCCTGACATTTTATACAGCAGTCTCCTGTGGGGCATGGAGTAAAAAGCCTTTTTGAAATCCAGATAAACCACATCTACCGCCCTCCCCTGATCCAGTTCGTTTGTGACCATGTCAAAAAGCTCTATCAAATTTGTTTGACAGGATCTGCCCCATGTAAAACCATGTTACCTTGGATTCATCAGGCCACTTTCCTTGAGGTAGCTGGTGATCCTGCCTTTTATTAGTTTCTCCATGAGCTTGCTTACCATCGATGTCAAGCTCACGGGCCTGTAATTTTCCACTTCCTCCCTCCCTCCCTCCCCCTTATTCTTCAGGGCCACATTTGCCTGCCTCCAGTCTTCCGGCACCACCCCAGTCTCCAAGAACTAATCGAAGAGTGCAGTCAGTGGCACTGCCAATATCTCCTTTAGTTCCCTTAACACCCTTGGGTGCACCCCATCCGGCCCCATTTCCTTGTCCACCTTCATGCAGCCTAATTCTCCCAAACTTTTCTCCACGAGGAATGGCCTCATATCCACTTCCCCTTCCCCTGCCATTGCTTTTCCTGCTCTGCTGCCTTCATCGCCTTCCTCCCTAGTGAACACTGAGCAAAAATAGTTGTTTAGCAGGTCCGCTTTCTCTCTGTCCCCTTGTAGCAACTCCCCCTCATTTGTTTTTAACTGGAGTATTCCCTGCCTAGTCCTCTTTTCACTTACGTACCGAAAGAATGTCTTATCCCCTTTTTTGCCCTCTCTAGCTATGTGCTCCTATGTCTGTGCCTTTGCTCTCCTTATCTGTACTCTCTCTAGTTTTCATGTATCAACATATAATCAAAATAATACTGCTACAATAGAGAATGCAACAATGTAGTTTTAAAGTATAGTCATAACAGTTTTATTTTTTTTAAAAGCTTGGAATCAGGCTGATGCAAATATGATCAGTTGATACAGATCTAATGGATCAATGTACAGTATTCAAATTCTGGATCTGTAGCAGCACAGCTTTCAGGCCTTAGACAACAACACTAACATACTATTTGCCAGCAGATTAGGCCTTACGGTCTATCGAGTCTGCTCGAACCTAGATCCTTAGTTGGGTGCCGAGATCCTCCCATCCCACTACTCAATGATTTCACCCATAAATTTGCATTGAGGGCAGCTCAGCCTCTGCACTTCTCAGTGGTGTTGGCAAACTCGATTGGTCCACTCAGGATACCAATCAGGGTGGGCACTCCAGGAGATCTGTCTCACAGCAGGAAACTGACAGCTACAAATAAGCCAACAGTAACAAAGTCCACGTGTAGCCTATGAGCCTTTGCAGGGGTGTAGCCAGGAATTTTAAACCTGTACTCAAGAGATGACAGACCTGTTGCCCCCCACTCCTGTAAACAAAAACCAAAACATGTGTTATCCCACCACACAAACACTGCTCCACACTCATTTCATTCAACAGTATGTAGTAAGCCAATGATCCCAGCAGTCCTAACATTTTATTTTATCTAACACACACACCACTTATCAGACAGAAATTGGCTGGCTTTTAGTTACAGTGGTTGGGATAAACTGTGATAAACCTCTGTACAACATCAAGGTAGCCAGCCTTACAGAAGTCCATTCACATTAGCGCTCGTGCATACTTACTTGATTGGGTCACTCATACAAGCATGGCCTCTAACTTTAGTACTCACACATCTTCCAAAGATCATGCACAGACTCACACTAAAGCATCTAAGAATGGGAAAAACAGTTCTTCAGGTATATCAGGCTGTTATGTTTGTTGCCCTGGCCTAAGGCTCATGTTGCCCCTGGATTTTCCGGCTGTTGCTGTACTCAGCAGAGTACACTGAGTATGCCTGCTGACACCTATGAGTCTTTGTGACTCCCACAGCCAGAGGACCTCCGTGATTGGTTGGCTCAGTGCCCTTTTTACCACGTCTTCATGGTCAAGCAGGTCAAGGGAAGGCAACATACTAACGAACCGTAGCCCCAATGGCAGTTTCTGCAGAAGTCCCCATTCACACAAAGCACACTTCCCAAACAGAGATCCACACTACAAACCAATCAAATATGGGTGCAAACTCATGCCCACTTCAATCAGCACACTGCACCAGGCAATACCCGGTTCAGTTGCTGCCACGGCATTGTCAGCCCTGTGGACAGCAGCAAATGCCTTTGATATCTGAACAAGCTAGGAAGTCTTAAAATCCCAGCGACCCATAGGGGTTAGGTTACACAGTTTTAGTTTCCAGTATTTCTTTAGTGACCATGACAAATCCCCTTCCATCCTTACCAGCTTGCTAGAGACGTCTCTGCTGCTTACCCTGCCACAGATAAAATTGAGGCCCTGGTGTGCGTGTGTGTGTCGGGGAGGGCAAACATTCCACAGGTGAAATTTATCTGAATTTTGAAAACTTGTGTTCTATGGCATCCAGCATCCATACATTCTGGGTGAATTCCACTTATAAAATGTTAAACAGACTATATTCTCTGTGTCATCATAAGAATACATTTTAAAATCACTGTACTGACTACTTTATAACCTAAAATGTTTCATTCACTCCCAGTTAAATTTTGACACCATTTATAATCATAATGAGACACTCCAGGGTGTGCTTTGTTGTGCTATATTGGCACTTCTTCGGCACCTGAATGCACCTGGCAATGCATCATGCAGCACAACACACCTAAGGTATGCAGTCATCCCACAACACGCATGTCTTATTGCCTCTTAGTGACTCTTGTGTTTTCTTTGCTAAATTTCTGGGTCCCTAACTCCAAACACTGTGGGCATATTTACTGCACAATAGAGACTGCAATACTTAAACCTCTTGTTTTAAATTATGGGAATGGCATGCAAAATGGGTACAACCCCTGCCCCCCAATTACTCAGATGGAACTAGTAGTTCATGCAACACTGCCAGATGCTCAGTTTAAAAGACAAAGCTCTCCATAGTTCCTAAACTAATTTGGACACTAGATGACCCAAATATTCAGGGTTGACTGAGGCGCTTCTTTTTGTTCTGCTAGCAATGTTTTATACAAACATCTCTTACTGTTCTACCAGCTTTAAATTAAACTCGTTACATAAAGAGCTTGAACGGTTTTTGTCCCCCAATACTTTTTTGCAATCGTAGGACACAGCTTTGGGAGAAAGAGCATGCTCAGAAAGGAAGCGATTAATCCTTTTCCAGGAGCTGAACGCAAAAGGTAACTGTCGGTCAAAGAATGCAGTGCGGCAATCTCAGCAAAATCAATGATGCTCCTACTTCATGGGGAAAAGTATTCCATTTTTGATGACTGCGATTGCTTTTCAATGAATGCATGAGCTCCTATTTAAAAAATATATATATTTGTCATACCATTTTGAATATTTCGTGCTGTTCCCAATTTTAATTTTAGCTATAACAACGTCGGGCGGCATCTGAAGCAATGTAGCCAAGGATGATGTCGGAGCATTTACCATTTTAGAAAACACAAATCCCTGCAGTGAATGACATCATGATCTACCTGGCATTCAATGAGCAGTACCCCGAACGTGTAGGCAGTGGAAGAATTCTACAACTTTGGTACCGACGCAATGGATGGGACGGGTGCCATGGCAGGTGATCCCTGCAAACTGTTACACGAAACTGTACTACAATATATATCTTATACGTCATATTTGTGCTTTTCAAGTGATGTTTCATCACGCAAGCAGAATAGCAGATTTAAACCAAAGCAGCAACTCGCAACAGCTTGTTAACGAATGTCAGATTAAATGCGTCCCTAGCCTATAACCCCATGCATTTTGCTGGGAGTGGGCTAGCACAAACAGAATATGCCTTGGTGCTTACTGTCATGGTGCTGCTGCTGAGAAAACTGTCACCATCAGACATGCCATCCCCCAGTGAAGGCTGCTTCGTTGCGGTCGATGCGCCCGTGCTGCTCCGCCTCGCGCTCAGGTGCTGCAGTTCATACGTCTCGCTGTGTTATTGTTTACACTAGCACATTCTGCAAGGGCCGGTCGGCTTGCTCTGACATTCGCCATCTCCCCGCCCCCACCACAAGCGCCGCGCTGCTATTGGTAGGAGGGCAGGTTTAAGGGCGGAGCTTAAGTTGTAGGTATTAAAGGACCCGACTTCTGAGGCCGGCCACCACTACTGTATATCAACCTACCCTAAATAGTTTAAGTTCAAACGTTCACAGGGCAGTGAAACTGCAGCTGTTCATTTTCTTAAGGAAACATTCAAATCTGAGGCCAGAGTCAGACAGCGGTGTAGGGACCCAATTGGAAAGTAGGTACAGGTGCCCAGCCCACCTGGGAAATGAATAAAGTGGCTCAAGGGTAACAGTGACTAGGGTTACCACCTGTCCTGATTTGGGCAGCTGTGTCCTGCCAAAAGACACGAAAAATACCAAATGTCCTGACATTAAAGTAGAAAAAATATTTTCTGACTTTCTTCTAAATGTTTTAAAAAACTATAATACCTTACCTTAAAGACCTTAAAATGATAAGAAACACTAGAAACAACTAAAAAACTACAACATATCGTCTTAATTCTGATTATTTAGAGAAAATAAGTCTGATGCATTGGTCGAGGTTACATATTGTCCTGCGAAAAATCATGTTTCAGTAAGAAATGTCCCACTTTGGGCTTCCTAAAAGGTGGTAACCCTAACAGTGACATTAGTATTACAGTGAATGTTATGTGACGGCAGATAAGCGCTGCCAGGCCCACTCAGTCTGCACATTTTTTTTAACTTTCATATTTTGCTACAGATCTGTTACTTATTTTTTTAGCTAATTTTTGTAAGTTGTTATGTTTTGTTCTTGTATTGTACTGTATCCTCCCGGGTTCTGCCTGAAAATAGTCATTGTTATGGCTAGTGCACCTACCCGGTAAACAAAACTAAATATATATATGTATATATATATATATATATATCACCATCTCTTTCCCTCCCTCCCTTCCTTATCCATACAATTCCCTTGTGCCTGTCCAAGGCATTTTGAGCCCCACCACTGTTTTTGCGCCCACTGCCTCTGCTGGAAGACTGTTTCAAATACTCTTTCTGTGAAGAAGTAGTTCCTCACATCCGTCTTAAATTTATCCCCTTCCAGCTTCATAGCATGCCCCCTTGTTCTAGAGCACCCTTTTCCCTGAAAAATACACAGCTCCTGAGCTCATTAATCCTGATGAGGTACAATATTTAAAGGACTCTATCATATTCATCCTCTCCTCCAGGGTGTACATATTTAGCTCCTTAAACCTCTCCTCGTAGGGCTTTTGATGCAGACCCTACACCATTTTGGTAGCCCTCCTCTGGACCACCTCCACTCTGTCAGTGTCCTTCCTGAGATGTGGTCACGAGAACTGGATACAGTGCTCAAGGTGAGGTCTGACCAACGATCAATGGATCAGCAGCACTGCCTCCTGTTTCCTGGTGGCAGTACCCCTTCCTATGTACCTCAGCGTTCCACTCACCCTTCTGACTGCCTTGTCACACTGCCTGCCCACCTTTAGGTCATTCTTTATGAATTTCTTGGGTCCTTCTCCTGCTTGAACTTTGTTAGTATCACTCCACCCATTTTGTGCTCCACTCCTGGGTTTCTATGGCCCAAGTGCATTATTTTGCACTTTTTGGCATTAAAACCCAGCTACCATACCCTTGACAAAAATTGCAGATTGTTTGTTTGTTTAAATATTTTGTAAGAAAGTTTACTTTTCCTTAATTTTTTTGGGGTGCGGGGGATTTTTGTTTTTCCTTTTGGATGCATTATGTGTGACTTTGCTATACTAGACCTTGTATAATTTTGTTTGGTTTGCTTTTTTTGTTTGTTTGTTTTCAATAAAATTCCCCTGCTCTTTACGAGAAGTGCCATGGATCTTTAATGTTCACCTGAACAACCACTAGAACAGGCAGATGGGACCTGGGTTGATTGTCTCATCTGAAAGACAGCATCACAGGAGTGCAGCACCCCCTCATGCTGCACTATAGTGTGATATTGTGCAGTCACTTTGGGTCAGGTTAAGCAATTGCTGGTTCTGACGCCATATGGTGCTACCTATAAGAATGGGTGTTAAACAGAACATTTTCACTTTGCCCACAAGAAATATTAAATTTACCTTTTCAAAAACTGTAATGTTGCAAGATATTACAAACAGAATGGCCCAGATAGTTAAAGCACTGAGTTGTGCCAGCGCAAGTGTGGACTTGCGCCAAGGAGCCATATTCAGCAGGAGCCAGTGCACAGCGCAAATCTCATTGTGTCAATGCGCAACTATAATGAACGCAGGTGCAAGTGCAGGGGGCATTCCCATGAATATCCAACACAATGGGATATTCAACCGTGAAACCATGGCGCAAGTGCAGCGCAAATCACAGATGCGCTGAGCAGACTTGTTCCTATAAATACAGGTTGCAAGCACACATACAGCACTTGTGCCAGGTGAGAGGGAGTGGGAGAGAGAAAGATAGAGAGAGAGAGAGACAGACAGACCAAGGCAGATACAGAGGGAGAGGGACAGAGGTGGCATTGAAGAGGGAGATAGGGGCAGAGAGAGTGAGAGAGACAGACAGACACACTGCCAGGCAGTGCACCAGGGTGGCACACAGCCAGCAGCAGTCAACCACCCAGGGGGATATAGGACAGTAATGGCCATGGGATAGTGAGCCCTTCAAGATGGAGGCCATAATGAGGGGTGTGAGGGGGGCAGGGGGAACAGTGACATGGCCATTGACAGGCCCATTGGCGGTATGCCTGACACAGGTGGTACTGCGCCCACATCACCTTCGAGCAGTACAGTGACAAGGAGATTGTGGGCCAGTACCGCCTGAACAGGGCCATTCTGAGGCAGCTCTGTGAGCTGTACAGGCACCCACCAGACGGAGCCACGCCATGTCTGTGGAGATGAAGGTGACAGCCAGCATGTGCCTGCTCACCACAGGCACCTTTCAAAGACCAACAGGGGACACCACAGGCATAATCCAGTTGGCCACATCCTGCCTCCTCACACAGTTCCTCAACACTCTGCTGCCATGTGCATTGGAATAAATCCATTTCCCCAGCACACAGGTGGAGCGTACAGCAGCCATGCAGGACTTCCACAGGGTAGCACGTATGCCTGGCATGATTGGGGCCATTGACTGCACTCAAGTGGGCATCCGCATGCCACCTGGCCCCAAGGGTGTGGCATACATCAACAGGAAGGGGAGCCCTAGTCTCAACTGCCTGGTGGCGTGCGATGCCACAGGACGCATTACCAATGCCTGCGCCACACACCCTGGGAGTGCACATGATACGTTCATCTGGCACAGCTCTGCGCTGTGCCACAGGTTTGAACATGGGGACATCTCCATGGGCCACCTAGTGGGTGAGTATGGCATGGGCGATGGGCAGAGCATACTGTGAATTGGGGGAGGGCAGGGTGTGCATGTTGGCGTGGGCACCACGGATGGACAAGGGGCGCAGCATAGAATAGCAGAGGACTAACCATGTCATTATCCACACAGGGAACAGTGCCTATCCACCGTGGCCCTGGCTGCTCACCCCCTAACAGCACCCGTCGTCCCCAGGAGAGGAACACTACAATGAGGCACACGCCAGCACACGCAACATCATCGAGCGAGACTTTGGCATGCTGAAAGCACAGTTCCATTGCCTAGACAGGTCAGGTGGTGCCCTACAGTACAGCTCCTCGAAAGCCTGTGGCCTATTCCTGGCCTGCTGCATATTGCACACCATGGCCATTGACCGTGGGATGGCTGTAGAGGGTGATGAGGGCGACAGTAGTGGGGATGACGAAGGAAGTGGGCCGGAGGGAGGTGGGCAGCCACCCCCTGGGCAGAAGGATCCCTGGCCACAACAGCAGGTGAGACAACACCAGGGCACCATTGCACAGGAGCACTATGGTGCACACAGGTAGGTGGTGCGATACACATGCATGGGCCGCACAAACAGGTACAGCACACATGCAGGGGCGTGCATGGCATTGGACATGCACACACAGAGATGTGAAGCAGCGGTAGGGAAGACGGGGCACACACCCACATACAACCACACACAGCACCTCTCACAGCCCCCCCACACACACTCAGGTGTGGGTATGCGATGTGGATCAGATGCATCGCACTGGTGCACAGGCGCAACCGGTACAAGACTGCCATCATCACACCCACACCACATGGCACAGCAGCTGGGCAAGCATGCACACAGGCAGCGAGTGGTGTGACACACAGGCGCCACACCAGTGGTAGGCACACACACACACACACCACCCATGTGCACACTGGGCAGCAGCTGCAGACATCAGCTCTGCTGCACAGAACCATGGCCACCTCGGCCACGGGGCAGCCGTACTTGGGCCGTTCAGTAGCCACAGGCTGTGTATCAGCCATGAAGGGTGTGTGCAACAGCACCCCAGGGGTTGAACCGTGGGACCGTGACTGTGTCTGCATGTGGGTGTCAAGGCGCCCAAACAGGCCAGCCCCGGGCATGCCTGGGATGCCGATATCAGAGACCAGCATTGACTGTGCTGGGGTCACCCGACGCCGGGTATGCGGGGTAGACAGAGCACTGCGGTTGGGGGGGGGTCGTCTGTGCCCGGCCACACCCTGTGGCAGCCAGCAGCACAAAGCCATCTGAGATCGCAGTGGCAGTGTGATCCAGGGAGGCAGTTGTGGCCTCCTGCATGCACTACATCCCCACCAGGATCTGCGCAGTGCCCCTCTCCTGCTGCTCAGCTAACTGATTGCACCTTCACATGCAGTGCGTGCACCCCAGTGGTGAGCAGCATCTGTTGCTGAATGGACGCCTGCAGCAAATGGGTGTGCTCAGCCAGCGGGTCGGCATCCTGGGGCTCCCGGGCCGGACAACGATCCCCATGTGGTAACCGGCCATGTTGCACAGACCCGGTCTCTGGTGGATGCTGCACAGTGGGGTCTGCAGGGGGATTGGGCACGGCGGGTGCACCAGCAGCGGACCCTGTGTCCATCTGCCCGGTGGCACTCACAGCCTGCTGCTGTCACCCGTCCAGCCACTGCACGTCACCCAGCCAGGGGTGTAGCCAGGGATTTCAGATCTGCACACCAAGTGGACTCAATGCTACCCCACCCCTCCTTGTTAGGGTGAGCTCCCCCCGGGGTGTAGCCAGACAGTATACAAATGTACACCAGGACCGTGTTTGTTGCCTTATTTGGCACAATAAATACAACTTCTGTATCTCATGACAGTGGTTGCTGCCATGCATGGGTAAATACAAATGTCATGCATTGTTCCCTAAGACACTCACATACCAGCCCAGAGCCTGTAATGTTGTATTGTCCTTGGGATGCAAAGAGAGTATTAGCGACCAGTCTGTCTAGTTTTGACTCTTATGAATAAATTTACTGAAAGGTTCAGTATTTTCTTTGTTAGTTTTCATGGAAAAAAGGAATCAGTTCAGAGCCTATTTGCTACCCCCCTTAAATAAAATTGCACACCATGGCGTGCTTGGAGTATGCCTGCCTACACCCATGCACCCAGCACCTGCGCGGCCGCACCACCTCCAGCGCTGGGCACAGCCAGGGCAGTGCACACTGCTGCACCCGCAGTGGTGGCGGGCAGCTGTTCCGCTGTTGGCAGAGCACTGGGCATGCTGCCTGTGTCAGTGGCCAGCAGGGGCATCTTGCCCACAATGGTGGCCATGCTGTCCAGGATGAGCGTGACATCATCATCGGTGTCGGACCCCACCCCGATCTGTGTCTCTGCGCAGAGGACACCAAGGCTGGCATCCTGCAGGAACATATCCAGTGCCTCATCCAACCCCAGGTCCAGGACATCCACCTGCACAGTGGTGGTGAGCTGCAGCCTGTCGGGCCCCTAGATACCAGTGGAGGTGGACAGCTGGTCCTCCGGGGCTGGTCCACGGCTGCTGCCGCTGACAGCGCCCCATCATCTGCATGGAGGTGTGCTGGTGCTGCAAGAGAAAGAGAGGCATGTTAGTGATGCATTGCCCACATGTGCCCAACCCACACTGCCACTGCATGTGTCCTGCAACATGGCATGTGCGTGGGTGCGCACACATGCACATGACATGCATGCCAGCTGCATGCATGCCAACATGGCCATGTATGCACCCTCCGCACCCCCAGCTGTGCGTGGCTGACATACTTACCATGCAGTGATGGGCTGCCGCCCATCTGGAATCCACCGCCAGGCACACCCTCCACTGTGCTGCAGCACAAGGTGGCTGCCACCAACTCCTCCTGCGCCGTGAGAGGTGGCACATCTGCAGGCCCCCCTCCAGTGGCATTCTGAGATGCACGGATGGCCACCACCTTCTCCTTGATGCACCTCTTGTCCACGCCCACCTTCCTCCAGCACTCCTGCGCTGACCACTGGTGGCTGCCATTCTGGTTGACATATGTCGCCACCTCCTCCCAGGCCTCAGCCTGGCCTGTGGTGTGCCCGTGGCACCACTCAACAGGGGGCTCCCTGTGTAGGTAGGCATCAAACAGGACCTCTGTCTCTGCCTTTGTGAAATTGGGCCTGCGCTTGAAGCAGGCCCACGCTTCTCACCCTTCTCACGTTCCGACATGTCACTTCCTGTGGACATGGACAGCACAGTGTGTCAGTGGCAGCATCACCCTGTTTTGTCCCACCCTGCTGTGCTGGCTGCTCCCAGTGAGCTGCAGCGGCATGTACAACTTACCCTGAAAAGATGCAATACCGGTCCATGGCATGTGCTGTTCCATGGTGCTTATAATGAGCAACACATGCAAATGAGGTGTAGTGCAATGGTAATGACATGCCAGTGCACCCAGTGCTTCATGCATTGGCTGATGAGCTCATTTGCATGTGGCTTCTGAATATCACGATTTTGCTCCGTGCACAATGAGATTACTCTGGAGCAAGTCGTGACGCAGTGTGCACGCATGCGTGGTGCACAGGCCTGCAGTGCGCATGCATTGTATGGTATCATTGTGTCAGTCGTGCACTGTGCTCCAGCAGTGTGATGGGGGGCATAGCGCATGATGTGCCAGGCCTGCTATCGTGCACGTGCACACTGCGCAGTGGCGGGTGACCCCAACCCCTGCTGTGAACCCTGACCCCTTGGTCACTCCACTCATCTGATGACCCCGCCTAGCCATGTCCATGCTGCACATCTCCGAGACTGTACGATGGGCAGATACAGTGCATGTTCCCTCGCATCGTGCATCTGGCGCATGTCGTGGCCACATGCGCTTATCACCGCCATTTTGGTCACCAGCTTCGTTTCATAATATAGTGCAGCGATGGGTACTGAGAGTGCAGAACTGGAAACAGGTCGAGCTGGTCAACCTGGTCATCTGTGTCCAGCCCCATGCCCCCTAACTTTTTGGCCAGGTGCCCGTGCAGCAGCCCAGGGTCGCGGTGTGGCAGGGGATTGCTGTCACACTGCAGCAGAGGACTGGGGTGGCCAGGACGGGGTATCAGTGCTTCCACAAGTATGGCGACCTAGTGCGGAGGGACCCAGAGCGCCTGAGGAGGCTTGAGGCACATGGCAGGCTTGGGGCTGTGCCACAGCCAGGTAAGTAGGCCCATATTGCATGTGTGCCCTGGTGCTGTACAGTGATGTTGGCTAGGCTGCCTGGCATGCCCTGCAGAGCAGTGCACTTTCATCGTGTGCATCGCAGGGTGGCATTGCCACCCACCGCTTGGATTATGATGCAGCTGTGCAGGACATGTCAGGCAGGGGCTCACCCTGTGCAAAGGGGTGTGGGTGGTGGGCAGCCGCTGTGGATGTTTACTGATGTGTACCTGTCTATGTTCCATTCCCAGGGCCTGAGAATCACCGGAAGGTGCAGGAGGCAGCAGCAGCTGGACAGCAGGCTGCAGCAGGCCACAGAGGTGGTGCAGGAGTGACTCTGGCACCAGCAGGCCGTGGAGGGCAGGTAGGTACTGTCATGGTCCTTCACACATTACATGGAGGGTGCGGGCATGGCCGCCTGTGCCATGTGCTGTGGCAGCTGTGTGTGTCGCACTGTGCGTGGTGCTTGCCACTGTGGCACATCCATTGGACACGTGTGCCAGCTGTTGGTGGGTTGGTTGTGTGCCTGGTTGCCACTGATGTTGCTGTGGTGCTGCCAGTGCACTGTGCCATGTGACTGTTATCGTGCAGTTGGGTGGTCATTGTGTGGTGGGAACCACCTCTGTGCACTGTCGTGGTGTGCCATGTTGCTGGCAGGCGTTGACCCACCCTCCTTTGGGTGGCCGGTACAGGCCCTCTGGGGGTGTGTGTTCCCACTGCCCTTTGCGTGCTGTGGGTGGGCATGGTTCCTTGGGACATGGCACTGATCACCTGTCCTGTCCCTTGTCATAGGTGTCCAGCACAGATGACCGAGGCCCGTCTACTGCAGGCTGCTCTGGCAGCTTATTCTGATTACTTCAACCATGATGGAGGCTGTCCTGCAGGTTCACCACCTGCTGCTGGAGGAACGGAGGCAGTGAGGGCACCAAGGGGTGGCAGGCTGTGGCCACTGGTAGATGGGCCCCAGCATTCCCCTTTTTCCCCTGCTGTACCTCCCCCTACAGTCCCCCATCCTACTGTACAGTCCCTGTTCACTGTCCCCTTCTCTCGCTTTCCTACCCTTTCCAACCCCCTTGTTGTTGTACATAGTTTTGTTTTACATTACATATTTCTTGACTTACCTGCCTATGTCAGTGTCTGCTTTGCAGGTGGCATGAGGAGCCATGCTGCAGTGTCAAAGTGCCTGTCCGTGTGGTGTGCATGTATTGGGGCACGTGTTATGCTTCTGTGGTTCACTGCTGTGTGCTGTGGTGTGTCCCACTGTGGTGGTGTCCCTCCCCTAAGTCGGTGGCTGTGCCTTGGGGTGCCCATGGGGCGGCTGTCAGGGGTGTGTGGCGGGTGTGTGTGTGGTGAAGGCACACAGCCATGGTCTTAAACATAGAAACATAGAATTTGACAGCAGATAAGGACTGCTTGGCCCACCTAGTCTGCCCATTTCCCTACCTAATGGATAAGCTGCAGATCCTAGTTAACCAGCGGCCTACTTCTTCCTACCCACACCCCCTAGAATTACCTTATGACTGTCCCATGCATGCTTGAATTCCACCATTGGTTTTGACTCCACAACCTCCTCCGGAAGGCCGTTCCATGCATCCACAACCCTCTCTGTGAAAAAAATACTTCCTTAAATTACCTCTGAGCCGGCCCCCCCCATCTTCAAATTGTGCCACCTTGTTCTTGCACACCTCTTTTTTTGAAAGATGCTACCCTCTTGGACTTTGTCGATTCCCTTGAGGTACTTGAAAGTTTCTATCATGTCCCCCCTCTCTCTCCTTTCTTCGAGGCTATACATATTAAGCTCCTTAAGTCTCTCTTCATATGTCTTCTGGTGCAGACCCTGCACCATTTTAGTGCCCTCCTCTGGACAGCTTCTATCCTGTCTATGTCTTTCATGAGACTGGGTCTCCAGAACTGCACGCAGTACTCCAGATGGGGTCTCACCAGCTGTCTGTACAGAGGGATAATAACTTCCTGTTTTCTACTGGTGATGCCTCCTCCTATGCATCCCAGTATCCCCCGCCGCCTTGCTGCCCTCTCACATTGTTGCCCACCTTTAGGTCATCTGATATGACTACCCCTAGGTCCCTTTCCATTTTTGTTGTTGTTAGTATCTCACCCCCCATTGTGTACTCTTCCCCTGGGTTTATGTTTCCCAGGTGCATTACCTTGCACTTCTTAGCATTGATCTAAGCTGCCATACATTTGACCATTCCTCTAACCTTGCCAAGTCCCTTCTCATCCTTTCCACCCCACCTTGTGCATCAACTATGTTGCAGATCTTTGTGTCATCTGCAAAGAGATATACTTTTCCTTCCAGTCCCTCTGCAATGTTGCTTATAAAGACATTGAAGAGGACCAGTCCTAATACTGAACCCTGCAGTACCCCACTAGTAACCCCCCTTTCTTCAGAGTGGACTCCATTTACTATTACTCTCTGTGTCCTATTCTCCAGCCAATTCTTTACCCAGGCTGTCATCTTGGGACCCACTCCCAGGCTGGCTAACTTGTATATTAATCTTTTGTGTGGGACTGTGTCAAATGCTGTGTTGGAGCCCCCTCTTGGCACTGTGCGGCCTGTCCCATGTGGTCTGCCACGCTACGTTATTCCCAGGGCATTCTGTGCCTACTGTGTGGGCTGCCTGTATGCCTGTGTGATGTGTGTGTCTGCTTGGCTGCATGGTCCTGGGTGTGGCCAACTCTGGTCTGGGTGTGTGGGAGGGGCACAGCCTGCAGCCTGCAAGGGGGGCTCCCTTGGTGTACCTTCATTGGCAATTAATTGACACCTCCTGTTGCCTACTATCTGTGCCACTGTTGTGTTCTTGGGGAGAGACTGGGTGCCTGTGTGTGCCCTGCTGCTGGTTGCCTCCTGTGGCCTGTCACTGTGCTTCCCTGGCTCTGTCCCTGGGTCTCTTCTCTGTGCCATGCCCCCCTCTGTTGCTCTGCTGCTCTGCTCCCATAGTTGCGTTGGGGCATCTCTTTCTGCGCCAAGGCACAACCAACTCTGGTTGCGCCATGGCGCAAAGGTGCCATACTTAGCCAAGTTGCACTGGCACAGTGTGGCCAGCGCAACCTCTGAATATGGCTCCTGTTGCACCATAGCGCATTGAATTTGCACAGCGCTGGACTTGCGCCAGCCTTTGGCGCATTTCTGAATATCTGGCCATTGTGTACAGCAAACAGAAAGATATACACATTTACAGGAAAGGTAAATAACACAGTTTAAACAGACAGATGGATAATAGAATAAACTCACACTCTAGTCTCACACTAGAATCTATACTAACTGGAAGGAAACATTCATTAAGCCTGTTCTTTCCTCACCCACATAAGCTAACTATGGAGCAGGGCCCTCCTTCCTATTGGGGACACTCACCAAGAGACAGAACCCCAGGTCATCTTTAAAAATTGCAGGAAGTCAGAGAGAGAGAGGTTGGTTAAACTATTCTATTTATGGGCTCAGGGCAGTGGGATGGGACCTCTCTAGAGTGACAGCCTCCTCTAGTATTCCCCACCCATGTGAGTGCACAGGTGCGTGCGCATGTGTGTGTGTGTGTGTGTGTGTGTGTGTGTGTGTGTGTGTGTGTGATTACAGCTGATAGGGTGAATTGACCTTTCCCACCTAGCAACATCCTTATTGTCTGATTACACATCTGAAACCTATGTCCAATTCAAACTGCACACATGCCCTCTAAAATGATTTTATAAATAAAGATCGTCCCCTTCCCCGTAGTGAGGAAACATCTTCAAATTAACCTGGCTTTATGGGGTTGACCCTCTACACCATTACTTATAGTTTTCTGTGGTGCATTCTGGCTCAGGGTCTAAATCTCTTTCTCGTGTTGGTGTTCCTTCTCTCTTTCTGCTCATCCTTCTCTCTTTACTACTCTCTTGCTTCTCGCATGAGAACCTCATGATACGCTGATGCTGTCTCTCCTGCTACATCAGACTTTCATGCTGGCATGCCCTGACTCTTTCCTCAGCCTCCAGCATTACTCTGCCTCTCGTGGCCTCTAGCCTTGGACTTTCAGCGCAAACTCCATTTTCATGAACTCAAGCTGATTTTGAGACTCTGCTGCACTAGTTCTTGGCTTGAGCTTGGGCTGCACTTCTCCAGTTTGTGGCTTGAGGTCCAGCTCTGGCTCAGTCTCTGTAACCTCAGTCTCACTACTTTGGTCATCTTAATTAGTGACCACCTGACTCCCAGGCATTTGGCCATGCTCCACCAGAGCTTCTGAGCCCATTTCTTGTCAGGTCCTCATAGACAATCCCTCTCACTTTGCACAGCTCATGGAGTTAAGTCACAAGAAATTTACTGTATGTTGAAAAGCTTATAATTGCTAACTACACTGCACTAAACTGTGTTTCTAGAAATAAAAAGAGCAGCAATAAAAGATGCAGTGTCTTTGTATATCCTGTTTTGTAACTGTAACCCTAGATGGCGCTATCCCAGGGGCTACTACCCCTGCCTGATTTGCCACTAACAGGTTGAGGGGCCTGGATCCAATGGCGGGTGCCTCCACCCAGAGGTCAGGGTTTGCAATAGTTAAACTAACTTGGTCACAGCCCTCTGGGACACTGCAACCCCCCTTTCTTCCCACTAGTGGCCCACACAATATATCAGAATTACCTTCACAGTATACACTTACCCCCAGGTCTGGTTCTGGCACTGGGACCTCCTGTGAAATGAGATACAGTGCAACAATCACAGTACAGTACTTTAACATAGACAAATACCTCAGGCAGTATAACTTTGCTGAAACAAGCAGCTCTGATTTATTTAGGGGGTATAACAAGGACAGGGGAAATCAGGTTAATTAGCTTATCACTCTAATAATTCATTTATGGCTCTGTGCACAGGCCTATCCCTATCAGTTACTGTCCCTGGGTACCCAAGCCCTAGTGGCTAGTCCAAACCGTGGCAGCTGGTAGGGGCCCTTTCACACAGAGAAAAGGAGAATTAAACAGTCAGCAGTACAGTAATTCCATTTGGATTTAATGTGGCAATTCAACAGGAGCGACCCTGAATTAGTACTCACGACCTCCAAATAAGATAGGGTCCTTCAATGTCAGCAGGGCTCACTTGAGGTACACAAACCTCTTCACACATCCATATAAAAGAAAGCACTATACCAGGCAGGCTGCATCTGTATCCCGATCGCAATTACTGCACAATACCCGGGAAAACACACAGCAGATTCAGTTCCTGACAGACCGAGTGCAATTTTCAGCAATTCCTCCAGTCTTCTACAGGGTGAGCCTGGTTTCTACTCTTCAGAGATCCTTTGATTCTTTTCACAGGACGGATTCAATCCTAACAAGCTGTTACACAAGCTGCAGACCGGAACTCTGGGCCTTACACACGTTTTGACTAAAACTGCACACTGAAAAAGCACAGGGCTCCTTCCTTCTTCACTGCCAAAGCTCAACTGAAACTCCAACCGACAAAACCGGCACTTCCTTTGAGTTCCTCCCAGTTCTTGACTGGATTGGCTGTCACTCACAATAGACTGCTGCTGTTGGTCCAAAAGGCACTGAAGTCTAAACTACATCTCCCAGAGTCACTGCCCATACAATCCTCTTGTGGCTGGCTCAGATTATGAGTCCAAGTTCTGATTCGTCCAAGGCACCATTTTAGAGCTAGCTTACCCCACACTGATTGGTCCAGTTCAGCAGTTCAAAACTAGAATGGGAACTAGCAGACACAGTTCTGACTGCAAAGAAAGCAGGTTAGACAAACTGTAATTTCATTACTACTCTAAATAATTTCTGGCAAACAGTTACATCTTTCAGATAGGTTCCTTTGCACTCCTAGTGACTGCAAAATGAAGTGAATTGGCAGCAGCTGAGTGGTACTCAATCAAAGAAACACACAGTCCCCATATAACTAATTATGTCTGCAAGCAGACAGCTCTTAAAGAGACAGTACCAGAGGTTCTAAAACACTCACTGATAAATGGCTTAAATGCCAAACACCATTCAGGCTTGGAGCATTCAAGCAAGCTCCTGGAAGTCTTTTGGAACCCCATTTGCAGGGGGTTACACCTTCCTGGCCTGGGAAAGCTTGACGTCAGCGCAAGCAAGTACCCATAAGTTTCAACTGCAACCATATACATTTGCATTAGGCTCTGCATGTAATCATCAGTCAATATATCATTTTACCAAGAACACATTTCTGAAACATTGCAGTACGTCACTCTTTACACAGTATTACATACACATTGTACCATAACTCAAGTTATTCTCTTGTACATGAAACCTGAAGAGAGGGGCCCTTCCTATCAGTTACCTTGGGGCTGGATGGGGCAAGGGCACCATACTTAGAGGGCAACACAAGTAACTTGGAGTTAGCACTGATGCTCAGTTTGGGCAATGAGCTCGGGGACACATACACTCCTTTATGGACAACATTGAGAGGCAAGTCCACAGGCCTCCCAAGTGAATCATAACTGAGGTGCACCACAGGCTTTACAGCTTGACCAGTCTTTCTAGGGGAACTGTTATAGTCTCTGCACTCTGAGCCTCATTTTCAGCATTGTCCTCACTTGTCAGGGAGTCTCCATGGGGGTAGAGAGGCTAGAACTTGGGGCACTTTCAGCTCCAGGAGTTACAGTTTCTGAGTCCACAACATTTGGCTCTGCATGGAGAGCTTTCAGACACTGGCAGTGGACTGTCAGGGCACTCAAAATACTCTTCTTGTTCAGGTGTATCACCAGTCTGCCCCAATCTATCATTTTCTCCCTGAGCTCAAACAGTTCAACCATGCACAATGATTCCATTTCATCTGATCTGATGCTTTGCACTTCACTTTCTGGGAGCATTGGCTCCAGGGATGAAGCTGGGGGCTTAGACAGTCCAGAAGGCCCAGCTTTGTCTCCAGTATTGACTAGGGATTGCCCCGAAACAATTGACTCAGTTCAGTAGAAGGATAGTATTCAAAGTCACTCTCACTTTCTTCTGATATGGACTGACAGTCATGCTCAACTGGGACTTGTGGAGGGAACACTTTAACTTTGCTTCTGTAGGTGCAGACTTTCTGATCTTTTCTTAGCAGCAGCTCTAGTCACTGGTCCAGAGGGGCATATTCTAGGGCTCAGACTCAATTAAGATTTGTCCAATGGGCAGTAAATGATTTCTATGCATTGTTTTTACATCTTTTGAATTATTCTCAGGCCTTACTTTGTACACTGGCAGATCATCTAGTTTGCCCACTACAATGTGAGGAGATGGTGCCATCTGTCAGCAATCTTGTGCTTGCCATGCAGTCCCAGATTTCTTAGCAATGCCGATCTCCCTCCTGGAGTTCCTGTGCTTTCACCTTTTTATCATACCTTTCTTTGTTGGCCAGATTTCTTTTGGCAGCCATGGTTTGAGCCAGTTGGTACGCATGAGTTAGCTGGGCCTTTAACTTTTGCACTACTGTAAATAGTTGTCAGCTTGAACCCCATCAGAGAGACCCAAAACACACATCTACTGGTAGTCGAGCTTCTCTTCCAAACATCAGGCGGTGTAGGGGAGAATCCAGTGGCATCACTTTTGGTGCAGTTATAAGCATGTACCAGGGTGCTAATTTGTTGGCTCCATCTAGGCTTGTCCTTTGGGTGCAGGGTGCCTAGCATATCTAGCAAAGTGCTGTTGAAACGTTCAGGCTGTGGGTCCCTGGGGTGGTAAGGAGTGGTTCTGGACTTTCAGACTCCCCACAGAGAAAGCATCTCTTTGATCAGACGACTCTCAAAGTCTCTCCCTTGATCAGAATGGATTCTTTGTGGAGCCCCATAGTGAACAAAAGTTTTCTACAAGTACTTTGGCTACAGTGGATGCTTTCTGGTCTTTGGTGGGAAAGCTTGGGCATATCTCGTGAAATGGTCAGTGACCACCAGCACATTACTGATATTTCTTTGATCTGACTCCAAACTCAGAAAATCAATACAGACCAGCTCCATGGGTGCACTGGTGGTGATGTTAACAAGGGGGGCAGCCCTCTGGGGCAAAGCTTTCCTCTGTAAGCAGCGACTACAAGTTCGAATGTGTTGCTCCATATCAGCCCCCATCTTAGGCCAATAGAATCTGGATCTCACCAAGTCAAGTGTTCTGTCTATACCAAGGTGCCCCATGTGGTTGTGCAAGGACCTCAGTACTGAGTCTCGAAAGGCAGTGGGCAGCACTAGTTGTTGTTTGTCTACTTGTCCCCCTCTGTCTACTGTTTCTCTGTATAACAGTTTATTGATCAGTTTCAACTTAGGACCTTCTTTGTATAACAGTGCAGTTCTCAAATCAGTGGAGCGTAATTTGGACACATCTTTTCCGGCATAGAGGGCTTCTAAAGCTGCTTTGATCATGGGATCGCGGGATTGAGCCCGCCGAATACTGTCATTGTCCAGCTGAGGCAGTGCACCAATGTCTATTGCAGAAAAGTGGCAATAAACAGCAGGTATGCAATTCTCAGAGGCTCCCAAGCAATCCACCATGCAGTCCATCGTCCGTGGACATTTGTTCCTCCCTGTCAAACTTCCGGCAGAGTGCCCGAATGTCAGGTTCTGCCAATCGGACCCAATCATTCTGGGGAACAGGCCTCCGGAGAGAGCATCAGCATCTATGTGGTTCAGACCTGCTCGGTATTCAGAGCATAGTCATATGTAGATAATGCAGAAAGCCACCTATGGCCAGTGGCATCCAACTTAGCTGAGGTCTGCACATAGGTCAAAGGATTATTGTCAGTTTTACTAGTATTTTAGCCCCATACAAGTACTCATGGAATTGGTCAACAATAGCCCACTTCAAAGCTAGGAACTCTAACTTATGTACAGGATAGTTCTTTTCGGATGGGGTCAGGCTTCTACTGGCAAAGGCCACTGGTCTCAAGCCATTCGTGCTCTTGGTACAACACAGCCCCCACCCTTGCAAGCTAGCATCAGTGTGCAGGACGTGAGGTTTTCTTGGATCGGCATAGGCCAGCACTGGAGCATGGTAGTTGATATATGATCTCATGAAAAGCAGTCTCACAATCAGGAGTCCAGCGGGCCCCAAATACTTCACTCGGATGAAAATACACTCTTTCAGTCTTGAGGATGCTGACTTTGGTATTTTTGTGGGTTGGGGATACCTTGAGTAAGGTTAAGTAAAGGGCGGATCACTCTTGAATAGTCCTTGATGAAGCCCATAATAACCACAGAATCCCAGGAATCTTTGCAGTTCTTTTTAGATTTTTGGGCTGTGGCCAGGTGGTCAAGGCCTCAACTTTACTTGGGTGGGTCTCTATTCCTCGGTGGATACTATGTGTCCCACATACTTTACTGATGTTTGAAAGAATTGACACTTATCAATGGACAGTTTAAGGCCAAAGTCCTCCAGTTGGTCCAATACCTTAAATAATCTGCTCTCATGTTCCTCCAGTGAGCTGCCAAACACAATGACATCATCTAGGTATACCAGGCACTCTAGTAAGTTCATGTCCCCACTGCACGCTCCATCAATCGTTGAAAAGTGGCTGGGGCACCTGAAATCCCTTGAGGCATCCTCATGAATTCATAGAAATAAGCGGACAGATAAAGGCCGTCTTCTCACGGTCCTCTGGGGCCATCGGGATCTGGTAGTACCCACTGCGGAGATCCAGCACAGAGAACCACTTGCTCCCGTTTAGGCAGTCCAAAGCATCCTGAATGCGGGCATTGTGTACTGATCAGGATAGTCCGCCGTTTAAGGTGCGATAATCCACACACATCCTTACTGTTCCATTCTTTTTCCTCACTACCACAATGGGGAAGCATAAGGGCTTCTGGATTCTTGTATTACACCAGCAGCTAACATCTCTTGCAGATGCCGCCTCACTTCATCTATGTCAGCAGGTGCCAGGCGCCGAGACCTCTCACGAAATGGTCTTTCGTCATGCAGCCGATATTGTGCTCAGCTCCTTGCACGATCCTACATCCCATTCCTTTAAAGAAAACACCTGGTCTCTCTGGGCAAGCTTCTCACTGATCCTCACTTTCCATTCAGCTGGCAGCGGGGAGTCGCCGAAATCAAACAAGTCAGGCGTTACTCTGTCATTCTTCCTTGAACTCTTGCTGCTGGGTAGCACTGCAGTGTCTGCACAATGCACATTAGCCAGGATGCAACCTCTGTTTACTCGAATGTCTCTTTCAGACACATTATGAACTTGGACCATTACCCTTCTGGCATAAGCATGGGCTCTAGCGGGCAAAATACTAGGCTTGACCAGCAGTCCCTCTGGCAATTTTCCATCGCCTGGTGCATCCAACATTAATATTTTATTCTTAACATCCTTTCTGATACGGACCTCTCCCTGTAAGGTACACTGGGCATTTGGCGCCAGGATCAGAGACTCAAGATCCTTCTTCCATACAATTCCGACCGGTTCCTCTGGTTCTGTTTTTTCAGCATCTCTCTGTGCCTCATAGGCCTTCTTAATTAAAGCCGGAACTCTTAAAGCTCTACTAGTCTTTGACCCCTGTTTTTCATAACACAACTGTGCCAGCCTTCCGAACATATGAGCATTTGTTCCAGTCAACAAAGGGACACCATCATACAGTCCAGTGGGGGGACACACTAAGGCTAGGGTCTCTACTTGTTTGGCCACTCCAGCCACGGAGGTGGGGAAAGACAGCCAAATTCGGATATACCCGAATAGGGTAGGCTCTCTCACTTAACCCCCATACATGCAGTCCTAATGGTTGTAAGGGCACGCCTGACAAATGCTTCTGATACCAATCCTGGAACATAATTGTCACTTGGGAGCCACTGTCTAATACAGCTCTTGTAGACACTCCATTCACCTTTACAGTGGTCTCCATGGAGGGACCCACTATTCTGGACCAGTCTGGAGAGGCGGTAGTGGAGGCCTGGGCAACTGACCTTGCCACAAAAGGACGGAATTAGCATTTTGGTGCCCTCACTGGGATCATGTCGTGCACCTCTTAACCACTGATTTCTTCTCAGCTCTCCTTGTAGCTATATGCAACTTTGTCAGTGTCTTTGGGACTGGCATTCCCTTTCATGTGCCCATCTTTCCCACAATTATAGCAAAACATACTTTCTGAGTTTGAGCTGGCCGAGGCGCCACACTGGGAGCCAGGGCGGGGTATTACTAACTGGAAACCTTGGTGCCATCTCTGTCTGCGGCGTGATAAGCATTTGGAGACATCTCTTCAGTTTCTCCACTTCATGGTCAAGGAATCGAGTTCGGAGCTGTTATCAGCAGGAGATACATGGGTGGGTACCCCCACCCCATAGCAGATGCAGTTAGATATAGGTCAGGGGCCCGGCATTTGCAGGCGTGGCTTCATAAAGGACTGTTTTTGAATTCCCGGATCTCTCTCTCAACAGTTCGCTTCCCATTGTGACATATCTTTTTCCTTGTCAGAGCACTCATTGACTGCCAACCTCTGCCCCTGAACTTCACTTGATGGGTCACCTCAGTCACTCGGGTCGTAGCCGCAGCTATTGGTGCAGGTCCTCCCGAGGTCGCTCTTTTTCAACTCCTCGAATTTATCTCATTAACTCATCATAGGAGGGTGGGATTCCAGTCGATCTGCCAGGCGAATCTGAAGCAACAGCAGTTCTGAGAAGGGGCAGACTTAGGATCCTGTCCAGCCTGGTTCGGTCCAGTTCAATCGCTGGCAAACTACCTTTCTGAGGCATTCTTGCAACAATTTTCCAGCCGAGATACATACACAGACAACAACTCCCTTGGCACTGTTGTGCATCTCTTACTCTCCACCATAGGTCCTCATCAGAATCTGGGCTCCCATACACATTCTCCAAGGCCTCAAGATAGGCCTGTGCACTCGCTTCAGGGTTACTGGCCCGTTTAGCACGGATGGTAGCCAGGGCAGGACCTCGGAGGCTCTCACTAACCCTCTTTCGCTTTTCGCCTTCCGAGCATTGCCATTCTAGCACTTGGGGGGGCAACATAGTCTATCCAGGTCTCCCAGTCATCCTCCCCTTGGGGGGTGGGGAGGGTGCCAGAGAAGATCCTCAACCTTCGTAAAAGTCGTGACTAATGG
This sequence comes from Neoceratodus forsteri, assembly GCA_016271365.2. Lineage (NCBI taxonomy): Eukaryota > Metazoa > Chordata > Ceratodontiformes > Ceratodontidae > Neoceratodus > Neoceratodus forsteri. The sequence goes on along the minus strand of CM057459.1, from coordinate 420,947,434 downwards.
CAGGTGCAGAAATAGAGTCTGCATTGGTTCAGCCACCATTACGGGCACTGGAGCAGGAGAGGGTGTTGGGGAGGAACACCCCAGGTGGCAAGAATAGTTTCTTCAAGTCCTCCACAGTTTTCCCTCTCCCAGCAACCATTCAGCAAATTTCTCCTCAAAAGTTTCAGATAGTGGTGGGGCTGATTCCCCGGGTCTTTACTGTCCTTAGTTATCACTCTCCAAGCAGTGAGGGCTCCTCTGGGGTAATGGTCTGTGGCACTTTGGAGCTATCTATGGGATCCTTAAACTCTACTAGGGCCAGGAAAGTGTGGGTGAGCAGATTAGAATGCCGACCCACCACCACAGGGTTTTGTAAACCTTCCACCTTGGAAAGTACTCCTGCACAGTGTCCGTTTGATACCCAGGGGATGTCCAGGATAAGCATAGCATTTTGGGGTCGATCTCCTCCCCAGTACACCACTCCACCAGCCGGTGCACAGCCACTCTGTCGGGTACCCATTTTTTCTTAACAGTGGTTCGTAATATGGCCACTAGAGGACATACAATCCCAGCGGTGAGCCTCCAAATGTAACCCCTAGATGGCGCTATCCCAGGGGCTACTACCCCTGCCTGATTTGCCACTAACAGGTTGAGGGGCCTGGATCCAATGGCGGGTGCCTCCACCCAGAGGTCAGGGTTTGCAATAGTTAAACTAACTTGGTCACAGCCCTCTGGGACACTGCAACCCCCTTTCTTCCCACTAGTGGCCCACACAATATATCAGAATTACCTTCACAGTATACACTTACCCCAGGTCTGGTTCCGGCACTGGGACCTCCTGTGAAATGAGATACAGTGCAACAATCACAGTACAGTACTTTAACATAGACAAATACCTCAGGTAGTATAACTTTGCTGAAACAAGCAGCTCTGATTTATTTAGGGGATATAACAAGGACAGGGGAAATCAGGTTAATTAGCTTATCACTCTAATAATCTATCTGTGGCTCTGTGCACAGGCCTATCCTATCAGTTACTGTCCCTGGGTACCCAAGCCCTAGTGGCTAGTCCAAACCGTGGCAGCTGGTAGGGGCCCTTTCACACAGAGAAAAGGAGAATTAAACAGTCAGCAGTACAGTAATTCCATTTGGATTTAATGTGGTAATTCAACAGGGAGCGACCCTGAATTAGTACTCACGACCTCCAAATAAGATAGGGTCCTTCAATGTCAGCAGGGCTCACTTGAGGTACACAAACCTCTTCACACATCCATATAAAAGAAAGCACTATACCAGGCAGGCTGCATCTGTATCCCGATCGCAATTACTGCACAATACCGGGAAAACACACAGCAGATTCAGTTCTGACAGACCAAGTGCAATTTTCAGCAATTCCTCCAGTCTTCTACAGGTTGAGCCTGGTTTCTACTCTTCAGAGATCCTTTGATTCTTTTCACAGGACGGATTCAGTCCTAACAAGCTGTTACACAAGCTGCAGACCGGAACTCTGGGCCTTACACACGTTTTTGACTAAAACTGCACACTGAAAAGCACAGGGCCTTCCTTCTTCACTGCCAAAGCTCAACTGAAACTCCAACTGACAAACCGGCACTTCCTTTGAGTTCCTCCCAGTTCTTGACTGGATTGGCTGTCACTCACAATAGACTGCTGCTGTTGGTCCAAAAAGGCACTGAAGTCTAAACTACATCTCCCAGAGTCACTTCCCATACAATCCTCTTGTGGCTGGCTCAGATTATGAGTCCAAGTTCTGATTCGTCCAAGGCACCATTTTAGAGCTAGCTTACCCCACACTGATTGGTCCAGTTCAGCAGTTCAAAACTAGAATGGGGAACTAGCAGACACAGTTCTGACTGCAAAGAAAGCAGGTTAGACAAACTGTAATTTCATTACTACTCTAAATAATTTCTGGCAAACAGTTACATCTTTCAGATAGGTTCCCTTTGCACTCCTAGTGACTGCAAAAATGAAGTGAATTGGCAGCAGCTTGAGTGGTACTCAATCAAAGAAACACACAGTCCCCATATAACTAATTATGTCTGCAAGCAGACAGCTCTTAAAGAGACAGTACCAGAGGTTCTAAAAACACTCACTGATAAATGGCTTAAATGCCAAACACCATTCAGGCTTGGAGCATTCAAGCAAGCTCCTGGAAGTCTTTTGGGAACCCCCATTTGCAGGGGGGTTACATAACTGTTAAGGTAACTTTTCTACTGGCAATCTCTGTTTCTCCATTTACCAGGTAAGACTTTTACTTCACTCTCAGAGTTCCTAGTTCCATCAGGAAGGCACTCTGCCCACAAATCCTTGCTTTAAATGTGTGCATTTATCCCTCCACTCTGCCACCAGTTTGTGACAAAAACTCCATTGGGCTGTATCAGTTTCTAGGGAGTTTTGACTGAATTAAAGGCAGAATAGCATAGTGGTTAAGGGCACTAAGCTGTAAACCTGGAGACTGGGTTTGAATCCCATCAGCCACCAGTAACATACTGCGAGACCCTGAGCAAGTCACTTAACTTCCTTTCGATCCCAGGTTGCACCTGAAAACAAGCTCTGGCTTAGTGTGCCTTTCCTGGTTAAACAATTTCCCCTTTTCCTTTCCTGTCCCTTTCCTTTCCTTACTTCTTCTGCTCCCGCCACCTGGTTACCCCAGGAAAATACCTCTGTCCTGCTCAGGGTCTTGGAAGGTCAAACACAATGATATTTGGTAGTGTGCACTTTGGATGGTGGATATTAAACAAAGAATATTCACTTTGCCCAGCAGAAATTTATGTTTGTAAGAAGAATGCTCAGCCACTGGTACTACAAAATGATTCTTCACTACTATAATGCTACAAGATGTTACAAACAAGATATGTACAGCAAACCGAAATATACACATTTATAGGAAAGGAAAATTACACAGTTAAAACAGATATATGGCTTATAGAATAAACTCATAATCTAGTCTCACACTAAAATCTATATTGACCTGCCAGCTAACTTGAAAGAAACATTCACTAAGACTGTTCTTTTCTCACCTATATAAGCAAGCTATGGAAGCAGGACCCTTCTTCCTACTGAGGACACTCATCAAGAGACAGAACCCCAAGTTCTCTTTAAAAGTTGCAGGAAGGCAGAGAGAGCAAGTTGTGGTTAAACTCTTCTATTTATGGACTCAGGGCAGAAGGATGGGACCCCTCTAGAGTGACAGCCCCCTTCAGTATTCCCCACCCATGTGAGTGCGTGCATAGGGGTGTGTGTGTGTGTGTGTACGTGTGTGTGTGTATACAGCCAACAGGCTGAATTGCCCTTTCCCAACTATAGGTAGCAACATTCTCACTGTATGATCGCACCTCTGAAACCTATCCCCTAAATTTTATGACATTCTCTTGTCCTGCTGTGTGAGTGTGGGAACCCAGTACTTGAACCCCGCCAACAGTTTTTATTACTTTTTGTTTGATTTCCTAGCTGCTTGGTTGCCTCTGTGGGAAACATCACACTATTTTCTCCTCCTCCTCCTCCTCGATGCCTCTGTCATGTGGAGTGCATCAGGGTTCAATCCGCTTGCCGATGTTGTTCACAGTGTACATGCTGCCCCTGGGAGAGCTCATTAGAAAAAATGGTCTGGGTTTTCACTACTGTGCATATGATACCCAGCTGTATATGTAATTTGCCCCTGGAACTGGACATTCTGTTGAAGTGCTTAATAAATGCCTGGCCAAGATTCAGGATTGGATGTCCTTGAACTGGCTGAGACTGAACCCTGATAAGATGGAAGTGCTTGTGATTGAGCCGGGTCATCGGCATGATGGGGGGGAGCCTCTGGAGTGGTGAAAGGCTTGGTTCAGGGTTCCACCCACTGATGACCTCCCTCAGGGGTGAAGAATCTGGGTGTCATCCTTGACGACAGATTTACTCTGGAAGCCCAGGTGTCATCTGTTATAAAAAGTGGCTTTTACCATCTATGGAATATCACCCGGATTACATACAAACATACAAAATTTCCCAGCAGATAAAGGCCTAGAGGTCTATCAAGTCTGCTCGAATGTGCAGCTAGCACCCTTTATTCTGCAGCTGCCCCTCCCTTCCACCCTTCCCCTTCATTAACCCTCCTTCTTGTCCTGTCCCATCCTCGTTTGAAGCAGTCCACTGTTCTACAGGATACCACTTAAACCCCTGATTCTGGCTGAGGACCTGCATTCACTAGTACACGCCTTTGTGACCTCTAGGCTGGACTATTGTAATGCTCTGTTCCTTGCTGTCAATGGAGGAATTCCAGTTGCAGCTAGTGCAGCACACAGTGGCCAGGCTGCTGGTGGGTTTTCCAAAAACCTGCCATGTGACCTCGGTCCTGCCAGATCTGCACTGGCTGCCGGTCAAGTGGAGGATCTTCAAGGTGGGCATGCTCAACTAGAAGGCCCTAAATGGACTGGGCCCTGGTTACCTGTATGACCTCCTAACTCTAGCCATCCTGGTGTGTTCCCTCTGCTCCTCCAACGAGGGCCTCCTGGTGATTCTTTAGGGCCAGGCTGAAGACCTCAGGGAATCATGCCTTCAAGGTTGCCAGCCCGGCCTTCTGAAATTTGTTGCCAAGATCTATAAGGGAGGCCCCAACGATGGAGGTGTTCAAGGGGGGGCCGAAAGACCGATCGGTTGAAACAAGCTTTCCTGGACAGTCTTTAATTTAATCTATTTTTAAAACCTTGATTTTAAATCCTGTTTTATAGAGAATTTGCTGATGTCTAGAATTTGTATGCTGATGTTTTGCCCTGCTTGAATTGTAATGGCGCCCAGAGGCCCTGGGATTGGGTGCCACATAAAATTAAATTTTATTTACTTGCTTACTGTTTCACATGGCAAGCTGTTTCCATTACATAGAAAGTTAGAAACATAGAATCTGTCAACAGATAAGGACCGTACAGCCCACCTAGTCTGCCCATTTCCCTACTTGGTTTGGCAATCCCTGCTCTTATCTGGTCTATTACAGGTTTCCCAGGCTAGCCACTGGGACATATCACCTGAACTCGATTCTGTTTGTCCTATTCTGTTCCAATACAGAAAGAATGTACAGTATATGACAAGAAGTAGAAGAAAAAATAATTACTGTAACAAAAGGAGATTACATTAACATGATCCCATTCCTGTCACAGCAGTACTGGGGAGTAACTAGTTATTTGTAACTAGTTACTGTGATCTGATTACCTTTTTAGGCAATAATATTAACATATTCATTTAAAAAAAGTGATAACTGTAACAATATTACTTTTCCCCTATAAGTAACTAGTTACTGTAATGTAAAGTTTAATTACTATTTAATGTCCTTCCACGACTGTATTCTCACGTGCTTTCCCAGCACTAGGTAGACGTGTGACATATCATGGGCTTAGATTCATCTGTCATTCCAGCAATGCCCCCACATAATTTGCTTTCGTAAGTAAAACTCACATTTATTCCTTCAGAGGACACTAAGTGTGTGCAAGTAATAAATACGTATTAATAAATACCACGAATACTAGGCCCTCTGAATATTCCTCCAAATAATGAGTAATTTTCACTGTTCATATTTGGCCAAGAGCATTTATATAAAGAGACTTCCTCCTCCCCAGGTGGCCTGGGCTAGTCTCCTGGCCAAACAAACAAGAAGAGATCACACTCCAAGTGAACAGCGCCGAGTCCCGGCATATGTAGCAAAGCAATATGTTTATGTAGCCCCCCCCAATTTTGGGGGGCTTACCATAAGTGTCTCCTTGGGTTCTTCTGATGCCCACAGCCTGGTAGACATCCAGAAGGGGAAGTCGAATCCATGTTCATGTTGTGCTGCTGTTGCTCTGCATGAGTGCGTATATCCATGCCCCCGCACTATCTCTTTAAGAGCTCCAACCTTGTGTATAGTGTAAATAGCCTGGGCTGGGTCAGAGTAAATCAAGGCTTGTGACCAGCCAGGCAGTGTTCCAATTCACTCCACTCTGCTGTTGATTATAGAGTAGAGGGAGCCCTTCAATAATAGGTAAACCCTCATTTCTAAATCCTTACTGTTGTTTAAATAAAATAAATTGTTTGGCCTGCCAGTAATGCCAGTGCTGATTTTCCCAATGGGAGCCACCGTCTTTGGTCCTGGACTCCCGTTTTGGAGCAGTCGGAACCAAGGGGACCTCAAGGGGTCCTAATTGTAGTGCCTTATGGGAGAAACTGTGAATTTTCTTGTTGGCATCTAAATAAATCAATGGGAGAGCTGGAACTGTGATTGACAGCTGCCTTAACCAATCAAAATATAGGAAAATCAGACAAGTTCTGAAACTGTTTTCTAACTGTGTGCACTGCAGCTCGAGCCTCTGAACTGAGAGGAGCCTGTGTGGCTCTGTCACCCTTTGCAGGAAGAGGCCTCTGTTGCCTCATGCAAGCTTTTTGTCAGTCCAAAAGGGGATTGATGTTCTGAAACTGCCTCCTAAGCAGACCAAAAAGGGTTTCTCAGTAATTGGCTGAGGATGAACCAGCAGAACCAAAGAAAGGGAAAGTCTGCTGTTTCTTCAGCCACAAGCCTGTGGCCTACCGCGTGTGCGGAGGCATTGACCCTGGGACTCCTGAAGCAAAACAAGAACCACTCTAGTGTGGTAAGGACTTTCTCTTGCAAAAACCCAACTGCAGTGTTCACCAGCACACAGATCAAGCTTAGTACCCAGTAGTCACACGGACTTGATAAAATCAGGGACTAAAATGATTAAAGAGTAAATAGTAAAGAAATCATTCACCTAAATTCTCACCCCCCTCCTTGTTCACATCCCCTCAGTAAATCTGATTTGCTGTTTTATAGTTAACTTGGCGTGTGAGTATACCATTACCTGGTCTTAAGTTATTGTAGAACTGGCAAAGCTTATTGAAACTTGAAAGTGTATGTTTGTGTTATTGAAACTATCTTTTACAGGAGATTGCAGGTTGAATGCCAGGAGATCGAACTCTGCTGGTAAGTGGAAGGCGTATGAGCATATCATTAATGCTGGTATTATTTTGTATAGCAAGTGTTAAGTGTTGCAGTTGTGAAACTAAATATTAAAGGTCACTAGGTGGGATTGTTGGTGGTTATAGCTTCCCAGAGGGCTGAGCTCATCCTGTTAGTAACCCACTTAAGTATTACTCTGAATGGAGGTACCATAATTGTAGTTCTTGTTGGTAGGCACACTACAGTACCCTGACTTCCGAAACCAGGCCCCTCAACCTGCAGCAGGGAAGCAGGCAGCGGTAGTAGCTCTTGGTATAGCGGCACCAGGGTTACATTTATTTAAACAGATTAAGCAGGAAACATACAAGGTAATACTAGCAGCGCAAAAGCAAACAAAAAAAACTTGATGTACAGTAGTTCTAATGAACAAAACGTCAGGGCAACTAGATTTGGAAACATACATATAAACAGAAGCTATCAACAGGTAAGGGCCTCCTGGCCCACCTAGTCTGCCCTGTTTTCCTAAAAAGCAGGGAAGACTATGTGGGCCAGGAGGCCCTTATCTGCCAACAGCTTCTATGTTTCTATGTATGTTTCTAAGACAAAGAACCTCTATGCTCAAACACTGAGGCAAGGGTTACCCCAAAGGGCATTTGGCTGGGAAGCCAAGTTTCAAGAAAATACAAAATCACACATGCCCCCACAATGCAAAGCATCATGGGCTGCATATGCAAATCACCACAGAATGTTATGCTGGTCTAACTTTAAGCAGAATTGCATGGTGCGGAAAGGCCTCTCACACAGTTTGCAAAGGGTGCTAACAGAAGACATAGACACGTGTTTCATCCTACCAGGACTCATCAGTATGCCTCGTCTGTTTGACACCCCAGTGGAATGGACCAGCTACCCTTAAGGCAGTGTGCCCTGGATATATCGTGGTGAACCCATTAAAATAAAAAACTATTTAAAAGACAAAGAACCTCTGTGCACAAACACTGAGGCAAGGGTTACCCCAAAGGGCATTTGGCTGGGAAGCCAAGTTTCAAGAAAATACAAAATCACACATGCCCCCACAATGCAAAGCATCATGGGCTACATATGCAAATCACCACAGAATGTTATGCTGGTCCAACTTTAAGCAGAATTGCATGGTGCTGAAAGACCTCTCACACAGTTTGCAAAGGGTCCTACCAGGACTCATCAGTATGCCTCGTCTGTTTGACACCCCAGTGGAATGGACCAGCTACCCTTAAGGCAGTGTGCATTGGATATATCGTGGTGAACCCATTAAAATAAAAAACTATTTAAAAGACAAAGAACCTCTGTGCGCAAACACTGAGGTAAGGGTCACCCCAAAGGGCATTTGGCTGGGAAGCCAAGTTTCAAGAAAATACAGAATCACACATGCCCCCACAGTGCAAAGCATCATGGGCTGCATATGCAAATCACCACAGAATGTTATGCTGGTCCAACTTTAAGCAGAATTGCATGGTGCCGAAAGGCCTCTCACACAGTTTGCAAAGAGTGCTAACAGAAGACATAGCCACGTGTTTCATCCTACCAGAACTCATCAGTATGCCTCGTCTGTTTGACACCCCAATGGAATGGACCAGCTACACTTAAGGCAGTGTGCCTTGGATATATCGTGGGGAACCCATTAAAATAAAAAACTATTTTAAAGACAAAGAACCTCTGTGCGCAAACACTGAGGCAAAGGGTTACCCCAAAGGGCATTTGGCTGGGAAGCCAAGTTTCAAGAAAATACAAAATCACACATGCCCCCACAATGCAAAGCATCATGGGCTGCATATGCAAATCACCACAGAATGTTATGCTGGTCCAACTTTAAGCAGAATTGCATGGTGCCGAAAGGCCTGTTTCTAAGTCCAGTTGCCCTGATGCTTTGTTTGTTAGAACTTCATCAGGTTTTTGCTTGTTTTTGCACTGTTAGCATTGCCTTGTATGTTTCCTGATTAATCTGTTTAAATAAACATACAGTACTATTTTGCCACAGACGCCTGGAGGTATTCTGTTCATTTGGAACGTGACCTAGCTTGTTTGTTTTTTTCTCTAAGGAGTGACTGTCCTGATTTTGTACCCAGGCCCTGTGCCAGAGTGTGTACTTACCTTCCTGTCCTCCTAATCTTTTGGTCGCCCTCCCTCCCAATTTCAAACTTTTGCCACCCATTACTTCTTCCCTGAAGTCCCACACAGCTAAGAAATGTAATAGTGAGCAAGTATGAGCTACTGTAGGTCAGTTACAAACAATTCTGAAAGAGGGGCTTGACAGTAGCATGAGTAATAGTGATGCTAGATAGTCTAACCAATTAGACCAACCCCACTCTCAATTTCTCCATGATCAGCTGTGATTTAGTGAGTGAACGGGCTGGGGAGTGCGGCAGGAGGAGGGAGGGGGCCAACTGACTAGCTTGGATATTTGGCAGGAGCCCTCCCCTCAATCAAGGATTGGACTCAGTGGGGGCAGGTGTATAACTTTTTTATCACTGGGGTAGTTAGGCTACAGAGGTGGGTGTCATAAAGATGCTGTTGGCTCCTGACAAGTTAAGAGGTGCTGGCTATCACTTTACTTTGCTGGATGGAACTCCAGGGCAGGGATAGATTGGTTGGAGAAGTTTGGAATTGGGAAGGAGGGTGGCCAGGAAACTAGCCTTGGCCACCTGAGAATTTGGAATATGATTACTGAGAATTTGGAACCCTGAAGAGAATAATTGGGCCAAATATTTGATATAAATTATTCCCCCCCAGAGGGTAAGCAATGAAAAGTAATGTAATTAGAGATGAGTATTTTTAATGCTTAAATAACTAGGTAGTAATTTTGTATCACAACCAGGCAGTTGTGACAGTGAGCTGTCAATCAAGCTTGCTCTAGTAATAGTGTGTGCAGCAGTCCTACAACTGCTGCCTGTTAAAACAAATGAAGATACAAGGAACATTTTTTTTAACTCTTTTTCCCTCCAGTCTGTCTTCGAAGCACAGGTCAGGAAGCATTGGAAAACCAGGAGTAGTCAAAATTCATAAATAGCATTTTATTATTAATAACAGAAAAATAAAAATAACAATTATTCCATATAACTATTTGCAATAGCAGTACAAATGTGGAAATCAGAGTCCTTCTGAGTTTTACTTCTCAGTTTCCAATCTCAGTCTCTCAGTCTCTGTCTTTTCCTCTTGCAAAACATTGCAGAGAACATTCGGCTTCTCACACAGTGTTCTTGTCAGTTTCAGCAGGTCCAGCAAAAATAACATTGTGACCCAGAACTGACCTCTTGTTTACATCTCTGCAAAAGGCTTAAAAACTGCATTTCAGGTTAGCCCCTTGAGTTCCAAATAGCTTTTTGCAATCATTTCAACAGTAAAACTATACACAGTGCATGTTTAAACAAAGGGATCCCAGTATCAGTGACTTTTCCACATAAAGATTTACATATATTTTTATACCTGCAGATATGCAAGGGGGGAGAAAAGACAGAAACAGCAAGGGAAGGCAGAGAGATAGCAAGAGGCAGAGAATCACAAGACCATCAGAGTGATCAGTTCCTAGGTCTCGCAGGAAACGGTTGCGCAACCAGAGAAAGGAGAGACAGAAAAGGCAAGAATAGAACAGATCCTTGCATTTAGACTCTTTCTGCATAACAAATGGGACAGGGACTTATTCAATCTTGTCATATACCTCCCTCTTTAAGAGGGAACCTGTTTTAAAAAAACAGGTTTCCAAAACTTTCCTTTAATTATCTTCTAGCATTAGCTTATAACTTTTACAGTTTGGTGCATATGCAGTATAGCAAACAGAGAAGTTTCAACTCACATATTTTCAACCTTCTGAATTCTCAGTTCCTGATCCATATCTTGACAGAATATCATAATTGACATTCTTTTTCCCAGATTTGTGTATCACTTTAATTTAAATTGATGTAGAGCAAGATACCACAGTGTGAGTATAGAATTGTTATCCTTCATTTTTTAAGGCAACAGGGAAGCCTGTGATCTGTTACAAGTACAAAGTCAACTCCTAGTAAGTAAAACTTAAGGGACTCCATGGCCCACTTTTGCTGCAAGGCATTACTTTTCAATGGTGGAATACTTTTTCTCTCTGTCATGCAATTTCCTACTTATGTACAGAATAGGGTGTTCTTTCCCATATCTATTTTGACTCAGGACTGCACCTAGGCCTATCTCTGATGTATCTGTCTGTAACAAAAACTGTTTCACAAAGTCTGGGCTTCTTAAAACAGGGGACAAACATAATGCAGCCTTAATGGCCCGAAAAGCCTTGTCACACTCTGGGGTCCATTTCACATTATTTGGGAACTGTTTCTTTGGGAGTTCAGTGAGGGGAGTAGCTAACTAGGCAAAGCTGGGAACAAATCTCCAATAATAACCTGCCAGCCCTAAAAATTACCTGACATGCTTCTTTGTTTTAGGGACAGGGCTGTTAGCTATAGCTTCTATCTTGGAAACCTCTGGCTTGACTTCTCCATTTCTCAACACATAACCCAAATATCTGGTTTCCTGCATACCCAATGCACACTTGGTGAGATTAATTGTCAGACCTGCCTTTTTGATTGATTGGATAACTGCTTGAAGGAGTTCCACGTTGCTTTCCCAGTCTGGACTGTATACCACAAACATCATCCAGGTATGCAGCACAATACCAAGTGTGAGGGGATAAAAATACATTCATGTACTGCTGGAATGTAGTGGGTGCATCATGTAAACTAAACAGCATGGTGGTGAACTGATAGAATCCTATAGGCGTGGCAAATGCAGTTTTGTCTCTGGATTCTTTAGTTAGGGGAATTTGCCAGTAGCCCTTGGTGAGATTGAGGGTACTTGGCTCTCCCCAGTCTGTCCACCAAATTATCTGTCCTGGTCATAGGATAACTGTCAAATTCTGACACTTGATTAAGTTTCCAAAAATCAAGGCAGTTACACCCCCTTCTTTTTTGTTTGCAATCGCCACTGGTAATGACCAAGCACTTCTCGACTCTTCTATGAGATCCAATTCTTTCATTTTTTGTATTTTCTTAACCACATCTGCTCTTAACCACTCTGGTAATCTGTATGTCTTTTGTCAAATAGGGCACGCATTCCTTGTCATTATTACGTGCTGAACCCCTTTTGCTCAGCCTGAAACGGTGGCAAAAGTATTGTTAAATGTCTTTAGCAAGTTACAAATTTCTGCAGTTTGTTCGGAGGTTAAGGAAACATTTAGCTTTACAGCATCAACAGTTACAGTTTGGTCCAGTCTATCATAAGCAACAACAATATCTTCTTTATCAGTTTCTGTTAAAACTAGCAAAGCAGCTTTTGGTGATTTTTCAACCCATTTTTTCAGGAGGTTAGCAAGGTATATCTTAGTAGGATTTTTCCTATCAGGGGTGTCAATCTCATAGTTAACTGTGCCAGTGCATCTAAATGCTTTATAAGGCCCTTGCCACTTTATTAACAGTTTATTTTCTGTAGCGGGCAACAGCAGCAAAACCTTTTCACCTGGCTCAAAAATATTTTCTTTTACCCCATGGTCATTATACGCCCTCTGCTGGTTTTGGACCTCTTACTGATTACTATGGGCAATTTCAATATATTTTGCCAGCTTTTTTCTCAGAGCACACACATAAGATGTAATAGATTGTTTCTGATGGGGTTATCTTCCCATGTTTCTTTTATTACATCTAGTGGCCCTCTAGGTTGTCTATCATACAACATTTCAAACGGTGAAAAACCTGTTGATGCTTGTGGCACTTCTCTGTAAGCAAAAAGCAGGTAAGAAGTGGTCCCAGTCTTTCCCATCCCCTTTTACAAACCTTTTTAACATGTGTTTTAGGGTTTGATTAAAATGCTGAACAAGGCCGTCTGTCTGAGGGTGATAGGAGGAGGTCCTTATGGCAGTGATACCTAGTAGTCGGTACAGCTCCTTCAGTAATGCAGCAGCAAAATTGCTACCTTGATCAGTAATAATCTCTTTAAGTATGTCAACCCTGCTGAAAATTTTGACAAGCTCTGCAGCCACTTTTGGGGCTGTGACAGTACGCATTAGAACTGTCTCTGGGTATCAAGTAGCATAGTCACATACTACCAAAATTAATAGATTTCCCTTTTTACTTTTATCTAAGGGGCCAACCACATCCATTGCAATTATCTCAAAAGGCACATCTATCAAGGGTAGGGGTACCAGGGACACCTTGTCTTTTTTAATCACTGGGGCTACTTTCTGACACTCAGCACAAGAATTGCAATAGTTAGCAACATCTTCATGAATTCTAGGCCAGTAAAATCTGTACAGCAATCTGGCAAGGGTGTGATCCCTCCCTGAGTGACCTGCCATAGGACTATCTCTAACAATTCGGATCTATACTTTTGTGGTATAACCAATTGTTCTATATGGTCCTGTAGTATCTGAGGTTTAACCCAAACTCTGTACAGTAGCCCATTACATTTTTTTTAAACTTTATATTTTTTAGTTTACATGTATACATATACAGATACATCATACAACTTGGAAATAACATATTTGAAATACCACACAAGGAAATAGATCTTTCCTATATTAAGCAGGAATGCAGTCTCTCCAAGCTAAATCCTGTAATCGAGGGGGAGATCTAAATTTAAGCAGATACATTTTAGAAGTCCAGTAATCTGTGTAGCTATAGCCCAAGAGCAGGTGGAAAAATAAACTAAAGTTAACACCTGAATTTTATTTCCGATTGCCTTGCCCAGAAGAGCTTTGGGACCACCTTTATACCTAAAGGAAAAATGTAAAGGACTAACAAACGTCTAGGATAAACACAGTCTGCATCTCAATCCTAAAGATAAAAAGAATCAAACCTCGGGAGAGTATAGCTTAGTTCTCCCGATTATTTACAAAACAATTATTTCTTAAGATAATGATAGGGCTCTATAGCCACAGACTCATTTTATATCTACTTTACTGAGACATTTGAAAACTGATAGAAATAAATTAAACACAACTCTAAGACAAGAGCTCATAGTCCCACATTAGAGAATGGGAAGGCAAAGAGGAAAAAATTCTCAGTAAAAGTCTTGTCAGGTTCCTTCCTCAGATTCAACATCTGATGGATTCTCCCTAATGTTAGATTTTTGAGATTCTACCTCAGTGACCCATTTCCCAGCATCGATCAGGTCGGTGAACACATACACCTTGTCCTGGTTTACAATACAGAGTTTCGCAGGAAAAAGAACCTTGTGAGGTATGGCTAGATCCCTAAGCTTGCGTCGAACTCCGTCAGATTTTTTACGTCATTGTCGGGTGGAAAAGGATAGATCCGGAAATAAATGCACTGCATGGTCCTGCACATTAAGTGGGGCCAATCTCCTTGCCAAACTCAATACTGAGTCCCCAGTGCTCATGCTGTCTGCAACAACCATGGGTACACGCGGTGATTCTGTTATTTGCTTACCGCGTGGTCGGATTCTATAGACCTTAGTGAATCGCCAGTCCAAAAAGTCTCCTTGACCCTGAAATTGCTCTTGGATCCATTCTTGGAAAAATAGCAGTGGGTGATATCCTTCTAGCCCCACTGATCACCCTTCTGTTAACACTCCTGACTTGATTTTCAAGCTGTTCGAGTCGATTTGTGAGATATTGTACTTCCTTTTGACGGCCTCCATTTAAAGCAATACACTTATTCACCTGTTGCTGTAGGTCTTCTACAGTGTTCGATAGTTGCTCCACAGTTGTCTCCACTAAGGTGATCTTCCCTGCAAGTCCGTCCAATTTAGTATTCATTGCCATAACTGATGATATTAAGGATTGTAGTTTATGGCCTAGTGTCTGGATGGTTTCCTCTCCTTCGCTACTGGTAGTAGGTGCCGACCTCACCGAACTTGTTGAGGCACCAGATGCTGTGTGAGAGTGATCTTTTTTCCTCGGGTTGCCCATTCTGATCCTCAGTTGCATTGCTATCGATGTATATCTTTTAAAGTGTTGAAATTAAGTTGTAAAGTAGTTTAAAGCTTATATTTTGGTATTTTAGATGCAGAGCTGTGTTTCCTGCATCAGACTAGCTCGGGCTCCACAGCACACCCGGCCCATTATATTTTTTAAACATCGGTTCACCCTGTTTTGGTTTCACCCCCAGCTGCTTAAGATAACCCTGGAGAGAAACATCATTAGCTTGCTCTGAAAGAAAATCACAATCAGTGGTCAGTTTAGTTTCAGCATTTTCAAATGTTAACCCCTTATATCCATCAGTCTTTTGTTGCCACTGTTTCTTCAAGCGTCATCTTTCTTTCCTGGATTTGCAGATCTTGGAACTTTGTTCAAACAAGTCTGAATCAAAATCAGTGAAGGGAAAAGAGTCCCCACAATCTGAGACTTTCTTTGCCTGAGCTCTTGTCAGCAACAGCTGCTGAAACATTGGGATTTACTCCCTCTTTGATTAACTCAGTAAATCCTGGAAAAGTCATCTCCAATAATCACAAGTACAGGTAACTTAGGTACTACCCCCACTTTAATTTGGTGTGACACCCCATTAATATTCAGAGTCACTTGGCTGGTGGGTTAGTACTGAGAGTCCCCGTGGATGCAGATGACACCAGTACCTGGTCCTTTTGGACATTGTTTTCCCAGCACTACAATATGCACTAGGGTCTGTCTGCTTCCTGAATCTATAAGTCCCTTCACAGTCTTATCTTCCACCTTCACATCTGTTAAGAACTTGCCCCAATTTGCTAAGGACAAATCTGCTCCAGTGTCACTCTTCTTACTACGGCAGTTTCTTGCAATATGGCCTGGCTTATTACAGTTATAACAGATAAAGTCTTTGAGTGCAGATTTGTTACCCTCACCAGAGTTCTTATCAGACTTGGAGTTTAAATGGGACAAAAGAGTATCTTACCGGAGCTTGGCTGTTACCTCGCTGCTGTGGCATCTGTCTGGCCATTTGGTAGTCTTTGGCCAAAGAAACAGCCTTTTCCCCACTTTCTGGTCGATGTTCTTTTAACCAAAGCTGCACATCTGTAGGCAGAAAGTTGATGAATTGCTCCACTGCAAATGTGTCAATGATCTGTGGGACTGTTTTGTCCTCTGGTTGGATCCGTTTTAACAGGAGTTCTCTGAGGCGGGTGAAGGCTTCTCGAGGATTGTTGACTGAGTAGTACTTCAGAGATCGAAATCTCTGCCTGTAGGTCTCTCTGAAGATGTCGTACCTTTTCAGGATTTCGCTTTTCACCAGGTCATAGTTTTCTGACTGTACAGTGACCATATTTCTGTGGGCAAGTTGGGCTCTCCCTGTCAGGTACGGTACCAGTGTGATTGCCCATTGCTGCTTTGGCCACTGGCAGGCTGCGGCAACCCTTTCAAAAGTTGTCAGGTATGCTTCGATATCATATGAGGAATACAGCTTTGTAAGTTTAAGGTCTTTTAAGTTGTTTGTGTCTTGTTGCTGTGCTGGACCAATGCCAGATCCTCCAGCTTTGATAACTTGCAAGGCATCCATCCACTGCTGCATCTCTTCTCTTCTCTTCTTAGCTTCTCAAGTTGTTGCATTTCTTCTTTTCTCTGTGCCTCTAAACATTGAATCAGTTTTTCTCTCTGCTGCATCTCCTTTCTTCTGTTTCTCCATTTCTTTTTGTTGTATAGCCCACCATTTGAAAAAGGCAGTCAAGCTTTCAGGTTCTGTCACTGCCTGATCTTTTTCCATAACTGGTGCTAGCTGTACAGTCTTAGCATGGAATTCTGTCTCTGCTAGTTTGGTTGCTATTCTCCTGGTAACCACTCCTGGGCTTGCTGCTGCAGAATCAATACCTTTCTTCTATGCTTCCCTGGTACAAGGTATAGTACCCACGCACAAAACTCCTGGCTTAGAGTATGCATGGCGTAAATCCCACTGAGTCTGATGCCATCTGTTGTCGAGGCACAGATCAGGAAGCATAGGAAAACCAGGAGCAGTTTCAAAATTCACAAATAGCATTTTATTATTAAAAACAGCAAAATAAAAGTACAGTGTTTAGTATAACTATGTACAATAGCAGTACAAACATCGAAAGCAGAGTCCTTCTTTTGAGTTTTTCTTCTCAATTTCCAATCTCAGTCTCATATTCTCTGTCTTTTTCCCTCTTGCAAAGCATTGCAACTCTTTTTATAACATGTCTTTGCAGGGAGCTAGTTAAGTGTTCTTGTTAGTTTCAGCAGGTGCAGCAAAAAGAACATCCTGACTGAGAACTGACTTCTTGTTTACATCTCTGCAAAAGGCTTAAAAACTGCATTTCAGGTTAGCCCCTTGAGTTCCAAATAGCTTTTTGGCAATCATTTCAACAGTAAAACTATATATGTTTAAACAAAGGGATCCCAGTATCAGTGGCATTTCCACATAAAGATTTGCATATATTTTTATACCTGCAGATATGCAAAGGAAGAGAAAGGACAGAAACAGCAATGGAAGGCAGAGAGACAGCAAGAAGTGGAGAATCACAAGACCGTCAGAGTGATCAGTTCCTAGGTCTTACAGGAAATGTTGGTTGTGCAACCAGACAGAGAAGAGACAGAAAAGGAGAGGATAGAACATATCCTTGCATTTAAACTCTTTCTGCATAACAAATGGGGCAGGGCCTCATTCGACCCTGTGACACGGTGGCCGACCTCAGGGGCATCCCTCAGATATCCCTGTCCAGGCTGCTTCTACCCAGCCTGAGACCCCCCCAAACCCCGGGTCCCCTCTGGAACTCCAACCTATCACCTCAGTCCTGCAGAAGACCCCCTGGCTTGTACCCCCCACCATTCACTTACCTTGGTATCCTTGAATCAAATTTTCTGGTGGCAGGGTGCCTGCCAGAGGATATCGGGACCCAGGGAAGGCAGGATCCAATGGTGGGCGTAGGTCTAGTGGCACGTCATTGTCTGCACCTGAGGTTGTGGATTTTCCTTATTCATGAGCTTGACCTTGATCGTGAGTCCCAGAGGTGCAGACGTAAAATGAAGTCCAGCATGTGACAGGTGTGCTCCCACTCTCACCCCTGACCCATGGATGTCTGCTGTCATCTCCATCCCTGTCCCTGACGTGGCCCCAGCTGTTGTACACCCAGCCTCTGCTGGGAGTTGCTAAAGGCTGGGAGTCACAGTTCACCCTCCCCCGGGAGAGGAGAGCTGTTCTCAGATGCTCAATCCTTCCCCCATGCCAACCCCCACCAACCCGAGCTTGCTCCTGAACTCGGGTCACTGGCGGGGTAAGAGATAAGGTGCTAGGTGCATCAGCCCTGTACACCACTGGGATGGCACAAAGGAATCATTTTGCTGTTTTTTTTTCTATATGCATGAGTTGTTTAAAACATGATTTTTCTTGTTTTTATTCATTCCATGCTGAACACCAAAACATATTATTTAGCAAAAATGTTTGTCAGTAATTATTACCAACAAGACATGAATTGATGTATGTAATTCTGCATTTTATACACATCCTCAGTGTGGGATGCTTTTATAAACCCCTCTAGCTTCACTCTCAGGGGCTTTATAGCACCCCTCACCTCGAATGGTAACACCCACCCACCCATGTGTCATTTAAGCAATAATCCACAACATGGTGTGAGTTATAGTGGAATTTACCCATGACTGGGATAGTTTGGCCATGAGGCCACAGCCTGAGAGATTCAACCACACCAGAAGTGGATAAATCCCACTTATAAAATGGCAAGAAAAAATCTAGAAATTTAATTGGTCGAGAGGTGTCCCCTGACTGTGCATTAAATCTCTGTAAAGACATGGTCAGGTACCAAATCTCATTTTCCTCCCCCCAAAAACCTACTTGGAGCCATTTTATAAGCGTAATAGGCCCCTCCAGTGTGTGCATCGTAGTATTTTAATGGACTTCCCAGGGGCGTAAGGACACTCGGCCTTCAACCTCATGCCTTATTATACCCCTGGGGTGAGCATTAAAATCCTATAATGCACATCCTATCATGGCTTATTACTTACATCACCCACATCCTGGAGTGGATTATTGTTATTACACAACTGCTTGAAAGTAAAGGTTGGCCCCCCCCCCCAAAAAAAAATTAAAACTCTGTTATGATTTTTTTTTTACATTTTCTTTGTGGTATATCCTTGAACTGTATGTTAAATAGTTCTCTGTTGCTACGTAAAATATTTAGGAGCCCCCCCCCCAAACACAGAGACATATGGTTGCAGGCATAAGATATATGCATTTTATTTATTTTGTATAACAGAGATGTGAGAGAGCAGCTTAATTAGGAGTTGAGCTTTTTTTTTTACTTTTGCAATCAGGCAGCGTGGGAGCCATATGGAAGGCAGAAGAGGGTTACTTGGGTCAGTGCTGCAGTTCGGAGCCCTGAAGTGTGTTCATATGTGTGTGTGTGTGTGTGTGTGTGGTGGGGTGCTAGTAGCTGGGAGAAGACAAACCTGAAAATAAACCATGCTCAGTAAAGGACAAAAAGTGTGTAAGTGCAAGCAGAGTGATTTATTGTGTCAACAGCACACAAAAACCTCAGCACTTCAAATTCCTGCAGATTCTTCCTCTGGAGGAGTAGTGCTTGTTGACTCTAAGTACCTCCTCCCATCTTATACTGTATGCACACCCTGGGTTTCCCCATCCCAGGTGCATGACTGCACTTCTTGGTGTCAAAACCCAGCTGCTACACCCTGGACCACTCCTCTAGTTTCCCCAGATCCCTTTGTAGTCTCTCTTTCCCCTCCAGGGGGTCCACCGTGTTGCAGATTTTTGTGTCATCTGCAAAGAGGCACACCTTCCCCTCCAGTCCCTCGGAAATGTCACTTATGAAGATATCAAAGAGGACAGGACTAACCAAAACAATATGAGCATTTTTAGCTGGAAGGGAATAAAACACAGGCAGCTCAGTCAAGAGACTTCTTGTTTAGAGTCCCATTAAGCAATGGCTGAGTAGAAGTTTTAATTTGGGATCTCCTGCTCTTGAACCAGCCGATACTTCCTCCTCCATAGCCAGATACATCTGGGCTTTCACTCCGGATTCCTCCCACCTACTTCCCACTCACAGTTTTAGGGTGACCCTGTGTGCTGACTAACTTAGGGCAGATTGTCGATCCTGATTAAAATGAGATGTCTGGTAAATTCCAGAACACTGTAACCACTGAACTGCATAAATGGTAAGAACAGGACCTGCTGGAATGGGCACAGAGTTGCATGTGTTTCGGTGTTCTGGTGGTTCTGACTTTTACTGCTTGCTTGGTGTTGATCCAATCCAGAACTGAGCCAGAGGAGTAGCCTTGACTGAGGGAGAAACCCCTCATTCACTCACGAAACCCCTCCCTCACTCACTCACTGTAAATGCCTGCCCTGACTCCAAGAATGACACCTACCACCTCACCGACAATCCAACTGCTGAAACTGGCCACTCAAAGGCCAGAATGCTCACCATAGGTCTAGAATGGCCACTGTGAAAGGAGGAATGAACCCATGTCTGGAATGTCTACCCTGTACACTAAAATACTAACACTGGGGTTAAAGGGTAGAATGCTCACCCTGTGTACCACAACACCCACCTGTGACCCAAGGGCAGAATTCCCACCTAGAGTGACAGAATGCCTACCCTGGTGCTGGAATGCCCAACTGTATGCATCGATGTCTTATAGAGCCAAAAGGCAGAATGTATACCCTGTGTCATGGAAGCCCTTCTAGTTTGCCACAGTCCCACCCCAAGACTCGAATGCCCACCTTTTGTGCCAGAATTCCCACCCTAGGGTCAGAATGGCCACTTGCTGAGCCAGTGCCTGAATGCCTAGCCTACATGTCAGAATGTCCACTCTAGGATCTGAATGACTACCCTTAGTGCAAGGATGCCCAGGGAACCAAAATGCCCACCCTGTACACCACAGTAACGCCCCTAGAGCTGGGAAGAACACCCTCTGCATTTCAATGTCCACCCTAGGGCTGAAATGACCACAGTAGGGTTGGAATGCCCATTCCCTATGCCTCTGTGCTACCTTAGGGCAAGAATGCTTATCCAAGGGTCAAAATGCACACCCTGGGGGCCTATATGCCCACATGAGATCCAGAATGCCCAACTGCTTCATTGTACACCCTTGTGGCCAGAATGAACACCCTGGTGCTGGAATGTCCACCCTCTTGGTGCTGGAATGTCTACCCTTTCTACCTCAGTGTCCACCCTTGCACCAGAATGTCCACACTGGGACTGCACTGCACATCCTAGAGCTGGAATGTCAATCCTAGAGCCAGAATGCACACCTCTGTGCCTTAGTGTGTACTTCGGTGCCTCAATGCCTATCCTAGGTCCGGAATACCTACTCTGGGGGCTGGAATGCCCAGTCAGAATACCCACCCTCTGTGCATCAGTAAATGCCCTCTGTGTCTCAGTGCTCACCCTATGTGTTTCAGTGCCCAGCCTTGGGCTGGAATGGCCAGCCTGAGGGTTGGAATGTTCACCCTAGGTCCAGATTGCTCACCATCTGTGTATCGGCACATGCCCTCTGTGCCTCAGTGCCCACCCTCTGTTCCTCAGTGCCCACTCTAGGGTTGAAATGGCCAACCTGGTGGTTGGAATACTCCCTGTAGGGCTGGAATACCCACCCTCTGTGCATCAATGCCTACCCTCTGTGCCTCAATGGCTACCAAAGAGCCAGAATACCCACACTCTGTGCCTCAGAGCCTACCCTCTGTGCCTCAGTGCCCATCCTTTGTCCAGAATGCCAACCCTGAGTGTCAGAATGACCACCCTGTTTGCCAGAATGCCATAGGTGTAATTTTAGGGGGGATGGGAGGGCCATATCCCCCAACTTTTTTCCTACAGCTAGTACACATTGCTGTAGTCCCCCCCCCAACTTCAGCTGCCCCCTCACCCAGGGCTACCCCAGGCTGCTAGTTGTCTAGCTTTTCCCATCTTCAGTCTGCTGCTTTTTATTTATCCCAGTCCCTGAAACTCAGCTGCTAACTGGTGCTGCATGCAAATGACATCACACATATGAACTGTTGAAAATGCCGGCCAGTCTGTTTTTCCTTGGAATTTTTTTTTTTTTTTATCTCCTTTCAGCATCAGATTAGATTGGCTGCTTGCTGCACACAGTTCATGTCAGTTATTAGTTCAGTAACAGATGTAGTCCATACACCTGGGATCAGCAGATATCGACTGCACAACCAGGAACCCTGGCACATACAGTACTACAAGGACATTTCAAGTGACTTCATCTTGACTGCTGTTGGGAGAATGGTTGCAGAGCTGCAGATGCCTTCAGCTCACACTCAGAATGACACAGAAGCATCAAGAAAATCTATAGTTCTTGTCCTGCTAGTCTTCACACATTGCCTCCCCAAAAACTGAGCCCAAATATAACTGGCAAGGCCACTGTTGTTCGGGTTTTACTGGAAAATCCGGTAAAATTCCGGAATTAGGGCTGCCTGAAGACCAGTAAAAACAAAGAATTCATGGAATCTGGCATTTTCTATCAGATCAATAAATCTACAAAATGTATGTTTTTCTTTTAACTCCTTCCGGTAATATTTTCAGTTTGCTTTATTTAATGCTCTGTATATTAAGCCTTCTTTAATTCTGATTATTTATGCACATAATAAAAGAATGATAGCAGAATCCCAGTAAAATCCAAACATTAGAGTAACAATCACCGGTGAAATTCTGGAATCTTAAGTCTTGAAAATGGAATTTAATTGTTTTAATCACCGTAAATCAGTGGTCTTGGTAATTGGTCTTCCACAGTCATGTGAGAGAATAGATTGCTAAATTACTTTTTTCACTCCTGTGTTGTGCTCTCATTCAGTCATTCAGTCCTGGTGCGGAACAGCTTTTTGACCTGGATCTCTGCTACTGAGCAATTTCCCCTCCTGGATAGTCACACCAGTCAAGTTCAGTGCACAGTTGTGGCTTGTTGCCCATAGTGGAATACCTCTTTTATTGCCTGGTTAGGGTGTAATCAATTGGAGAACAGAACACAATAGTGGGGCTCACTAACATGGTAGGGGTTAGCTATTTGCATGACCAACTGCTGTGGATAGTTATGGGCACATTCTGTCAAACTCCAGCAAATAAGAGAGTTCCCACCATTTCCATGGTACAACCCACAACCCTTAGATAATGTGCACATGCTAATGAGGACCTGCGTATGCCAGGTAGCTTATGGTCACCCTCTCCTCCAGTGGCATCACCACTAAACCTCAGCTACATAGAAACATAGAATCTGTTGGCAGAAAGACACACCGATGGGCCATCAAGTCTGCTGACATTATACTACCTGATCTTATCTCCCTTTCTGCATCTTGAAGGGTTGTTCCACTCCATGATAGCCATGATTGACCCATTTTAGGTACCTGCCCTCACTGCTTCTGCTGGCAATCTGCTCCATGGCTCCACCACCCTCTCAATGAGGGAGAACCTTCTCACATCCCCAAATCACCCACTCCCACCAACCTCCAGTTGTGCTCTCTTGTGACTATGTTAGGTGCATTACTGAAGAGCGGCATCATGGAGGCCCCCCAACCCTGGTGAAGAGCATCTAGCAGACACTTTTTTTTTTTTTTTTTTGATGTTATTTTTCTTAGGAGCTCTGGTCCCCCTCGCGACTCCATCTCGCGCCATCCCCGACATGAGACCCTCCCTTCAGCACCCCGCATTTACCCTTCGCGCAGGGTGGTGGGGAGCGACCAACCCACCAGAATGGGTCCATGCCAGGAGGCGTCCTCTGGGAATGGCGACGGGAACGACGTTGTGCTGCCAGGCTCCATTTTTTTTCGAATTTTTTCTCCGGCGAGAATGGCGTGCAACTGGCGCGCCCAGCAACTGAAATCTTGCGCATGCTCCAGTGCGCGCCGCACTAGTCAAGCATCTGCCATGTCCCGCCACTTTCGTCTCTGCGGGGTTGTGTGCTGTCGATCCTCAGCTCCGCTTAGGGGTCAGGCAAGCACCGGCCGCCTGAATCCCGCCCCGGAATGGAGAGCAGTCCTCCGGACCTCAATCCATCTCCTCCCCACCGACCCCGACAACCCGTGCTCGCTCCTCGAACACGGATCGCCGGGCGTGGCGCTAGGTGTAGCGACCAGCGCCTCAACCCTCAGCGCCACCGGGCCAGCCTTAACAGACACTCTTAACCTTTCCTGCTGATCTGTGCTCCTAAAATCCCAGGCTCAGATCAAGAACCTTGATTGCCAGCAAGCTAGGTGGTGCCATGCTGCCTGATGCATTTTACCGGCTTCTGGGGGAAGCATTTTTATACAAACCACCACTGGG
The DNA here is from genome assembly GCA_016271365.2 of Neoceratodus forsteri. Taxonomy (NCBI): domain Eukaryota; kingdom Metazoa; phylum Chordata; order Ceratodontiformes; family Ceratodontidae; genus Neoceratodus; species Neoceratodus forsteri. Next base: position 420,923,296 of record CM057459.1, on the reverse strand, counting down.
AGTGGACACAAAGCAGGATTGTTGGGATGAGTAAGTGTTCTGGCTGATCTACACCAAGGCCAAACAGAGAAGTGCACTTCGAATTATGCCCTATGTCTGTTTATATTATATGTTGTAAAGCAGAAATGCTTGGTGAGTGACTTGTTGTGGTGGAGCAACTCAGGGCTAATGTGATTTGATTTGTATTTATTTATTTATTGTCTCAGATTACAATCTTTGAGTCAACGTACTCTTTTACAGAGGTTCCACATCAGGATAACAAAAAGACATGACAGTACATAGCAGTGCAAGGGGTATGGGGAGAGAAACAAAAAATACAGTAAGTATAAAAGAAACAGTAAATATATGGACAATAAGGCAGATGACAATTAAACTCTGGCAGTTATAAATGAACTGTTTGCATTGGTGCAGGCTAAGGTATAACCAAAAGTACAGAAATCAATAGAATGTTGATCTTGTCAGAACAGTTACAGTAGAACCAAGGCAGTTTCAGATGTAATAGTACAAACTGTGCAGGATGAGGCATAAACATTAAAGGGCAGTCAGTAGATGATTGCGCTTGTTTGTTAATGCATGGGTGGAAATGGTGAGCTAGGTGGGGCAGTCACATTTGTAGAGTGTCACGAGGTGCTCCTTAAGCATCCTCTTGAAGGGGCCCAGGGTAGAGGTATGAAGAATGTTAGGGGAGATGGCATTAAGCAGGATGGGAGCCTGGTACCTGAAAGACCATTGGGCCTGGGATGTGTGGCAAAAAGGGGTCTGGTAGGAGATTCTGGTGCCACTCCTGGTACCATGGACTTTAGTGGGCAGGTTGAGAAGAGGCTGGCAGGATGCAGCGATGAGTCCCAAGTTGATTTTTTTAGTGAATAAAATGGTGTGGTGGGAGAGTCTACTCTGGAGGTTAAGCCAATTGGTGCTTTAGTAGAGGTCACAAGTATGAGTATGTTTAGGGGAACCAGTGATCAGCCGGCACGATTTGTTTAGAGTGGTATGGATTCGCTTAAAGGTGGTATCTGTGGTGGAACCGTAAATTATCAGGCCATAATCGATGACAGAAGTATGGAACTGGTGATGGATGTGGCAAGGGCATCCTGTGTCATATTGTGTCTGTTTCTGTACAGCATACCGATTCTCGAGTTGACAGCCTTGGAGATGCTGATGACATGCTCCTTATAAGAAAGGGCACTGTCAAGGGTAATGCCCAGATATTTGAAGGTGTGGACCTGGTCAATAGGGGCGTTGGCAGTGTTTGAGATGGAGAGGGTGTTTGATTTTTGCTTGTTTTGGGGGCTGGTGAAGATCATGGACTTGTTTTTTTGTAATTCATAATCAGTTTTTTGCATGAGAACCAACTCTCAACAGATGCAAAGTTGGACGGAAGTCTTTACCCGAGGGTGGTGTGTGGTCAGCCTCACTAGTGTAAAGCACAGCATTGTCTGTGTAGAAGAGGAGGTTGGCGTTACAGTCAGACTTGAGGGAGGGAATTGAAGAAGATACTGAACAGGAGTGGGCTGAGAGCCCTGTGGAACACCCGAGCAGACAAGTTTGGAAGTGGATAACGCATCCCCAATTTTGACCCTTTGGGATCTGTCAGTCAGGTAATCCTTAAATGAGTTAAATGACTGCAGGGAGATGCCTGCATCGAGGAGTGATGCAAGTAGCAGATTGTGACTGACCATGTCGAAGTGGCCATGGTCGAGTGCTTTATGGATGAAGTCCATGAAAAGGACAAGAGCAGTTGTCGTACTGTGTCCTTTTCTGAAAATGTGCTGCTGTGGGCACTGAATGCTGTATTTGGACAGATATTCAGTGAAATGGTCAGAGACTATGCGCTTTAACGCTTTGGGGGGAAGGAAATAGGGTGGTAATTGGTGTGTATGGATCGATCACCATTTTTATGAATGGGGGTCACCACCGCAGACATCCAGATGGGGGGAAATTGTGTGAGATGGAGAGATAGGTTAAAGATTTTTGAGAGTGGGAAGAGCACTTTGTCCAGGTTGAGGCAGAAAAGTTTGAGGTCAATGGAGTTGCTGCTGAAGCAGGTTTTCTCAAGTACCTTTTGGAGGTAGCATTTAGTTTTGTACAGTTTGACCTTCTTGAAGTAGAAGGGTGATGGGGTGTTTAGCATGGGGGACAGGTGGTTGCGGGGGCAAGGGGGTGTTATTGGAAAAGTTGGGGGAGTATGCTGCTGAGGTCGGTAAAAGCCAAGTTGAATGTATCTGCGATTAGTTTGAGATCTAGGATCGTGTCCCCATCCAAGCTGAGCATGATGGGGGGGGGGGGGGCGGAATTTGTCAGTTTAACCAGAGAGTTCTTTTAGGTTCTCCCAGAACTTCCTACTATCTCCCCAAGTGCTGGTGAGGGCCTCCTTATAGTAATCTGCCTTGGCTTTCTGGACAGCTCGGTTACAGGAATTTCTAGCACGGCGGTATTGCTGCCAGTCAGTATTGTTGCCTGCGGCTTGGGCTCTGGTCCAGAGGTGGTCCCTGTCGGCCAGAGATCTGATGAGCGAGGATGATATCGACAGGCTATTGACGGCCTTTAACCTTTGCTTTCTAAAGGGTGCAAAAGAGGTGCAGGCAGAGTTAAACTGTGTTATAAAAAGGCTGAGGGCCTTGTCAACACTGGAGGTAGAGTCTAGAGGTGACCAGCCTGCATTTTGTAGGTCCACTTTGAGTTGATTGAGCTGCCCTTTCCTTAGGACAAGCTGGAAGGATGTTGTGTTTTTGCACTTGGGAGACTTGTTTGACGAGAGGCATGTGACTGGGGAGTGGTCACTGAGGGAGTCTGAGAGTACCTCACTGTCAATGATCCGCTCCGAATGGTTGATAAAGATGAGGTCGATCAGGGTGCTGGTGCCGGTTTTATGGTTAAGTCTGGTTGGGGTGTTGACAACTTGGGTCAGATCAGAGGTGGCTGCAGCATTTTTGAAGCTAGCAGCATTGGGAGCGAGCCAATTAATATCAAAATTGCCTAGCAGCACCACCTCAGAGGAGTTATGAAGGTTAGAGATGTAATCGAGAATAAAGTTGAAACCTAGTGAGCTATCATGTGGGGCTATATAAATGGCAAGAATTGTGAGGGCTTTGCCAAGTTGTCTGAGAAGAAGTTTGATAGCGAATATTTGGGTGCGGGTACCAGTGGAGATTTTAGGGAGGGCATGGCTTTGAAGGGCAGTTTTATGTAAATTGCAGTGTGCAGATGGGTGTTGCATGGGCCCAGGGTTAGGGTGTATATTTCCCAAGAGTAGGAGCAGCAGTAGTGCATAGCAAAAGAGTAGGTGCTTGAGTTGTTTGAGCATGGGTAGGTGTTTGTTGTATTTAGCCCTGGGAGCACTGATAGTGGCTGGAGGCAGGGCAAGTTAGGGAAGGAGGAGTGCGAGGTGAGGAGTAGGAGGTGTTATAAAGTGAGTACCTGAGCCAGTTGGGGCAGCAGGTGGTGGGTGTTCAAAAGCAGTTGTGGAGGCTACAGGGGTGGCCCTCAGGGGTGCGTAGGGGGTTGTGCTTCTGGGGTGCATCATTTAGTTGCAGGCAGTGAGGTGGGAGCAGCATTATAAAAATGAGGGGGAGTTGGTACATAGGTGCTATGTACTTAGGTAGACCCATAATGGGACGTGCAGTGGTAGGGTGTATGCCTTTGGTGCCAGGGGTCACAGGTTCGAATCCTGGGGTGGAGGGGGATGAAAATGACTGAGGAGAAGGGGGTCGAGTGAGTAGGTGGTGCGTTCTTAAGCAATGGAGAAGGGGGGTGAGGAGTTCGGAGGTATAAGTGAGAGGAAGTTGGCAGCTGGGATCGGTAGTGACTTCTAGTGGTCATATGGGGAGAATACAGGAGGGCTGGGAGTGGGAGGGTGAGTTAGGTGGGGGTAGAGTGAGAGGGAAGAGACAGCACTGGGTGAAAAGTGAGGGGAGCCTCACGACTGACCACTAGCGGTGAGGTACTAAAACCTGCAGATGGGAAACTAGGGACTTAGTTATTACATAGATAGGAAGTCATGTGACCGGTAGCTGCCTATAAGACTAAAGCCGGCCTTGGGTGTTTGACCTTAGAGGTTGGTTGAGGTGGGCCAACACCCCTTCATAAATGCTCCCATTCTGAGCTTGTTTCGTTTGGCTGTACCTGTGTTTCAGTTGCTGCTGGCTCTGTGGGCTCCCAATGCTCGGTGGAGCCGAGTAAGGTATGTGGGGAATCTGTGCATCCTGTGGAATAAAGGTAGGGGAGAGTACAAAGGATTGTAACGGTGGGAACTACAGGACAAAACAAAGAAGCTGCTGCACAGGCTCACCTCCTCCAGCAGGAAGGGGGTAAGATGGCATCTGTAAATTTGGATCATACTACTCCAATACACCATTAGTACAACCCCTGTGTTCAGCAGTATCAAGTGCAGTGAAATCCTAAAAAACAGTCCAGAATCCCACAGTATGCAGCAGCAATTACAAAACAGTACAGACACTCTACAATAACCCCACTAACTCAGGCAAATTATGCAGTTCAATTAAAGTAACAGACCCAGTGATACGAATTGGCCATACAGACATTTAAAGTACCTGCCCAAAACAGCTGTGCAGCCCAATAGTCAGTACGGCACAGAAAACTACCTAAACTCTTTGCCAATTGTTAATGGCAGAGAGGGGCAGAGTAAAACAGTCCTTTTCTACCCTTTCAGAAACCCTTCTGTTCTAAGCTTGCTCTATTTGGCTGTACCTGTGTTTCAGTTGCTGCAGGCCGACTGTGGGGGCTTCTGATGCTCGGAGGAGCCTGAGTAAGGTTTGTATGAGAGACCCATGCCATAGTTAGTACACTTGTGAGGTTTTTCTCTTGGCAAAGTCTCCAAATTTGGGATTTATGCTTATACAGTGCTGTAGTCTTGTAAATGTTCTGTTAGTTCATTGTCTACTTCATTTGCTATCTGTCAGATAATGCAGTTATCCAATATTTCCCAGAGTGGTTTACATAGATACTATGCTAATTGTAACAGAGCGTATACCCACTATCTATTTAAGTTATCCTTAATATCCTATAGCATACCATGGGTTTTAGTACCTCACCGCTAGTGGTCAGTTGTGAGGCTCCCCTCACTTTTCATGGATACAAAAGCCACAGAGTACTATTGGATAGCCACACCCCCTCTCAATCTTGTACACAAGAAAGGTGACATTCCCTTCCTCTTCCCAACCCTTAGATGTCTTAAAAAACATTACCTTATGGAACAGTACACCTACCAACACCAAACTGTCTTTAAAATCCTTGCATGTTTATTTTTTCCTCACCTTCACCAATAAAACTGAAATACCCTGCAGCACCCATCTCTCATATTTGTGCAAGTGGATGCAGCACCCATTTTGCAAGTTGGCTGACTTAAGGGTCTGCAGACACTCCTGGCCTTCCAATGCTAATGAGTCGCCATGTTGTTTCGGTGACTACCTCTGCCTTGTGGGTTCTACAAGGCTGAAAGGCCTGGGTCCTTTTAACGCTTTTGTTATTGGGAGGTTCCCAGAAAGGTTTACATGGGACTTGTGTAAGTGTAGTACAACCCCCTGGGATGCCGTCCTTCCCCACCTCCCCACTAGCTCAACCCATCCATGAAGCAACACAGCGCAATCCCGGTCCCCACATATACACTAGTACTATAACTTACATAGTTCTCAGGCAAGAATTTCAAACAAAGAACAACTGATTTCATTTAGAATTAGAAACCAAGCCCTAAATTGGAGAAAGTGGGGCAGGTTCTATACAGACTACCAGTGCAGGAAAGACCTATTGACAAGGCGATGCTGGAAGAAATCCAGAAGATGGCAAACAGGGGTGAGGTGCTGCTGATGGAGGACTTCAAGCATGCTGGACGTGGTGTGGAGCACCCCATCGGCAGCATCTACCAGGAGTCAGGATATCATTGATTCCCTGCAGGGGGCGCTCATGAGGCAGCTTGTCAAGGAACCAATGAGGGAAGGAGTGATACTGGACCTGATTCTTACAGAGATAGAGTGGGGGGGTATCAGTAGGGTAGATTCTTGGCATGAGCAACCACAACACTGGTTCACAGTGAAAACTACTGAGAGTAATCAGACCAAGATGAATGTACTCGATTTCATGCACGCAGACTTTAAGAAAATGGGTGACTGCCTACAGAAAGCATTGGAGGGGGTGCGTAAACTGACAGGGGTGGAGGAAATGTGGGCTACAATAAAAGGGGCAATACTAGATATCACTGACCTCTGTGTCAGGAGGGTCAGTAAGAACAGGAAAAAGAGGAAGCCACAATGGTATAGTATGGATGTGGCAGAAAAGATCAGGGCAAAGAGATGGGCATTTAGGAGATATGAGCAGACACAGAGGGAGGAAGACAGGACCATATACCAGGAAAAGCAGAAGGCAGCAGGATTGGAAGACAGGAGAGTGGAGGCTAGGACAGAAGAGAATATAGCCAACTCAGTCAAGGAAGGGGATAAAACATTTTTCCGGTATGTGAGTGAGAGGAGAACATTGAAGGGAGGGATAGTCAGGCTAAAGGACAAAGATGGGGAGGTTGGTGGAAGATGACCTCAAGAAGGCAAACATATTGAACAGCTAATTGTGTTCTGTGTTCACGATAGAGGAAGAGGGAGGGTAGATGGGTCAGGGAAAGGGAGGTAGTAGCGGGGGTTGGGGGTGGACCCCAGTTCATTACGGGGAGATGAAGTACTGAGGGAGCAAGAGGGGTTGAAGGTGGACAAGGCCATGGGCCTTGATGGGGTGCATCCAAAGGTACTGAGGGAGCTCATTAAGGTACTAGTGGATCCATTGACTAGCCTCTTCAACAAATCCTTAGAATCAGGGGAGGTGCCAGATGACTAGAGAAGGGCGGATGTAGTCCTTATACACAAGGGTGGAGAAGGAAGAGGTTGGCAATTACAGACCGGTGAACTTGACTTCAGTGGTGGATAAGCTCATTGAGAAACTGCTTTGTATTATTTCCCTTTGATTAATATTATAATATTCAAAGTTCAATGGTTTGATTCCTGACTCCTGAATAAAGTTATTTATGTCATCTGTGTCAGTTTGTAGGTTTTTTTGGTATATGGTCTTATAATAATTTACAAACACTGTAGCAATATCTAGGTCATTTGTTTTTATTTCTCCTTCTGTTTCCTCAATTTGTGTAATAATATTCTTTTGTTTTTCTTTCCTTATTAATGAAGCTAAATATTTTCCTGATTTATCTGCGTGAAAGTATCTAATTTTCTTTAACCCCCTTGTGATCCTCATAGATGCTTCGTTAATAATTTGTAACTTTTTCATTCTATATTCCTCCCATTCCTTATAATATTTATCATAACTATTTATTATCAACTTATCTGTTTCAATCTACTTTCTATTTCTTTATTTCTTTTCCTAATTTCCATTTTTTTCTTAATATCAAATGACATAAAATCACTTCTTATTATTACTTGAATGCATCCCATATTTGAGTAACTAAACATCCTTGTTTGAAGTTATTTTCCCAATACTCATCTATTTTTTGCTTTATATACTCCACAAATTGAGGTTCTTTTAAAAGATAGTTATTTAGGGACCAGTTAAATGTCTTATATCTTAAATGTTTTGTTATTATTATTTCAATACTAATTAAGACATGGTCCAAGATACAAATCCAATCTATCTCAACTTTATTCAAATAATTAACTAAATTGCTAGAGGTTAAGATATAATCTGTTCTCGAAAAGGATTGATTTTTTTTAATCAAAATGTGTAAATTCTTCAATATTCCCATTAATAATTCTCTAAGAATTGACTAATGATTCCATGTTCATAAAATTAACTAATTGATTGGCTATATTTAAATTTCCTAATGTGGGAGGTGTTGATTTGTCTATTTGTGGTTTAATTAATGCATTAAAATCACCTGCCAATATTATATCATTTGCTTGCAGCTTTTGAAGCCCTTCTCCTAATTTAGCAAGAAAATCTGCATAATTAGTGAAAGGCGCATAAACTGACCCAATGGTATAACAATGTTGATCAATTTGTATTTTAATTAAACAAATCCTTCCTTTTGTGTCCCTAAAAATGTTTATAATGCTTATCCCCAGACCAGTTCTTATTAATATAATTACCCCTCTACTCTTTCTAGTACCCACACTAAAAAAACACTGGTTACACCATTTAGCTTTTAATTTTTTACTTTCTTTTTCATCCAGATGGGTTTCTTGAAGGCAAATAATGTTGGCCAGAGATTTTTTTAAGTATGTTAGTAGTCTGTTTCTTCTTATTAGCGTATTTAGGCCATTCATATTTAAAGAGACTATTTTGACCTGTGTTGCCGCCATTAGAACATGTAATAGTCCAAAATATGGTTTCCATCAAGATCCAGATCATTATATCCAATATATCTATTTCTCTTCCAAAATTTTATATTTCACATTTCATATTTCTTCTTTTCAGAACTCCTGTCCTGGGTTATATACCCTCCACAAAAATAAGAACACCCAAGAAAAAGAAACACCACAAAAGAAAAAAAAAAAAAAAAAAAAAAAACATCCAAACCATCAAAAAAAAAAAAAGAAAAGAAGAAAAAGACCAAGAAAAAATAAAAAAACTATGCCAGTTCCTGTCCAAAACTATACATAATTCCACTCCAAAAAACAATTATTTAAGCTATCAGAAGGCAAACCCTTCATGGTGTCTTTGCAGTCCCCCCCCCACGCACAGGTCAATTTCAATTTAACATCCAGAGAAAAAGGAAAAAAAATGAACATCATTAGTTAAATATCTCAGGAGTTAAATCTCTCAGTTGTTGCTTAGCCTCCTGCACTGTATCAAATATATATCTTTTATTATTCAAAAGCAGTTTAATTTTTGCAGGCAATATCATTGTTGCTTTCTATCCCTCATTCCAAAGTCTAGCTCTTATGTCATTAAATTGATTTCTTTGCTGTATAATTTCAAAAGGCAAATCATTATAGACAGCAATTTGGACCCCCTCTACCATAATTCTTTTTTTCTTATAAACAGCATTCATATGTTTTTCTTTATCAGAAGTTCAATTTCAAAATTACTGGCCTAGGTGGTTCAAAGTCAGTAGGTCTTTGTCTCAAACTTCTATGAACTCGATCAATGTTCATTGAAATACTATCAGCATTTGTATCTAAATATGTGGCTGCTATGACTTTAAAAGATTCTTTAAAGGTTTTTAAATTATCCCACTGTTCCGGAATTCCTAGCAACCTGATATTTTTCCTTCTAACACGTAATTCAAAGTCCGTAAGTTTTTTCCTGTAGATCGTGACATTCTTTTTTTAATTTTGTTACAGCCGGCGATAAAGAACAAAAGTCGTCTTGTACTTTTGTCGTTACTTGTTTCAGGTCCTCAAGTTCAGTTTTTAATCTAGCATTTTCATTAAGCAGCTGCTGCGTTAGTTCAAAATAAACTTCCAATTTTTTCTGCATCGCCATTAGTTGTTCCATATTAGTTGCAAAGTGGGAAACCTTTTGGATTAAAGCATTTGCCCAAATAGGAGGTTCTTCCATATTAAATCTCTTGTTTTCTGACTCCCATTCTGATTCTGAAATGTTTTCTGCACTTTGTTCTATGTTTAACTTCAGCTGTTGTTCATTTAAATTGCCTGGCACATCTTGCATTTCTTCATTAATTACTAACTGAGCAACAACAGTATTAGTTTCATTCTGCAATTGTGTGGTATTTATAATATTTTTATTTCTTACTGGAACCCCTGTTATATCTTCAGTTTTATTCAGGAGTCGTCTGGTCTGTTCAGAAGAAATTTCCTCCGTAGTAATAATAGGATCTTCTGAAGTACCTTCAACTCTGGGTATTTCAACAATAGTTCCATCTCCAGACTCATGATTTTGGTGTATATGCTGTGTTGTTTTATCTGGAAGTTCCTTTTGAAAATCAAGAGGTATCCCAGCACGCTGTTCTAGCATTTGTTGCTGGATCTCTTCATTTAATTTCGGCTTTAGTCTCGTTGATGTACCAGGTAAATTGTCTCTCAGTGGCGGTTGTTGAAACATAGGGAAAGTCCTGGGTTCTGTATAGTTACTTGCAGTTTGGTCATTAGTCCCGGTCAATTTCATAACTAATGGCATCCTGGTTTTACTCGCCATAATCTGTGTCATGTTAGCAACCATTTTCTTTCCAGCCATCCCCCAATTTCTTGTTTTTCCTTTTCCTAACTTCAGGGATATATGCCCTCTTCGACCCGACATATCAAATGTTTTAAAAATCTTGATATTTTCTTCTCCTCTTGCTGCTCGAACAAACGCATATAAAATGAATCAATAGTTACAGCTGGCGTTCTAGTAGTCATGTACGTTACTTAGGAGGGGAGAGTTGTTCACCCCTCAGCTTTGCCGGCGTCTTGAATTTGGCACCATGCTGCTCTCCATATGCCTACTGGGTGGGGCCTCTGAAGCCCCTCATTGAGAAACTGCTAAAGAAAAGAATCACTGGCTGCCTGGATGCCCATGGCCTGCAAGACCATCGGCAACATGGGTTCACAGAGGGCAGGTTGTGCCAAATGAACTTGACAGAGTTCTTTGATTGGCTCAGCAGGGTAGTGAATCATGGGGAGACTGTGAACATTGCATATCTTGACTTCAGGAAGGCATCTGATTCTGTGCCACACAGAAGAGTCTTGCACAAAATGAGAAGCCTAGGGCTGGGACTGGTGTTAGTGAGGTGGGTACAAAATTGGCTGGGGGATAGAAGATATAGGGTAATCATAAACATGGTAGCTTCAAAGGAAGGCTTGATTACCAGCGGGGTGCCTCGGGGTCAGTGATAGGGCCCCTCCTGTTTAATATCTTCACAGTGGACACAGCAGAAGGACTGGAGGGGAAGGTATGTCTATTCATGGATGATACAAATGTAACCCCTTTGTTCCCAGAAGTTACTAGAATCCCACTTAGAAATCAGTGGCAGACAAGGAGAGGCAGCTTGAGAGATGCTAGTTAAATGGATTTCACAGTGTCCCATTCTGTTTTCAGTCTCAGCTGAGCTGGAGTGATGATGTCACGTTAGAACTGTCGCAGCAGCATAAACCACATTGGAATGCTAGCTGCAGGGAGTGAGATAGAATGTTGAGTTAGAGTTCAGTAGTCTGTAGAGTGGACAGTGAGGAGGAGGCTGCTGCCTGGGCAGTTCCTCAGTAGTCTTAACTCTGACAGAGAGCTGTCTCTGAAGATTGGGTAGTTTGTTCTCACCCTAGAAGAAGAAGATAGAAGACCAGAGAGTGAAGTGGTAGAGACCGTTCCAAGAGGGTTTTCTAGCGCCCCATCCCCAGAGGGATGGGGGGAATTCCAGGATTCAGGGGCAATCCCCTGGTCCAGCCTGGACTGTGTTGAAGCTGCCTAGATTTATCGGATCTGTTAGTACCCAAGACATTTGTGTGGAAGTGCCCTGGGGCACCTGCATTCCTGTGGTGAGTTTTTCTCTGACAAAGTGACGCTGTCACCAAGATTGTTTCTGTTTAAAAGTGTCTGCCTACTATGGGGTCTGGAGAGAGACTTGCCAAGTACAGAACTTTTAGTCTGTTTCTGTTTAAAAGTGTCTGCCTACTATGGGGTCCAGAGTGAGACTTGCCAAGCATAGAACCTTTAGTTTGTGTCTGATTTAAAAGTGTCTGCTAAAGTGGGGGTCTAGTGAAAAGACATTGCCAATTACAGAACTTTTAACTTCAGGACACCTCAGAGGGGTGAGAAAGTAGTATGTTAAATGTGAAAGACATTTCAAGATAGCATCTACAAGAGTTTCTGAGAAGGGTATTATTAACCAGATGAATGGCCGAGTATAAATTTGGAAGCAAAAGGTGGGAGACCCCCAATCTGGAGTAACCATGTTTACCTCTCCGGGTTCAGTTTGGGCACCTTTGTTTTCTCTCAGTGCATTTGGCCAGTGCCTGAAGAAAATACCCAGATATGGGATTTTGGATTTTCTGTGAGCCTGAGTGTGCTCTTCGGTGGTTGAGGGTGCCACCAGTAATTCCTCATGAAATATGGGAAAGTCTCCTAGTACTGGCTGAGGGTGCCTAGTCATGGGGAAGTGTACCAGTTTGGACCATGTGTGCCAAGATCCATTCAGAACCTGAGGGTTTGCTGTGTGTGTGCTCTGTACCTCAGTATTCTGCATTACCAGTGGGAGTAGCCCTGTGGGGGTCCATCTTTGCTTTGTGATTATTCTCTGTGTATGTGAATAAAAGCCCCACTCTAGAATCCCAACCTGGTTTGGACAGTACTGTTATTGCTTCCACCGTGTCTGGATTTACTTGGGTGCCCCTGACTGGAAGTACAAACCTGGCATAATGCTGAGCAAATGTTTTCTCCCAGGGACCCAGGTTGATGGCCCTGATAAATGGTCCTCCCAGGTGTGAGCCAGGTAGCTGCCACACTTGATTTGCCTGTCTGAGAATGGCAGGCTCCGAAGTAGAAGTATTGATAAACAGAACTGTTTGTAGTGACAACCCCCATCCTTCTCATTGGTGCCATGTGTGAGAGGAGCAGCCCTGCTAGTTGAACAAGGGGGGCCGGTGGGGGGAGGTTACACAAAGATTTGCAAATAGGGTTGATACTCCAGAGGGGGTTGAAAAAATGCACAGGGATCTGCAAAAGCTGGAGGAGTGCTCAAGGGAGTGGCAACTGTCCTTCAGTACAAAAAAGTGCAAGATCATGCACTTAGGCAACAAAGCACAGGGTGTGGAATACAGAATAGGATGGCAAGTGCTACAGGAAACCGAGCTAGAAAGGGACCTTGGTATAATTATTTCAAGGGACCTCAAGGTGGCAAAACAGTGTGAGAGGGCAGTGGCGAAGGCCAGTAGGATTCTGGGATGTATTGGTAGGGGGAGCACCAGCAGGAAGAGGGAGGTTCTAATGCCCTTGTATAGGCAACTGGTAAGGCCACGCCTTAAGTATGGGGTCCAGTTCTGGAGACCATACCTGAAGAAGGATGTGGATAGGGTGGAACGGGTACAGAGGAGGGCTACAAAAATAGTGAGGGGCCTCAGTCAGCTGCCATATGAAGACAGGTTGAGGGACCTTAACATGTACTCCCTGGAGCAAAGAAGGGAAAGATGGGACATGATTGAGACCTTCAAGTACATCAGAGGTATAAACAAGGTATCTGTGAGTGACATTTTTCAGCTGAAGATGCACTCAGAAACAAAGAGTCACGATATGCAGATAGAGGGTACTAGGTTCAGGGGACACATTAGAAAATTATTTTTAACGGAGAGGGTCATAGACAACTGGAACAAACTCCTGGAGGAGGTGGTGGGCGTGAGGGCGGTAGCGGTATTCAAGAAAGCATGGGATAGACACAAGGGTCTTATAGATCCTGGAAGGGGGGAAGGTTAGCCGCTATAGTTAGCATTTTAGGCCTAGCTCACAGATAGGGAAACTGGGCAGACTAGGTGGGCCTGGTGGTCCTTCTCTGCAGTCACATTCTATGTATGTTTCTAGATAGCAGCAATAAGGCAGTGTATTCTGCTCTTTAGTTAACTTCAGTGCTCTTCAGTTCAGTAAGTTAGCTGGATAATTTTTAAATAGATCTAGTAATATCCTTGAACACAGGTATAAATGTCGTTATGCTTACTTAGTAAGTGTCATAAGTGAAATCTGTTTCTATTTTAATTTTTTTATTTTAATGTAACTAAACTGTAAACAGGACTACCGTGAAAACAGGACCTTAGTCCTTATGGTGTGATTGTACCATCTTTTTTCTGTATAAAAATAAAGATTTTACTACTACTACTTGAAAGAGAAGTCACATTAATGCTTTCCCCTGGGCTGAGCTTATGTGCCCTCCGTGCTCGGCCCACAAACCGTGCCCACCCCAGTACCACAGTATTCATTGCAATAGCTTAATTCAGCACTCCTGTTCTGGATGTACTACCCTCTCTCTACTGATAACAGTGCTACCCTTAGTTCTACCTTGGAAGCTTCCAGTGCTTCACTGGGTACCCAGCCATGGAAATGGTGTAGGACTGATGACGTTGCACATAATTTACTGACCGTGACACACATAAGGAAAAGGTCACCAATGCTTTGTGAAACAGAAACCCCCAAATCCAAAGCTCATTCAATTGAAGAAAAAAACTCTGAGGTAATTAATACTCCTAACCGAGTGGTTCAAGTCCCATAAATGCTGTCCAACTATTTGCTAGATTTCAATTCACAGATGCTATCCCAGAGTTTACTCATAGTTCCTATACTGTGGGATCTCCCTCCCATTGCAGAGGATAATGTCCTAGTTTGCAGCGATCCCTCTCTGGCTGATACTTGATTTTTCTTGAGTCTCTCCTCAGTCTCTCTCCTGTCTGTAACAGTGGTGGTATTGTACAGCTGTGGCTGTCTGATGCATTTCATGTCTCTCCTGGATCCAGTGATCAATAATTCAAAGAGTGGAGTCTGTGAAAGACTGCAGAGATCCACCCAACTCTCCACATCATTGCACCCAGTCCCACGGAGGTGGCAACAACCAATACCAGGCAGTGGCACTGATCAGAAGGATCCAGCTGCAGGTTTATCTGCAGCTCAGCAATGTCTCTTTAAAAGTCATGGGTTTCATCTTCAAAACTGTGTGTCACTCAGCAGGAAAATACCTCTCTTTCCTAAATAGGGGCTGTGTTTCTAACTTCTGTTTTGTCTCTCACACAGATGTGTAATCTGTGTCTACAGCACAAGCTTTCAGTAGCATTCATCTCATAGTCTGTTCTGCACAAGCACACAGACTAAATCAGCTCAGCTTAGCCCCAGGTTGTTAACTGAGAAAACACTACTCTGACAGGTTAGCTAAGTTGTCAATCATATTACGCAGTCCTGCAGGTCTGTCACTCAACAGGCAATTGGTGACTATAAAGGTGCCTGAGTTAAAGTAGTGCTACAGTCATAATTTGCAAAAACGTATGTTGTGCAGAGCATTTTGATTTGTGTGTTTTGTCCTTGTCTGTCTTTCCCTTTGTTTGCTATTAGGAATTTTTTCTCAATTTGCCTGCAAGTTTTATTGCTTCTCCCACTAATTTTGTGGCCTCTGGGGATCTTCATATTACCATGGCTTATTACACTTCTTTTTTTCTACAGTGCCTCCTGTCTCATGTGACAGTGATGCATTCAGGGCAATAGATTCAGCAAGTACTTATCCAGTGGGCACTGAAGACTACGGGCTGGATTCACAAACATTTTTGGGACCAGGTCCCACACCGCAACTCCAGTTACAGACCAAAATCTCTGCCGCTGCGGGGATTGGTATTGACAGCTGCAGCAGTTGTAGAAGATGTTACTACTGGTCCCACCAGCTGTAACACTTTTTCACAGCTGCAGGGATTTCCTTGGCAACACCACCCGCAAACTGCCATAAATCACGGAGCCAGTCATAATCTGGCTTCACCTTTGTGAATATCTGCAGCAGCGGGCAAACTATAGATCTGCAAGTGGCAACCACTTGCACTGGGTTTTACCCCCAGCTGCAGGAATTTCAGGAGTTTTGTGAATCCTGCTCTTCATTTACAACTCAGCAGTCACTTGAGGTCTAACTGAGTTTGTATTATGTAAAACAAAACTAGCTAGAGTCTTTACTAGTTATAGCATTGATGACATACGGTGATTTGTGTGATTTTATGGCTGGGTGAGTTTGATAAAATTAAAAGCTGTAAAAGCAGAACATTTACTTCTGCTGGCTAGACGTAGACAAACATATAGAAAAAGTATTGAACTGAAGTCATTTATTGAGGCTAGAACATCAGGCTTCTACCTTCAGATTACTGCTGCAGTACTTTTCCTTCACTGAATCAGTGGTCCCGGATGCATTACTGTCATATGAGATAGGATGCACTGTAGGACAAAGAAGAGCAATAAACCATTCTAACATGGAGATCCCCAGAGGCCATAAAACTAGTAGGCAAATTTAGAAAAAAACTCCTAATAGCTCCTAATGGCTCATATGCCGATAGGCCAGGCCTAAGCACACAAATCAAAACATTCTGCACAACATATGTTTTTGCAAAGTTTGACTGTGGTACTCCTTTAATTAGGTCCATCTCTAGCTCAACAGCCCTTGTGACTTTCTACTCAGAGGCAGATGCACCTAATTTGTTGGTCAGTCACCCTCGAACTCTATCATTCAGGTGCAGAAGGGACAATTAAATGACTGCCATTTTGCAGTCCAAAAGCATTAACAAAAGTTTCACTGTTCCAGTACAAATCCACAACCCAGTCTAGTTCCATAAGGACACAAGCACACATCTGGTCCAGTCAGTGTAGGGATCATCAGGTTTCTGGTCCAGTCACTAACACTGATGTCAGCAGTGGCTGACATCTTTAATGTTTTATTTATTTTTTTATTTTACAATTTTTGGCCTGGAAAGGCACTCTAAGCAGAAATTCATTTCCAGGTACATCCTACAAGCATAGGGAGGTTAATTGAATTTCTCATGGTCACACAGTATGCAAATGGAGGTTGTGGAAATCAAACCCAGGTCTGCCGGATGTACTAAGCTTGTTCCAAGTTTGTCGCACTAACCTCTAGGCTATACTGCCAGTCACACTGTGTTGCGTGGTAAGGGAGTCTTGGAAATATAGTAGCGCCGTGTTGGTTACATTTGGAAAATATCCATCCTCTTACCCATCTGTTCAGTTTCATAGTAGCTCAGTTCAGCAGCAGCCATCAGAGAGGTACCTGTAAGGAAGTTGATTAGCATACGTGATTTGCATTTGCTTTATGAATGTGCATGCGCTAACATGTATATATAAACCCTTGCTTGGCAGGCAGAAACCCATGTTTTCTGCAGTTGTTTCAAGTGTGTGATTCATACAGTAAACTTACCAGCTCACTCCACGTTGGTATCTGTGTGATTATTACATGGTGTCAGAATGGACAGCCTGCAGCTTCCCACCACTCTCAATTTACATGGAACTGCATCTGAAAACTGGAGAAGATTTAAGCAGCAATTTGAAATTTTCTTAGCTGCCAGTGGACTCGCTGAGAAATCCCAGCAAATCCAGGCTATGACCTTCTTGCATGTGGCAGGCCCTAATGCAGAGGTATTCAGTACTTTCGTTTGGGAAAACGAGGAAGAGAAGGGGCAGCTGAATAAAATTATGGGACAATTTGAGAGATATTGTAACCCAAGAAAGAATGCAACTTATGAAAGACATTTGTTCAATACGAGGAACCAGAATCTGGGTGAGTCCATTGATTCATATGTAACTGAACTGAGGCTAAAGGCTGAATCTTGTGAATTTGGAGATTTAACTGAATTGTTGATCAGAGATACTTTAATTGAGCACAGTTGGGGCAGTCTCATGGGAGTGCTTACTTACACATTCCACCGCATGCATACACGCTCGCAGTGAGCGGAGCTCATTGTAAGGAGAGGTATGCAAGGCAGGACGCTTTGCAGTGTAGCTGCTGATTTTGACCAATTTTAACCTACTAGCAAAGTCTCCTGAATGATGGAGCAGTGTATACTTTTACTTTAATTGAGCACAGTGGGAGCAGTCTTGTGGGAGTGCTTACTTCCACATTCCACCCCATAAATACACGCTTGCAGTGAGCGGAGCGAACATGTACAGGTGAGCGTGCAGAGACATGTGCAGAGACATGCATGAGCATGTCTGCATGTGTTTGCCTAGACTGAGGGATGGGGCAGAGTACCTTAAACCATTAAACGATAAAAGAGACCTAAATATAGGAGGAGCAAAAGTCAGTTAAGGTAACTTACTATAAAGGTACAGTAGCCTGTGTACTGATCTCTGTTGCAGACAGTGTTAACGCAGTTGTATTACGTTATACTGAATCCAAATTTGGGCAGCAAATAATACATTAGCACTATCTGAGGTAGACTGGAGCCCTGCTTCCTACATCAGGTAGCAGGTTGTGAGTTCAGATTATTGAACTATTGGCCAATATCTGTAAAATAAATCTGCAGTTGCCCCTCTAAGAGGGTGCTAAAACTGTAACAAGAGCCTTAAATGCCACTGTTTCAGAAGGACTGTTCGGAGGGGGGGGGAATAGTAAGTTATTTTAAATAATTACATTTGTCATTAAAGCTTATACATTTAGCCCACTGCGAGTTGTGTGAGTCCAGTAGGTATCACAGGCTTAAAACTAGGAGATATGTAACCAGTAAGAGTTCTCTCACTTTGTTACCCTAGTATCTGTTTATAGATCAAACAACATGGAACATGCTGAGGACATTAATAATGTATTACAAACTTTATGTACTCAAGGGAAACTTGCTCTGTGCACTAGATGCCATATGTACTATTTATTTTCTTTTCAATTTAACTTACAGCAAAACTGTGATAAATGTACACAATATGATGTTATCCAATACAAATTAAACAATGCCCTAACTGAAATACAGCATCTGAAGGAAGTAATACAATTAGAACATGATTGTGGGATATCCACTGTTACTCCTATTCCTGATAAAGTAATAAATCCACTGGTCACATCTGGTAAATCAACAGTCACCTCAGGTCCTAGCGTAGCATTACACCTACCAGTTACATCTGATATATCCTACACCACCCCAAGTCCTAGTAAAGTAACACCACCAGTTTTATCAAAAAAAAAAACAAAATTGGGAAGATTATGTGTCAAACCATGCTGAAAATGAGCAAACTGATGCTATGGTTAACCAATAATCAAGAAACAAACAGTGACTGGTGAACAGTAAAAAATGGAAAGCATTTTAAAAAAGGACATTGAGCATTAACTTCCCAAGAAATAACACATAACCAATTTAATTGCTTCACTAATGATAACACTACTATGTCAGAACAACTTAGGGAAGACCCCAGTGACATCAAAATGATTGTTATGGGTGACTCAATAATAAAACATTGTGATACTAAAATAGGTCAGCAGACCAAAATGCAAAGCATGGTACTTTGTTACCCAGATGCAAAAAATATTGACGTTCATGGGGAAATCCCTAAGATTATCAAGAACCAAAACACTAGGAAAATAGTGACAATCCATGCAGGAACTAACGATGTAGGGCACAGTCATGAAAAGGATATATATGTAGATCTAATAGAAACAGCAAAATGTTTGAAGCAACTTGGGGCAAGGGTTATTATATCAGGTTTCTTACTTGTTCCTTGTGCAGTTAATGAAAAAAATAAAACAATAGCCAGAATTAACACTAGACCGGAGAACTGGTGTAGGAAAGAATCAATTTGTTCCTTAATCCCTGGAATAATTTCTACGGCAAAAGAAACCTGTTTAGCCAAGATGGACTGCGTCTAAACAAGGATGGGGCTCATCTTTCAGGTACCTTGATTAAGAATAAATGGAATTCCTTTATTTAAACTAACAGCTAAGGGGATTCAAATCAGAGTTTTGCATTTTCTGATAAATGGATCGGAAATCTGATTGCCATGTAAACATTCAAAAACCTGATTTTTTGCATTTTCTGATTTGTATAGATTTCTGATTGTACCTGGTGGAAATCATTGTTTTACATCCAATAAGGCATTCATGTAGACGGGCATTCCTCAGATTTCCCTATGTATTGCATATACACACATGTGCGGTGCAAGCATATAATGTAATGCCAGCCTTGTAAATAGTGGCACGCGATAAACATCAAATTACTTCCGCATTCTCGGTAATCAATTATAGTGGATGGTGGAATGTGGTTGTGTATGGAAATCCATACACCTCAAAAAGTTGTTCTTCTGCAGTAGTGATGTCCTCACTAATGCAGAACGACTTTTCATTCTGCGTTAGTGAGGACATCATAATACAAGGGACTACAGCAGACGTCCTGATTCATCTATTCCTGTGTGAGAAGGGCACGTGAATGTGCTGGGCAGCGGCAGTTGTGAATCGACGGCCTCGGCAGAACCGAGTGAAAATATGGAAAAGTGAGTCGCTTTTTGTCTTTTTTTCGGGCACCATACACTATAAAGAACAGTATATGGTTACCCATACACTACAAGGCTATTCTTTCACCTCGTAGATACAATGCCGACTTGGAGACCTCTCGAGCTTCGCTCTTGAGGTCATCAGTCGGCATTGTATCCACTCGGTGGAAGAATAGCCTTATAGTGTATGGGAAACCATACGCTATCCTATATGTTGGTTGTCAAGTGCTCCGTGAAGTGATTTTGATCACTTGTCCTTTTGAAATAATATTAGCAAATATTTATTTTAAAACTAATTGTTTCATAGCCATTTTGGTGCTGAAAAAAACCCCCAATAAGGAGTGTGCAACTCGTAGGAAAAACTTGAGATGATTTGTGTTTATTCCCTCATACAACGTGAATATAATCGTGGGCGAGTATATATGTACTTGGAATGGATGTAATTAATTTACCAAAATGTTACATAATTGATGTGGGCATGGTGGTGGATTCATCAGAGTGCAACAGACCCTGTTAGTTTAGATATATTACAAGTGTTTGATGCCACCACATGAAACGCAATATGCTAATAAATAATGCAGATGAACTTGTCAAGCATTTGCTGTTAGGATACTGTGCCTTCCCTCTCTCCACAGTGGTGGATTCATCAGAGACCTTCAGAGTGTGTGGATGTGTGGTATTTTAAAGCTCTTTTTTATTTATTTTTTTGCTAAACTCAGCCGTCACAATTGTCTTTAAGTTACTCTGATTCCTGTGTAAGATGCAGGCAAGTCAACTTAAATTAAAGCCCCAAATCATCAGCAGTTATTTTACATCTCGATACACATCAAAGCGGTGAAATGTGATGCTTAGCAGGTGTTACGCTGATCTTGTTGGTTTGGTGATGGTGGGGGGGTGACCTTACCCAATGATCCGCATTTAATAGACCCTCTTCTGTGATACCCCATACCATTTTCATCACTCTTAACTATACTCAGATGTCCTCTAGAATGAATATATCACAAGCCACAACTTGTGTGTATAGTTGTACTACTACATAGCCATTTAATAGGACATATGCTCCTATTTCTGAGTGATCGGGGAAATCTTTTTTTTACCCAGTATAATGATTTCATGGAATCTTATTGTTCTTAACGTGTTGTATCCATACTTCACTCTACACACTGTCTGTGATTCTGGTCTCCAGCTGTTAGATATCCTTAATTGTTTCATTTTTTTTTCTGATGTTATCATCTTTCATTCATAGTGCTGCTTATGTCAAATCATGTATTGTTATAAAAAATGAAAGAATTAAGAAGATCTAACAGCTAGATACCAGAATCACAGACACTGTGTAGAGGGAAGCATGGATACAACACTTGATTTAGGTGCAGCAAGGCTTTGTGGTTCCACATCATTATTTATTCATTTCCACCGTGAACTGAAAAAAAAAATCTTGTAAACTATGTACCCACTGTAAATGTTCATCTTCCATAATATTTTTACTATTCATTAGTTTTGATGGGGCAAACACAGAGTTATCAGGCCTTAGCATGAGCAAAGTATGTTCTAGTCCAATAGTCTGATGTTGGTGTCAATGCTGGTCATGAGACAGATGTAGTGATGTCACACTCTTGGGTAGGCTGTTAACCACTGCTGGTTCTATACTTTGGTATGTTGTTTTAGCCAGGAGAGTAACTATAGGGAGAAAAGGGGTGGGGTGGGGAGAGAGAGATATATTGAGAGAGAGGAGGAGAGGGAGAGGAAGAATGAAAGTGAGAGGGAGAGATGGGTGAGAGAGAAGCAGAGGGAGGCTAAAAACAAATAATCAAAAGTGACAGAAAAACTATAGGAAATTAAATCATGAAAATAAAAGACTGATTATCAATTTTGAGATCTAAGGGCTAGGCCTACATGGCAAATGTTTAACAGATGTAAGTGCCAGAGCCTATTAGCTACTTGAGTGGTATGGTGGAGGAAGGGCAGCCGCCCTGGTATGTAGCTCTGCTTGGCATCGGAGAGACCTGGGGGGATCACCATAGTGATAAGGTGCCAGAAGCAATAGTATGGAGGAGCTTGTCATATTGCCACTCAAACAGAGTGCATAGTTAATAAACGTAAAGGTATCTAGAACCAGTATGTAACAGGCTGAGATTGAAAGCAAAATAACTCACAAACACATAGTTCACACAGTACTATATAGTATAACAAAATCAGGATGAGCAACTCCATGCACAACCAGTGTGTTTTGCCACCATGGGTTCTGATCCCATGGACCTCTCAAGCTTCACTCTTGAGGTCAGAGGGAATCAGAACCCCTCTGTGGCAGAACACACTGGTTGTTCATGGTTGCCCTTCCAGTATTCTCTATATGTGGCCCACTTTCACTAAAAACACACCAAAAGACAGTGTTAGCTGCAAATAGGTCCTTGTAGATCAATATGGCTCAAAATTCATTTTGATACTCACGAAAAGAAGTGGTGGAGTAGAAGTGGTATACAGATAGGGGAGGAGCAGGAACTGTATGCTTTTAAAGTAGTCTGACTTAGGACTAATGTGAAGTATCTGGAACACACCAGCTGCTGATCTGATCTGGCAACTGTTCTTGTTTAACACCTTCAGGTACTTAAATGTCTCAATCATATCGCCCCCATCCCTCCTCACCTTCAGCGAATACATTCCTAACTGTCTCAGCCTGCCCTCATGAGACTTGTCACCCAGTCCATGGATCATCTTTGTGGCTTTGTGCTGCACCCCCTCCAATAATCTGATGTCATTCTTCAAGAACGAGTGCCAGTACTGTACACAGTACTCCAGGCGGGGCCTGACCAGTGACCTGTACAGGGGTAGGATAACCTCCTTCCTTCTGGAGGAGACCCCCCCTTACTATTCACCTCAGCACTTTGTTGGCTTTTACTGCTGCCCTCCTGCACTGAGCAGTGTTGTTCATGCTCCCCGTTATGATCACAGCTAGGTCCTTATCCTCTATGGAGCTTCCCAACTGTGTCCCATTCAGGTGATAATCCCTCCCCTGGTTCCTGACTCTGAAGTAAGTGCAGAACCTTACACTTCTTAGCATTGAACCCCAACTGCCATGTTTCAGCCCACTCCTGCAGCTTAGCCAGGTCCTCATGTAGCCCCTTTCACCCTCAGTGTCTTCTACCACCGCTCCCATTTTGGTATTGTCTGCAAACAGACTGATCTTGCTCCTTATCCCGTGGGAGATATCAGCAATAAATATCCCAAACAGCACTGATCCCAGTACCGATAACTGTGGTGCCCCGCTCGTCACAGCCCTGTGTGATGAGAGTTCCCCACCCACTACTACTCTTTGCTGCTTTCTCTTTAGAAAGTTCATAATCCATTTTACCATTTATGGTCCCAACCCAACATATTCCAACTCCCCCCCAAAACCTCACATGTGGCACTGAATCAAAGGCCTTGCTGAAGTCCAAATATAGGACATCCACTGCATGGCCCATATCCAGGTCTTGTGTCACCCAGTTGTAGCACTCTACAATGTTAGTCTGATAGGATCTGCCTGTGACATAGCCATGCTGCTGACTTTCATGGAGACCATTTTTCTCCCATAAAATCATCAGCCTTTCCCTTAGGATGGTCTCCATTAGCTTCCCACAATTGATGTGTGGCTCACTAGCCTATAGTTCCCTGGTTAATGCTTTGGGCCACTCTTGTGGATGGGCAACACATGGGCCATTATCCAGTATTGTAGTACACATCCCATGTCCATGGTGGTATTGAACAGGTCAGCCAGTGACCCTGCCAGAACCTCTACTAACACTCTTAGCACCCTAGGGTGAATGTCATCTGGTCCAGATGATCTCTCCCCACTCATCTCTTCCTCCCCAAACATGTTTCTTACTTTCCTCCTATGGATATCCCAGCCTCTCTTAAAGTTGCCCATGGTCACCAATGTGATGACCTCTTCTGGCAGCTCATTTCAAATGTTTACCACCCTTTCTGTAAATAAGTGATTCCTGCCTTCCTTTCTAAAACTTGCACCCTTTAGCATAAGACTGCCCCCCGTGTTATGATTACTACTCAGCTTATTAATCACTTTTAAGAACTTAAAGTTCCCAATCATGCCCACAACCTATACTCATATGCCTTACCCTGTTGATCCACTATCATCTTTGAAGCTCTTTTATGGATCTTCCCTAGCAGGATATATAGGATTGTGAATGAGCAAACATACACAACAAGGCAGTTGTATGATCAAGAGGTTACCATGGTAACCAGAGACCTCGACAGCACAGCTTAAGACTGAACTCCCTAGTGTTACCATTTCCAATCACCTTAAATAGACTCTCATTATCAACCTTATTTATCCCTTTCAAGTACTTGAAGGCCCTATCATGTCCCCCCTCTCTCTCCTGTCTTCCAGAGAGTACATGTTCAGTGCCCTCAACCTCCCCTCATATGCCTTACTCTGCTGACTGGGTATCATCTTTGTAGCCCTCTTCTGAACCTTCTCCAGCAGGTTAATGTCCTTTTTGAGGTGTGGGTACCAGTACTGAACTCCATACTCTAGATGTGACCTTACCAGTGACCTGTACAAAGGCAGTATAGCCTCCTCTCTCCTACTACTGATCCCCCTAGATATCCATCCCAGCATCTTATTTGCATTTGCAGCTGCTTTCTTGCACTGTGTGGAGTGCTTCAGGTCAGTAGTGATCATCACTTCCAGGTCCTTCTCCTACTCTGATGCAGATACTCGGACTCCACCCAGATAGTACTCTGTCCTGGGATTCTTTGCTCCAATATGCAAAACTTTGCTTTTCTTGGCATTGAAGCCAAGCTGACAGATCCTGGACCACCTCCCCAGCTTTTCCATATCGTCCTGTAAGTCCTGCATCCCTTCAGCTGCATTCACTCTCCCGCAGAGCATGGTGTCATCCACAAATAGGAACATTTTGCCTTTAATTCCATTCCCAATGTCATTGATGAAGTCATTGAACAAGCTGGCCCCAGCACTGAGCCCTGTGGGATCCCACTGGTTACCTCTCTGGTGCCAGATAACTCTCCTCCCATAACCACCCTCTGGGTTCTGTCCCTCAGCCAGTTTTCCACCCATCTGACCATCTTTTCCCCAACCCCAAGATCCACCAACTTTCTGATCAACCTTTTGTGGGGCACAGAGTCAAAGGCCTTGCCGAAATCAAGATAGAGGATATCTAACGCTTGGTCCCTGTCTACTGTCTTAGTGACACAGTCAAAGAAGTCAATCAGATTTGTTTGACACGATCTCCCCCCCATGAACCCATGCTGCTTCTCATCCTGGAGACCATGGTCCTCTTGCTATATCACCAACCTTTCATTTAGTATGGCCTCCATGAGCTTATCCACAATGGAGGTCAGACTGACTGGTCTGTAATTCCCTGGATCATCCTTTGGACCGCTTTTGTGGAGGGGCACTATAAGTGCTGTTCTCCAGTCTTGCAGTACCACACCTGACTCTAGGGACTCCCCCCCCAAAATAGTGTAAATTTAGTGTAGTGGTTATGTATTTCCACAGTTTGTCCCTGAGTACACTGAAACCCTCCCTACTGAAACGTAATCTGTCAGGTGAAAAGAGTGTTTTGTTTTAGCAAGTCTACTCCCAGTCCCCAGTACAGAAAAAACATTTCCTCACTGCACAATTTCATTATCCAAACACTGGAACCCTCTATTCTTATTTTCCTGATTGTGCCGGCCATTGTAACAGTTGTCAGCTCTGAGAAGGTCAGCAAACTTCCTTCCTCCTTGCAGATCTTCCATAACTCCCTGAATCTCCCCTCCATCATCATGGTTTGCAGATATGTCATGAGATTATTTGGTGAAGTGATACTGTAGACAGTATGTGTGTATTCTACAAAGCAGATTTAGTTTGAGAATGGTACATTAGTAAAGACTGCATATTTTGAGTTTGGTACTAATTTTTTCATTTTTCCTATCCAACAGATTGTGAGATGTCAGACAGTAATAGTAAAAAATACTTTTGGACTGAAGAGGAGACTGCAGTGTTGATCAACTATTTAAAAGAGCTAGATATAATCAGACAACCTGATGGTCTCAACGCTAGGAATAGCGATATTTACTGTAAAGTTGTTGAAGAAATGAAATTAGTAGGATTTGGACGCACTGTAGATCAGGTGAAACACAAGTGGAAATTCCAGAAGACTCTATATTTCAAAGCAAAGAAAAACAACGATAAAATTGGATCAGGGAGATCTACCTTTCCTTTTTATGATGAAATGGACAAATTGATTGGTCATAGGCGATCGGCTCTGATGATTACAAATACCACTGATGTTGGGTTTGATGAAAACATTCAATCAAATATTAATAACAGTAATGATGAACACTTGTTACTAGAACCATCAACTGGCGAGTGGAATCAAGTAACTAAATAAAACATAATCAGTAGTAGTAGGATTCACTCGTAGTTACCGATGTCAGATTCCGATATAAGGCTTTCCCATTCTGTGTAGAATTTAACCACGCTGCTGATATTTACTAGTATATATACAAAATTAATAATTTGATCTCCAGTTTGTGTCCAAGTATCAGTGACAGATGGGTAAATTTATGTATAATTTGATCATGGATGAAGGGTGGACATATAGTCTGCCAGTGAAAACACAGAAACATAGACTTTGACGGCAGATAAGGACCGCTTGGCCCACCTAGTCTGCCCATTTCCCTTCCTACAGGATAAGCTGCAGATCCTAGTTAACCAACAGCCTATTTCTTCTTACCCCCCACAAAAATTGCCTTATGTCTGTCCCATGCATTCTTGAATTCTCTCACAGTTTTAGACCACACAACCTCCTCAGGAAGGCTGTTCCATACGTCAACCACCCTCTCTGTGAAAAAATACTTCCTCATATTGCCCCCTCTATCTTCAGATTGTGTCCCCTTGTTCTTGCACATCTCTTTTTCTGAAAGATGCTACCCTCTTGGACTTTGTTGATTCCACTGAGGTACTTAAAAGTTTCTATCATGTCCCCTCTCTCCCTCCTTTCCTCAGGAGTATATATATATATGAAGCTCCTTTAGTCTCTCCTTGTATGGCTTCTCTTGTAGACCCTGCACCATTTTAGTTGCCCTCCTCTGGACTGCCTCTATCCTGTCTTTGTCCTTGCAGAGATGGGGTCTCCAGAACTGGATGCAGTACTCCAGATGGGGTCTCACCAACTGTCCGTACAGAGAGATAACTTCCTGTTTTCTGCTGGTGATGCCTTTCCCTATACATCCCAGTATCCCCCCAGCCCTCCCTACTGCCTTCTCACATTGCTTGCTAACCTTAAGGTCATTTGATATGATTACCCCTAGGTCCCTTTCCATTTTTGTTGTTGTTACTACCCCTCCATTGTGTAATCTTCCCCTGGGTTTTTGTTTCCCATGTGCATTATTTTGCACTTTTTTGCATTGAATCCAAGCTGCCATACTTCTGACCATTCCTCCAACCTTGCCAAGTCCCTTCTCATCCTTTCCACACCTCCTTGTGTATCAACCCTGTTGCAAATCTTTGTGTCATCTGCAAAGTGGCATACTTTTCCTTCCAGTCCCTCTGCAATATCACTTATAAAGACATTATAAAGGACTGGACCCAGTACTGAACCCTGCAGTACCCCACTAGTAACCCCTCTTTCTTCAGAGTGGACTCCATTTACAATTACCTTCTGTGTCCTGTTGTCCAACCAATGTTTTACCCAGGCTACTGCCCTGGGACCCACTGCCAGGCTGGTTAATCTGACTATTAGTAGTTTATTTATTTTTTTATCAAGTCTAGGATTACAAATATTTTGTGTGGGACTGTGTCAAATGCCTTGCTAAAGTCTAGGTAGGTCATGTCCACAGCCCCTCCCTGGTCTACTACTTCGATCACCCTGTCAAAGAAATCAATTAGATTCGTCTGACATGACCTTCCTGCTGTGAACCCATGCTGCCTTGGGTTCTGTGTGCCACTGGCCTCTAGGTACTCAACAGTTTTTTCCTTCAGAAGTGATTCCATCACTTTTCCTACCACAGAGGTCAAACTGACAGGTATGTTTTTGGTTTCTGCCCCTGTCTTGCTCCCACTTTTGTGAAGGGGAATCACATCCACCTTCCTCCAGTCCTCAGGTACCACACCATCCTCCCACGATATGTTAAAAAGGGTAGTCACTGGTTTCACTAGTTCTCCCCTTAATTCTTTTAGAATTCTGGGGTGAATTCCATCAGGCCCCATTGCTTTTTTCACCTTCAGTTTTAGGAGTTCTTTCAGTACCCTTTCTTCTGTGAAAGGACTGGGATCAACCTCCCTATCCAGAGTGCTTCTCTTAACTGGATTAGGCACCTCCCCCTCCTCTTCTTTTGTGAATACTGAGCAGAAGTATTCATTCAGTATCCCTGCTTTTTCACTGTCCCTCTCTGCCCACCCACTGTCCATTCTATTCAGCATCACTTACCCTCCCTTTGTCTTTCTACGCTCCCTGATTTACCTATAAAAGGTTTTATCCCCCTCCTTAACCAAGTTGGCTATCTTTTCCTCAGTTTGAGACTTTGCTATTCTGACTTCCCTTCCTGCTTCCTTCTGCCTTAACTGGTGCAGCTCTCTGATAGTTTTATTTCTTTATGATGTATGGACAGCATCTATTCACCACTGTTCTCAATCAGTTTATGCAAGCATTAATGCCCAACAGAGTGGACAGTATTGGACAATACCAGACCGCCCAGGTAATGAGGCCTGACGCCACCGGTGGAGGGCCTTATAACCCTTGGAAGGTCTGGTATTGCCCATACTGTTGGGCATTATTATGCTTTGAAAATGGGTTTGGGGTGAGTTAAATACAATGTTTTAAAAATGTTGAAATAAAACTACAAATAAAAAAATGAGAAAAATGAATTAAAAATCCTCCTTGTTTTGAGTAGTCCCTGCACAGTGCTGGTAGCGGCAGCAGAGGGTGTTGTAGCACTTCTTTTGAATGTAGGAGCCCCCCCCCAAAAAAAAACAAACACACAGAGTCACCATGGGTTAATGTTTGCATCTTGTTTGCAGTGCTTTTTGATGTCCAGTATTTTTTTTTATTCCTTTCTATGTAAAAGTGCAGTCTTAAGGAAGATGTGGCTGTTACTTTGCATGTGCCCAGATGATGTGATACCCGGAACTAGGAGGAAAGGGAAGAGATGTCAGAACGCTAAGCTCTTTTTTTTATTTTTTTATTTTAATGTGAAGTTGTGGCTTTCCATTCATTTTTATGCCACTGTTTTATTTATTCATCACTTGTTTAGTAGCAGGCAGTGCTCAATGTGTCTGGCTGTGGAGAGCAAGCAGGAGCTCAAAAGTGGCAGAGGCGATCAGTTGGTAGACTCAACAGTACTTTGGCTGCTGTTAGCCACTATCCAAGTATGGGCCACAGTTTTATTTGTTATTTAAACTAGTAAAAAAAAAATCAGAATTTTGTTTTCGACATGCCATCTGTCGGGTTACTTGCCGACACAGAGTCAGGAGGAAGGGGGGCAGCCGTCAGCCTCGTACCTTGCTCACCGATGGAAAAAAAATGGCATTTTTTCATTTTGAAATTGGAATGTGGTGCCTTGCTTTGAGTAGGTAATGATGCAGGTTGAGACTGGCACTTTTAATACCCAGGCTCTGTTGTCTGATAGACGCCCACCATGCCAGGGGTATCAGCAAATCAGAGCCCAGGATTTTCTTAGACCACTTTCTAAAGCCTGATAATCCCATCATTATGACATCAGTATGCTGTAAACATTGCTTAATTATGTCAATGATGGGATTACAGGATTCAATGTCACCACCTGTCAAATTCTAGGAAAGGAAAAGAGATCTGCTGCTTGGACATTCATTCAAAACTCACACATTCCATTCAAACCAGGAGGCACTGAGGGGGTGCTACTGAGCTAATCTCCAGGCTGGAAGCATTTTTTGAACGCTCTGCACTTCATCTGCCTTTTATCAATATAAATAACGTTAATAACTGAATTAACCTTGGAACTCTTGTTTGAACTGACATCCTGAATTTATCCGCTTCCGATTGGCACCAAAATCAATATGGTGAGGCAAGGAAAGCTCGTGCTTATAGCTGTTAAAACTACCATTGGGAAGGCAAGCAAGGCAACTGACCCTTCATGCTATGCAGCTACGCAGACGCTGGAACCATCGTCAAGTTCTGCATGGCAGCAACTACTGGCCATATTACACAGCATAGATCAGAAACTAGAAAACTCCTTAGCAAGGCTGGAGAATCGCAGCGAAACATCTATAGCTCCGACGGATGTAGTGTACAGATGCGATGAGCGATTGACCGTTGTTCAGGGGATCGCCACATGGCTGGTGGGGGAGGGCACACAATTCCCAAGCTGTACAGAGGCCTATAGAACTGAGATCCAGGCCAAAGTGTTGCAGCAGGAGGAAGACTTACTGGACGGCACAGAGGGGTTAGACCTGTTAAACCCCCCGAGGGACTGCATGCAGAATCTGCTGATTTTGGATGAATGCATCATTTGGGGCTTACCTCTGAGGGACCAAAGCCGAATCCTGGGATCGGAATATCAGAAATTGAGGGGCTGCATCTATGGAGAGTCGGCGACGGTGGAAAATGAGGAGATCCTGCTAATGTCTGGAAAGGACTGAGTTTGTTCCTACATAGTTCCTGGTAATTTTTGTGCAAAGGGCTAGCAACTGGATCTGGGAAACATTTGAACTAATTGTTGGGACACACTTTGAATGGGACTCGTGGCTGATATAAATGATGGGGACACTTACGGCATTACCTTGGGAAAGGATCATAGTGTGGGTCATTGTGTTCCACAGGGTGGTTTTTTTCCACCTTCTGAATAGTGTTCCCCATCATGTTTAGGCTATGAAGTTTCCAGCTATTCCCAAATCATGCCTATAAAGTCCATTAGTTTCTCTTTTAACCTCACCATTAAATCACCTTGTCAGTTTGAGAAATTGATGTGTTTATGATTATAGGGCTGCTGTTTGAAAGTTGATATTTTATTAATTTACAGTTGTGTGAAGTACTGTTCAAGAAATGCGTATTATTCCTATTTAGTACCTGGTTATATGGATTAATAGCAGTTCTTTAGGACTGCATCACAATGTCTATGTTAATTCTCTCTTATAAGGACATTCCAGTGCCATTGAGATGGCTGTCATTTTCGGGACACTTTTCTTGATATAATGTTGCTTTCCCCCCTCCTATTGTAACAGAGTACAGGGGGCTATATTATGAATGTCAGCTTTATGAAAGGATATTTTTCCATGTTCTACCTACTATCCTGTATGAGGGAATGTGTGTATGTTTCTGTACATGAAAATAATAAACACAAAGCACAAAAAAAAAAAAGCAGGAGGCATTCATAGCCAAGCAGGAGAACAAACGCATGCTGAAAAAAAAAAGCTGTATTATTTTTTCTCCACATTGGCTAGTTTTTCCATACAGCATATTATTCTAGATACAATGTATAATAAACTCTTTAGAAATTATAAAATGTTGAATTGGATTCAACATGTTTCCCATAGATTCGTCATTAATTGAAGACAATGTAGACTCAGTGATGGAAGATACAAATCCGACTCATGATGGAAAAAGAAATATAAATTCATCAGATGAAAATGGCGATTGTGCAGCCTTAGTAACTCATACTGCTTCTGATGATGATGATAGTAGTGGAGAAGGTTGCAGCTAGCATACAATGTCACGTATGTGTATGTTAAAGTTATATAAAAATAATTTTGTGAAAGTTGGTAACATGCAAAGTGTTTAAGAGAAAGGTATAAGAGAATGCAAAATATATGTATTATTAATATTTAAAAAAAGATCAGGTTACTGAAAAAATAACAAACATTCTGATCAAGTGACATGAAGCTAATGTGTTTGGATATATAGAATATTACATGGTTGCCACAAAACAACAATGCAATTATTACTCCAATTGTTTTCTCTCATGACAACATCCTTTAGAGCAAAGTATGCTATTCTATGTTTTGTATGATATTAAGTAAACTAAATTCTGTATTTCTTTAATGAGAATTATCAGTGTCTGCCAACCTCTTGTGAAGTAATTATGCTGGAAAATAAGGTTGTCATCTGACAAATCAAATATATTTTTTTAACATACCGTATAATACTAATAAATCATTGCTATTAAACTAGCAAGTGGCACACTGTTAATACCTTTGGTTTACTCTTCATCTCATTAGGTAATGCAATGCCTAAACACAAAAAAGGGAAAATGGTTGAAATTCTTGACCACTGGTCACATGAGCAACGTTATTTTATTAGATCACTGGACAGACAACGACAGTTATGTCAGGAGTGGGAGGAAAAAATGAATGAAAAAATTATGAGAGATTTCAAAGAGGCTTCTACCAGTGTGGTAAAGGAACTGATGACCTCATTGTTCTAGGGGATGCAGAACATAATGTTTCCAAACCAACCTAACACAGCAAATCAAAAAAGGTTACTGTGCTTAACTTTAAATATTAAAACATTAAAACTACTTGTTTAACTTTGATATGGCATTACTAGGTTTACTACGTAAGTGAGGACAAAAGGAAGCTATGAAGCCTATCTTGTTTGTCCCTCACATTTGTGGGAAATTACACTTTGTTGTAGTTTTTGGAGAGCCAATGATCTACTCCCTTTTTAAATGATTCAAAGGTATTACAGTCTACTAGCTCTTGTGGTAGCTGGTTCCAGAGCCTTGCTGTTCTTACCAAGAAGAAATGAAGCCTCCTGTTTGTTTTTGCTTTACACACCATTAGTTGTTGATTGTGAAGTCTAGGTACTATTTTTCTTTGTGTTTTAACAATACCACATTTGTCTATCAGAGAGGGCGATTCGAGAATTTTATATAAGAACAGAAGATCACCTCTGAAGCGCCTAAACTTTAGTGAATGTAGGCCTTTTTTTTGAAGCCTCTCTGGATATGGTAGTGACGCTAAATGGGGCACCACTTTTGTTGCCCTTCTCTGAACTCTTTCAATCACTTGAATGTCCCTGACCACCTATGGACTCCACACTGGTGACCCATAATCTGTATCTGGTCTGATGTATGCTTTAAACAATGAGATAATACAGTCCTCTGTCTTAGATATAAACGTACGGTTAATGCGCCTAAGTAGTGAATTAGCAGTTTTTACTACATGATTACAGTGATTGGAGGAGGATAATTTGTCATCTATCAGGATGCCCAAGTCTGTTTCACATATTGAAGATTTAATGATAATATTGTATAGTGTATAAATTTGTTTGGGATTATTGTAACCTAAGTGGAGAACAGAACATTTGTCTGTATTGAATGTCATTTTGTTTTTCTGTACCCAATGCTCTAATACTGAGAGGCCATTTACTAATAAGTCCACATTATAGTCAGAATCCACCCTACCACCTAATTTTGTATCGTCTGCAAATTTCAAAAGTATGTTCCTGGAGCTAATCTGCAAGTCTGACATGAAAATATTGAATATTGCTGGGCCCAGAACTGATCCCTGTGGCACACCACTGGTCACACCCATATTACTGGAATAGGCACCATTGATCCTAACATGCTGGGTCCTGTTGGTTAACCAGCAATTGATACATTTTATTATGTTGCAAGAAAAACTTAGGTCTGATAGCTTAGCCAGGAGAATATTGTGAGTAACCTTATCAAATGCTTTGCTATAATCCAGGAGGATGATATCCATTGGGAATCGTATTGTCTAGTTCTTGGTTGACAGTATTGTAAAAGGCTATTAAATTGGTAGTTCAAGAAAAGCCTTGCTTGAACCCATGTTGTGAGTGGTCGATAATGCATAGAGTTTGCATTTCTGCCTCTAATATGCCTTTAATAATTTTTTCCATTACTTTACATGGAATGTAAGTAAGGCTGATGGGGCGGTAATTACTCACTATGGAACAGTCACAGAAGGAGCAGGACAGAGAATTGTATCAGTTAAAGCAAAAGGAAGCTGGGAAGGCAGTCAGAACAGCAAAGGCCCAAACCGAGGAAAAGATAGCCAACTCAGTTAAGAAGGGGATAAAACCTTTTATAGGTACATCAGGGAGCGAAGAAAGACCAAGGGAGGGATAGTGATGCTTAATAAAGGGAGGGAGGGTGGGCGGAGGGTGACTGTGAAAGGCAGAGATACTAAACAAATATTTTTGCTCAGTATTTACAAATGAAGAGGGGGAGTTACCTAAAACAAACAGTAGAAGCACTCTGGATACAGAAGTTGATACCAGCCAATTTACAGAAGAAAGGGTTCTGAAAGAACTCTTCAAACTGAAGGAGGACAAAGCAATGGGGCCAGATGGGATTCATCCCAGAATTCTAAAAGAACTAAGGGTAGAACTAGTGACACCACTGACTACCCTCTTTAACAAATCATGGGAGGATGGGGTGGTACCCGAGGACTGGAGGAGGGCAGATGTGATTCCCCTTCACAAAGTGGGAGCAAGGCAGAAGCAGGAAACTACAGACCTGTTGGTTTAACCTCAGTGATAGGGAAAATGATGGAGTCACTTCTGAAGGAAAGAATTGTCAGTATCTAGAGGCCAAGGGGCACAGGACACAAGGCAGCATGGATTCACAGCAGGAAGGTCATGCCAGAGAATCTGATAGATTTCTTTGACTGGATGACCAAAGTAGTAGATCGAAAGGGGCTGTGGACATGGCCTACCTAGACTTTAGCAAGGCATTTGACACAGTCCCACACAAAGATTAATAAACAAGTTAGCCAGCCTGGGAGTGGGTCCCAAGATGACAGCCTGGGTAAAGAATTGGCTGGAGAATAGGACACAGAGAGTAATAGTAAATGGAGTCCACTCTGAAGAAAGGGGGTTACTAGTGGGGTACCGCAGGGTTCAGTATTAGGACCGGTCCTCTTCAATGTCTTTATAAGTGACATTGCAGAGGGACTGGAAGGAAAAGTATGTCTCTTTACAGATGACACAAAGATCTGCAACAGAGTTGATGCACAAGGTGGGATGGAAAGGATGAGAAGGGACTTGGCAAGGTTAGAGGAATGGTCAAATGTATGGCAGCTTATATTCAATGCTAAGAAGTGCAAGGTAATGCACCTGGGAAACAAAAACCAAGGGGAAGAGTACACAATGAGGGGTGAGATACTAACAACAACAAAAATGGAAAGGGACCTGGGGGTAGTCATATCAGATGACCTAAGGTGTGCAAGCAATGTGAGAGGGCAGCAAGGAGGACTGGGGGATACTGGGATGCATAGGGAGAGAGTATCACCAGTAGAAAACAGGAAGTTATTATCCCTCTGTACAGACAGCTGGTGAGACCCCATCTGGAGTACTCGTGCAGTTCTGGAGACCCAATCTCCATAAAGACATAGACAGGATGGAAGCTGTCCAGAGGAAGGCAACTAAAATGTTGCAGGGTCTGCACGGAAGACATATGAATAGAGACTTAAGGAGCTTAATATGTATAGCCTTGAGGAAAGGAGGGAGGGGGACATGATAGAAACTTTCAAGTACCTCAAGGGAATCAACAAAGTCAAGAGGGTAGCATCTTTCAAAAAGAGTGTGCAAGAAAAGGGGCACAATTTGAAGATGGGGGTGGCTCAGAGGTAATTTAAGGAAGTATTTTTTCACAGAGAGGGTTGTGGATGCATGGAACGGCCTTCCGGAGGAGGTTGTGGAGTCAAAAACAGTGGTGGAATTCAAGCATGCATGGGACAGTCATAAGGCAATTTTAGGGGGTGGGGGTAGGAAGAAATTGGCTGCTGGTTAACTAGGATCTGCAGCTTATCCATTAGGTAGGGAAATGGGCAGACTGGGTGGGCCAAGCGGTCCTTATCTGTCGTCAAATTCTATGTTTCTATGTTTAAGTATAGGCACAACTGTAGCAGTTATCCAATCAGATGGAATGGATCTTTCTGCTAATAATTTATTAAAAATAATGGAAAGTAGTGTGGCAATATTTTCAGCTGTTTCAACCAAAAATCTAGGATTAGTTAAGTCTGGTCCACAGCTAGTATTTGGTTTTAAATTTTTTAACAAGGAAACTACTTCAGAAATAGTTATGGTGTGGTTATTTTCAGTAGAACTTGATATGATAGTATTTGCATCAATTATGACTGTATGATTTGAGAACACTGATGCAAAATAGGTGTTAAATGTGTCAGCTGTCTCCTTATCAGATGTAATGGTATTTGTGCCATTGGTCAATGGCCCAATTTGTCTGTTACTGCCTTTTTTATGTTCGCTTGCGCGCATGCGCAAGGAACGTTTTGGGAGAGTAGCACACTTGGAGGTGTGCCTCTCCCACCCAATGCACTGCTCCCTTGAGCAGGTGTGGCGGTCCTGCACCAATGGGTGCAGGAGCTCAGTATGACAGCGGTGTTCCTCTGCTTCAAAGGAAAACACTGCTGCCATACTGAGCACCGCCGCCGTCCCCTCCGTCACGTGGTCCCCCCGTGCGCGTCACGCTGCACCCCCAAAGCTTTCCTGCCACACTGGGAGCCCACCCCAGCGTGGCAAAGTTGTTAAGTTGTTTGTTTTGCCGACGGGGGTGCCCAATCCCCCGTTGGCTCCACGGCCCCCTCAAGCCATCCTGCCGCCACGCTTGGGAACCCACCCCAGCGTGGCAAACCCTTGTTTGGTTTGCCGACGGGGTGCCCAATCCCTGTCAGCTCCTCGGCCCGCCCACATCTTCTGCCATGCTGGAGTCACCCCAGCGTGGCAAGCGATCCGTTGTCTTTTCTTTTTTTCCCCAGTAAAACAAAAATGGTCCTAGGCGTCTCCCAACCCCACAACCGCACCACCACTGCGCACCAGCCTCCCCACACCCCCATACTTACCTCTGGACTCTGGTGCGGCGATCTTGGTGGACCAGGAACACGTCTGCACTCTTCAAAGCCGACCGCAAACTGAGGAAATGCCGGTAAGCTGTATAATGGGCTACATGGGGGTTTCAACTTTATTGCATATCTCAGTCATTTTTGGAATTTTTGCCAAATTTTCAACATGTGGTTTGGGACCCCTTCTCATGAATGATGTCACTGTCATGGCGTTATTCAGGCCCAAAGGTGATTCGCAGGCACTGCGCGGTCACTCGCAAAATCACCCTTGACCTCAGATAATGCCATGACAGTGACATCATTCCGAGAAGGGTCCCACTCATGTAATTTGAAAATTTAAAAAATGACTGTCTGGCGTCGTTGTGCAGTTCCTATGCAGGCTCATAAGTTTGTGAATTTTCAATATTTTCACTCCAGATTTTCAACATTGCCATTTTATCACACCTTCTTATGAGTTGTACAGCTGTCATTTTTCACATCTCACCCAAAACGTGTTTCCGCCCATGTAGCGCACAATGGCACAGTCAGGGTGTGAAATCAGTGTGTGGAACACATTAAGAAAATCACAGTGACACTGTTCATGAGCAGAGGTCTTAAAATGGCTATGTTGAAAATTTGGTGAAAAAATTCCTAAAAATGACTGTTTTACAAGCATGTGTTGCACAGTTCCTACGCACACTCGTCCGTCTGCGAATTTTCAATATTTGCACTCCAGATTTTCAACATTGCCATTTTACCACAACTCCTCATGAGTAGTACAGCTGTCATTTCTCACATCCTGCCCAAAATGTGTTTCTGCCCATGTAGCGCACAATGGCGCAGTCGGTGTGTGAACTCAATGTATGGGACACATTAAGAAAATCACAGTGACACTGATCATGAGCAGAGGTCTTAAAATGGCTGTGCTGAAAATTTGGTGAAAAAATTCTTAAAAATGACTGTTTTATGAGTCTGTGTTGCACAGTTCATACATACTCACGTAAGTTTGCGAATTTTCAATATTTTCACTCCAGATTTTCAACATTGCCATTTTACCACACCTCCTAATGAGCACTGCAGCTGTCATTTTTCACATCTTGCCAAAAGCGTGTTTCCGCCCATGTAAGCACAATGGCACAGTCGATTGTGCGAACTCAGTTATGGGACACATTATGAAAATCACAGTGTCACTGTTCATGAGCAGAGATCTTAAAATGGCTATGTTGAAAATTTGGCAAAAAATTCCTACAAATAACTGTTTTACGAGCGTGCGTTGTGCAGTTCCTATGCACGCACGTAAGTTTGCGAATTTCCAATATTTTCACTCCAGATTTTCAACATTGCCATTTTACCACACCTCTTTATGAGTTGTACAGCTGTCATTTTTCACATCCTGCCCAAAACGTCTTTCCCCCCATGTAGTGCACAATGGCGCAGTCGGTGTGCGAAACCAATGTATGGGACACAGTAAGAAAATCACAGTTCATTAGCACAGGTTTTTAAAATGGCAATGTTGAAAATTTGGTGAAAAAATTCCTAAAAATGACTGTTTTACGAGCATGCGTTGCACAGTTCCCATGCACGATCGTAGGTTTGCGAATTTTCAATATTTCCACTCCAGATTTTCAACATTGGCATTTTACCGCACTTTCTTATGAGCAGTACAGCTGTCATTTTTCACATCCTGCCCAAAACGTGTTTCCGCCTATGTAGCGCACAATGGGGGTAACAAAAAGATCATGCTGACAATTTATTGTGCAAATACCAGCAATCGCACAGGGCATTAGGGTAAAGCACCATACATGCCAAACACATAGAAACATAGAAACATAGACTTTGATGGCAGATAAGGACCGCTAGGCCCATCTAGTCTGCCCATTTCCCCCTACCTACAGGATAGGCCGCAGATCCTAGTTAACCAACAGCCTATTTCTTCCTACCCCCAACAAGAATTGCCTTATGTCTGTCCCATGCATTCTTGAATTCTCCCACAGTTTTAGACCCCACAACCTCCTCAGGAAGGCTGTTCCATGCATCCACTACCCTCTCTGTGAAATAATACTTCCTCACATTGCCCCTGAACCACCCTCCTTCTATCTTTAAATTGTGTCCCCTTGTTCTTGCAGGTCTCTTTTTCTGAAAAATGCTATCTCTTGGACTTTGTTGAGTTCCACTGAGGTACTTAAAGTTTCTATCATGTCCCCCTCTCCTTCTTTCCTCAAGGTATACATATTAAGCTCCTTTAGTCTCTCCTCATCGGCTTCTCTTGCAGACCCTGCACCATTTTAGTTGCCCTCCACTGGACTGCCTCTATCCTGTCTATGTCCTTGAGGAGATGGGGTCTCAGAACTGGACACAGTACTCCAGATGGGGTCTCACCAACTGTCTGTACAGAGGGATAACAACTTCCTGTTTCTGCTGCTGATGCTCTCCTATACATCCCAGTATACCCCAGCCCTCCCTACTGCCTTCTCACATTGCTTGCTAACCTTAAGGTCATCTGATATGATTACCCCAGGTCCCTTTCCTTTTTTGTTGTTACTACCTCCCCACCCATTGTGTATTCTTCCCTGGGTTCTTGTTTCCCAGGTGCATTATTTGCACTTCTTTGCATTGAATCCTAGCTGCCATACTTCTGACCATTCCTCCAACCTTGCCAAGTCCCTTGTCATCCTTTCCACGCCTCCTTGTGTGTGTCAACCCTGTTGCAGATTTTTGTGTCATCTACAAAAGGCATACTTTTCCTTCAGTCCTCTGCAATGTCACTGATGAAGACATTAAAGGACTGGACCCAATACTGAACCCTGCGGTACCCCACTAGTAACCCCCTTTCTTCAGAATGGACTCCATTTACAATTACCTTCTGTGTCCTGTTGTCCAGCCAATGTTTTACCCAGGCTACCACCCTGGGTCCCACTCCCAGGCTGGTTAATTTGACTATTTATCTTTGTGTGGTACTGTGTCAAATGCCTTGCTAAAGTCTAGGTAGGCCATGTCACAGACCCTCCCTGGTCTACTACTTTGGTCACCAGTCAAAGAAATCTATTAGATTCTCTGACATGACCTTCCGTTGTGAACCCATGCTGCCTTGGGTCCTGTGCTCCACTGGCCTCTAGGTACTCGACTATTCTTTCCTTCAGAAGTGACTCCATCACTTTCCCTACCACAGAGGTCAGACTGACAGGTCTGTAGTTTCCTGCCTCTGTCTTGGACCCACTTTTGTGAAGGGGAATCACATCCACCTTCCTCCAGTCCTCAGGTACCACACCATCCTCCCATGATTTATTAAAAAGAGTAGCCAGTGGTTTCACTAGTTCCTCCCTTAATTCTTTTAGAATTCTGGGGTGAATTCCATCAGGACCCATTGCTTTGTCCACCTTCAGTTTTAGGAGTTCTTGCAGAATCCTTTCTTCTGTGAAAGGACTGGGATCGACCCCCCTATCAAGAGTGCTTCTGTTAATTGGATTAGGCACTTCCCCCTCCTCTTTTGTGAATACTGAGCAGAAATATTCGTTCAGTATTCCTGCTTTTTCACTGTCCCCCTCTGCCCACCCACTGTTCATTCTATTCAGCCTCACTATCCCTCCCTTTGTCTTTCTACGCTCGCTGATGTACCTATAAAAGGTTTTATCCCCCTTCTTAACTGAGTTGGCTATCTTTTCCTCAGTTTGGGCTTTGCTATTCTGACTTCCCTCCCTGCTTCCTTCTGCCTTAACTGGTACAGCTCTCTGTCCTGCTCCTTCTGTGTTTCCTTATACTTCCAGAATGCTATCTTTTTCTTCCTGACTTTCACAGCCACCTCTTTTGAGAACCATAGTGGCTTTTTCTTTCATTTTGATTTGTTCATTTGCTTCACACAAAGGCTTGTTGCCTCTGTGATGGCAGTTTTGATAATTCCCCATTGTTGCTCCACACCTCCTTCTACCCTGTTTGCTAGTGCTTTTCTGAGGCACTCCCACCATCTTACCAAATCAGCCCACCTAAAGTCCAGTACCCTCACTTTTGTATGAAGCTTGACTCCGTAGCTG
Organism: Neoceratodus forsteri; assembly: GCA_016271365.2. Taxonomy (NCBI): domain Eukaryota; kingdom Metazoa; phylum Chordata; order Ceratodontiformes; family Ceratodontidae; genus Neoceratodus; species Neoceratodus forsteri. The sequence goes on along the minus strand of CM057459.1, from coordinate 420,882,616 downwards.
AGTTTAACATGAACCACACTGTTTGATGGTCACTTGTTCCCAGATGGCAACCCACTTCTAGATCTGAGATCCTCTCACTGCCCCGTTTGAGAGTACAAGGTCTAAGATTGCTCCCTCATGAGTGGGTTCAAACTAGCTGTCTAATGCCTGCCCCTGTAGGGCATCAAGAATGGCCCTGCTCTTGGATGTGGCTGCAGCAAATGTACTCAGTTAACATCTGGCATATTCAGGTCTCCCATCAACAGTATCTCCCTTTCTCTGCCATTCTAAGAATGCCTTCTATCATATCCTTGTCCATTCCTTCCCCTGATATGGGGTCTGTACACAACCCTGTGTGGATTGTGGTGCCCTTCCAGTCTCCAAGGTGACCCACAGTGCCTCCTCTCCTCCTGTTTACTCTTTGTTCAGTTGCTTTATCCTTCCTTTACATGAGAGCTACTCCTCCCCTCTTCTCCCCTGCCTGTCTCTCCTGTAGGTTATGTACTCTGGTATGTTAACATCCCAGTCTCATGGTTCTCTGTGTACCATGTTTCTGTGACTACTCGATGATCCAGGCATCCCTCTTCCATTAAGGCCATCAGCTCAGGAGCTTGTTGCCCAGACTACGGGCATTGGTACTCATTACCCTCCATTTCCTGATGGCCTTACTCCCTTTTGCCCTTCCCTGTTCTTCTTGCCTTTGTCACTTTCTTCATTTACCCGCCCTTCTCTCTATGACACCTCTATGTTGGTGTTTGCTGCACTTACTACTGTGATTATTTGGGGGGGCTAGGATTTTCCTGCTCCTTTCCAGTGCCTCCCCCCTTGGCTAGTTTAAAAGCTTGCCAATGAAGCATTTAAACCTATCACCTAGGATCCTGGTTCCCCTCTCGGACAGATGCAGCCCATCATGCCAGTATAGGCTTGCATCACTCCAGGTGGACACCCAGTCCCCAATGAAGCCAAATCCCTGAGCTCCACACCAGTTTTTCAACCACTGATTGAATCCCATGGTGCGGAACACCCTAGCCTCTCCTATGCCATAGATGGGTAGCACCTCCGAGAAGGTTACCGTGCGTGCTACTTGACTAAGGCCCCTCCCCAATTCCACAAACTCTTCCTGCACTTCTCTAATCCCTTTCTTAGCCAGGTCATTTGTCCCTAGGTGGACAATGACATCCAGCTCCTTCCCCTGTGCAGCTGCTCTGGCAATCCTGAGGATTCGCTTCATGTCCCTGCAAGCCATGGCACCAGGCAGGCACCTTACCTCCCTCTCCCCTTCCTCCCCTAGTTCTACCTTCCTAACAATGGAGTCCCCCACCAGGAGTTGTTTCCTTCCCCTGCAGGGTCCCCTGCCACCCTCCTGTGGGTCTCCTTTGTGGAGGTTCCCAGCATCCTCCTTGGTCTCCACTGTGGGTGCCTCCATAGAGGAACCACACTTTTCCAGAATGGCATAGGGTGTGGAGAGTACAATGGGAGGATGCACCTCTGTTCCACCACCCTCACCCTCCTGAGCCTACTGTGGTCCAACCACTCTTCTTTCTTGGCAACCTCTGAGGCAGCGGCAGTGGCACTGGTGGTCCCTGGATGGAAGAGGAGGTCCCACAAATCCTGGCCAACTCAGCCTGGAGATGAGCAACCTCCTCCCTCAGCCCAGAGAGGTGCCTGCAGATGGGACAACACCGCATCCTCCAGAACATCTCCCGGAAGACTGCTGCTCCACAGCCACTGCACTGCACCACTCCAATCATGCCTTATTTCTGGCCCCTTAACTGTTTGCAATCCGTACTCTTTCCTCTGTTTTTTTTTTTCTCTCTCTCCTTACTTTCTGCCTGTGTGCCCTTTAAGCTCCTGATTGTCCGGTTCTGAGACAAGAATATCCTATATTTCGCAGTAGACCACTTACTTGCTCAGAGGCAGACCTCCAGCAGCTAGAGGGGGCCGGAGAGCTACTCTTGCCCTTCTAGGATGGTGGATCCTTGGTGGTTATGTGCTCACTCACTTCCTGCCCCTAAACAGGAAGTTCCTGTTGTCAGTCAAATTCTGTGCCTATAAAAATAGAACTAGCTTTGGGTGGGAAAGAGGGCAATATAGTCCCAGCAGAGAAGTTCAGTCACACAGCAGTTTCTCCTGGTGTCTTCTGCCAAGCTATTAGCAGAAACTTCCTAAGGCAGTCTTTAAATGTAGCTTCCTTCTAGCTAAGCCACTCCCCCTACTTACCAGATCTTTCTACAAGTAATTTAAACCTCACAGCAGTTAAGTCCTTTCAGTCACCTGAGATTTACACCTAGATAACTCTTCAGATACCCATTCAGTTCAGTTAACCCAAACACACATTTTTTTTATGTTAGTTTGTTTACCCTAAATTAAAAGTCAAATACAAAAGTTCTTCTACTTTAGTCCCAGCAGAGAAGTTCAGTCACACAGCAGTCCTTTCTCCTGGTGTCTTCTGCCAAGCTATTAGCAGAAACTTCCTAAGGCAGTCTTTAAATGTAGCTTCCTTCTAGCTAAGCCACTCCCCCTACTTACCAGATCTTTCTACAAGTAATTTAAACCTCACAGCAGTTAAGTCCTTTCAGTCACCTGAGATTTACACCTAGATAACTCTTCAGATACCCATTCAGTTCAGTTAACCCAAACACACACTTTTTTTTTTAATGTTAGTTTTTATACCCTAAATTAAAAGTCAAATACAAAAGTTCTTCTACTTTAGTCCCAGCAGAGAAGTTCAGTCACACAACAGTCCTTTCTCCTGGTGTCTTCTGCCAAGTCAACACCACTGCAAATACCTGCAAGCGAACGTTCGGCATTGCCAAATGCTTGTTACTATTGAGATAAGAAAATAGGGATTTGTGATTATCTTTGGAATGGCCTTTGCGGAACCTGAGGTTGCATTTTGCCTTCCTGATAGTCCTTTTTAGTTCTTTAACGGCAGTTCTGTATTGTCCCAGTATGAATTCTTTTGTGTCTGTTGTGCATTTTTTTAAACAAGTAAATAGTTTTTTCTTCTGTTTGCTTTACAGTGAATACTCAGTATACTAATAATATAAATAATGATGTAGGTACCAATACTTATGATCAACAACTGCCTGCAGAACATGTGATAACCAACCTTTACGATTAATAAAGTCTTTAGCGTCATCTTTTGGAGCTTGGAATGGTATGTGAGTTCCATTAGTGCAACCAATCACTTGTGGTAAATCACTTTGTTTCTCAAATGCTGTGGTGATTTGTACTGCTTCAGATGTTGAAGGTGACTTTTTCAAATCTGGCAACACTTCTTTGAAGAATGACATACAGAACATATGCACAAACTTGTGGACTGTTGCTTTGTGGATGCCAAAGTGATTGGTCACTACTCTATACTCGCAGCAGCTACCCAATTTGTTAAGAACTGTAGCAACACACATATGCACTGGTACAGGCCTGCGTACATGTGTCATGGCTGGTTGCATATAAGGTGCCATTATTTGGACCAGTGTCATAAACGATGCACGCGACATGAGAGAATTCTCTCGCCAGTCTGCATCACTGAATTCACTTAGCACTATCCTCTGCCACCAATCCTGACCTTCTATTTTCATCCACACTGAACGTTCGCGTAGGTGACAAGCTGATGCAGCACATATCATGCTGCTATTCAGTATGTGACAATTGTATTCTGCCTCTTGAATTTCAACATCATCCCTGTGATGCAATCCCATCAGTAATGTAAACTGACGCTCCATATTACTTCACAACATCATTAGAAATAGAATATTTGCCATCAACCTAGTTAAGAACTGCACATTAAATGGCATGGTAATGGAATATGCTTTCACAACGACAGAGGTGCTTTGTGGATACAGGTAATGAAATTAATGTTTATGATCCTGTGATTGTGTAGAAGTTAAATTGTTGGTCAATACCTGAAAAGAAAAAAAATATTATTACGTTACAGTTCACTTCATGTAACTCCAAATGATTTTGAATAATTATTACAAATAGTGTTACTAATTATACAGTATATGGTTACTCTTTGTAATGTATAAAAATCAGCCTGCTCAAAATCCTTGTTAAGCACATTCTAAACCGTTATGTGCATTCTCAAGTGCTGTTATATGCATTCTGAACAGTTGTTATGCACAGTTCAAAGGTCATACAATTTTAAATTTCTCATTTATTCTACACCTAGCTACTTACTAACCACCCAGTGCCCAAAGTCACACCTTTTACCTTTCAAAAGTCTGGAAATTTGATTTTGATATGTGAGTAGAACAAAGAAATGGCAAGATTTTTTGTTGTCACTGTAGTGTAAAAGACCATATACTATAAAAAATAAAATACGGTCAACCACACACAACTCGGCATGTGTTTCCATCTCAGGGTTGAGATGACAGCTTGGATCTCTCGAGCTGCGCTCTCAAGGTTCGCATGCTGTTATCTAAACCCCTCAATGGAAACACATCCTTGTTGTGTATGGTTGCCCATACATTATTCTCTACATTATTCTCTACATATTGAGCAAAGTGTATCCTTGTTCTACATATAAATCCACCCTGTTTTCTCTGTTGCTAAGAGAAAGGGATGACGAAAAGGCACATGGACAGGCTGGGTAAGCAAAGCTGTCCTTTTTCCGCTGTCAAAGTCAATGTTTCAATGTTTCTATGTCTATATTTCTATGTTTTATTAGCAGTACAGAGAACTGTATCAGTTAAAGCATCAATATCTGATACAGGCAGTCAGAATAGCAAATTCACACACATTGGAAAAGATAAACCATCTCAGACAAAGGAGTTAGAAAGGGAACTAGCGGGACAGATCAGAATGGCCTGCAAATGGAGAGTTTATGAGAGAGCTGGGGATGGACGAACCGCTGGCAGGGAGCGACCACCACTCAGTGTGGTTCACATTGAAAATGGGTAAGAAGGCAGTAAAAACAGGTACAAGAGTGTTGGACTTCAGCAAGGCCAACTTTGGGAGGATGGGGGAGGTAGCTAAAGGGTATCTAGCCAGAATCCAAAATAATATGGACACTAACCAGAGGTAGGATTGAGGAGGCAACAAAAACCTGCATCAGGATCCAGAGTAAGTGAGCTAGGGCCAAGAAACCCAACTGGTTGAGCAAGGGAGTCATGGAGAAAGTAAGAAATAAAAGAGGAGGATTTTTTAGGAGGTTCAAAAACACAGGGAGAGGGGAGGACAGAGAGGATTACCTGAAGGAATCGAAGGAGGTGACAAAGGCAGTAAGGGCAGTCAAGGCATCTAAGGATCTCAGGCTGGCGCAAGGCATCAAGAAGGGGGAGAAGGAATTCTTCAGGTACATCGGGGAGAAAAGGAGATGTAGGGACAAAATAGTACAGATTAAGAGGGATGGGGTGGGTGGAAACAGGGGCAGAGCAGGCAGAAGTGCTTAATGACTACTTCTGCTCTGCGTTTACTAAGGGGAAAGGAGGCGCACTACCAAGGGGGGTGGGAGGTCAGGCTCAGTGGGGGGGGGTTGAGGAGGTGACAGATGGGGGAATCACAGAGGGCAGGGTACTGGAGGGTCTGAGGGTGGACAAGGTGCCAAGGCTGGATGGTATTCACCCCAGGGTACTAAGAAAGCTGGCATAAATCCTGGCGGGGCCCTTGGCAGACCTGGTCAATGCCTCCCTGGTCTCACAAAGTGTACCACAGTACTGGATGATGGCTCACATGGTACCTCTACATAAGAGTGGTCCAAAAGATGAACTGGGAAACTACAGGCTAGAAAGTGTCACATCAATTGTGGGAAAACTGATGGAGACAATCCTGATGGAAAGGCTGGTGTCCCTTCTGGAGACTAATGGGCTGCAGGATGTTAGGTAGCATGGGTTTGTCACTGGTAGATCCTGTCAGACCAACCTGGTGGATTACTATGACTGGGTAACTAGACAGTTGGACAAGGGCCATGCAGTGGCTGTCCTGTTTCTGGACTTCAGTAATGCATTTGACTTGGTGTCGCATGGGAGGCTGGGTAGTAAGTTGGCAGGTACAGGTGCAGAGGCGAAAATGGTGGGATGGGTAGTAAATTGGTTACAGGGAAGGCAGCAGAGGGTGGTGGTTGGAAGGAAGCTCTCATCTCCAAGGGCTGTGACAAACGGATTACCACAGGACTCAGTGCTGGGACCGGTGTTGTTTGGTTTGTTCATATCAGACATGTCAATGGACATCAAGAGCAAGATCAGTTTGTTTTCAGACGACACCAAGATGGAAGCAGTAGTGGATGATATATGAGGGTGGCATGGGTTGCAGGATGATCTGTCAAAATTGGAGACCTAGTTGGACAACTGGCAGTTGGGGTTCAATGCCAAAAAGTGAAAGGTGCTACATTTCAGGGGAAAAAAACTCAAGTTGGATCTACCAGTTGGGGAGGGGGGGTCAGCTAGCCATGACAGAGGAGAAGGAGAAGGATCTGGGGCGATTATAATGAGCTCAATGAACAAATCAGCACCATGTAGGAAAGCAGCTACAAAGGCCAACAAAATGCTGGGTAGTATTGCAAGAGGTATATCTTCAAGGAGAGGGGAGGTGATCCTGCCATTGTGTAGGGTCAGGGAAGGGGAAGGAGGGGCAGCTGCAGTATAAGGGTTTCTAGCTGCACACTCGAGCAGACTCGATAGACCATAAGGCCTTTCTCTGCTGGCAAATTCGTATGTTCGTATAAACAACTCACAGATAAGATTTAATGAAAAGAATTGCAAATTAATGACACTGGAATAAAAACAAACAATTAGGGGAAGAGCACACAGTGGGGAGGGAGGTACTAACAGCAACGACAATGAAAAGGGACTGGTCTGCAGTCATATCATATGACTTCAATATAGACAAGCAAAGTGACAGAATGGACGAATGGGGTGGTGGTGGTGGTGGGGGGGTGGTTGATAGGTAATGCGTAAGAAGAGGCAAAACCAGTAGAAAACGTGAAGATGTCATCTCTAAAAACAGACAGTTGATGATACCCCATCTGTAGTACTGCTTGCAGTCCTGAAGAACTACATCTCTGAAAGGACAGCAACATGATGGAGGCGGTCCACTTGACAGTAACAAATAAAAAGGTTGCAGGATCTGCCACAGAAAACATACAAAGACAGAACATATAGCTTAATATGTATATCTTCAAGTAAAAAAGGGGGAGGGTGTACATGTTATGACGTTCAAACACATCAATGGACTCAAAACATTCCAAGAGAGTACCATCTTTTTGGAAAAAGTGCTTCCTGACATACATCTAACATCTCGCACCCTCAATCTTAAGACTGGTCCCCCCATCTTATTGTTGCCACTCAGCTTAGATAGCATATCTTTAGCCACCTTATTTATCCATTTACATAACTTGACAGTCCCAAATTGTGTACCCTCTAACGATCCTGTTTTCAAGGGAGTACATGTTCAGTGTGCCCTCAACCTCTCCTCATATGCCTTAAACTACTGACCCGCTACCATCTTTGTAGCTCTGCTCTGGACCTTACTCAGCCAATTAATGTCCTTTTTGAGGTGTGGGCACCAGTACCGAAACACAAACTGTACATGATGCCTTACCAGGAACCTGTACAAGGCCAGTATAACCTACTATCTCCTACTACTGATTACCATATATATGCATCCCAGCATCTTGTGTTATATCTAGTGACTGCAACATCTGCTTTGCCTAACTGTAACTCAATTAAGGACAGCCAAAATCAACTTTGCAAAAATAATTGTCATAGAATGAGCATCGGGCCATCCAGAAAGGGAACGTCAGCAATCTCCATATCATCATACGTATCAGGCAGCCCGATATGTATGCCCTTGCCTGTTTTCATACCGGAGCCATATAGTTTTCAGAAATTATAAAAAAGGATTTCTCACGATTTAACATTCCATAATGTTACACTCTTATGTAGAGATGAACACTGACGTAATCTAGTCAAACAATATGTGAGTGCGCACTTATTTACATGTACACCTCTAATAAAGTATTGTTTTATATATTGATATTTATGTAAATTGTAGCCTAAAGCGCTTTACAAATCAATGTTTCCTGCTGGTAGAGCAGGGTATGTAGAAAGGGGAATGGGAAGTCTCGATATGCCATGACAGTTCCTTACCAGCCATCAAATGGATATCATAGGATGATTAAGAGTTTAGGGGGCCATGTATAATTATATTACGAATGAGTGAAATGGATATCCATAAGGGGGCCCACAATCAACCTGAAAGGGGTTAGATTCGTTTAGTTGTTTAACCAGGAGTAGCACACTAAGCTGAAAGCTTTTTTTACAGGTGCAATCTGGGAGCACAGGGAAGTTAAGTGACTTGCTCAGGGTCACACAGTATGCAAGTGGAAGCTGTGGGATTCAAACCCAGGTCTGGTCTGCTGGATGTCACCAGATTTGCAGCTCAGAGCCTTAAACCACTGCACTATACTGCCTCCCTTATCAGATTCAGATGGTATAAAAGAAATAACTTCTACACAAAGAAGGTGGTGAGTCCATGGAACAGTCTCACAACATGTGAGGGGGGAGCAGACTCAGAATAGATTTATATACATTTTGAAAGCTGAAAAGAAACTGTCATGGTGTATCGAGTCTTCCCATTCCCCCCTCTCCATGCCCTGCACCACCAGCAGGAAACATGGCTATGTTAAACACTTTAGGCCACAATTTACATAAAAAGTAGTATCAGCACTATAGCAGCTCTGTTCTACAATGGCTGTGGTATGCAATGAGTTCCATGCAGTAACACAGATTTTAAAATTATTACAGATCACGGTTCAAGCCCCACAACATCTGCTATAATACAGTGTGTGTCTCTAAACTACATTTAACAACTGATACACTGCTTCTGTCCATGGATTATGGGTCTTTTCATTTTTTGAAATGACACTATCACAGAACATGGGAAAACAAAGGGCACACTCTGTTATTTTTTAATTTTTTATTCACATAAATGTTTAATAGCAACATAAAAAATAGCCCATTAACATAAAATACCCTATTTCAGACAAACAATTGTGACTTGTAATACACAATGGCCCAGATATTCAAACTGCGCCCAAAATGTGCGCAACAGCAGGAGCAAGCACAAACCAATTGCGCATATGCGCAACAGGTGCGATATTCAAACATGGAGCAGAACAAATTGCGCAAGCAGCCAACATCTGAATATCGCACATACTGCGCCATAGCGCAACCAGGAAGGAGAAGCTGAGCAGAAAGGTTGCGCTATAGCGCAACCAGGGCAGCCCAGCTGAGCAGTCCAGAGGTGCCATAGAGCAAGCAGAGCCCCCAGAGCAATGGAACTGCACATCCAGGGAGGCAGGCTGGGCCCACCGCCAGCCATGCCACATATGGGCACAGGAACACACTGCAGAACCAACAAGACACCTGCACACCCAAGCACAGCATCACTGGGGTGGGACAGATGATCTACTGGCCCATGGGGACAAGCCAATAAAGCACAGCAGAGCCATGACACCCCAGCACAACCACTGGCAGGCTGAGAGTGCCACACACAGGGGTTGACAACCGCAGTGCACATCAGCCCCCTGCACGCATAGCACAATCCTGCACCGCGGACCCCAAGACACACCCATGTGCAGGACTGGCACTGCAGGAAACCATGCATCCCCCCCAGCAGCACACGTCAACCCCGTGCAGCAGAGAAGCATACAAGCCAGACACACCCTGTGCACCCAGCAGTGGGTGGCAGCAGATGGCAAGACCAACAGAAAGTCACTGCCATGCCGGAGATACCTCCCCATGCACACACACGCGCACACACACACACACACACACACACACACCCAGGACCATACCACCCCAGATGGCATGTACACCACTGCAACTGAGCAACCATAGCCAGCTGCAAATCAGAGACCAACACAGTATTCATATCAAAATATAAATGTATTCTCAAAATGTGTAAAGTACAAAATAATCAACCAGAACTATTTACAGGGTGCGGGTACAAGGTGGGGGGCAAGGGTAGGGATGAACAACTTGGAGAGGGAAGGCAGGGGTGGTAGGGATGGGTGAAGTGGGAAAGGTAATGTGGCCTAAGGCCCAGCAGGCTGGTCGTCCTCTGCCTGGTGCCGCTGTTCTCGGCGATGCCTCCTCCAGAGCCATGTCTATGTATGTCACTCAGGATGGCCTGGTTGTCTCTGAGACACTTGTGTTAGCCTACGTATGTCCCTCTGGATCCTCCTGAGAACTGTGAGGCCTAGGAAAATGGGAACACAGTCAATGGCTGTGACTGACCACAACCCTGAACACCACCCAACCTGCAAGCCATATAGCCCAATGTCGCACCTGTGATGGCATGCACCCACCCACAGTGAACATGCACATGGCCATCACAAACAGGCGGCACCAGCTATGTGCACCACTGCACACACACACTGCCCATGTCCATCACAGCACAAACAAGGCTGTCAAGTGACATGGCAACGTGGTGCGATGCCAGTTACACAGCTATGTGCCCAGTGCATGCATGGACCACCAGTGACTCATACACAGAAGTGCTGTGACACTGGACAGTGATGCATGTCACCTGTGTCGTGCATACAGACATAGATACATAGACAGTGTCAGCAGATAAGAGCCTATGGCCCACCCAGTCTGCCCATTTGAACTTGTAAGTTCAGTTTGTTTTCCTAGAAGTCTGTTGCACCTTACCCCTGACCTCCAGAATTCCTTTATGTCTATCCCGTGCATTCTTAAATCCCGTGATTGTTTCAGCCCCACCACTTCCTCTGGCAGGGTGTTCCACTTGTCCACCACCTGTTCTGTGAAGAAATTCTTTCTCATGTTTCCTCTGAATCGTCCTCCCTCCAACTTCATCCCATGCCCTCTAGTCCTGGAACATCTTTTTCGCTTAAAAATAGTGTTTTCCTGCACCCTGTTCCTCCCTGTAAGATACTTGTATGTCTCTATCATATCCCCTCTCTCCCTCCTCTCCTCCAGGGAGTACATGTTCAGTTCCTTCAACCTGTCTTCATAGGACTTGTGATGCAATCCATGCACCATCTTTGTTGCCCTCCTCTGAACCTTCTCTACCCAGTCTATGTCCTTACGTAGGTATGGTCTCCAGAACTGTACACTGTACTCCAGGTGGGGCCTCACTAGTGTCTTATATAGTGGAATTATGACCTCTCTTTTCCTGCATGGTTGTGTTGTGCATGGCTGGTGGTCTTGCCCCCCCCCAGCATGCAATAGCATCCATGACGTAATGATACTCACACTCCTCAAGCAGCTGGGTCTGCCGCTGCTGCTGCTGCTGCTGCTGGGGCGCAACACCCACCGGCACCAGGGCCCTGGCACGGCCCTCCTCACCCCGTGCCTGCATCCTTACATCCTGGCCTGTGGGAGACATATGTTGAGAAAAACATCAGTGTGACTCCAAAGCAGACTGCCCCCTGCCCCAGTGAGAGTGCCTGCCACACAGCCAGACCCATGCATCTCACACCTGCACACACTGACACAGCCAACCATGGTAGAGCCATCACCTATGCACAGCCACCAAAACACACTCACACCCCTACAGAGAATACAGGTGCATAGATGGTACACCCACCTGGCCTAGGCACCACGCCCCTCCTGGGACGTGACCGCAGCCGATCCAGAAGTTGAGGATCCCTCGGCGGAGGTCACTGTACCGGTGCCGGCACTGCTCAGCTGACTGGCACTGTCCAGTGACCCCCACCAGGTCACTGGCCACTTGCTGCCAGACCTGCGTCCTAGCAATGGTGAGGATCACCTCACCATACAGTGCCCCATAGTGGGGCTCCACTAGGGCCACCAAATTGGCCACTTCTACAGGGCTCCACTGCACTGCTCTTCTGCGAGCCATGGTACCAACTTTACAGCAGGCAATATGGCGCCCCGCTGCGCCTTAACCCCACGTGGAGATGTTGTGCAATAGACCACCACAGGTTCCAATCGCGCTGTTCAAACAGCGCCATCACTTCACGTAGTGCTGTCACCAGACAGCACAATAGGGCCATACACATGGCAGCCGAACAGGGCCAGGGGCCAAAGGTTGGACACCAGGTCATGGACAATGACGAGGCCACGCACAGGCGCCATCTGGCGTGTCACATCTTCTTGGCGACCGACAGCTGCGTGCCAGTGCCACAGTGAACTATTGCGCAGTAGTGCCACAGTGCCATATAGTGCCCAGTGCTGTGAGCGCCTACTGGCACAATGGTGGCCATGGCCTGAATTGCCGATCGCGCACAGCACGTCAGCAGCATGGCAGACGCCTGCGTAAGCTATCTGGGCATGCGCAATGCAGTGTACCACGCAGTCACAGATCTGCGCCATTGGCTCAGCCAACTCAACCATATTGCGCAAAGCGCAAATTCGCGATATTCAGCCGACACATGCAAATCATCTGATCAGCCATTCAAAGGCACAGTGGCGCGATTTGCATGTCATTATAGTTGCTCCACTCCTAATTTGCATGCATTGCGCTATAAATGTGCAACATTGGGCTGCGCTGGCCAGATTCGGGTACTGCAGGTGAGAGGTGAGTTGCATGCTGTGTGATGTTCTGGATAATGGTCATGGGAAAATGCTGTAGACTGCACAGTGACAGGCGTCCACTTCCCCCCATACAGATCGCCATGACCGAGCAGAGCCAAGGTGAGGGTGAGGATGGTGGGCGTAGGAGGAGGCCCAACTTTACCCCAGCAGAGACAGAGGCCCTCTTCCAGGCCTACCTGAATGAGGAGCCACTACTGAGTGGACGGAGGGGCACCCCTCAGTCCCGTGTGGCTGCATGGGATGGGGTAGCTCGGGCCGTGAACCTGCACGGAAGCCACCAGCGCTCCGTGCAGGAATGCAAGAAGAAGATGGGGACAGACCGCAGGAGGTTGAAGGAGAAGGTGGTAGCCTTCAGGGCGGCACGTGCTGGCACTGGCGGGGGCCAGCCAGCGGTGTTGGAGCTGACCCCGGCTGAGGAGACACTGGTTGCATCAATGCAGTGGAGCGCTATTGAGGGCGTACCAGGAGGTGGATTCCAGACAGGTGGAAGCCCATCACTGCATGGTATGACATGGTGGTGGTGTTGGGGTTGGGGGGAAGGTTGTTCACATGCACTCACATGTACTCTCTTTCTGTTACACATCCTGTTCGTCTTCAGGAGACGGTGGTGGTGGGTCCAGGCAGTGATGATGACCTGCTGGACATGGAGGAGGGTCCATCCACCTCTGTCACCAGCCAGCATGCACTGCAGCAGCATGCACGCTGGGCCGCCAACTCTGGTGTCGGTGATTCGGGTGCGGGGGTGCACAGCCTGTGTCTCAGCAGTCTGGCATGCAAGCATGCCAGCACGCTGTGACTATGGCTGTAGCACGTACCTGCACCATTGATGATGCAAGGACTGCAATGGGCAGTGATAGGTGTGTGTCCCATGATGGACACACAGCAGGCCAGCACATGCCCCTGGGCCTTTCTGGTTCCAACTTGTGTACCAGCATGTTGGCACAGTCCCAGGCTGTGCCTGTCAGCACCGGTGGGGCAGCACCGGTGGCTGTGCAGGTGTCTGGCACTGTTGCTGCCACAGCGGTGGAATGAGTGGACCCTGGGGCACAGCGGTTGGAGGGGCAGCAGCAGCAGTCACCCACCAGGTCTGGGGGGTACAGTGTCAAGCGGTGGCACATGTCCGCCGCCCTTTGATCCGCCCATTCCTGGTCCTGGCGAACAGCGCCCACCCTCAAGGGGTGTTGTGCATCAGGACCTTCCACACCCTGGGGGACAGGATGCCGTTGGGACACAGTACCCCATTGGACGAGCACACCCACCTGCTGCAGGAATCAGTACAGCTGCAGAGGCAGGTTGCAATGCCCGTGGAGGCACTGTCTGTGGCTGTGGAGCGGCACAGCAGGGAGTGTGCTCTGGACCGTGCAGAGCTGGTTCGTATGCAGATGGATGTGACTGCCGCCATTGACAGGCTGACCCAGGCAGTGGTCTCTGTCGTGGACGCATTGGGCACACAGTCAGGTGCCCCTGTACTGCACACCCCACACAGTTCACTCTCCACTCCCCGTTCCCGGCGTCGTGCAACACCAGGCCTGTCGACGTCGGGTTCTGCTGTGGCCATCCCGAGCACCCCTGGTGCAGGTTTGTTCGGCATGCTGCAGACCCCTGTGCGGGCAAGGTCGCATTCGCGCAGTGGGACCCCTGGTGGTCCAACAGTGCCACCCCATGTGGCACCTGCTCAGCCTGCCAGTGCTGTTGGGTCATGGCGGGGCTGCCCACGCATCCACAGTGGCCGTGGGACAGTGCTACATGACTGTTCTGTCTCCCAGTGCGGGCCCTGTCTGGTGCTGCCCTGTGTGCAATGTGTGTCATGGTGGGCAGTGCACTGCTGGGTGCTCTGCTCACCACGCCGACACACGGACCACCTGCACACCCTCCCAACAGCTGTCCACAGGTGTGTGTGCATGATGATGCCTGCATTGTACTGTACACCAAGGTGCAAGGGTGCCCAGCATCTGACACACGTACTTGGACAGTACAGGTGGTGGGGGTGGTCGGTGGTTCTGTGTGTTAGCAATGTCGGTTCTGCTGTGCTGTGCATCTGCCCATGTACGCTCTGTGCCTGGTGTGTGTGTGTCCATATGAGTCTTTACCCCTCCCTGATGGTATGTTTGCATGCCTGGACCCTTCCACTTCCCTGGCCGTCATGCACCCCTGGTGTGTTACCCTGTGTGCCTGTGGTTTGCGCATGGACAGTGTTGGTTGCACATGTCCCCTTGACTTACCTGTGTTCTGCATAGTGCTCCTCTGTGATGGTGTCCCGGTGCAGCTGGGCCTGCCGGATCAGTCGGGGTCCCGCCGTCCTAGGGGGCTGCTCATCACCATCAACACGGCGCCACTGGCATCCCCATCGCTGTCCCCTCTTCAACCTGTCGGCTATCCCATAGTCTTTGGCCATGTTGTGCAGGATGCAACAGGCCAGGAATATCCCACAGCCTTTTGGGGCTGTACTGTAGAGGCACCGCCGGAGGTGTACAGGCATGGGAGCGTGCCTTGGGCATCCCAAACACCCGCTCTATGATGTTGCGTGGGAAACATGTGCCTCATTATAGCGTTGCTGCGATGGGGTCATGGGGCGCGATGCACGGTGTGAGCAGCCAGGGACGGAGTGGGTATCCGCTGTCACCTGTGTGGAGATAGTGGAGATCAGTCTCATGTTCAGGTCCATATTGCCCATATCCTGTGTGCCACTACCATGGCACCTGTGGCATTCCACCCTTGCCCCAAGTTTGCATTCCATACATGTGTACTCACCCACTAGATGGCCTGTGGGGATGTCCCCACTCTTGAATCGATGGCACAGTGCGGACTGATACCATATGAAGACATCATGTGCTCCACCAGGGTGTGTGGCACAGACATTGATTATCGCAGTGGCATCACACACCACCTGGCAGTTGACACTGGAGAAGCCCTTTCTGTTCTCCTATGCAGCCCGCCGGGGCCAGGTAGCATCACGAATGGCCACATGGGTGCAATCTATGGCCCTAGCTCGCCAGGCATAGGCACTCCTGTGGAACTCCTGCATGTTTGCTGTCGCTCTGCCATGGTGCTGGGGAAATGGATGTACTCCGCAGCATGTGGCAGCAGTGCGCTGAGGAATTGGGTGAGGATGCATGACGTGGCCGACTGTGTGATGCCTGTGTTGTCCCCTGTTGGCCTCTGGAAGGTGCCCGTGGTGAGCAGGCACATGCAGGCTGTCACCTTGGTCTCCACCGACAGAGCGTGACTCCATCGTGAGGGTGCCTGCATCACATCACTGCACAGCTCACAGAGCTGTCTCAGTATTGCCCTGTTCAGGTGGTACCGGCCCATGATCTCTACATCTGTGTACAGCTCAAAGCTGATGCAGGCACGGTACTGCCTGTTGGGGGCATACCGCCGATGGGCCCTTCCACGGCCACGTCCCCTCAGCATGCATTCTCACCCCTCATTACAGCTTCCATGTGGAAGCTGGCACTATCCATCTCCCTGGCTTCTGACCCCCCCCGGCTGCTGTTGCTGTGTTACCCCTGCTGTCCTCACTGCTACTTCCACTGCACCGGGCACCCCCCGCTGGCCTCTACAGCCTATGGCCCACGCTTGCCTTGCCTGCCCTAGCCTGTCTCTGTCTGTCTGTCTGTCTGTCTGTCTCTCTCTCTCCCCCACTTGGCATCCTTCTAGCTTTCTTGCACCGCTTCCTTGAGCCTTTTTATTTTGGCTCATTTCCGCTAATCTTGCAATTTCGGCTATTCCGCTATTGCGCATTGCCCAAGTCTTTGAATATCGCATTGCGCTCTTTATGCATGGATCCACCCCCTTCGGTTGCGCATGCCTTCATTTTCATTGCGCTGTTGCTCAGCATGTTTTCGGTGGCGCAACTGCCTCCTTCTGAATATCGCAAAATGGTGCATTTTTGGACTTACGCATGCGCAACCCTTTTGAATATCTGGGCCCATATATAAAAAAAAGTCTCAAACGTAACACTTTGTCACATTGTGAATTATAAGCCCATCACCAACAAACATCAAGTACCGTTTCACATCCAAAACAGACATGCTCATCCCATATAAGCAGCACTGCACTTATCAGAACAATACCACTGTGAAATAAAATGCAAAAGTCATAAACTTTATCTCTATTTTTGGAAAGATTTTTATCAAATGATGTATTAAAAACCACAAAAGTGCATCCAAAATATTATTTGTATGAGCAATAATGCTCTATGTACCAGCTGTCTGAACTCTTCTGGCAACAAAACGCGTCAGTCTATGAAGGCTCACTGTAACGTGAGCTCTCCATGACAATGGTGAGACATGTGCATAAAAGATTTAGTGGGTGCATTCATGTAGATTGCAGAAACAGAAAACTACGTTGGGATTTCAGTAAAATATAAAAAACACTTGTAAACGGTCAGTTGTCTCAGCTTGTATCAGATAAAGCGTCATGTAAATGGGGCACTGAGATACTGGAAAAGAAATTAAGGTAATCTGATTATTCACTTTATCTGAAATCTGCAGCACATGTAAATGTACTGATTGATTGGGCACATGGAAAATCATCTTCAAAACATGGAATTTTTTTTCCCACTCCTCTTGCCCCACAACCCACCACTCCTTCAGGCTGGCAATGTCCTTCATCCACTCTGCCTGTCCCATCCTGAGCCCTCCATCTGCACATCGCAGCCAGCCCCAAGGTAATCCAGGCGTAACCCTTCACCGGGTGGGTCCCCCTCCTCTGAGGGGAATGGCACCAGGGGGGCAACCAGCACAGATACTTGGCCCCAGGGTGCTGCTGCAGTGGAAGGGCTCTATCAGGTCATTGGCGGTAGTGGAGGACTGGCAGCCATCATCCGGTTGGTCGAGAGGCGGATTTCTGCTTTTTCTATGGTGTTCCCACTTGCATCTTCTGCATTGCTCATGGTCTCCACCAGAGGCCGCTGCAGAGCGACGTCAACCCACTACCTATGCCAGGAGAGGAGAGTAGTCCCTACGGACGCTCAATCCTCTCCTTTCCCTGCCAGCCCCCAGCGTCTCGAGTCTGTTTCCGAACCCGGGTCACCAGCGTAGCGCAAGGTGTGGCGTCCAGCGCCTCAACCCTCAGCGCCACTGGACCGGCTGAATGTTTAGAATTTTACTCAGAAAATAACCTGATTCAACATGTGACTACTCCAACAAGACTGCAAAATATTTTAGATTTAATAATTTCATCTGAAGATGTGAATTTAAAAGAATGCATTATTAAGCCTCCCATAGGTAACAGTGATAATTCCACTGTTATGTTTTTGCTGGAACATCATATTAAACCAATAAAAGGATGCACTGAGTTTCATCTGTACAAAACTGCTAACCAGGTAGGTATTGAACAAGTAAATATTGATTGGGTTACAGAAATGGAAGGTAAATCTATAGATGAGTCTTGGGAGTACACTCGAACAACAATACATAATATCATGAATAAACATGTAAAGAAAGTAAAAAAATATAATAAAAGGGGACGCAAAACAAAATGACTTACAAATGGTATAAACAAATGAATTAAAAAGAAAAATAGGATGCACGGTCAATACATGAAAAATAAAACTGAATCAAATTGGTCCCTGTTCAAAGTAATACAAAAAAGTGTAAAAACAAAATCATTAAGGCAAAGAGAAACTATGAACTCCATTTAGCATCTACCACAAACAAAGCAATCAGTAAACAACTTTACAGCTACATAAACTCATTAAAAAAGGAAATGAGGAATTAACCACCATTATCGAAAGTAATCAATGTATCACAGACCCAACACAAATTGCAAATATAGTTTATGATTATTTTTGCTTGGTATATTCAAACTATACCCCACATACATCAAATTCAATAAACATTAATGACATAGGGAAATATACTTTTACAAAGGAAGAGATTTTAAATCAAACTTACAAATTAAAGGACAGTAGTGCACTGGGTTTAGACAGTATTACTCCAATTATGTTGAAACTCATGAAAAAACATATCTGGTTGCCATTAAAAATAATATAAGAAAAATAAATAAATAATGGCATAGTGCCAGCAGAATGGAAAAAATCTAAAATTACCCCGATATTCAAAAAAGGCTGTAAATCTAATGTATCAGATTACAGCCCAGTAAGCCTCACGTCAATACCCAGTAAAATGTTGGAAACACTAATCAAATATAGAGTGCTAGAAGAACTTAAAAATATTCCTTTATTTGATCTAAACCCGCATGGTTTCAGACCAGGCCGCTCATGTTCCACTAACCTTATTAGTTTCTATAGTAATGTTAGCAAAAGTTTAGATAGTGGTATCCCAGTGGATGTTATTATGTTTGACTTTAGTAAGGCTTTTGACTTGGTCCCACATTGTGCCATTAAATTAAAGTTAAACAAATATGGCATAAATAAACATATTATTAAATGGGTGGACAATTGGTTGGAGGCAAGGTCTCAGATGGTCTCTATTCGTAGCCATCTTTCTAAAGAGGGTCCAGTAACTGGTGGTGTTCCTCAGGGATCAGTTATGGGACCAATCATATTCCAAATATTCATTGCAGATCTGGATGATAATGTCAGAAATACTATTATGAAATATGCAGACAATACCAAATTATGTGGCCCATGTAGCACTGTTGACTAAAAAGAGGATCTTGAAAATAACATTGATACTATCTGTGCAGGACCCATAAATGGGGTATGAAATTAAATCCGGACAAATGTTGTGTCCTACATATGGGCAGGAGAAACCATATGTAGGCTTATATTCTTTATGATGAGGTGTTGCCAAAGAAAACCTCAGCAAAAGATCTGGGCATAATAATTGACAACAAATTTTCATTTTAAGAACAATGTTGCGTAATGATCTCTAAAACCAATAGTACCATAATATCAATAAAAAGAAATATAAAAAGTAAACATGCTAATGTACGGCTACCATTGTATTCATCATATGTTAGGCCGTTGATGGATTTTGGTAGTTAAATATGGTGCCCTAATACTAAAACAGACATAAATAAACTTGAAAGGGTACACCGAAGATATACCAAATCCATATTATCATTGAAACATGTCTTATAGTGAAAGATTGTGTAAACTAGGTCTACATAGTCTAGAACTAAGAAGACAAAGGGGGAATATGTTACTATATTATAATATCTTAACCCTTAGGCTGCCGACAGAATCAGAATGTATAGGAATTTATGACTGATAGATCAGTCCACAGCCCTGCAAGGGTTAAATGACCCTCTGTTAATGACAGAAATGAACATTGAGTATAAAGAAGACCAGCATAGTACAAGGGTCACCCACTTCAAATCAAAATCAATGGCTATAAAACCAATAAAAGGAAATATTACTACACTATGAGAGCAGCAAGTCTCTGGAATAGACTCCCGCTGGATGTAATTTCCAGTACTAGCAAACGTAAATTCAAAGCAAACTTAGATAATTATATTGCAATGTCAGGGAATTTGAATTATTACACCTTATCTTAATGGATCTACTTATGGGCTATAGCCTTTTTTTGCTCCTGCAAACCTAGTGAACCTAGTGAAGATAGAATTGTATGCGGCATACTGAGGGAGCATATGAGACGCAGACTGTTGAGAAAAGTGGACTTAACATTAGATGATGCCATAGATATATGCAGGGCCGTTGAACTGAGTGAAATGCAGATAAAACGCTTAAGTGAGAATGCTCAAGATGAAAGTGCAGTACAAGTAGCAGTTGTTCAGGAAGAAAGAGTCAAAGCAAGTGCCAATATGAGCAAAGGGAGTAATGTGAAAAGTGTGGTCGTGAGCATGAGATAAATAAATGCCCAGCATATGGACGGTATTGTAGATTGTGCTACAGGAAAAATCACTTTGCCAGGGTATGTCATGTTGGCAAACTCAATGAGATCCATGTTGTTAGAGAAGATGCTCAGGAGAATAAAAGTACTGTTAGCATTGAAATGGTGACTACCTATAATCCAGAGACTGACTAGGAAGTAAATCTGAGTACAAATGGGAAAATGGTGACATTCAAATTAGACACAGTGTAATGTGATGCCTTTTCAGATGTATTAGACACTGTCTGGAGAAGCTGTTCAAAGGTCGTCAGCTAGATTGGTTTCCTATTCCTGGCATAAACTGGATGTATAAGGCAAAGTGATGTTGCTAACATGTTTTAAGCAAAAATATTTCCTGCTGCCATTTTAAGTGGTTAATGCAAATGTGACCTCAGTGTTGGGCTTGCCTACTTGTTTGGAAATGAAGCTTATAAAGAAGGTATTTTCAGTAGATGCTGCAAATGAAAGTGCAGGGGGGACCACAGAAGGAATACTGGCTGAATTTGCTGATGTATTTGAGGAACTGAGATGCTTAGAAGGTGAATACCACATTGAAATAGATAAAACAGTCAGCCCTGTGATCCACCCCTAGGAAAATACCTTTCCCATTACAAGACAAATTGAAAACTAAGCAAGAGAACATGGAACGATTGGAGGTTACTGAGAAGGTGGAGAAACCCATGGGCTAGGTCAACTCAATGGTAGCTGTAGAAAAACCAAAGTACGAATTTGCACAGATCCCAGAGATCTTAATAGAGCAATTAAAAGGGAACGTTACCCAATGAAAACAGTTGAAGAGGCTGCAGTCAAGTTAGCAGGGGCCAAAGTATTCAGTGTTAGATGCTGGGCATGTCTTCTGGCAGATTAAACTGGATGGGCCTGGCTCTGATCTAGTGACTTTTAATATACCCTTTGGGAGGTACAAGTCCGAGTGTCTCCCCTTTGGGATTTACTCAGCACCGGAAGTCTTCCAAAAGAAAATTTCACACATTTTTGAAGGGCTCAAGGGCACAGAGGTTATTATGGAGGACATCCTAATGTGGGGCGCTAATGTACAAGAGCACAATGAGAGGTTACAGCATGTTCTACAAAGAGCCAGAGATAAGCATTTGTCTCTAAATCTAAAGAAACCCAAAATCAAAATGTCAGAGGTCCAGTATATCCTACAGAAGTTAAGTAACAATGGATTGTTGGCAGACCCTGAGAAGATTAAAGCAATTACCCAGATGCCTGTTCCCCAAAATAAAACTGACTTACAGGAGTAACCCCTAGGTGGCGCTATCCTATGGGCTACTAGCACTGCCTGTGTGACTAGGCACAGGTTGAGGGGCCTGAGCTCTGTGAACAGGTGCCTCCACCCAGAGGAATGGTTCTGGGGTAGCGTAGCTGCTGTTGGTATAGCCCTTCGGGATGCTATAACCACCCACCAACCCTTCTAGTGGCCTAAACAGTTTAGTAACAGTACATTCACATTTACCATATGACTGTAATGATGTGCTCATACTTTTTGCACTTACCACCAGGGCTGGCTCATCGGCAACTGCCCTGGAGACCCCCCTGGAAAATAAGACCAGTGATGCAGTAATACAGTGGTACAGCAGTAATCCAACCAATAAGGTACACAGTAGCCAGGTTAAACGTGAAAACCCACAATCTGATTTATTCAGGGGAAGTGAGCAATGGTGGGGCATAAATCTAGCAGGCGATTTGCAGATCTGATTAAATTCGGGCTGAATAAACATGCACAGTGAATCCCTTTAACACAGTCATCACAACCCTGGGTACCCAGTATGGAAAACAGGCTAACCTGAAGCCTTGCCTGGGGCAGGGAGCTACCCTGTTTGTACTCACGCTACTCAGACCAGGATGCCGGACAGATGAAACAAAGACCCTAGGATGTTGTACTGGATTGCCAGGAGAAGTAGGGCCTACATGACTCACTGTGGTGGTCGCTACCTGTTAGGTGGTGTTGAGCAGGGGGCCAAATCCTCAAGCAGGTCTTTCACTGGAATGTCTCTGAATTGGGAGTAGTGGCCCAGGCTGAGATGGCAGGGCCCAGGCAGAGCAGGCAGTTCGGATAAAGTCTGTGATAAAGTGCTGGAATACCCTCCAGCTGGCATAACAGAACTCGCCGTGGGGAACCAAATCGTGACCCAAGATACACATTCAGCACACCCCTATAAGCACGTAGAATATTTCCCCACAGTTCAGATTAAGTCTGTTTGCAAATTCCAGGTTCTCTGCTCAAACCTTTCGATCTGAGGCTCACTTTGGTACCTGACGGGCCTATCGCTTCTGGATCAAGTCTTTGGTCCACTTGCAGGCAACAATAACACACTAATGTATATCTTTAGAGCAGAGCACTAGATCAGCCAGAACAAAGAAGACCTGAAACCAGGTCTCAAGTTAAAGCATGCTTTTATTCCTGATACAAAAAGCTAAAATTCAACACAGGCAACAGTAACACCCCTCCACCAATGTTTCACATAGCTGTTATGCTTTATCAGGCATAATCACTGGGTCTTGTGCCTGTGCCCACTGTACATTGTCAGGGGTAAGTTTAGGCAAGGCACTAAGGTCTAAGGCTGCAAGGTGGCAATAGGCCGCATGAACACAAGCGTCAGGAGGACCTAAACAGTCTACCAGGCAGTCAACTGTTTTAGGAGAGGGATGTTCATCTGTTTAATTTTTGGCAGAGGGCTTTGACGGACTGCTCAGACATTTTCACTCAATTAGTATTAGAGTTAGGTCATCTGGAAAGGGTGCCGGCATCAAAGTGGTTCAAGCTAGACTGATACTCCACTGGATAGTTGTAAGTGGAAAGTGCAGATAACCAGCGATGCCCTGTGGCATCCAGTTTTGTTGAGGTCTTTGGACATAGGTGAGGGGATTATTTTCAGTCTTGACCAGAATCTTAGCACTGTAAAGATATTTGTGGAATTGATCTATCACAGCCCATTTTAAAGCAAGAAATTCAACCTTGTGTACCAGATAATTTCTTTCAGACGGGATTAGGCTCCAACTATCAAACACCACTGGGCATAAACCTTCCTCATACTCTTGATACAAAATGGCACCAAGTCCCTTCAAGCTGGCATCAGTGTGTGGCACATAGGGTCTGGTAGGGATGGCATAGGCAAGCAAAGGGGCATGGGTGAGTTGATGAATAACATCATAGAAGGCAGTTTCCCACTCAGGGATCCACCTGGCCCCAAATGGTTCATGTGCCTGAAAGTAAACCTTGTCCTCCTCCTTGACTGTGCTCTTTTTATACTTCTTGTTTGTAGGGGGTAGCCTTGAGTTAGGTTTAGCAAAAGTTGATTGACCCTGGAATAGTCTGTTATGAACCAACGGTAGTAACCACAGAACACCAAGAATCTTTGAAACTCTTTTAGGTTGTAGGGCTGAGGCCAGGTGGTCAAGGACTCCACTTTGCTTGGGTCTATCTGAATCCCATCAGCCAACACTATGTGCCCAACATATTTCACAGACGTTTGAAAGAACTGACACTTGTCTATGGATAGTTTTAGTCCGAAATCCTCTTGTAAGGTTGTGTTGTGTTTGCAAAAGAATTCCACTCAAGCCTTCAGATTTCTTCTAAGAGTTTATTGCGGTTATTCATCTTCACATGCATGTTCATTTCATTTCATCAATAGTGGTGCTGGTGCTGCTTATTTAATTTACATACAGTGTTTATATAAAGAATTATTATCTTGAAAAATGCCAACACCCCACTATAAGCCAATCATAAAACAAAATAGCATATTAATCTTAGGGTGTGGTGAATTTCACTCAAAACATAGATATTGCTACATTTCTTGCACAACCTCATAGGTGTTTACTGCATTTCTTAACAAGTGCACTCCATCCTAAAGAAGGTTCTTTGTTGCACACCTTCCTAAAGAAGGTTCTTGGTTACACACCTTCCTAAAGAAGATTATGATAGGACATTTTATGTTAAATGTTCTGAAATTATATACTTACATAGATATATAGACAGTGTCGGCAGATAAGGGCCTATGGCCCACCCAGTCTACCCATTTGAGCTTGTAAGTTAAGTTTATGTTTTCCTAGAAGTCTGTTGCCCCTTACCCCTGACCTCCAGAATTCCTTTATGTCTATCCCATGCATTCTTAAATCCTGTGATTGTTTCAGCCCCCACCACTTCTTCTGGCTGGGTGTTCCACTTGTCCACCACACATTCTGTGACGAAATTCTTCCTCACTTTTCCTCTGAATCATTCTCCCTCCAACTTCATCCCATGCCCTCTAGTCCTGGAACATTTTTTTTGCTTAGAAATAGTGTATTCCTGCACCCTGTTACTCCCTGTAAGATACTTATATGTCTCTATCATATCCCCTCTCTCCTTCCTCTCCTCCAGGGAGTACATGTTCAGTTCCTTCAACCTGCCCTCATAGGACTTGTGACGCAATCCATGTACCATCTTTGTTGCCCTCCTCTGAACCTTCTCTATCCTGTCTATGTCCTTACGTAGGTAAGGTATCCAGAACTGTACACTGTACTCCAGGTGGGGCCTCACTAGTGTCTTGTATAGTGGAATTATGACCTCCCTTTTCCTGCTGGTGATGCCCCTGCCTATGCATCCCAGCATCCTATTTGCTTTACGCTGCCTTGTCACACTGTTTCCCTACCTTGAGGTCATCAGAGATGATAACTCCAAGATCCCTTTCCTGCTTGGTGCATACTATATCCTCAACCCCCAACTGATATATTGTGCCAGGGTTTTTGTGCCCCATATGCATTATCTTGCACTTCTTTGCATTGAATTTCAACTGCCAAACCCCTGACCATTCTTCAAGTTTCTGCAGGTCCCTTCTCATTCTGTCTACACCCTCTGGTGTGTCTACTCTGTTACAGAGCTTTGTGTCATCAGTGAACAGTGAAATTCTGCCTTCTAGGTCCTGCGCAATGTCACTGATGAAGATGTTGAATGGGACCAGTCCCAGCATTGATCCCAGTGGTACCCCACTGGTCACTCTTCCCTCTGTGGAGTGACAGCCATTTACCATCACCCTCTGTGTCCTGCCACCCAGCCAGTTACCTACCCACCACACTACTGTCCTGCCCACACCCATCCCACACTACTGTCCTGCCCACACCTGCCACTTAAGTAAAATGTTACACTACAATCCCCCCTTTGTGACTTTCTATAATTTGAGATCACACGATACGTTGTTGCCATTATAACATTTATATTTGTTTAATCGTGTGTTTCATTTTACGATACAACACTTGTACAATAACAAGAACACAGATTACTGCAATACCACTTACTACCACTATTAGGGTTGGACTAGTACCCAAAACAGCTGAGCCCCAATCCCACCAGGCTATAATAGGGATATAAGATGACTGCTTCTCTACCTCTCTAGCAGAGGCCTTTTGAGAGAAAATAAGTCCTTCAGTTTGTTGACGATACAATAAGGCAGCAATTGACATTTTCTCAAATGTGGGTAATACAAGATGAGGTGGAGTGGCCAAATCAGTGAGTAAGTCCAAGGCTGTACTAGAACCATCAATATGGGTAACATTTGTTTGGCTATAGGCAGGATGTTCCCAGAGGGTCCAGTCTACAACCCATCAGGTCTTGTCACTACACCCCCATACATTCCAAGGTTGACCTGCGATTACACACCATGATTGGTTCCATCTCATAGCTTGGTGGTATTCATTTGCAGATGTTAGGGTAAATTTACATTGATCAGGAAACCATGGGGCAGTTGATGTCTCTTCCCCACATACCAAGGTTTCATGTTTT
Source organism: Neoceratodus forsteri (assembly GCA_016271365.2). NCBI lineage: Eukaryota > Metazoa > Chordata > Ceratodontiformes > Ceratodontidae > Neoceratodus > Neoceratodus forsteri. Next base: position 420,856,529 of record CM057459.1, on the reverse strand, counting down.
TGTACACACTGTTGTTTAGGTAATACAACGTATTTATTGTGTACTGTGATAATAGTATCACCTGGTATTTGGAGTCTCATGATCTGGTCATGTATCAATACTCCCAAATTACTGATTTGCCATGATATTTTCAGTGGTTCAAAACATACAGGTATTATCACTAGTATGGGAACCACATACCGCAGCACATGTGCATATTGATTTGGTGAATTCCATACTTTTATCATAGCTAAGGGTAGTAAAATTACAGTGGGATGATCCAATAATATAGTTGCATTGTCTATGCCTATTTCTAAGGGTAACCTATTGGTCTCAATTCTATTTAATTCATTAACTAGATAAGCATGTGCTTCAGCAGCTAGTTGTGAGCAAGCCAATTCTATATATGTTTCATTAAATATTTGAGGTAAAGAAATATTTAATGGCTTTACTATTTTAGCAGTAATTCAAAAATTTTGTAAAATTTCCCCTAAAGGCAAACCAATCAATTTCTTCATAATCAGCTGCTAATCTCACAGTAGCTGGTAATAGTCCAGTAGCCATATCTTTTAAAGTAATTTCTAAAGACCGAATATGACCTTTTAAAACCATAGAATTAATACCATTAACAATTCCTAATCCTGAGTCTAACCAGCCCCACACATCTCTTTTATGATGAGAGAAGCCTGGTGATGCTTTTGCAGGAATTCTAAATGACCACATTCTGTGTCTATCATGGTATTGATTTAAAGTATTATTATAATACTGTTGCCACACTAATACCAAAGCCTGATCCCTACATTGAGGTGGGAATGGTGGAAAAGGCAAACGTAGCAAGACATTACAATACTTTAACTTACATGGTTAATATAAAGGATGTACATTTTGTGTCAAGATGATACCATCTGATGGGGACAAGAATTTTTGCCCTGATATACCTTGTTTTTGATACACTATATTTCATGCTGCGAAACTGTGCCATGCTGTTTGATTAACATTACAAGTTATTCCCAGCCATCGTGCATTGCCAGTATATGTCAACAAAGGATATTCATTTGTTAATGGCAATACTGTGAAAAATTGCTTTAACCCTATTATATAGTTCGCCACAATAGATGTATTACACAAAAAATGCCACATATTACGTTGTGATCCATGATAAGACATATTTAACAATGTTATACTGTATTAGATGGATATTGCAATGTCCTTTAATTTCATTCACAACAAGTCTTGTTCCTTTTTTGTTAAATTGGTCATATCACCCAAGGTAGAACGGACATAGATCCTCTTTTGGGCCATTGTGTTGACCACACACATCACGTGCCAGGCCAGGCTTCTGACGAGCATCCCCATGTTGCATTCTGACATTGTCCATAGCAAATAAAGTACCATTAAATAAGAAGATATCCAGTGTGTTCATGTCATTCTCCTAATAGTACCGGGATACCCCACACGGGGTTCACTGTCAAAATCGTGCATGCAATATCGCGTGTGCAACTATAACGCGTACTAAATAGCGTCTGTCAATAATAGTGCAGTGCAATAACTGCATCTCTGCTATAGCGCCACAACTGTCAGCAAATTGTCAGCAAACTAGTTGTCCTACCTTTCACTTCTGATTCATGTCGAATCCTGTCTTGTATTAGGGGAAGTGCATTACTACCGCAATAGCTGGTGCACATGTGTTACACACTGCTACTCCCCCTACACACATAAACTTCCTGTGCAGAGCTAGCGTAGCAATAAACTAGGGACAACTCATCTCAGGTAAAGCAAAAATAGTTATGGATCTTTATTAATGAACACGCACTTAAAATAAAACATTCATTAGTAGCTTTAGTAGCATTATTAGCATTGCATTTGAACTTCTAATGGGACATCATTGTTTAAGCCTGAAGCTGAAAGTTGTATGCAATTCCTCTAAGGTATTCGTTTCTTGCACGATCTGTATATTCAGCCACAATACCAGCAATTCGTTTTGCAGTGTCCTTGTACTTTTTCTTTGTATTTGGCACTGTACTCCCTGCAACAAGTTGCTCGATGACAGTGTGGTTGTAATGTTGCTCTGATTTTAGGAACTCAATGAATCGCCAGATTGAAGGATGGTAAGCACCAATGAAATTATTACATTTATGGTGCCATGCTTCAACAGAATTAATAGTGCATAGGAGGTCATAATGTACAGCGTCATAGCAATTCCAAAGTGAAATGTCAAACATTGGTCGTCTTCTACTGCCTCGGGCTAGGGGCCTACCTAGCCATGTATCTTCAAAATAATCAAGCAGAGTAGTTAATGACTCTGCATTGCTTTGGTAAAAATCAGTTCTCATTAGCTCCTCAAAAGCTGGCAGTACATCTGGCACTGGTACATACTGTAAGACAGTGATGGTAATAGACGAATATGTAATGCATAGTTTGGATCAGATGTGTATTGACTGCACACTTCTGGTATTTCTTGTACTTTTCTCCAAACTGCTTGGCATAGGTGAAAAAAGCACCCTCAAAGTGTTGCATTTGGGAAAGCTTGTTTGAATGATTTTAATGCAGCAGCTTCAAAATCAATTAGTATTTTCTCTGGGTGCAGGTCACCACCTAAGTTTTTAGTGCTGAAAAACTTTTTGAGTATCTTAGAACAGTCCGGTTTGCCATTAATATGTACACAAGTGGAATTACATTGCCATATTTCACCACATGTGTAGTGTATAGCTGGTGAAAAATAGAGGGGCAACATTTAAAGGTCCCGTCTGCATACCAATGATTACTTGCTTGCGGGAATGCCATGTCCTGATGTGTGGAAAATATTAAAATTCTGTCACTGCTGAGACCAGAGTCAAACAGTAAAAACTTTTTATTTTGAATTGTGACAGTAAACTTCACCGGTATAACAAGTGTGGCTGTGTCCTCTGGGTCAGGGGGTGGGCATGCAGTGGCGATTCTGTTTCGTCGAACAGTTCACTTTATAAGCGACATTGATAGCAGTTGTGAATACACAGAAGGGGATAATTCAGAAACACCAGATGCTACAATCTGATGCATGCTCTCACAAGTAGTTTCTGCTCTCTTCTTCATACTGGCCACTGCCTCCTTCACAGCAACCTCAGCTGGATCCGGTACATGATTATACTCACCCAGTTTCTTTAGCAAAGTACGACCCAGCAAATGCAGACGTGCACCGCAGCATCCTTTGTCATACTGCAGGCATTTGTAGTATGCTTTTTCTTGGGTTACACGTTCTCTATGGTATAGGAACCCATCCAGCACAGCAAGCTCCTTGCCCTTTTGGCTAACAATGAAGTGTACATCAGACATGATGTCAAAGTGAAACACATCTGAATTTTTACACTAAGGGTCACTTGTTTTATGTAATCCTTAATTAGGCAATTAGGCAATGTGGAACCCCTGACCCAGTCTGCACTGGGATGCTAATCTGGAGACCTGGGTTTGAATCCCACAGAACACAGTATTTATCAGGTTTAGCAAGAGGAGTAGTGCTTTTAGTGCTTTTAAAGTTTAAAAATGTGGAACCCATGATGCTATTCTGGAGAGGACAAGTTGTGTTTTTAATGTTTAAAAATGTGACGCTATTTTGACTCATGCTATACTGTCACAAGCGCTAATGACATTGTGCTGTTTTGACCGTGCACAATTGACTTGTGCTATTTTGCACACGCTATTTTGACCGGATCCCCCCACACGGTATGATTTTTGGCATATATTATGTTGTATAAACTGTTCCAAATATGCCCTGGGCATCCATTTATGTCGGAAGTTACCAGGATCAATAAAGTACTACCCAGTATAAGTACAGGAAACATCATTGTACTTCACCTAGTAGGAGAAGCAGAGTAGTATCAGTTGTCATCATTTAAAGGCTGATACAATTTACATTGGTCTACTTGGACCCATTTGGTCTTTGTAGACCCTTGTTGAATTCAACAGACTTGAATGACCCATGGCCCTAAGACATTAATAATGGCATAGGGTCCCATCCAATTAGAATCCCATGGTCCCTTTTGACCAATATTTTTCACCATGATGTGATGACCCCATTCTATTGGCGGTATCACTTTTTCATCATGTCTCCGTTTGTTTTTCCAGTGAGTCTGTGCCATGTTTCTGGCAGCGTGAGGCAAATACAGAGCTAACTGCTTCTGTATTTGTTGTAGAAATACATCAGTTTTGATGTGGTCTAACACAGCTGTTGACAAATCTGGATCTGAAGGATAATACAGCCACATATCCCGTTTAGTCATCAACTGATATGGGCTATAGTCAGTACTCTTGTTTTCTGTACCTCTAATACCCATTAGGATTCCTGGTAAGTGCGTCACTCACCCTTTACCAGTATCCAACGCTGCCTTTTCAGTGCATTTTTCAAAGTGCGATTTAACCTTTCGACCATACCCGAGGATTGTGGATGGTAGGGTAAATGCAAGCATTGAGTGATACCTAAGATATCACACAAAGCTGTCATTATTTTCGCTGTAAAGTGAGTCCCTCTGTCACTTTTCAGGACTCTGGGAAAGCTCTAATGTGAGAACACTTGTTCCCATAATGCTTTTGCGGTAGCTTGTGCGCTATCATTTCTAACTGGTAGTGCTTCTACCCATTTGGAAAATATGTCAACAATGACTAGTAAATATCGGAACCCCCCTTTTGCAGTAGGCAAGGGTCCCACATAATCAGTTTGTAAGCTGGACCAAGGACTGTCCGCCAGGGGTATACCCCTAACAGAACCCTTTTTCTAGGCACTGGAGGATTCATCTGTGCACAGATGAGACAAGCCTCCAGGCATTGTTTGATATCTTTTCCCATTTTTGGTCACCAATATTTTTGTGCCAACATTTTACATGTTTTGTGGAGTTCACAATGACCTTGAATTTGATGATTATCCATGATAATATCTTTCCTAAATGAAGTGGGTGGGATCCACTTTCTAAACCCTGGTTGTCATTCCCATATTACCATATCTTCCCATATGATAACATGTTTGGTGGTACACTGTCCTGTATCTTTTCATTGGTTCCGACAATCAAGAAGCCAAGCATTAGTATCTTGGATTTGCCCCAAACTAGGGACTTGTGATAATTCTAATATCCATTTTGGATGATTTTTATCATATTTTTCAGCTTCCCACAATTTTATTTATTTATTGAAAATGTTTCACCAGGAAAGGCACACTGAGCAAAAAGATGTTTGTTTCACGGTGCGACCTGGGGGGGGGTACATGGGAGGATGGTATACATACAGCAGTCAATAGGTTAAGCTTGGAATGGAGCAATGTAACAATTATTAGACAATTGAGTGAGATTACTATGAGCCTGTTACCTGAGGAGTACAGTACATAACATGAGCCTCAAGGAAAGTGGCATACATAATTAAATACACATCTAGGACTATGCATGATTATATAAGTGCCAGTAACAGAGATTTAACTGAAGCAAGAAACACCAAGTTGGCACGGGGAAATGGAAGTTGGAGAATTGGGGTAAAGGAGAGGTGGCATGGCTGTAAAGTAAACACTAGGGTATTTAGGGAGGAGGGAGGTTTAGGGAAGTGGTGGGGGAATGAGACAGTAACAGCATTGGTTGTTTAGGGCAAAGTATAAGCCAGACAATTAGGCGAAGGCCAAGCCACTGGTCAGGCACATGAGGAGACGGGGATCGAGGGGTGAAGAGAATCCATCAGGGGAGTGGGAGGTCAGGGGCAGGTACAATTTGGTGCAAGGAAGTTAGTGAGGGCAGAGGATAGCGAGTGTTTGAATGAGGAATGGCAGATTTGGGCCAGCAGGCCATTCCAGAGTTTAGGAAAGTGGAGGTCCTTCTGTGAGGGATTACTAATAGCCTGGAGTCAGTAGACCTGAGGGCAAGGGCGGGGGTAAGGGGGGGAGATAGGGAGGATACGAGGTAGAGAGGGAGGGAACCGAGCCAGAAGTTAGAAACAAATTTAGCACTGTGAAGTAGGCGCGGGTTACTCAGGGAAGGAAGGGCCAGTGAATGGAAGAGCTCACAGTGATGGGTGCCGGGGGAGGCATCGAGGGCAAAGCAGCAGAAAGCATTACAGAGGGGGGGTCCAGTCTGGCTAAGGTGAACTTAGAGGCAGAGCTGTAAACAACATTGCAGTAATCGAAGGAGGGTAGAATAATTTTTTGGACTATTTTGCGTCTCACCGGCAGCGGGAGACTTGCATGGTTTCTATAGAGGGCACCAAGCTTTGGGCGCAGTTTGGATAGGATGGCGTCCACGTGTATGGAAAAGGAGAGGTGGTGATCAAGTCAAACCCCCAAGTACCTAAAGGAGGGCACGTCTTCAAGGATGGTGTTATTTAGGGTATGGAAGATCAGGGGGGATGTAAGTCTGGATAGTCTCTGTCTAGTGCCAAAAGACATAGAGACAGTTTTCTTGGCATTTAAGGAGAGTTGGTTGGAGTTGAACCAGTGTTGTACTTTGTTGAAGTCGGTCTGAGGATTAGAGGTGACTTCTTCATAGGTACAACCGGAAGTAAAGAGGACTGTGTCATCAGCGTACATGTGTATTGCAGTAGTGGAGCAAGAGTTAGGCAGATCATTTAGTAGGATGGAGAAGAGGATGGGGCCTAGGACTGAGCCCTGGGGAATGCTGGTGGTAATAGGGAGTGGGGGGGAGGTGTAGTCAGCTATTTTAGTGGATTGAGTTCTGTTTTGAAGGTAGGCCCTGAACCAATTTGTGGTGGATGCTGCTAACCCAGCCCCTGATAGGCAGGGTAGTAGGAGGGAGTGGGATGCTGTATTGAATGCTTTGGCTAGGTCAATGAAAGTAGCGGCAGTGATTTGTCCTTTGTCCATCCCGGAAAGGATGGAGTCAGTGAGTCTTAGTAGGGAGGTGGTGGTAGAGTGTTTTTTTCTAAAACCTGACTAGAATGGAGTAAAGAAGTTAGTTTCTGAGAGAAAGTGGGAGAGTCGAGATAGTACTAGGTGTTCCTGGAGTTTGGCGAGAGTGGGGAGGAGGGAGATGGGACGGTAGTTAGTTGCGGAGGTAGGGTCACCTACTATTGGAAGGGGTAGGAAAGTGGCATGCTTCCACTCAGTGGGGAGAGACTCGGTGATGAAAGAAAGATTTAGCAGGGCCGCGAGGGAAGTAGTGATGGCAGGGGCAGATAGGAAGAGGAGTTTGTTGTCGAGACCATCGGGGGATTTACCTTTGGTGGGATTCAGGGTGCGAAGGGCATCTAGGGTTTCGATGGGGGAGATGTGTCTGATGGAAAAGGGGTTCTGACCAGGCGGTAGGGGGGTAGCTGTTTGGGGAGTGGGTATGGTTACAGGAGGAAGGGAGTCTAGGAGGGTCGTAGCACAGGTAGTGAAGTAGAAATTAAACTTGGAGGCTACTTTAAGGGGGTTGGAGAGTAGGGTCCCTTGGGCATGGAGAAGAGGTGGGGGATTTGATGTTTGGGGGAGAAGAGGGAGTTGATGACTTTCCAGAATTTAGAAGGCCTCCTGAGGTTTGTGTTTAGGGTGTTGCTAAAATATTCGACCTTAGCTAAGCGGATGGCCTTTGTGCACTTGTTGCGGAGCATGCGGTAGGTATAATTGTCGTCTGGGAGGAGCGTGGATTTGTAAGTGCGCCAGACCTTGTCCTGGGCTTGTTTATTTATTTTTATTTATTTATTTATTTATTAGAACATCAGTTTAACAACCTTTCAGCCAGAGGCTTATTTACAAAGGTACCTTGTCACAGTGAGGACAAAACAGTGCAAGAAACAAACATCAAGGCAGACAAAAAATCAGCATACATTTAGGAATCAGCCAAAAAATACAGGCATTTGTCAAACACAGTATACAACAGGCTTACATGTGCGCTTTACAGAGTAGACAATATACAGTAGTTACATGGAGATTGATTCAGTGGGCAGAAAAAGGTAAGGCTGGGTGGAAGACATCAGAAGAGGAGTGTGGGGAAGATAGTAGCAAGTAAAGATAGAGCTGGACAGAAGGTCAGAGAGCGGCTCAGTGAGCCTTGTCTGGGAGGATAGGAGGAGGCTTAGAGGCAGGTACAGCTGCGTGTTGAGAGCAGGTGATTTCTAAGACTAGTTTTAAAATAAGATAATGAGGCGGCATCAGTGACTCCGGTGGGGAGGGCGTTATACCAACACGGGGCTCTGTAGGGTTAAGCCCTTTGACCTTGCAAGGTTCTTGCCCTCGGTATAACCAGTGCAGTTTTGCGGGATATGCGGATATGCACTGTAGGGTTTGCACGGTGGATAGTGGTTGACAGACCCTGTGGGGATAGCCCAAGGAGTGATTTTTTTGTTAGGAGGCAGGTTTGGTATTTGAGGCGCTCATCAAGGTTGAGTAGATTAGCCATGGTGTACAGACGGCAAGTGTGGGTTAGACTAGGAGCCCCAGTTATAAGCCTGCAGGCCTTGTTTAAGGTGAGGTGGATCTTGTGCAGGGCAGTCTGGTCTGCTGCCCCATATACAGGTAGGCCATAGTCTACCAGAGATAGAACAGAGGATGTGACTGTAAGTCAGAGGGCATCCGTGGGGAGGCAGTTTTTATGACGATAGAGGATACCCAGCCGAGTGTTAGAGGTTGAGGCAAGGGCAGAGATGTGGGCATGAAAAGAGAGGGCAGGGTCAAAGGTTATACCTAGGTATTTATAAGAGTGAACTAGCTCAATAGGGAGTTTAGAGGTGGAGTGGACTGCGAGAGGATAGTTACTGGATTTATTTTGGGGGTGGGCAAAGAACATGGTTTTGGTTTTCTTTAGATTAATTACGAGCCTGTGCTCAGTAAACCAGGCTTCTGCGTCATTGTAGGATTCCTGCAGAGAATCCTGAAGTGAGATGGGATTACGGTCGGAGGCAAAGAGTACAGCATCATCTGCGTAAAGAAGGATTTTACCAGTACATTCACTGGGCAGGGAGTTGAGAAAAAGGGAAAAGAGCACGGGCCCAAGAATCGAGCCCTGAGGGACTCCAGAGCGGATAGGGCAGGTGCTGGAAAGTTTCCCGTTGATTTTCACACGTTGTGAGCGGGCCGACAAGTAGCTGGAGCACCAGAAAACAGGCCCAGTGGCAAAGCCTAAGTGACTAAGGGTAGTTAGCAGGAGGGGGTGGGAGACAGTATCAAAGGCTTTTGATAAGTCAATGAACACTGCACCTGCTAGGGAGCCAGAGTCCAGTGAGGTGTGAAAAAAGTTAGAGAACTCCAGGAGGGCAGTATTGGTGCTGTGGCCTGCTCTGAAACCATGTTGTTCTGGGCAGAGGATACTATATTTATCGAGGTATTCAGAGATTTGGGTGGCCACAATTTTTTCTAAGGCCTTAGAGAGAGGAGAGAGGGTTGAGATAGGTTGATAATTGCTAGGGAGGGTCCTATCACCACCCTTGTATATTGGGATGACAGTAGCTATCTTCCAGGTAGAGGGGAATTGCCCTAGGCAGAGGGATTTGTTAAAGAGGCTGGTGATTGGTGAGATAGCCAGATCCAGAACCTGACAGAGAAGACTGGGATCAAGGGAGTCATTGCCAATTGTGTTACTCTTTAAGGCCTTGAGTAGGTAAGGTCTGACTTCCTGGGCAGTGACTCGGTGCAGGTAGAACAAGGGGTGTGGAAGAATAGGGACAGACCTGGAGGGAGGGGGAGTGAAGAAATTATCAGGGAGCACCGGGCTAAGGTCTGTGAAAGATTTGTTGAGGTGGTTGGCAATAAGGACAGGGTCTGAGGAGACTGAACCATTAATGTTGATAAGCGAAGGTGGGGGGGAAGCGTGCCACCATTCAGCTGCTTAATGTTGTCCCAGAAGGTCCTAGCATTCCCCCATGAGGAAGTGAGGGAGGCTTGATAGTGCTCAGCCTTCGCTTTGCGGATGGCCCATGTACATTTGTTCCGGCAGCAGCATAGGCCAGCCTGTCAGCTGGTGGCTGTTTCATGGCAATGTGCCATAGATTGTCCCTGTAAGAAGTTGGAGCAGGGTGGGGGTAATCCAGGGGCATGCCTTACTTTGGACCAGCGTGCAGTTATGGGTGCAAAAGTCGCAAGCAGAGTTGAGGTGTGGATAAAGAAGGCAAGGGCCGTGTCAATATCCGGGACATTTAGTATAGGGGACCAGTCTATGAGGGCTAGGAGTTGCTAAGGCCTTTCAGCCCACCAGGTCTAAGACGCTGCAAGGGTAGTTTGTGCTGTGGGTTTGGGCAAGGAGGTTGACCAACAGAAGAGAACCGGGAGTGGTGCTAAGGCAGTCTGGGAGGATTTGGATATTGCGGATGCAGTTAGGGCGGTTTGTGAGGACCACATCCAGGAGTGTGCTAGAGCCCATTCTAGGATTCACTCTAGTGGGTTGGGAGACTAGTTGGGTTAGGTTGATGGCTGTAAAGGTGTCATGGGAGGAAGAGGATTAAGGGCTGAGCCAATTGATGTTCAAGTCCCCCACAAGGATTTGGTCGGAGGAGTAGGGTAGGGAGGTAAGATAATCGATTAGTGGGCCTAGTGCTTGTGCTTGATTTTTTGGAGGTATGTATGCTGTAGTCAGGTAGATGGGACCCCTAGAGGGATCAGGAGATAGTTTTAGGGTTAGGGCCTGAGCTCTGAAGTCAAGGACCGGGGCTGGGAAGGCTAGTCCAACGAGAGGGTCTTTGACATAAATGGCACAGCCCCCACCTCGCCTTGTTGGCAAGCTATCAGCTCGGGCGATATCCAGGGAAGGTGTGACCCCTGGACTCTAGCACAGCACTGGGGGGGCGTGTTTGTCCCAGGCGGTAAGGAAGGTGTTCCGGAAGTGTGTAAGGGCAGCGTCCATGGTAGAGCTGCTTAAAATCAAGTCCCAGTTTGAGAGAGCTAGTTCTTCCAGGAGAGGGGAGAGGTTTAGGGATTTATATGACCGTTGGAATATAAATTTGGGAGGGGATTTAACTCTATGGATTTTGCGGATCAAGCAGATTAGGTGGTGGTCACTAATGGAGTCAGGAAGGATGCCAGAGCTGATGATGCAGTGTGAGTGGGAGGTAAGTGCCCAGTCAAGAAGGGAGTGGTTTTCGGTCTTATGGTTTGACCGTGTGGGTTCCGTAATGGTTTAGGTAAGGTTGAGGGCAGATATCTCGGTTTGGGTTTTGTTAAAAATTGTGTAGAATCACCTCCTAGAGGGTCTACCCATAAGTTTGATTGTTTTGCAACTACTTTAGCCAAGTTATCCACCAGATTATTATTTAATTTGTGGATATCCTTTGGCTCTTTTTGATGAGCTCGAACTTTACAAATTGCGTTTGAGCTCCTGTATCCCATATATGTTATAAAATGGTGACAAAAGCCCACAGGTTCACCAGTGGCTGTTTGCATTCCTCTTTTCATCCAAATAGGAAGAAAATCTAACAAGGAATTGATAACAAAAGCACAGTCCAAGAAGACATTAATAGCTTCCTGTGGATATGCCATAATAGCTCTGTGGACTGCCTCCAATTCCACTCGAGGGGCAGAGAATGAGGATGGACAGCGTACTAATATCTCCTGATTTGTTCCAGGGGTCCAAATAGCATATCAGGTATGGAAATGGCCATCATCCCAAAAGCGGGAGCCATCCACATACACATCAATACCTATAAAATTAGGCTCAGCAGCAAAAATTGATTTGTAGTCAATACCCATGACTTTCTCACAGTCATGTGCATCTCCCTCCCATGTCATTAACTCTACCAACATGGGGAAAGTACATTTTTCCACAGTGATATTTTCCCTTTTAGGGCCAATGCCCATTTCACCAGTCTCTGAGAGGATACTCACCTTACATCCCTTTCTAAGAGAAATTTTACAGATGTATGCGAGGTTTGCAAAATAATATGATTAAACCCCACAATATGTTCGGTAGCTTGTATTGCCCAATATACAGCTAATAAGAGTTTTACATATTCTTCATAGGTTTCCTCTACTGGAGTTAATACCTGGGAAAAATATCCTACTGGACATAAAATCTCTGATTGCTTTTGTAACACGACTACATTGATCAGTTAATCAGTGGCATGTACCTGTATTACAAAATCTGATGACTCAGAAGGGCTAATGAGGGCAGGAGCCATCATTAGTGCTTGTTTAAGAGCCATAAAAATGTTACAAGAAAGAATCACTGAAAAAAACTTCTTTTTAAGCTAGTTGACATGTGAGATTTAAATGTCTTGATTACTTCTTTTCTATTTTTAGACAGTAGATCACATTTTCCACGTCAGAGTGAAAAAGTTCACTTGTACAGCTTAAAATACAGCAGGACCTGAAAATAATATTGCTCCTTATAAAAAAAAAACTACTAATAAAAAACATTCAAAAATCTAGAATCACAAATGCTGTATATTAAATCTTGACAAAATAATGTGCTCAACTTAGATTAAACATGGAAGGTCAAGCTGTATTGCAAAAGGTCACCAATTACAACAAGGTAAAAATTACATTTTTATTACTGTTTTGGCAGCTTTTTGCTCAGTTGAACACTCAGTTAGATAAAAGGAGACAGTTATTCTGCTTTAACTCTAAGGTGATTTGGCACTGCAGCTGTGCCTCTGCTGTATTCTATATAAGGACAGTTTCTTATATGAAAGGTCCTGGGTGTGCTCCTGATTGGCATGATCTAATCTCTTTATTTCCTATGTAATCGCCCAAGGGAGCCACCCCATCCACATGCCCCATCCAATGCTGCATGCCCACCACATCTGCAGCTGCAGTTTGCAGATAATGTGCCAACCAGAGCAGCTTCAGAAAACACAGTTAAGGACTCTGATAAAGTGTAACAGTGACAAATAGACATATCAAATGCTGAATTAGGCACAGTGTTTCCCAACTTCAAATAATTCCACACATCAAAATCCAGGATGGCACATTCAAAAACACATCCTACAACACTGTGCCACTGACGAAGGTTAACCTGGAATAAAGAAACCAAGAGTCTCTCATCTAAAATAAAAAACAATAATGAGCTTCAAGTAAACAAAGCCAAGTGAGCAAAAGACAGACTTCACTCCGTATCTTTATAGTTAATGAAGCTGATAGCATGAAACCATAACATTAATTACCGAATAATGTAATGTTTCTGCAATTATTTTTCTAAACATTCTCCAAGTAAGTAATAACAGAAATACAGAGAACAGCTTGACCTTGGGCACTACATAACAAGATATGGTGTACTACAATCAAACGTAGTGCTTCTCCTAAAGTGAGTAGCAAGGAACAGCTGTACGGACATAGAGAATACTGGCTGGGTAACCATGCAGAACCAGTGTGTTCTGCCACAGAGGGGTCTGATTCCTTTTGGCCTCGACAGCAAAGCTCAAAAGGTCCTTGGGAATCAGACCCCAAGGTGGCAGAACGCACTGGTTCTGCATGGGGTTATCCAGCTGGTATTTTTTATAGTGTATGGTGCCCTTCTAATCTTTTTTCCATGTTAAAATAAATTGCCGTCTCCCATTTTGTCCTTTGGCAGCTACAGCTCATTCCTGTGGTGAGTTGTGTGGTTGCTAGGGTCTGGACATCCCTACATTAGCAGCGCACACTCCCATTGGCTGCCATTCTTGTGTGGGTGGGATTTGCTAAAAAACTAACATGGTGACCGGACATCTCGCTTAGTGAGAAAAAAACCCTGTATGCCGAAATATGTAAGTACACTTGTTTAACACAGAAAATCTGGTTGATCCAACTTGCCAATTAACTGATTTGTTGTCTGACAAACCACCACTGCCATTTTCAGTGCGTTTAAAGAGAAAATTGGCATGTGGTGATTTTCTGTTTACAGAGCTCAAGCTTCACAGTCTACATGAATGGAATGCTGTTCTGCATGTACGGTCAGAACAGCATTTCATTCAGTCTTCTATGTGTGGATGAACAGCAGTTTGCTATGGGGGAAATTTCCAGCAAGAACAACATTCCACCATACACTATATAAGTGTTTACACTTAGATTTGTTATAGATTCTTGATTTTCAACCCACAAACTTCCCCTTGTGCCACACTTAATTTATATTCTATTTCTTTTGCTTCTGTGGCACATTTTTACATCTCTTTTTCTATCTTCTCCTCCATGCCTTTAGTATCAGCAATACGTTTTTGTAATTCTTTTTCTTGGAGGTCTAAACCTTCATTACATTTCTCTTCATTTTCTAACATCTGCCTCTTCATTTCACACATCCTAGCTGTTATTTCACACTGATAATGTACATACATTTGACAGATGTTGGCTATCTTTGTTCTGCCTAATTTGACCTTCTCATTTCTGTCTGTACATTTGCCTACTAAAATGTCGGTACACATCTTCCTGTTGTTCAGGAGAGCGGTACGGACCTTCCTTTAAGTGTGATTCTAAATATTTATGTAAAATGATATCCATACTTATGTCTATCTTGTGGCTGGCAAATCATGTCTGACTTCACACCAGTCCTCCTGAGTCCCTTTTTGACTCCCTTCTGTACTTGATTGAGCAGGTCAGGTGCAGTAAGGCGTTCCCCACAGCATGGTTCCTTTGGTTCATTTGATGTCATCAGCAACCATATAAACTCTCTTCAGACATCCGAGTCACAGCACCATTTGTAAGGTTGCATTGTGTTTGCAAAAGAATTCCACTCAAGCCTTCAGATTTCTTCTAAGAGTTTATTGTGGTTATTCATCTTCACATGCATGTTCATTTCATTTCATCAATAGTGTTGCTGGTGCTGGTGCTACTTATTTAATTTACACACAGTGTTTATATAAATAATTGTTGTCTTGAAAAATGCCAATACCCCTTTATAAGCCAATCATAAAATAAAATAACATATTAATCTTAGGGTGTGGTGAATTTCACTCAAAACATAGATATTGCTACTTCTTTGCTGCACACCTTCCTAAAGAAGGTTCTTGGTTACACACCTTCCTAAAGAAGGTTATGATAGGACATTTTATGCTAAAAGTTGTGAAATTATATACTTAAGTAAAATGTTACACTGCACCTCTAATCTGTCAAGAACCTTGAACAAGTTGGCTTCATGTTCCTCCAGAGTCCATCTGAACACAATGACATCATCAAGATACACAAGGCAATCTAATAAGATCATGTCCCTCCACTGCTCATTCCATTAGCCGTTGGAAGGTGGTGGGTGCACCCGAAATACCTTGAGGCATGCGTAGAAATTCATAGAAGCGCAGAGAGAAAATGAAGGCTGTCTTTTCATGGTCCCCCTGGGCCATCAGGATTTGATAGTACCAACTCTGGAGGTCGAGCACTGAGAACCACTAGCTTCCATTGAGGCAGTCAAGGGCATCCTGAATATGGGACTTGGTGTACTGGTCTGGAACAGTCTTCCAATTTAACGTCTGGTAGTCCACACACATCCTCACTGATCCATTCTTCTTTCAGACTACCACAATTGGGGAAGCATAAGGGCTTCAAGACTCTTTTTTTTTAAATTTGATATTTATTGCTTTTATCATAGAAAAACAATATATAATACAATCTTCTGCCAGACATCACATAAGAGTACAGATACATCCAATGTGTAGTTAGGATTGATAGCCTATATAGAACTGTTTTAGGAGAGGGGGGAACAGGAAATTAAAGTATCCCTAAAATAATAGTCCATTAAAGCTACAGTCCACCAAGGCTTTTGGGGAAGCCATTCCTTAATTTAAAGAGTCCAAACATTCTTGTGGTACTCAGCTAGCAAGGTTAAAATGTCCCCATCTCAAAATAGGTCTTCTAAACATTTATGCCACATTAGCAACAGGTACATCTACCATAATATTACTCAAAAATAATATTTAAAACTATATTCTACTGTCCTTGCAACTTCCCTCATTGCTCTGAACTCAGCTGACCTATAAAATCAAGAAATAACTTTAAGCTAGTAAATTGGCACATTTATTTTTGCTCATCCCTCAGCATCGACTGAGCTGTTCAGATCTCTTCATCCGATTCAGGCATGTCCCGGGTCTCAGACGCTTGAAATTCTTGGCTAATGGATTCCACCTTTTTGCCAGCTTCCTCAGGGTCATTAAATTGGAACACGTGCCCCCCATAGTAGATACAAAGCTGGGCAGGCATTAGCAATGAATGTGTTATCCCCAAACCATGAAGTCGTGCCCGGACCACGTCAAACTTCTTCCTTCTCATCCTGGTTGCATACGATAAGTCTGGAAATAAGTGCACTGTAGAGCCATTAAAACTTAAGCCATCCACCGATCTGGCTGTGTGAAGGAGTAAGTCTTTAATTGAGGGATTCACGGTCATCAGGAGGATAACTCTCGGGGCCTCAGTATGTGGGCCTGCTGCTCATGATGTTATTCGGTAGGCTTTGCAAAAATGATTAGCTGTATCTTTTGGCAAGCCCAGCACTTCAACCAGCCATTTCTGTAGAAAGGACAGCAAATCTCCTTCTTCGCTTCCTTCTGGCATGCCAATGATTCTAACATGAGAGGCTGTGCTCGAGTTCTCCAGGGCCTCAAGTCTATATTTTAATTGTGCATTTTCTTGCACCAACTTAGAAGTAGTAGCCATCGCTTGGGTAGCAGTCTTCTCTGCTAATGTAGCGGTCTGAGTAGCCACCTCTAGTTTAACATCTTGCTCT